>CM070601.1:29663199-30263199 GCA_036346395.1 Hsuehochloa calcarea | reverse complement strand
TGTGCCGCTCCATGCACCGTCTCTCCTCCCCAGCACCGCAGCGCACCCTGCACTCCCGCCTGCACCAAGCCCCCTTCGCCGCCAGTCCGCCTAGCGGTTTGGCTTCTTCCTCGTCGTCGGTGAGCAGAAGAGGTGGCGCGGCGGCCAGCGAGCGGGTGAAGGTGCGGCCGGCCCATCCCTCTAGCAACCTCCCCGTCACACTCAATCCCTCCATCTTCCTCGTCGGTGTTACAACTCGTTGCCGCTCTAGTCCACCCAGTCAACACCCGTTTTTTTGTCCTTGTGCTTTTTTGGTTGATTTGGATCTGTGCTATCTCAAACATTCACGATTTCTTGATTCCTTTGTTCTTGTCTATTTTTCAATTGAAGTGGTCTCCTCAAATCTCAACTCAATTAAACTCAATTTGAAGAATGCAAATCCAGATCTGCGCCAAACTTGATGGCCCAACGCAATCTTCTGGGAAGATCAGGATCTCACACTTAGCAGAAGCTTGAGAAGGCCAAAGAGCTGATAAAGAAGTTAAGGTACGCTCATATCAACTTAAGATTTGTTCCCGAATGTACAAATTTAGTTTGAGTGACCTTTACATGTGCAAATAACAACAGACAAGGGTACAAGACCTTGAGAAGGATTCGGAGGAAAAGGAAAATGATTTCATTGGGGCCTTGAGGTCTTCAAATAAATTTAAAGCAGATGAGAACCATCGCAATGGATTCTTCTAGTCGCCGAGGATATCGAGTTTTGCGATGGCCTGAAGGCTTAGTTTATCTAGTGATGTATTGAGACATGTGGTCTCTACCTACGCACTACTTGATTACTGGGATAGGGATGCTTGTCATGTATTTGTGTTCATATGTCATGTTGAATGCCACAATGTAAAACTCTTGACTAGTTGAGCACAATCTATCATAGTAATTTATGTACGTACAATTGAATGCTTGAGCACAATCTGTTTATGTTGAATGCTACTATGAATTATGGGTTGAACTCTTGAATGGTTGAGCATGGACTTGAATTCTTTGTGAATTTGTCAAGTGAATGGAAACAAATTGGTGAATTTATGAGAATTTGTCAAGTCAAACCTGGTAATATTGTGCTATTGGGAGCCAATTAATAGCTCGTGGCTTAGGTCATTGGAATACTTGATGATAGAAATGATAGTCTGATCTGGAGCCTTTGAAGGCTTGTTGCTTCTCAGACTGCCATTTCTTCTCAAATTTCTTGCCAGCAACCTGCTAATGTTGCTAGTGTTCCATCCATGTAAAACCAATCAGGTGTGTCCTGCTTCCTGCTGCTATTTGCCCCAGGAGCTTCTAGCTATCATCCAACACAGCTAAACATTCTGGAGGAGCAACAAATGTTGGTTTCATTCTGGACAAGCAACAACCATTTTGTTCATTATGGACTTGTTAAATTCATCATGGACAAGCATTCTTCTCCATCAAGCATAACAAAAATAGAAGCAAGTGCATGACATTCTCGGTTCATAATTGACCACTAAAATCCTACTCAAACTTTTCTTCACATAACAGTTCTATGATTCTCCGAACAGTTGCACGCCCTCTGAGATTAATGTTCCATTGTGTCTGCGCCTGAACTCAATGAGAAAACAATGTATTCCCTGCTGACATTTATGATGACAAAACATAATACTACATTCAGCTTCAACATTTCCAGAACAAAATACTACATTAAGATCACATACTAGCCGAGTTACATGACAAATAGTGTGCAAAAACATCAAATGCAACAGTGCCAACATGAACTATTTCGGTGCCCACATCAACTATTGCAGTGCATACAAAATACAACTGTTACAGACAAGAGCAATAGACAAGAACAAGAACAAGAACAAATGAATCAATAAACCGGGAACGTTTGAGATATCACAGATCCAAATCAACCAAAAAAGCACAATGACAAAAAACGAGCGTTGCTAGGGAGGACTGGAGCGGCAACGAGTTGTGACTCCAACAAGGAAGATGGAGGGATAGAGCGCGACGGGGAGGTTGCTAGAGGGATGGGCCAGCCGCACCTTCATCTGCTCGCTGGCCTCTGCGCCACCTCTTCCGCCCGCCGGCGCCGAGGAAGAAGCGCAACTGCTAGGTGTCGACGACCGAGTCGCCAATCTTACGAAATAAAAAGAGAAAAATGACAAAAGAGTTCTTGGGAGAGAATAAGGCTGCTCTTTATTGCAATGAACTGGCTATTACAAGAGGGGTGCCTTCGACTTGGTGGTGGGCTAGCTCTAATTACACTGATAGTATGTACTTGTCTTCAAATCTCCTGGATCGAGATTGAATTGTCTTGTTTTGGATTGGATTCCAAATTGGCCTGTGAATTCGGATTGTCCTCTCGCTGCCCATCATCTGCACTTAAGTAACCACTGAACAGGTGGCCGTTATTCCTGAAGAAGACACCTTTTGGAAGCGTCACGTCTGGTCGGAGAGAGGGTGACAGTTGGTGACAAACCAACTGACTAGCAGTTAATGTTAGTGAGAGATAAAAACCGTATGGTGGTTGTTATCAATGACTCAGGGCCATCAAACATTGTGTGGTTTGGAACAACTATAGCATATGTTCCATTCATCACACGATAAAAATATACTTGAAATCAAGTCCAAGTGCCAGTTCATCTCTTCAGTGAGCAGTCACCTGGTCGGAGATAAGGTGTAGAACCTCGTCCGACCAAGGTACCCCATAATGTAACCTTTGGAATCCTTACAACCAGGGGTAGTTACGACCACGAAGGACGTGCAATCATTTATTAAATATTAAAGTAACATTTGGAGATTTAATCCTTGCCAGCTAGCCCCCTAAACTTTAAATGAATATGTGGTGTGAACCCTTCTCCGATGAAATCCGTATCGGGCAGACCCTCATTTAATGATGTAAAAAATAGGATGGTCTGTATTCACGTTAAAGTTGAGTGTGGATATCATGGGGATATGCTCCAGATCTTAGGATGATGTGACAATTGGCAATGGCGTTTACGGTTTGTCGTTTCACGTGTTTTCGACAAAGTTCAGTTCTGTCAGTCGAACCGGCCGACGCCAGCAGTCGGTGATCGAGCCGGCCCCAAATCGGTCAGACCGGCCATAAGCGGCGGTCGGACCGGGAATGTCAGAAAGTGGTATTTTGAGCTGGGCCAAAAATAAAGGGTGTAGGCAAGAGAGGGGCTTCTATTGCGCTTGGTCTCATAATTTTTGGAGTCACCAGTCAAAAGTTCTATTGATTTGAAAATTCTAGTAGGTTTCGGTTTTCCAGAGAGGAAAAATGGCTAAGTCCCAGCTGGCGGTCTGACTGGCCCTGGGGGCGGTCTGGCCGATTTTTACTTTGATCGTCGGTCTTTGAGGCGGCGATATTCGGTTGTTAGGTCAAAGTCATGAGTTTCAGGACATATATGTTGCATGATGCATGTTTTGACTAACATGGGTCAAGTTGTGAAGAACTTGTTTTCAAATTCGGTTTACTTGTCTATTGTTGTGCAGGTTGCTTGGTGGTCAACGACGATCAACGGCGAGGATGATCGAGACTAGGCTTGGAGAGCTGAGGTCCAGAACGATCGATGATGCTGGGTGAGGTCAATGAACTCAAGCGTGACGCAAGATGGACAAGGGTGATCTTTTAGCTAATCCGAGGCGCAAGATGGTGCAAGGGTAGCTAGTTAGGTCAAAAGGAGATAAAGACGACGCATTAAAATGCGTGCGTATGTGTCCCGTTTGTTTTGGGCCTTAACGGGAGCCCAATAGGATCAAACTTCTAGAAGGTCCAAGCCTCCACTATAAATAGGGGAGGGAGGTGGCTACACCTCCTCTTCGTCTCTTTTATAATTCTTGTAAACCCTAACTTTCTTAGGGAGAGCTTTTGTGGAGGCTAGAGTTCTTGATGTTTGATGTGATTTTTGTGCTCTTGGATTGATCATTGTCCTCCATTGATGGAGAGGCTGTAAGCCCATATCATATCAATCAATCAAAGAAAAGTTTGATCAATGTTTTGTCTCATTGCGTTCTTTCTCTCTATTTGATGATTTTGAGTCTTTCTTTGATCCGTGAGTTTTTGATTGAATTCTTCACATGATCTAGCTTGCTGTGATGTGTGGGAACCTATCTAGGATCATCTTGATCATCAATTATCCACGAGCAAGATCTTGGATCAAGTTTTCGTTTTGACCCGATTTTGAACCCTTCCTTGATCAAACGGAAAAGGATCTTGATTCCTCCAAGAATTATCATAATCTTCGATTGGAATAGGTCCCTGATATCATAAAGAAGGTGTGTTCCAAGTTTCATCAAGTTTGGATTAGTAGATCAAAAGTTTCATCTATTTGCTTCTTCGTCATCGGGTTTTTCAATCTGTTCTGGAGGCCGACGGTTAGACCGCCCGTGGCCACCGGTCAGACCGGTCGGTCAGACCGGTCGGAAATCGGTCCGACCGCCCAAGGCCAGCGGTCTGACCGGTAGCGCACTGATGTGCTTTAATCTTTGTTGTTTTTGTCGTTTTGCTTAGGGGTTTATATTGGATTCAATATTAGTCTTCCGCTGTACTGATATACTGATCTTCATAGTTTCCATAGCTACTGGAGTAAAATATTATTGAATCCATTATTTATGAAAAAGTGAGCGTGCTCCTATTCACCCCCCTCTAGTTATCTTTTTCGGTCCAAGATTGAGAAACTGTCTGGGGAAATGAAGAGTTTTGTGTCCATTGGACTTTGGGTTACTCCCGATTGCAGTTAAAGAATTATAGCTATAAAATCCCCTCTGTGCGCTGCCTTTAGGTTTTTTACACTCTCAGTTTTTTATTCAATTCCCTTTCACCTTCTCGTTGAGAATTTTCTCTGACCTCCTTTCACCTTTTCGCAAAGAGTTTCCTCTGACCCCCTCTCATCCTTTCGCCAAAAAATCCAACAATGTCAGACTCGATCACCAAATGGTTGGTTTATGATCTGAGCGAGAAAAAGCTTAAAGCTTTGGAGAAGATCGGGATGCTCCCTTACAGGAATATGATTTCTTGGAGACCAATGGTCGGAGAGCATTTCCCAAGCGGCAAAGAGGGATAAATCCCTGTTTTCTTGCCTACATTGAGTGCGGGTTTAGGTTGCCGTCATATAAATTCCTCTCAAAGGTTCTTGAGTACTATGAAGATGAATTAGTAAACCTAGCTCCTAATTCATTCGCCAACCTCAACATCTTGATCTACCTCTGCGAGGTGTACGTAGGGATCCTACTGAATCTGAAGGTCTTCACATATTTTTACAAGATGGCAAGGTCGGGGAAGTCGGTGGTTGGACCTGGTGAGTGCTCGCTGTGCCTCCATGATGGGAAAGCTGATGAGTACATTCGAATGTACTCAAAGTCTTCGTGGTCGTCATGGAAGAAGAGTTGGTTCTACATGACGGTCACAAAGGAGGTCAGCCTCTGCTTCGTCGGCAAAGTGGCGAGCAAAAATCTGAGGTGGAGATCTACCGTAGAGAAGAAGGGAAAGGTCGGGAGATGGATTGAAGCCATCCAAGACCTCATAACTAAGGGCTTGACTTCTTTGCATGTGGTTAGGGATTTATCCATGCGCTGGATAAGACCCTTAAGGTTCTGAGATCATACCATGCTCTGGTTCATCGATCGTGATGACGCGACCAAGGATTCTAGGGAGGGTAAGTCCTGAAAAATCCCGACCAATATGGTTTATTTAGTTTATTATTCTGTAATCTTGAAATCTCTTTATTCTTTTGAAGCCCTTTCCTTTGATGAAGTTAGAGAGCGATCAGAATAATCTGCATCGGGGAGCCTGATGACAAGGCTGCTTTTCCCTGTATCTTGGCTATTGTCTCTGAAGAAGAGAGAATAGAAAGATTCAAGGTACATAATAACTTTTTCTTCATTGTTTATATATTCTTCTATCGGTTTATAATTATGCTCTAATATGTAGGTGGTCGGGTTGAGGATAAAAGAGTCTGTTGAGAACTCTACTCCAACCGTTGTTCCGACCGATTCTTCCTCGATGACCATGCAAGATGATGGTCTCCCAGAGGTAAAAAGAGCATTGAAAAGGAGTATATATTTTTGATGGAAAATTTCACCACCTAATTAGATTTAATTCATAATTTAGGTGGCAGAAAAGGAGAACCTATAACCTGAAGCTGTGGAAGTCATATACCCTGGAGTGGTCTCGCACGACCAGATAGTTGCCCCGGAAGCAACTAATCTAGAGTCCTACGAAGTCACTGTCTTCGACCAAATGATCAGGGAGCTTCTCTCTGACAAAATGGTCGGGGATATTTCTTCTGACCACAGGTTGGAGAATGTAAGGGGTCTAACCAACCCTACCGGTTCGAAATCGATAAAATTGGTTGAAAAGAAAAGTAAGGCAAGCGCTCTAGATTTTGCTCTAGGGCGTTTCAAGATCAAGACCAAAATGGCAACCAAGTACGTATGCATTAAAGAAAACTATAAAAACACATACCTTTAATGCTTTTGGTATTCTAAAATCTTGATTTTCCTTTCTCTTGTCTTCGTAGACCCTCTGGTGTCCCGGTCGCTTCCGACCAGAGCACCCCTCAGGAAGAAATTCTTGAGGTAAGGGTGGTAGAGCCAGCCCCCGAGCAAGTAGCGACGCCAGTCGTGACTCCCGTTGTTAAGGACTCCTTGGTGGTTTTGACTCCGCCTAAGGAGACTAGAGTCGAAGAAGAACCCCAGCAGATTCCGCCCCCACTAGGATCATGCAAGGAGAGAGGATTTCTTCATTGTTGAAGAAGTCTCCTCATCCTAGTAACTTCCCTAGTTGCCTCTGAATTTTCAAAGATGATAAACTCGATGAGGCTTGGGGAAAATTTTAGACCGTCAACTGGATACAGATCCTAGCACCACAAACTCAAAATATATGAACATGGTGATCCAGGTAAGCATCTACGATCAGCCTTATAGTCCTTTCTTCAAACTTTATTTAAAAAACTTTAAAGGAGTTTGCTATTTTCGTAGCATATAGTGGAGAATATGGATGTGGTTGGAAGGCTGACCCAGCGCATAACTGTCTTGGAGAAGAAAAACTCCGAACTAAAAAGTAAGAACTTCTTGATTTCTTCTTTTTTTTGTTATTTTGTTCCTCACTGTTCTTTAATTTCTTCTCTTGTTATATTTGACAGAATTTGAAAAATTCGAGGAGGAGGTCGTGGCTAAGGAAGCCAAAATAACTAGACTTGAAGAAGAATACCAAGCCAAAAATTGATCGATCGAATACTTGAAGATCAGGCATAAGGAAGTTATCAAAAAAATTTAGAAGAAAACTCAATGTAACTGTCCGTAAAACCTAATCGGTTTACTATATATTTAAGTTTATTTCTTTAACTTTTTTGACTTACCCATGCAGAGCAAACTCAAAAGCTAAAAAGAGCAGAAAAAGCTCTTGAGTTCAAGCACGACAAGGAGGCAGAATTCGAGCGAAGCCTTGAAGAGAAGGTCAAGGCCCTTAACAAAATGTTCTTCGATATGGGATCAGGATTATGTATGCCCATTTTAAGAGATCCGACGGTGAAGATAAATTATATGTTGGAAATATGCATAGAGGCAATCATAAAGCTGATTATATTTCATTATGTTCATAACATTGGATAATATGTTATCTCGTTCCTAGAATAATAGCAATAATATTTATTATCAAGTATGTAACTTGATTGTGAAACTCTATATTTTTACGATGATTATTCTTAAATGTTCCCTCGTCAAAAATATATGAGAACACATATGAATAGACTAGGATATGTATTGGTTGATGATTATATTTCACAGGTCATAGATATAGAGATATCAAACCAATAATACGGACACATGTTAGAGAACATGGTGTTGGAAAAGACCCACCTTGAGACACTGTTGAGATTGTTATGATTCTATGTATCATTAGTTGGTCTCAAGCAATGATGATGTATAATCCTTAGACCCGAGATCAGCATGGTTTTCTACATGTGTAGTAGCACTCTTAGGGGTTGCCAAACGCTACTCGTAACTGGGTAGTTATAAAGGTAGCTTTCGGGTATGCTATGAAATATGCGGAGGGATGTGACTGGTCGGATATGAGATTTGCCCCTCCTAACATAATAGGAGAGATGTCTCTGGGCCCCTCGTTGTGGTCGGATAAAGAAAGTGCATGACCATACCACTAGTGGTCGAAGTGTTGACCACATGAAGTTATTCGACACTTGATCGGGAAAGTATTGAACAGTCCATGGATGATACAACATCTCACCTGGAGTTCAACCAGACATCGTGAGGCAAAGGGAGGATACACGAGAAGGTCTTTCATTTCGATCAAATACGAACTAGTCGTATGGAGATACGAGCTGGTCATAAGCTGGTTGAACATGGTCACTAAGTGGTCGAAACCTCGTTGTATGGAGTTACGAATTGGTCGAGACCAAATATGGACTTATCGTATAGAGATACAAGCTGGTCGTTAGTGATATGGATCTAGTCGTAGATCATATTGCATTAAGGTTCGTCCGATATATTCTATGTGTGTTTGGGAATCGTTATGTGCTGCTATGTACCGCTAACGACTAGTGGTCGGAAAAGAGTTTTTGAGTCACAACCGATTACACATGAACCTATAGGGTCGCACACTTAAAGAGCAATGATTTGATTTGGATGGTGATCCGAATTCTTGTATGACATGAGTTCCTAATGGGCCTCAAGTGCGAGACCCATTATGGATGTCTATAAATAGAGGGGCGGTGGCAAGGGGTGCGATAATTTTTTGAAGAACTCCCAAAACCTTAATAGCCACGCCTTCCTCAACCACGCTGCCGGTGCTAGCACTCCAGTGCGTGGTGTCCCTACCCTGCACGTGTAGATACCTTAGAGGTGTTGTGGTGAAGCATCAGCACTAAGACGATCCGCAACTCGTGACGATCACAAGACTCGAAGAGGAAGTTGCAAATCATCAGCACTACGATGATCCGCAACTCATGACGATCACAAGACTCGGAGAAGAAGATGCGCGGGGAGTACGACTATGACTGCATCAACTCGCTACATCGACTCTACTTCCGCTACGAGTCGACACGTCTAGTAGTAATCTCGTGATCTATTACTAGCGGAGATTCCTTGGTTACGCGGTAAATTTTTATTTTGTGCTGTCGAAGCCTACCCGTAATAAAATTTTATTTTGTGCTATCGTAGCCTACCCATAACTCTTCAAAAGTATTGAATACTCCATGGATGATACAACATCTTACCTGGAGATCAACCAGATATCGTGAGACAAAGGGAGAATACATGAGAAGGTCTTTCAGTTCGATCAGATACGGACTAGTTGTATGGAGATACGAGCTGTCGTATGCTGGTTGAACATGGTCACTAAGTGGTCGAAACCTGGTCATTAGGTGTTATGAATTGGTGACCAAATATGAACTTGTCGTATAGAGATACGAGTTGGTCGTTAGTGGTCATAGATCATATTGCATTAAGGTTCGTCCGATATATTCTATGTGTGTTTGAGAATCGTTATGTGCTGCTAGGTACCGCTAACTACCAGTAGTCGGAAAAGAGTTTCTGAGTCACAACCGATTACACATGAACCTATAGTGTCGCATACTTAAAGGTCTAAGATTTGATTTGGATGGTGATCCGAATTCTTTTAGGCCACGAGTTCCTAATGGGCCTCAAGTACGAGAATCATCATCGATGCCTATATATATAGAGGGGTGGTGGCACGGGGTAAGGATGATTTTTTGAAGAACTATCGAAACCCTAACAGCCACGCCTTCCTCATACCACGCTGCCGGTGCTAGCACTTCAGCCCGTGGTATCCTGCCCCGTACGTGTGGATACCTTGGAGGTGTTGTTGCGAAGCATCAGCACTAGGACGATCCGCAACTCGTGACGATCACAAGACTTGGAGAAGAAAACGCGTGGCGAGTACGACTACGACTGCATCAACTCGCTACATCGACTCTACTTCGGCTACGAGTCGGCGTGTCTAGTGGTAATCTCGTGATCTGTTACTAGCGGATGTTCCTTGGTTGAGCGGTAAACTTTTGTTTTATGCTATCGTAGCCTACCCATAACCCTTCATTATCTTGGCCAACAACTTGAAGATATGAAAAGTCTACTCGAAACAACTTGGAATAACCACGCATAGACCATGAAGAACGCCGTTGTAGATGGAGTAAGTTTTTCTTTGTTAAAGCTTAAAGCTTTCGACCCCTCCCTCAACTTCCAAGCTTTGGAAGTGGACTTCAACTGCTCGGAGAATGATGTAGCCAAGATCTGATGGAGATCGGGCCTCCATTGCGTAACGGCCAGTATAGTGGTCTCGAGAAATAGATGATTGTAATATTAGAATTGTAAATGCCAAAACTTACCTTTTATCATCAGTAAAGTCCGTGTTTATCTTCTCCACTTTGCTGAATACTCATATATTTCCTAGCCCCTAACTGTTTGTGTTAGTAGAAAAGCTTACTAAAAAGCAGTAGACCAAGAAAAAAGAACGAAAGCTACGACCACAATACAAATTATGTGCTGATTATGTTATAAAAACGATCTAATTAATACTAGGAAATCAATTTTGGTCGGAACTAGTATATGACTGTCGGGACCCAAATATGCAAATCTGGACCCTCTGTGTATTCTGCACTAGTCCAGGATCACGCTAGTGCACACAGTGTCAACATTGATGAAATATCACATCCATACAACGGATATAAGAATAAACGAGTACCTTTAAATAACAAATAACTGTTGGGACCTTACGGTCGAGTTTTACATTTATTAAGCCATGCAAGGCTGACAATAAAGAAATAAACTGCGTGAAGCGAAATAAACTCGGTGAGGCTCCCATCAATTTACCATAGGCAATGGCGGATCAAGACCCTAACGCTCAACCTTCGTAGAATTCCTCTTCAAAAGCGGTGACGACTCCTCCATACATTGATTTGTTTAGCAAGAGTGAGTACACACCGTACTATAAGTCATACCACGAATGCATTTATACATGATGGCTTATTCCAAAGGAATGGCTTCTGTGGTTATTTTGCAAAAATGCAACATTTGCAATTGAATACAAATAATAGATTGAAAGCATAATTCAAAACAAATAGACAATAATAAGTTAACAATTGATTTCACAAAGTACACATAGTCTAATCAAGTTCTTTCACACACCAACAAGTTATCTCACACAAATGACCCTTCCCAATTGTTTTATGAAAATCTACCCTCGTGTGAAATTCAGAGCATGTACATAGCAGAGGACGCGCTATTCGAATAGATTGATTTAAACACTCTGCGAGTTTGTACACTTTACCCACACGATACAATCAGTGTAGCGATCATTGACCATAACAAAACCTTTCAGAAACTTCATCTCAAACAATGACACTCCTGGTGTGCTTTATCACGTCAATTTGTACACACACCCTTGGAACGACACACACCATTGGACGAGGATGCGTGAACCGTCCCGCGATGTGACCCAAACACATGTACACACCTCCAACCCATCACATAGCTTAAATACAACTGAGTTGTCAATGTCAAGACTCCATAACCTACTAAGTCGTGCCCACCCATACTAGGCATGTGGTCGTGCAAGAAGGCCCAGTTCAATGGCGCACAAAGTTAAGTCCTTAATTGACCAAGGCAAGACTTCCGGTTTTAACCCAAATCACAAAGTTTAATAAGCACACAACTCCACCATTCACACAGAATCCACCACTTGCCTCAGTCTAAATCTTTTCCCACCCTGTTGATTAAGTGCAACACATGCCATCAACGAGTAATAGCACACAACACACACAGTTTCATCACACAGTTCCATAATCACTTAGTCAAGTTTATAATTGCAACTCTCACATGAAATGATGACTCGTGGCATGGCTAAGCAGTCTAATCGTATCTAACCAACCCACGTTGGTGCTACGATAATACCAACTAATAATGAACCAACCTAGGGTGACAAAAGATCATGGCATACAATAGACAAGGTGGATATAACAAATTGGATTAATATCTATCCCAAAAGCATTTAAATAAATACTTGAAATAGAATGCAATACATTGAAACAAAGTATTTTTGAAAACTAGGTTCAATATGATGAAAGGTATAACTTACCTTGGAATAGATCTAGATATTGGTCTTGGTCTTGAGGTGCTCCTTCTTCTGCAAAATTCCCCGAAGTATCGACGTCTACTCGCAAACGAGACAAAAGAAACAAAACAAATAAATAACAGAGGCAAAACAAACTCCAAAAATCAAATAAAATTCACCATTAAATAGATCTTAATTTTATATGAATTTACAAATTTGAATGGGCTCAATTGGACTTCGGATGCAAAAGATATGGGCTTTGGAAGATTTAAAAATCAATTAAACCCTAATTTGGATTTTCTCGAATTTCTCGAATTATTTTTATAAAGGAAAAATCAGATTATTGCGCAATGCTTGCGTCAGCCGAGAATTTCCGGAAAAAGAATTAAATTTAAATTAAAAACTGACAGGTGGGACCCACTGTCAGCCTCTCGGCTCACGGTGGACCAAATCCACCGAGCCGAGGGTGAGGGGTGGCGGTGGAGCGGCTCCGCGGCGGTGACGCGGCACACGCAGCGCCACCTCGGCGATCTTTGCGATCGTGGTAGTGACACAGGCCGCCACGTCGGCGGAGGGTGAACAGAGGAGGGCTCGGCCGATGACCTTACCGGCGGCGGCGACGGCGAACGGCGACGAGTCAGTGGCGGCAAGGTAGCAAAATGGGACCCTGGAGGCACGGCGAAGCTGTTGGGGGTGGTGGCCGGGCTCGGGCGGCGATGAATCACCGGCGACGGCGAAGGGGGCGGCGGCGGTGACGAGGGCCGGTTGTCGGACGAAGCGGCAACGGCGAAGGAGGGGCTCCCGGGCGAAGGCGACGGTGGCGAGATGAAGCCCGTGCTATTGCGCACTCGGAGGCGGTGGTTGCACGGCCAACGGAGCTCTGGAGACGGCGGAAGGCGGTGGTGACGAGGTTGCGGCCGCGGCGGTCTTCGGGCAATGCCGCGCAACGAGACGAGGGCGAGGCGGCGACTCGGGGTTACGGAGGAGGAGAGAGGCGAAGAGATTGGGGCTCGGGGCTTTTATAGCCGAGGACGCGAGACCCGAGCGGAACGGCGGCGGCAAGGCGAAGGCGGAGGCAGCGCGAGAGATCGGGAGGAAGACGACAGAGTCAGTGGCGTCGGCGGTCCACCGGCCACCGAGAGCAAGCGAGCGCAGCGCGGCGCGCGGCAATGAGCGATGGAGATCCATGGTGAGAAAAGCGAGGCGGCGCATGGCGGCAGCGTCGCGATCGCGAAGGGGACACGTGGCGCCATCGGGCGAGGAAAGCGCGAGAGTGGGTGAGGCGATGGAATAGTCTTGGGCTTGGCCCAAGATCGTTCAAGGATTTTCTTTTGATTTTTCTTTTAAATAAATCCAGAAAATGCAAATAGCAATTAGAAAATAGCAAATGACTTTGGAAAAATTCCAGAAAATCCTATAAAATATATCCAAGCATATAGAATCTAAATAAAATAGTTTTGACAACTGTTGGTGTTGGGATTAAGCACATTCAATCAGTTTGTCCTAAAAGTCCATATTAAGCTTTTTAAATTAATATTCCAATAAATCCAAATGGTGAATTTTCTCACTACCACTATTTAAAAGATTTTTAAAGCTCTGAAAATTGGGATGTTACAATGACTTCGACTAGTTTTAGATCTTTTCCATTACCCAAATACCGTATAGTACACTGTGTGGTCGGAAGACATTATGACTTGTACTGATGATAAGAATTTATGCAAAAATGTATGCAAAATCGATAAGTGGTCTTATTTATACACATTATCTAAACTGGTCGTAGAGGTTGCTAAGAACTGAAGACATGATAGACACTTCGCGAAACGTGTTCATTCTCAAGTTTCAACTGACAGTGAAGATCGTAAGAAAAGGACCGTCGCTAGGAAACTTCTTCCATGGGCGGTGACCACATGCGAGAGAGAGATATTTTGACTAGGAGGTTTTCCGTGTCTCGACCAGTAGGCAAACAAAAGTAGAACAGAATGTTGAAATGAAGAAAATTAGTCTTCGAATTCTAAAGCATGTAAGTAACTATACGAAGTTGTTTGTGTTATGCTCCTTTACTTGTTTACTTCTTTAAGACAAGAGCGTTTGGTTGCTCGTGAGAACCGTGACTGTGATGGTCATGATTAGGATCTTTATGACGTTTGACAACTAAGTCAAAGCCAAGAAAGTAAAAGAGACCCTTTAGAAGGATATCAGAGAGAAATTGTTCTTCCCAACCATTTAATCAACAATAGTATGTGACCAGATAATGGATAACAGACATATAAACAATATCACCTATTAGAAAAAAAAATAAAGAAACGATGAAACCTTATTGAAATTAAAAAAAAAATTAAAATACTATACAAAGAACTTACGCAGTTGATCAATATTCCAAGAATTTGACAAAACACGGCCATCAGACATGGTTAGCCGTACCGAACCTGGTCGGGTGACTTCGACCACAGTGTATAGACCTTCCCATTTAGGTAAAAGTTTGTTACGATTTGCTTGGCTCTGAATTTTTTTGAGAACTAGATCACCTACAGCTAGACTGCGAGGTTGCACCTTGCGACTGCGGTACCTTCGCATGGCTTGTTGGTAAACCACCGATCGTACAAGGGCTTGGTTTCATTTTTCTTTAAGGAAATTGATGTCACCGAGTCTTCGTTTTGCCTAACCATTCTCATTGAAACAATCAGTTCGAGCAGAGCCAATTTTCAATTCCAGAGGAAGCATAGCTTTAGCACCATAAACCAGAAAAATGGCGTTTGACCGGTCGCACGACTGGTCGTGGCTCGAACGGCTCATAACACAGAGGAAAGTTCTTGAACCCAAGCTCCTGACCGTTTTACTAACTGGTCGAACCCTCGATGTTTCACTCCTTGTATTATTATGCCATTAGCTCGCTCGATTGCTCTGTTACTCTGCGGATGAGCCACGAAAGTGAAATCTATTTTGATACCTAGATCTTGACAGAATTCCTAAAAATTTTCTCTCGAGAACTGGGTACGACTGAGTATGCCAAATCGTGTGATCACATTTTTTTGTGAGGAATCTCTTAGCGGCTTCAGTTGTTGTTTTAACAACTGGCTCGGCTTCTATCCATTTTGTGAAGGTATCAATCATTACAAATAGGAACTCAAAGCCACCGGGTGCTCTTGGGAAAGGTTCGAGAATGTCTAGTCACCAGGTTGGAAAAGGCCAAGAAAGACGTATTGTTTACAAAGCTTGTGCCTGCTGATATACTTGTCGACTATGAAATTAACATTGTACACACTTCATCACAAGTTCATTTGCATCATGGAGGACAGTTGGCCAGTAGTATCCTTACATGAAGGCTTTACCGACCAGGGTTCTGTAGGAATGATGCGCTCCACAGACTCCTCCATGTATGTCGAATAATAACTTAATACCATTCGTTTGAGATATACATCTCATCAACACTCCGTGAGATCCCCGTTTGTAAAGGGTACTTTCGATCAAAGTATATGATTTGGCTTTTCGAGCTATACGATCAACCTCTGCATCATCTTCAAGAATTATGCCATGATGATGGTAATTATAGATCAACATCATCCAATCACTACTAGGGTTGATTTGTACGACCTCCAACGGAGCATGTCCTCTATTGGAGCATGCAAGTTCTCGGAATTCTCGACCACCGAGAGTGAATCAAGTTGCTCGAGAAAAACTTCGGGCGGGATAGGTGACCTCGTGGAAGCCATCCGTGCCAACTGGTCTGCCAGAAAGTTTTCTATTCTAGGAATATGTTGGATCTCAAAATGGAAGAAGTGCTTTTTGAGTTTCCGTACTTTCGCCAAATAAGATGACATCTTGGTACTTAAGCATTGATACTCTTTTCCGACTTGATTCACTACTAGTTGAGAATCGCCTTGCACTAGTAATCTGCGAATCCCGAGCGCTCTGGCTGCTCAGAGTCCTACCAGTAAACCTTCGTATTTGCCACATTATTTGTAGCAAGAATTTTAGCTGAATAGTGTATTTAATATGTTCTCCAGTAAGAGATATCAGGACAACTCCAGCCCCCGAGCCTTTGAGCATCAAGGAACCATCAAAATACATTGTCCACTCTTCGTGGTGTTCATACTCGGGCCCTTGGGTGGGTTTAGGGTTTGTCCATTCAGCAATGAATTTTGCTAAAACCTGGGACTTGTTTGCTGTTCGTGAGATGAAATGCAGGTCGAACGCCGCAAGCTCGACCGCCCATTTTGCTATACGTCCTGATGATTCCTTGTTTTCGAGAACTTGACCAAGAGGATATCCAATTAATACGACCACTTTGTAGGCCAGAAAGTAACGCCTTAGTTTCCTTGAAATCATTAGGAGACCATAGAACAACTTTTGTACTTGTGGATATCATTCCTTTAGTTCATATAAGACTTCACTTACGTAATATACTAGTCCTTGGATATTATCACGTTCAACGACCAGTACAACATTGACCGCTTGTGGCGTTGCAGCTACGTATATCAGCAATGTTTTTTCTGATCTAGGAGATACTAAGATCGGGGTACTCGTAAGGTACCGTTTAGCTCTTCAAAGGCATCGTTTGCCTCCTTAGTCTATTCAAAATTTTCATGTTTCCAAAGAAGCTTAAAGAAAGGTAGTCTTTTTTCTCCTAACCATGCTATGAAATGACTTAGCGCTGCCATACAGTCGGTTAGTTTTTGGACTTCTTTTTTTGTGGTTGGAGGGCGCATCTGGCCGATGGCCGATATCTTTACCGGATTTGTCTCAATTCCTCCAGCCAAAACTAAGAATCCAAGGATCTTTTCAAAGGAAACTCTGAACACACACTTTTCTGGATTTAACTTAAGTTTATACCTTCTTAAGTTATTGAAAGTTTCTTGTAGGTTGGAAATGTGATTGCCCGCATTGATGCTTTTGACGACCAAATCGTCAACATAGGCTTCCAAGTTCTGACCTATTTGAAGACTAAATATTTTTTGCATTAACCTTTGAAAAGTTGCACCAACGTTTTTGAGACTGAATGACATCTTTACATAACAGTAACTGCCATATGACGTGATAAAGGAAGTTTTCTCTTCATCATTTTTATTCATATTAATCTGGTGGTGCCCTGAATATGCATTTAAAGACTTAACAATTTACACACAGAGGTAGAATCTACACGTTGATCAATGCGTAGAAGGGGAAAGTCATCCTTTAGACAAACTTTATTAAGATATGTGAAATCAATACATATTCACTATTTTTCATTACTTTTTCTAACCATTACAGGATTGGCGAGCCACTCCGGGTGGTTGACTTCACGAATAAAACCAGTCTCGAGGAGCTTATCGATCTCCGACTGGATTGCCTCCTTCCGATCTGGTGCGAATCGCCTCAGCTTCTGCTTGACCGTTTTTATCAGGATGGACAGCTAGCTTATGCTCGATCACCTCCCTAGGGACTCCGAGCATGTCGGATGTATGCTAGACGAATACATCTAAGTTGGCTTGGAGGAAGGAGACCAGTGACTCTTCCTATTTAGGATCGATACCTGCTCCGACCAGCACCTTTCGGGCGATTGTGCTAGGATTTCCTGGCCCAGACGACGTTTTGACGCTTTCCGGGGAAGCGTCCTTATCGAGTGGAACCTCCTTGGTCTGGTCGGATGGTTTTGGCGCCATCTTTGGTCTCGAGTGCTTGACCTGCATAGAAATTGGATTAGTATCCCAGGTCGGAAGTTTGTCGACCAGTTCTAGGTTTTTCCGATCACATGCATATACCATCTTCTGATCCCCTCGAACCGTAATGACACATTTAGGTTCCGGTATCTTTAAACTCTGATAGCTGTAATGCGTAGCTGTCGATGATCAAATCGCCGATCTTATGAATATATGAATGAAAAGAGGAAAATGACGCGTATCTTCTAGAAAGTAGTAAGACTGCTCTTTATTGTTTTGAACTGGCTATTACAAAGAGTGTATATAACTTAGACTAAAGACTAATTCGGGAGTACAAGGCTCTTGAGAGTGTCTCCCAAATGATCTTCACTCTTTCGGCCTCTCCAACTTCAGTCCGCATTCCTCCTTATGTAGTTGATGAAGGGTTGGCAGTTGTCTCTGGAGGAGACGCATATTCGGAAGCAACGCTGTCAGTCGAAGAGAGGTGTCGATTGATAATGTATCAAGCACAGCGATTATATGTCAATGAGTCATGTAACCGTACTTCAGTATCGTAGCGTCGCGTGGTATGGAATATATAGCACATGTTCCATTTGTCACACGGTAAAGCATATGTCTGGTCGCAGATCCAGACATCAGTTCAAAACCTTGTGAGCATTTGATTGGTCAGAGACTTGGTTTGGACCATGTCCGACCAGATTATGTACTATGTAACCTCTGGAATTCTTACGACCAAAGAAGGTCGTTAGCCTTAGGGTTTACGACCATGAAGACATATGGTCTCTATATACTAAATAATAAATAGAGGTTTTAATCCTCGTCAGTAGCTATCAAGAATTTTGCTAACACCAGACGACCAAGGATTCCATTATATGTAGTCTCGAAATCAACTACATCAAGTGAAACCTTTTATGTTCGAAAGTTATCTGGCCTTCTGAACATAACTGGTAGGAAGAGTTGCCCTATCGGTTTGGCAGTAGATCCCGGAACTATGCCATGGAAGGCATATTTCACGGGCTTTACTTTTGACCTGTGTGGATGTCATGGGGATATGTTCCGATCTTAGGATGATGTGACAATTGGCAATGGCGTTAAAGTTTGTCGTTTCACGTGTTTTGGCAAAAATCTTGTCTTTTTAGACCTCGAGCGATCGACCGTAGAAGAGGCGATCGACCGCCACCTCGCGATCGAGGCCGGCTAGTGGCGATCCGACCAAGCCATAGCAATGATCGGACCGACCAAATCCAAAATATGGTTTTTAGGACTGGGCCAAAAATAGAGGTTGCGGGCAACAGAGGGGATCCTATTGCACTTGGTCTCATAATTTTTAGAGTCTCCAGTCAAAAGTTCTAGTCGTTTTAAATTTTTAGTAGGTTTGAATTTTAGTGGCTAAATTCGGCTAAGTCTCAATCAAGGTCGGCCAGCCGGGGGTGGTGATCGAGCCGGCGATGGGAGTGGTCGACGGTTTTCACTTATGTCGTCGTTCTTCGTGGCGCTTTTAAATAAATCCGAAAATGCAAATAGCAATTAGAAAATAGCAAATGACTTTGGAAAAATTCGAGAAAATCCTATAAAATATATCCAAGCATATAGAATCTAAATAAAATAGTTTTGACAATTGTTGGTGTTGGGATTAAGCACATTCAATCAGTTTGTCCTAAAAGTCCATATTAAGCTTTTTAAATTAATATTCCAATAAATCCAAATGGTGAATTTTCTCACTACCACTATTTAAAAGATTTTTAAAGCTCTGAAAATTGGGATGTTACAATGACTTCGACTAGTTTTAGATCTTTTCCATTACCCAAATACCGTATAGTACACTGTGTGGTCGGAAGACATTATGACTTGTACTGATGATAAGAATTTATGCAAAAATGTATGCAAAATCGATAAGTGGTCTTATTTATACACATTATCTAAACTGGTCGTAGAGGTTGCTAAGAACTGAAGACATGATAGACACTTCGCGAAACGTGTTCATTCTCAAGTTTCAACTGATAGTGAAGATCGTAAGAAAAGGACCGTCGCTAGGAAACTTCTTCCAGTGGGCAGGACCACATGCAGAGAGGAGATATTTTGACTAGGAGGTTTTCCGTGTCTCGACCAGTAGGCAAACAAAAGTAGAACAGAATGTTGAAATGAAGAAAATTAGTCTTCGAATTCTAAAGCATGTAAGTAACTATACGAAGTTGTTTGTGTTATGCTCCTTTACTTGTTTACTTCTTTAAGACAAGAGCGTTTGGTTGCTCGTGAGAACCATGACTGTGATGGTCATGATTAGGATCTTTATGACGTTTGACAACTAAGTCAAAGCCAAGAAAGTAAAAGAGACCCTTTAGAAGGATATCAGAGAGAAATTGTTCTTCCCAACCATTTAATCAACAATAGTATGTGAACAGATAATGGATAACAGACATATAAACAATATCACCTATTAGAAAAAAAATAAAGAAACGATGAAACCTTATTGAAATTAAAAAAAAATTAAAATACTATACAAAGAACTTACGCAGTTGATCAATATTCCAAGAATTTGACAAAACATGGCCATCAGACATGATTAGCCGTACCGAACCTGGTCGGGTGACTTCGACCACAGTGTATAGACCTTCCCATTTAGGTAAAAGTTTGTTACGATTTGCTTGGCTCTGAATTTTTTTGAGAACTAGATCACCTACAGCTAGACTGCGAGGTTGCACCTTGCGACTGCGGTACCTTCGCATGGCTTGTTGGTAAACCACCGATCGTACAAGGGCTTGGTTTCATTTTTCTTTAAGGAAATTGATGTCACCGAGTCTTCGTTTTGCCTAACCATTCTCATTGAAACAATCAGTTCGAGCAGAGCCAATTTTCAATTCCAGAGGAAGCATAGCTTTAGCACCATAAACCAGAAAAATGGCGTTTGACCGGTCGCACGGCTGGTCGTGGCTCGAACGGCTCATAACTTCTGAGAGAAAGTTCTTGAACCCAAGCTCCTGACCGTTTTACTAACTGGTCGAACCCTCGATGTTTCACTCCTTGTATTATTATGCCATTAGCTCGCTCGATTGCTCTGTTACTCTGCGGATGAGCCACGAAAGTGAAATCTATTTTGATACCTAGATCTTGACAGAATTCCTAAAAATTTTCTCTCGAGAACTGGGTACGACTGAGTATGCCAAATCGTGTGATCACATTTTTTTGTGAGGAATCTCTTAGCGGCTTGAGTTGTTGTTTTAACAACTGGCTCGGCTTCTATCCATTTTGTGAAGGTATCAATCATTACAAATAGGAACTCAAAGCCACCGGGTGCTCTTGGGAAAGGTTCGAGAATGTCTAGTCACCAGGTTGGAAAAGGCCAAGAAAGACGTATTGTTTACAAAGCTTGTGCCTGCTGATATACTTATCGACTATGAAATTAACATTGTACACACTTCATCACAAGTTCATTTGCATCATGGAGGACGGTTGGCGATGTATCCTTACATGAAGGCTTTACCGACCAGGGTTCTGTAGGAATGATGCGCTCCACAGACTCCTCCATGTATGTCGAATAATAACTTAATACCATTCGTTTGAGATATACATCTCATCAACACTCCGTGAGATCCCCGTTTGTAAAGGGTACTTTCGATCAAAGTATATGATTTGGCTTTTCGAGCTATACGATCAACCTCTGCATCATCTTCAAGAATTATGCCATGATGATGGTAATTATAGATCAACATCATCCAATCACTACTAGGGTTGATTTATGCGACCTCCAGCGAGCATGTCCTCTATTGGAGCATGCAAGTTCTCGGAATTCTCGACCACCGAGAGTGAATCAAGTTGCTCGAGAAAAACTTGGGCGGGATAGGTGACCTCATGGAAGCCATCCGTGCCAACCTGATCCGCAGAAAGTTTTCTATTCTAGGAATATGTTGGATCTCAAAATGGAAGAAGTGCTTTTGAGTTTCCGTACTTTCGCCAAATAAGATGACATCTTGGTACTTAAGCATTGATACTCTTTTCCGACTTGATTCACTACTAGTTGAGAATCGCCTTGCACTAATGTCTGCGAATCCCGAGCGCTCTGGTGCTTTCGAGTCCTACCGATAAACCTTCATTTGCCACATTATTTGTAGCAAAATTTTAGTGAATAGTGTATTTAATATGTTCTCGATGAAGAGATATCGGGACAACTCCATTCGAGCCTTTGAGCATCAAGGAACCATCAAAATACATTGTCCACTCTTCGTGGTGTTCATACTCGGGCCCTTAGGTGGGTTTAGGGTTTGTCCATTCAAGAATGAATTTTGCTAAAACACAGGACTTGTTTCTTTGTTCGTGAGATGAAATGCGGTCGAGCGCCGCAAGCTCGACCGCCCATTTTGCTATCGTCTGATGATTCCTTGTTTTCGAGAACTTGACCAAGAGGATATCCAATTAATACGACCACTTTGTAGGCCAGAAAGTAACGCCTTAGTTTCCTTGAAATCATAAGGAGACCATAGAGCAACTTTTGTACTTGTGGATATCATTCCTTTAGTTCATATAAGACTTCACTTACGTAATATACTAGTCCTTGGATATTATCACGTTCAACGACCAGTACAACATTGACCGCTTGTGGCGTTGCAGCTACGTATATCAGCAATGTTTTTTCTGATCTAGGAGATACTAAGATCGGGGTACTCGTAAGGTACCGTTTAGCTCTTCAAAGGCATCGTTTGCCTCCTTAGTCTATTCAAAATTTTCATGTTTCCAAAGAAGCTTAAAGAAAGGTAGTCTTTTTTCTCCTAACCATGCTATGAAATGACTTAGCGCTGCCATACAGTCGGTTAATTTTTGGACTTCTTTTTGTGGTTGGAGGCGCATCGGCGATGGCGATATCTTTACCGGTTTGTCTCAATTCCTCGGCCAAAACTAAGAATCCAAGGATCTTTTCAAAGGAAACTCTGAACACACACTTTTCTGGATTTAACTTAAGTTTATACCTTCTTAAGTTATTGAAAGTTTCTTGTAGGTTGGAAATGTGATTGCCCGCATTGATGCTTTTGACGACCAAATCGTCAACATAGGCTTCCAAGTTCTGACCTATTTGAAGACTAAATATTTTTTGCATTAACCTTTGAAAAGTTGCACCAACGTTTTTGAGACTGAATGACATCTTTACATAACAGTAACTGCCATATGACGTGATAAAGGAAGTTTTCTCTTCATCATTTTTATTCATATTAATCTGGTGGTGCCCTGAATATGCATTTAAAGACTTAACAATTTACACACAGAGGTAGAATCTACACGTTGATCAATGCGTAGAAGGGGAAAGTCATCCTTTAGACAAACTTTATTAAGATATGTGAAATCAATACATATTCACTATTTTTCATTACTTTTTCTAACCATTACAGGATTGGCGAGCCACTCCGGGTGGTTGACTTCACGAATAAAACCAGTCTCGAGGAGCTTATCGATCTCCGACTGGATTGCCTCCTTCCGATCTGGTGCGAATCGCCTCAGCTTCTGCTTGACCGTTTTTATCAGGATGGACAGCTAGCTTATGCTCGATCACCTCCCTAGGGACTCCGAGCATGTCGGATGTATGCTAGACGAATACATCTAAGTTGGCTTGGAGGAAGGAGACCAGTGACTCTTCCTATTTAGGATCGATACCTGCTCCGACCAGCACCTTTCGGGCGATTGTGCTAGGATTTCCTGGCCCAGACGACGTTTTGACGCTTTCCGGGGAAGCGTCCTTATCAGTGGAACCTCCTTGGTGCAGTCGGATGGTTTTGGCGCCATCTTTGGTCTCGAGTGCTTGACCTGCATAGAAATTGGATTAGTATCCCAGGTCGGAAGTTTGTCGACCAGTTCTAGGTTTTTCCGATCACATGCATATACCATCTTCTGATCCCCTCGAACCGTAATGACACATTTAGGTTCCGGTATCTTTAAACTCTGATAGCTGTAATGCGTAGCTGTCGATGATCAAATCGCCGATCTTATGAATATATGAATGAAAAGAGGAAAATGACGCGTATCTTCTAGAAAGTAGTAAGACTGCTCTTTATTGTTTTGAACTGGCTATTACAAAGAGTGTATATAACTTAGACTAAAGACTAATTCGGGAGTACAAGGCTCTTGAGAGTGTCTCCCAAATGATCTTCACTCTTTCGGCCTCTCCAACTTCAGTCCGCATTCCTCCTTATGTAGTTGATGAAGGGTTGGCAGTTGTCTCTGGAGGAGACGCATATTCGGGAAGCAACGCGTCTGGTCGAAGAGAGGTGTCAGTTGATAATGTATCAACTGTTGTGCGGTTATATGTCAATGAGTCATGTAACCGTACTTCAGTATCGTAGCGTCGCGTGGTATGGAATATATAGCACATGTTCCATTTGTCACACGGTAAAGCATATGTCTGGTCGCAGATCCAGACATCAGTTCAAAACCTTGTGAGCATTTGATTGGTCAGAGACTTGGTTTGGACCATGTCCGACCAGATTATGTACTATGTAACCTCTGGAATTCTTACGACCAGTGAGGTCGTTAGCCTTAGGGTTTACGACCATGAAGACATATGGTCTCTATATACTAAATAATAAATAGAGGTTTTAATCCTCGTCAGTAGCTATCAAGAATTTTGCTAACACCAGACGACCAAGGATTCCATTATATGTAGTCTCGAAATCAACTACATCAAGTGAAACCTTTTATGTTCGAAAGTTATCTGGCCTTCTGAACATAACTGGTAGGAAGAGTTGCCCTATCGGTTTGGCAGTAGATCCCGGAACTATGCCATGGAAGGCATATTTCACGGGCTTTACTTTTGACCTGTGTGGATGTCATGGGGATATGTTCCCGATCTTAGGATGATGTGACAATTGGCAATGGCGTTAAAGGTTTGTCGTTTCACGTGTTTTCGGCAAAAATCTTGTCTTTGTTAGACCTCGAGCGATCGGCCAGGCGAAAGAAGCGATCGGGCCGCCACCTCTAATGATCGAGCCGGCTAGTGGCGATCCGACCAAGCCATAGCGTGATCGGACCGACCAAATCCAAAATATGGTTTTTAGGACTGGGCCAAAAATAGAGGTTGCAGGCAACAGAGGGGATCCTATTGCACTTGGTCTCATAATTTTTAGAGTCTCCAGTCAAAAGTTCTAGTCGTTTTAAATTTTTAGTAGGTTTCAGAATTTTAGTGGCTAAATTCGGCTAAGTCTCAACTGGCGGTCTGACCGGCCAGGGTGGGCGGTCAGACCGGCGATGGGAGTGGTCTGACCGGTTTTCACTTATGTCGTCGTTCTTCGTGGCGGCGATGTTTGGTTGTTAGGTCAAAATTATGAGTTTTAGTGCGTATGTGTTGCATGATGCATGTTTTGACTAACATGGGTCAAGTTGTGAAGAACTTGTTTCTGAATTCGATTTGCTTGTCTATTGTTGTGCAGGTTGCTTGGTGGTCAATGACGGTCAACGGCGAGGATGATCGGGACTAGGCTTGGAGACCTGAGGTCCAGAACGATCGACGATGCCGGGTGAGGTCAATGAACTCAAGCGTGGTGAAAGATGGACAAGGGTGACCTATTGGCCAACCCGCGGCGCAAGATGGTGGAAGGAGAAGCCAATTAGGTCAAGAGGCAATAAAGACGACGCATTAAAATGCGTGCGTATGTGACCCGTTTGTTTTGGGCCTTAACGGGAGCCCAATTGAGTCAAACTTCTAGAAGGTTTAAGCCTCCACTATAAATTGAGAAGGGAGGTGGTTGCACCCCTCTTCGCCTCTTTTATTGTTTGAAACCCTAATTTTGCTTAGGGAGAGGAGATGTGGAGGCTAGGGTTCTCGAGTGTTTTGATTTGATTTCATGCTCATAGATTGAGCTTTGTCCTCCATTGTTGGAGTGACTGTAAGCCAAAATCATATCAAATCAATCCAAGGAAAGTTTGATTAAAGTTTTGTCTCTTTGCTTTCCTTCTCTCTATTTGATGATTTTGAGTCTTTCTTTGATCCGTGAGTTTTTGCTTAATTTCTTCATGTGATCTAGCTTGCTGTGACATGTAGGAACATATCTAGGATCATCTTGATCATCAATCACCCACGAGCAAGATTTTGGACCTAGTTTTCGTTTTGACTCGGTTTTGAACCTTCATCGTCTCAAACGGAAAAGGATCATAATTCTTCCAAGAATTTTCACAATCTTCGATTGGAATAAGTTCCTGACATCATAGAGCAGGTGTGTTCCAAGTTTCATTGAGTTTGGAGTTGTAGATCAAAAGTTACATCTATTTGCAACTTCGCTCGTCGGGCTGTTTTGATTTGTTCTTCAGGTCGGCGGTCAGACCGCTATTGACCCAGCGGTCAGACCGCCCAGCACTGAGTTCTTCAGCTTGTGTTGATTTTAGTTGTTTTGCTTAGGGAATTAAATTGGATTCAATACTAGTCTTCCGCTGTACTGGTATATTGATCTTCATAGCTTCCATAGCTGTTGGAGTAAAATCTTATTGAATCAATTATTTGTGAAAAGGTGAGTGTGCTGCCATTCACCCCCTCTAGTCGCCTTTTCGGTCCAACAACCTGAGAATTTGCATTTCTTCCATTGCTCCCGTAAATAAGATGTTTAAAGAACTACCTCTATCTATCAGAACTTGATTAACTTTGTAATTATTAATAGTATGTTCAACAACAATAGGGAACCTACCTAGTCGAGTCGAAGGGTTGGGACAGTCTTCTTTGCTGAAGGTGATTATTGTCTCCAACCACTTGGATGGTTTGACAGTCTTCAGAGATTCAGCAAGGTTCACCTCCCGCTCCACGGTCTTCAGATGACGTCTTGATTCATACGAGGAAGATCCATCAAAGATTATATCCACAGTGTGCTGAGGCTCCTGGTACTCCATTTCTTCGTCGCCATCCTTGTCCTTTTTTGAGCTTAGCTCTCCAAGCTCTTGTATGGAAGTGAAATGTCCTTTACCTGCATAGTAATCATCCAGCTTCTTTTGCCAGGTTTGGTAGGTGCGTAGATCATGCCCTACCCCCTGATGAAGTGGACACCAGTTCTTGTTCTTCTTGTATTCGTCGGTCGGAGCTATTGCCTTGTTCCATCCGGAATAATCTTTCTTCCCCTTGGAATTTTTTTTCTAGAATTGCAAGAATCACTTTGTTGTCAGCTTGTGATTCTTCTTACCTTTGAGAGTCTTCTTGTGCCTCTTCTTTGATTTATCTAGGTCAGGTTGAGGGATTTTATTCTTTCGATCAATAGCGTCATTCCATTTGAACGCTTCACTAGTGGTCGCATATCTATTAGCCATGTCGAAGAGTTCAATGGTCGTTTGTGGAGGATTTATTATGATGTCCTCTGTAAACCTTCAATTTCTCAATTCTGCTTTAAAAGCCTGGATAATAGAGGAATCTACGACCTCCGGAATGGAGTACGGACCTAGCTAAACCTCTTGATGTATTGTTGAAGAGTTTCATTGGTTTTTTGCCTAATCCGATGTAGATCGTCTTATTTTCCAGGGCGGTTGTACGTCCCTTGAAAGTTGGTGATTAGTAAATCGCAGAGCTGTTTCCAAGTGTAAATTGATCCGATCGGTAGGTTGAGCAACCACGACCGGGCAGATCCTTCAAGGACCGTGGGCAAGTAATTTTCCATCACATTGTCGTCGCCACCAGCAGCTTTGATGGCGCTAGTATAAATCTGGAGAAACTCTAATGGGTTTTGCGTCCCATTGAACTTCTCTATGTTGGCTGGTTGGAACCTGTTCGGCCAGGGAACTGCTTGGAGACCTACGAAGAATGCTCGACAGCCCGCAATAGAGTCATGGCACCTTCTCTGGAAAGGAATCGAATTATAATTGGTCAGTGACCGATTCGTTGGATTGCCACATTGAAGGTCTGGTGTACCAATTCGATCGTGGACATTAGTATAACGGCTTTGACCAGCTGGTTCAAATGATGACAAAGATCATTCGAAGCAAGCGGTCATTCCTCTTGACGAGGGGGAGGAGTGGCTGCTTGAAAGAGCCGTCTTCCCTCGTGACTCCCTGGTTGGAATCTTCGAGGAGGTCTAGGTATCGATCGGTCCACCGTCCGACCATGTTGTCCTTTGCTGAGTGAGGAGCACTGGGAAGAAGTCATGGTTTGACTTTGAGAGTTCATTTGCTCCTGGTACATTTCTGTACGCTGCATGGTCTGTTGGAGGATCTCTGATACCTGCCATGCGAGTTGAACGTAACATGGAGTTTCTGTCATAGTAGGATCTGGGTTATTCAGTATGTCATGAACTCGTTATAGGTCTTGGATCATTACCGATGGTCTTGGAGGATTCCCACTAGCAGAGGGTGTTCGATGACTCGAATCCCCCGACCTTCCGATTTGTCTTGTTCGACCCATCACGCACTGTGGGGTAGAAACATGCGAATTAACTGATCGATGTCCATTAGTTCGATTACCTCCGGCATTTGGTGCTGGAGTGTTCGCACCATTTCCACCAGCAGGTGGTGGCAGGTTAAGCTGTGGAGAACTGTGCACAACATCTTGATTGGTATCTCCAACAACGGTCTTCCAACGAGCTCCCGTCGTAGCTAAGGGAAAGTCTTCTAGTGCTTCGACAAGGAGCCTGCACGATGGGGAGCGGTCGGATATCACCACCTCCGGTAGGCTTTGTGGTGGACTCAGCTTGATCCGACGGATTATTGACCGTATGATGAGTTCTATCATTCCCACGTGGCCTTAGACCGGTGATAACTTCGTTGGCACCCTCACTAGATGTCGGTTGGCTCCCGAAATACGTAGAAGCCGTTGGCGAATACTGGTCGCCCATGACCGTATCGAGAGCACATTGACTCTCTGATTGCAGCGTTAGGCTTTTATTGCCGTCCTTGCTGGGCGGGAGGACCAGGCTTGCAGAGGTGTTCAGATATTTCGAACTGGTCGGAACAACCGAATTCTCTGGGAGCGCCACTGATGGTGGTGGTGAATCCTCCTCCATCCGGTCAATCTCGCTGGTCTCAGTGAGTTGCGAGTCGACGACGGAAGAGGATGATGACGACATCACGTCATGTTCCATGGCGCGGATTCATGCATCCATATCAAGGTTGGAGTAGTGCACCAAGTCGAACCAGTTTTTCTCATCCCAAGTCCCTGCCATGATCGCATGAGAGATAATAGAGCGAAAGAAAGTGAATGAGGATTGCTGAGCGAAGTAATCTTCAAGAACTCAACGCTTTCTACCCCATGGACGGCGCCAGCTGTCGACGATCGAGTTGCCGATCTTAGAAATAAAAATAGAAAAATGGCAAAAGAGTTCTTGGGAGAGAATGAGGTTGTTTTTTATTGCAATGAACTGGCTATTATAAGAGGGGTGCTTTCGACTAGGCGGTGGACTAGCCCTAATTACACTGAGAGTATGTACTTATCTTCAAATCTCCTGGATCAGATTGAATTATCTTGTTCTGGATTGGATTCCGAATTGGCCTGTGAATTTGGATTGTCCTCTCACTGCCCATCATCTGCCCTTAAGCAACCGCCGGAGAGGTGGAAGTTATTTATGAAGGAGACACATTTTGGAAGTGTCATGTCTGGTCTGAGAGAGAGTGACAGTCGGTGACAAGCCAATTAATAACAGTTAATGTCAGTGAGAGATAAAACCGTATGTTAGTTGTTATCAGTAACTCATGGCCATCAAACGTCGTGTGGTTTGAAACAAATATAACATGTGTTCCATTCATCACATGGTAAGAATATACTTGGAATTAAGTCTAAGTACCAGTTCATCGCTTCTGTGAGCTATCACTTGGTCAGAGACAAGGTGTAGGATCTCGTCCGACCAAGGTACCCATAATATAACATCTGAAATCCTTACGACTACGGGTCGTTAGGCTTAGGGATTACGACCACGAAGGACGTGCAATCATTTATTAAATATAAAATAATATTTAGAGATTTAATCATCATCACTAGGCGAACCGGCGACGGAGGGGACTCGGTGTAGGTAGGAGTGCGGTCTTACTGCAAATACTGGGAGGAGGCGACACATGGAGGCGGCGGCTGGCGATCCTCAAACCCTAGCGCACGGGTTTGGTTTAGGGAGGAAGCAGTCAAGTGCGAGCAGGTGGAAGAATGCGAGGACGGTTTTGTAATTGTGGCGTCATGTAGGAGGTGGGTGCAGGGAGGCTTGCGAATGGCTATGGATTGCTGAATGAACGGATCAGATGTCTCGTATGCATACGTTCACAAATTAATACTGTGAATTACTGAATGAACAGATCAGATATCTCTTATGCATACGTTCACAAATTGATCCGTGTATCAGATACGCCGCCTCAGTTAAGACTTAAGAGGCAGACTGCAGTTACAAGTTGGCCACTGCTTTCGTGGAGTCGCAGTTGCGCAGACAGAGAGAGAGAGAGACAGACAGGGGGAGAGGGGGAGTCGAAAACTCGAAATGGAGCTCTCGCCGGTGCCGGTAACGGATGGGAGGTGGGCTGACCTCTCCGAGGACATAGCCCTCGCTGTGGCGTCCCTCCTTCCGGTGCGTGTCTACAATTCTCTCTCTCTCAGAGATATATGGTTCGCTCGTTGACTCGACTGGCTCCAACCGTGCGCAGGAGGCCGACGTGTGCGCGCTCGGCGGCTGCTCGCGATCCTGGCGCCGTGCCTGCGATGACGACTGTGTGTGGGAGGGCCTCTTCCGACGCCGCTGGCCGGCCACCGCTGCGGCGGTGGTGGCAGGAGGAGGGGAAGGGGCCTCCGGTGTCCAGGTGGGTAAAGAGAGTAATGTTTTCATGCTTATTTATTTATCCCAACTTAATTTTTCTGCCTAAATTCAAAATTCTAGGGGCATGTCTCCGGGATTTAAGTTGAATAACTATGAGTTTAATGTAAAAGCTTTCTTTTCACCCACCCTTGCTGCTTCAAGACAAGTTTAGTATCGTCCTAGTTCAGGCTCTGGAATTTTGTCTGTCGTGTTAATATCGTTGGTATGTGATGTTGGATTCTGTGCAGAAATTGACGCGGGGTTAATTTAATTCTCCCGTGTCAATTAATAATCTTGTTTTTCGTTGCAATACAACAGTAGGACAGTCCATTAGTTTCTTACTGTGAAACTGGTGCTCACCCTATGATCCTAACAATAGGGATAAAGGAAAGGTATAAAATAAAAAATTCTGCTTATAGGGGTAACATAAAGACGTAATATGTATCTTGAAGTTTTGGTTTGAAACAAGAACACTTAGGTTCTAGATTTCAAGACATCTTGGTCTCGCCGGATTAGCAAGGAAGATACCTTAATTTACTCTACTGCAAGGTCAGCTTAAGGTTAGCAGCTCATATTGGCAAGATTAGTTGTTATGCTTAAGCATTCCAGCGATATGCTCCCTCATCATGCATGATGTACTGATTATAAAATATTGCCATCTGTTCTTGTTGTGCCCCTTCATGATTTTATTATGACAAAATCTTAGTACCTTGTTAAGATGTATTTGGCAGAAGCACCAAATTGGTTTGTAAATTCACAGTTAATTTTAATTCCTGGTCTTTTGGTTAAGACCAATTAACCGTTCAACTTTTGTTTCGATGAATTCATAAGTTTCTAGATGTAGTTCATAACTTCACAATTAATTTTAATTCCAGGCCTTTTGGTTTCTAGGCTTCTAGCCCATTTTAAGGCTCAATTTTTTAGTGAAACCAAGTGGAATTAATTCCAAGCTTCCTTTTTGTGAGGTCTCTTAGCCAGGAAAAAAAATCAGAAGACTAATTAGTTCGGTTGAAGGTTTAAGCCAGCTTAAAACGGACTGTACCCCAAAGTTGTATTACCAGAATGGTACTTTCCTTATTTTCTAAGGCAATGACTTGTCTTTAGGGGACATTTGGATGTCTTTGTTAGAGATATGTTAGAATAAGAGTAACTCCTATTCTAACATATCTCTAACAGTCTTGAGGGTTAATTTGTTCGTTTTCAAAGTGTGTTGTACAAAATGGAACTGGCACTGGAGTTGAAAAACTATTGTATCCTTTTTTTTCCAATGTATTTTGTAGTCCTATACTCACGTGCTCCCTTAATGCCCAAAACATGACAGATTAAGCTTACATTTCGGTACATCTTGTGCTGTAGGGATGGAAAGCTCGCTACATTAACCATCACAGAAGAACTGCTGTTGCTATCTCTAGTGTGGTTGAATTTGTGGAGAGCAGTTTGCATAATGGGTCACTTGAAGCTGAATATTATCTCAAAGCTATTTCTGATTTGATCTTGATGAAGGATATAGGTTTTATCGATGTCCAGTTTTTCTTGTTCTCAAGGAATCACAGTGCTATAATAAATCTAATTGGACTGCACTACTCAATTGCATGTTTGCATATACCGGTGAGTTATTCATTCCTGATTTTCTCGCTGAGCTTCTCTTATGGTTACATGCTCTTCATGTCCCAAGAACCTTACACCACTTGATTTGTGATTTTGTGGCTAAAGAAAGATAATGGATCTATTTCTCATTGCTCTTCTTGAAGTACCATACCTTATTACCTTGTATAGACAGCTATATCATTCAGACGTCAACAAACTGTTTTGGCCCTCAAAATGTTTTTATATTTCCTCCCATAAGTCAACACTAGTTAGATTCAGAGTGGCTCACTGTGCTACACTATGATAAAGCTTTGTTCTGGAAACTTGTTATTTGCTTAAAGCACTTCACGTGCTGGTTAGCAGTCCGTGCACACCCTAATGAGTAATTAGTAGTCCCTGCACACATGCATGACATATTATGTCACGTATAAACATATGTCCGATGCACTTTGTATTATATATGATACATCGAAGTGTCCCAATACCTCAAGCAGAAAACTCGAAAGAAAACACTTCAGATAATATATGGTTGTCACTTGTCAGCACTAGAAAGCTTTGGATGAATGAGTCTTCAAGCCTTTTAAATGTTTGTTTTGGTTGATGACAGATGTTCTGACTCGAATGATCTAACCAAGTTTTGGTTTGCTCATGAAATGAGGTTTTGACACTCAATGTTATTTTTTTTTTCAGCCAAATGAAGTGGATAAAGCAGTTCAAGCTCGCCAAGTGGCAGAAAGGAAAGTGTGTGTGAGCTTGCTCAAGTTTGGTAGGTGGTTCTATGGTTTCCGGTTGCCTGATGAATGTGAGTCTCACAAAATTTCATTGAGCACGCTCACCATGTCTGAGGGAGCAGAAGTTCTAGCCATTCTTAGCCGTGGTGCTGTTCACGAGGTATTTCGTCTCCAGGTCAGTTTGGTGGACATAAATAAGTGAACTAAAAGTACGAAAACCATCTGTACCTGGGTTGCTGTGCTTTTTGTAAATATATTTACCCTTTGTGTTTTGATGTTGATGCCCTTGTCACCTTGTGGCACTGCTTTGATGTAAATGGAACGGTAGAGATGGATGGAAGTATGAAACCATGCAAAGTTGTAAACTGTTGACGATAGTCTTATATAAATAATAAAATCCCGTGATGTGTAAATTAGTTATAAACATTTTTGGGTGATAAGTTCGTTTTAATGTTTGTTATTTTCATTTTCCTATGGTGTTTATAACCGTGCTTTCTACTGCAATATTTTGATCCATCAATTTCTGTAACTAAAGAATATAACACATATATAACTGTATTTGAGTAGGGTTAAATGTTGAATTCAGAACTGGGACCTTATATCAAGATTTTTATATATAAAAAAACAGCTCTCAACTTTCAAGTAGCCAAAGAGTAACAATAAAATAGTAAGAAGAAGAAAAGGAAGAAACATTGAGACAAACAAACAAAAAAAGGGTGCCAAGGAGTCAAAAGCTTCTATGGAGTAGTTGTAGACTTGTGGTTACATGCAAATCTGTATCGTGCTGCACTGCTGCCTTGAGTCATTGACTATGTTATAGTGCAATTAAGTAGCATCGTGGTCTTTTCTTTTCCAAAGGACCTAATCCAAACTGGAGAACACAATGGCCAAAAGTGAAAGCAACCCAGAGAGGCTATTTTTGATATATGGCTAACCTGTCATCGCTGGGAACCTCATGGTGTGAAAAATAAATTGGATGATTTATAATGAAATGCTTGGATGGCTGGATGGCCGCTGGATCACTGTAACAATGTTTGCAAGTTCAACTATTTAATCATTTGACTTAGTTTAAGCGGAAAGGTTTGGAGCTCGTTTATGGCACTGGGATGGCTGGTTAATTTTACGAAAAAGGTAGGAAGTCTTTCATAGTTCCATGCTGCTGATAAACTTCTTGAACTGGTATCATAGAATTATGAAACAAGTCATTTGCATGCGATAAAAACCCTGATTGATCCATGAAGTTTTCTCTCATCTTGCATGGCTTCGAGGTATCATCTTATTTTCCTGTATTGTTTTGTCAAAGCAGTTTTTACAGTCTTAGGTTTTGATACAGACACGACTTTTAAAAATCTATAAGATTAGTTCATCTCATGACATTGAGAAACCCCCATTAGCTTCCCCTGTTTGCAGAGACAGTGTAATGATCTTAGATCATATGGGGTAAACACCATCGGGAAGAAGGCCGGGCGGTGTCGGCTTGGTGGGATGAGCGATTAGGCTATAGATTTGGATGATAGAACCTTGGAAGAGAGACTAGATTAATTCATCTTTTTTGCTTGGTTGATAATGGATACATGTTACCCTTTTTATAAGGATAACCTGACTTGACCCATAAGAAATAATCTCTAAGTAAACATATCTATAACAATCCAATCCAATCCAATAATAACTTGCCTAACTAATAGATGTATTCCTAAATAATAAATCTTTCCTAATAATTGCGGGTGGTTACTTTTCACACATGAACAGAAACACCGGCCCAAGACAATTACTCCCCTCCTTTCGCGACAGCTCGTCCTCGAGCTGTGGTGGTGGCCATAGCTGAAGCCCTAGGAGACCCCATGTTGACGAGAGGTTGTGATGGCTACATAAGTCCTTGGAGATCGTTGCCTCCACATGTGGTTGCGGCAAACTCATCGATCGTTGTGGCAGGCATGGCAGCAACCTTGGCAGCGCTGTAGTGGCCATGACGGACTTCGGCAGGGACACAGCGGGCTCCGGCAGTGTCACTGTAAGACGTGGAAGTGCAGCAGCTACCGTAGCAGACTTCGTCAGCACCTCTAAAAGTTTTGGCTCGGCCGCTGCAGGCTTTGGCGACGCCACGACAGGCCTCGGTAGGGTTGTGGCTGTCACAACAGGATGCGACAATGCCACGACAGGTTCCGACAGCGTCGCTGTGGCTGCTGGAAACAATGCTGCAGCCGCCTCTTGTTGTGCCTTCTTTTCCTTCTGACCCGCAGTCATCTTCTATAAAGTAGTATGCATGTCGAGGAAGATGACCGCCATCTTCTTGTCGTTGTCATTGAAACTCATGACCATCTTGTTGGCGTTAGCCTTTATCATGGCCAACGACTCGGTGGTAGGTCTGATGGTCCGATCTGTCGCCATCACTATGATAGTAGAAGTCGTGGGATGAGATCGACTGCTCTGACATCAATTGTTGTGAACGCTATCAACAAGGGGGTAAATATCCGTCAGAGAGAGGTCGGACGACGACGACTTGACGTAGAACGACGCTAGGTGAAGGAGGGCACCGATTAGGGGAGGAATAAATCTAGAATAGTCGGTCAATGGAACTACCACTACTGTACTTTAGGGACTAGGAACTTGTTTATTCATCTTTACTTAAAGAAGATACAATTTCATCTCCTTTATAGGAATAACTTGACTTGACCCCTAAGAAAGAATCTCTAAATTATAGAAACAAACAAACTAAAGATAAGCTTCCAAACTAACCAAATCAATCCAATCCCCAACAAAGGAAACTATTTGCGTGTGAACAGTAACCACATGAACAGTACCACACCCATGACATCCGCTGTGTAATGCTAGTAGAAAGAAAAACAAAAATTGAGAACAATTCAAAGGAGAACAATAGTGACAAAAAGAGGGTTTTTTTGCTGTTAGAACCCTTCGGCTTTAGAATTGCCGAATAAATTGTTGCTCACTAAGGTTCCCAGACCGTCTGCGGCCGGTCAGCGCCTCTCACGTATGTGGGCATCATCATTCGGCAATAAAAAATCCAAAAGCCCACAATTTTTACCATCTTACCTTCCGCAGTAGAAATGTCATTTTATTTTACCCATGAGTTTTTGGCAATGACACTACTACAAAAGAGGCTATAGCAGACGGCCCATCACAGACGGTTCCTTTGGGCAACCGCGTATTGGGTCTGTCTGAAACTATCTTTAGCGCGCGGAGCCTATCACAGACGGTTATATTTGAACCGTGCAGTGATAGGCAATATCCTGAGCAGTTACGAAATAGAACCGTGCGTGATGTTACCGACAGTTCTATTTGAACCGCTGCGTGATATTACCTATCGCTGCGGTTACGAAATAGAACCGTCTGTGATTTCTGTGCTTCATATAAATTGGCCGAGACATCCTCTGCACCTGACTGCATGTGTCTACCACTTCCCTTCCTCCCTAGCTCCTCATCTGCTGTGTACCGCTCAGCGCCACTTCCTCGCCTAGCTCCTCCAACTGCGCCACTTCCACGCCCTAGCTCCTCATCTGCTGCTGTGTCTACCGCTCCAGCGCCACTTCCCGCCTAGCTCCTCCAACTGCGCCACTTCCTGCCCTAGCTCCTCACTGCTTGTGTGTCTACAGCTCCAGCGCCACTTCCTGCCCTAGCTCCTCCACCTGCGGCTCCTCCTCTATCTTGGTATGAGCACATGATCTTGCACCGTCAATGTTGGAATAAATAATATTAGCCCTGCAAATCTTAGTTTTGAAACCTTATAACTAATGAACTAAAATTTGACTTAGGAGTGGTAACTTTATAAAATTGAATTAGGTCTAATAATCACTAAAATTTGAGTTAGGATAATTAATTGGCTTAAAAAATAAAATTTACACACCGGTTCACGATGCGGTGGGGTTTGGGTCAAGCAATATTGCATTTACTGTTCGGTATTTTAGGTTAATAAGTGTTGTATGAGGTGATGCCTATATTTGGGTTGCATGATTGTTCAATTGAGATAGATATCGATGTCGAGAGGTAGGGATCATGGTTGTGGCCGTAGGCATGGCTACGCTATGCCACCGCGTGTGGTACATAACTAGTGAAGAGTTTTCTTTCAATAACCTTAGATACAAATGTTGGAGAATGAGTTTATATTGCACATTTTCGTTTGCTATAAATTAATCGCTAATCAATTTGACACTAATTTGTTACATGCGTATTGTAGATGGATCGAATCGGATGTACGGTGTGAACCGTGTGAGTCAAGATTACATTAATGGCGTGGTTGCTTTTAGAAGAGCCACGAAAGGGATATGTTGAAGAAGGGATAAATTTTATGTCTTGTCAGGTGCATTGATTGCGTAATCGAAGATGTTTAACAACGCGCGCAGGTCGAGCGCACTTGATTGAAGGGTTTCAAAAAGGGTATACATGTTGGACGATCACGGTGAAGAGAAGATTATACGGAAGTTAATAATGGCGACATCGCCGAGGAAGTCAACGATTTGCGGATGTGGATCGTGCTTTTGATGAGGATAGGGCACGATGACAATCTGGATCGGATGCTACGCGATGCGAAGAGAACTACAAAGAGAGAGAGTTTTGTAAATTCGAGGGCTTAAGGGAGGACTCGGTGAGACCTTTGTTCCTGGGCCGCAAGCGGAATACACAAGGTTGTCAACCGTGCTTGAATCGCTGAAATTGAAGGCAAGCAATAGTTGGTCCGATAAGAGTTTCACGGCGTTGTTAGGTCTCCTAGCGGACATCCTTCCGGAGGGAAGCGTGTTGCCCAAAGACCACCTATCAAGCAAAGAAGGTTATTTGCCCATTGGGAATGGAAGTAGAAAGAATACATGCATGTCCGAACGATTGTATCCTCTACAGTAAAGAGTATGCGGACATGCATTATTGTCCGTGTGCAAAGCATCCCGATACAAGCGTCAAAATATCGCTAAGGTGAAGCAAGGACCTCCTGCTAAGATGTTGTGGTATCTACCTATAATCCCACGTTTGAAGCGTTTATTTGCGAACCCAAAGGAGGCAAGATTGCTGCGTTGGCACTCGGGAGGCGTAAGAGAGATGGAAAGCTAAGACACCTGCGATTACGCGGTGGAGAAACTTGATCGGAGCTTGAAGAGTTCGGTCGGAGCAGGAACATAAGGTTAGGGTTGAGTACGGATGGAATGAATCCTTTGGTAACATGAGCGTGAGACATAGCACTGGCAGTGAATCTATGTATGTACAACCTTCCTCCTTGGCTCTGTATGAAGCGGAAGTACATTTTGATGTCACTACTTATCCAAGGGCGAAGCAACTGGGAATGATATTGATGTGTACCTAGCACCATTCTTTGGAAGATCTTGTGACCTTTGTGGAGCGAAGAGTGCAGTATGGGATGCGTACAAGCGAGAGAACTTCACTTTACGCGCCATGTTGTTCTCGCACCATCAATGATTTTCCGCCCTTGGTAACTGTCGTCAGCTTGATACAAAAGGAGCCAAAGCCCATCATTGCTTACATGCTACGGAGAGTGTATGGTGAACAACTCGCATAAAGCGTATATATCGTCACCGTAGGTTCCTTCCGAGAGTCACCCATACCGCAAGATGAAGAAACAATTCGACGGAAATAAGGAAGGCGGTTCGACTTCAAGGGCTTTTAGTGGGAAAGAGGTCTATGATATGGTTAAGGATATCGATGTTGTGCTTGGGAAGGGCGTAAATTAAGAACCCGTGAGAAGAACATCCGGAAGAAGCGGTCAATTTTTGGGACTTGCCTTATTGGGAGTACTTAGAAGTTTGCCAACGCATCGGCGTTATGCACGTAGAGAAGAATGTATGTGATAGCTTGATTGGTCTCTTCTTGAACATTAGTGGCAAAACAAAGGATGGTGTTAACGCATGCGGCGTGACTTGGTCGATATGAACATCACGAGGCGGTTCTAGAGGAACCGTCGTGATGCGTAAATATCGCAGACGGTTTCCCAAGAATCGTGCGTGATGCGTAATATCACGCACGGTTTCTCAAGAACCGTGCGTGATGTTCACGCATCACGAGCAGCTTCTTGGGAAACCGCTCGATGTGTACGCATCACGACAGTTCCCTCTAGAACCGCCTCGCGATGCGTGTTGACTATAAGGTTCGAGGCGATAGGGTTTTGATCTAACCCTATCGTCTCTGAACGCCCTCGCGCGCCTCCCGACCCGGCGCCCCCTCCTCCCCCCCGGCGCCTCCCGAGCCCGGCCGCCTCGTCTCGAACGCCTCCCAGACCCGGCGCCCCTCCTCCCAGGCCCGCGCCTCCCGAGCCGGCCGCCTCGTCTCGAACGCCTCCCGACCCCGGCGCCCTCCTCCCCGACCACAGCGCCTCCCGAGCCCGGCCACCTCCGCCACCGCCACCTGCTCGGGTAAGCTCGATTCCACCCTGCTCGGGTAATGTTGAATTGCATTAGTTAATAAAAAATGTACTTTCGGTTGCTTGCCGTTTTACGTCGATCCACGCTAGTGGTTCTAGGCCTTGACTTTTGTACATAAACATGTCCAGTAGTCTTGTGATGTGGAAACTACGCATAGCTATCAAGTTGTTAATGATAACAAATGGCAAGGATAAACATCTAAGTTGTATTGATATTTCCCCCCGTGTCTTACTGTGGTTCAGAGAGAATAAATTGAAATGTTGATAAGAAATGCTTCAGGCCCTCAAAATAGCAACATCCTAGGCTAACTGGTAATCATCATGAAGAGGATATCTCAATACGAATTAGATTAATGTTTAGTTGTGAGCAATGAAAGTGACAAGATTTGCCAAAAGGAAAAAAAAGAGCAGAGTATTGGACAGCAGTTTTTTTTAAAATAAAAAGAAGAAGACATGTATCCGCAAAGAGAAACGATCGCATGTTATTATATAATGAAAATGGGAGCTAATAGTGTTTGGCATTATTTTAAGACAACATTAAGCAACTAATGCTAACGAAAGTTCGAGTAACCACAAAAAAGATAAGTGCTTATCTACTCTGTTAATTATTGTCTAAAAGGAGACTATAAGAATGAGATTATACCCAAAATGTCGATAAGGGCAACCATGGTGATCACCAACACCAGGCGTTGCAGAGATGACCTTTTGACATGAATATGGAGTGTAATCTGGAGCGACCATTTGTAAGAGTGATTAACAACTCCAATACCCTTTTAAGTTATGAACATAGAACAAGGGGCTTACCGTCCGCTTTCCTTCTTTTCCATAATTGTATCTTATATTATAATCATATTCCTTGTCAAATCGCTCAGAACCGACCTTATCCAGAGAAGATCCAACATCGGGAATTAATAGAAGTTGTGATGACTTACGAATGCAACTCGGGGATAATAATTGCTCCATTTTGGACTTTATCGATTAACTCAATGCGAACACTAAGGTAAGAATGTAGTACATGGTCCTATAAAATGTTTGCTTGACACAACTTCAACATCATAAAGGCGATAAAGGTCTACATATGCTTTCTCAAAAATAAAGTTGCAGACGTATATTCTCTAGGAAAAGTTAGCGATTAGGTACCTTACGAGAAAATTACGCTCTCCAAAATGCAAGAGCATCCTCCAACTTTAGTCCAAATACCCTAAAGCATAATTTTTAGAAGTACATTAATGTGACTAACAAAATAATTTTTGGTGCTTACAAAACAAAGATTCATCTAATTTATTTAACTATTACCTTAAGGAAAAGACCAAACTGAATTCTACCCCATGCTTGGATGATGGTTTTCTCTCAACTGCAAAATTAAAGAAAACACTAAGTAACTCGATCACCGCATCCTTTGGTCATATGAAATATTGATTATAAGCAAAAAAAAAGCAATATAGCAAGCATTAGCGTGGGAAGCAAATCTAGCTAACAATATCTGGAAAAGCAAGTATAGGTCAAACATTGTACCTGAGAGTAATTAGGTCCAAAATATGCATTGCTTAATGCTTCAACAATCTGCCCAAACAAAAATATGCATTATAAAAGTTGTTAAAAGATTAACTGGAAGAAACGTTGGGAAGCGGTATCTTGATACTCACGAGTCAACTGTCCTTTTCTTGTTCCTTAATGGTTGCCGTCCATTTCACATACATTAAACGATTTCACACATTATAGCTTAATACACCTTATACAAATGAGGTGCTCGATTCGAAAATTAATGGAAGCATAGCGAGCAGAAGGACTGAAAATTTTAAGCACTGAAAAGATGCAGTCATGCAAACAACTACGAAATCAACAAGCTTTTCATTTGTCTAAACATAAGAAAGACGGGCTAAAGAGACACAAATGACAGTTGATTATATTTGTTTATATTTTTTGTGCAATTTCCCATATATTATATACTATGTAATAATTGCGTGCGTAACTTATATAGATAGGAAGTGTTTAGATGGCGAGGCACCGTCTTCGCGCCCGTCACGAAGCGCCGGACATGGCGAGGCGCCGTCTTCGCCGCCGTCACCGACGCCGCAGATACATAAGAGAGATGGTAGAGGAATATCGAAATTGCTGTTTGGCCGGCCGACCATCACGGAGGTCGGTGGCGTTAGGGTCCCTATGAGTCCCGGCATCGTGGCGAGATCCGGACCATCTGCGGGATACTTGCAAGGAAAAGGTCCCTATCACCACACCAAAGTGGAAGTCTCGACAAAAGATCGAGACGCGCGTCTTTGTGGGAAGACCTTTCAAGCGAGTTCACTATCGAAGCAGACAGACATGAAACGCGCGTCGAGCGGCATGCCTTGCTCTCCATGTGTCGCGCGTGGAGGACCTTCAAGAGCGTTCTTGTCACGCGATGCGTGAACAAGAGTGAGGCGCCCTTCACGAAGTTTCCATTCTTGGCGGAAACATGGAACGCCTTTGTGGCTATGAAGGCGACGGATGAATTTAAGGAGCAAAGTGCGGCGCACAAAGCAATCCAGCACAAAACACTCACCCCACGGACTCGGCACGGCTGGCACGCGGCTAAATCCAGCGCAATGGGAGGCGGAGGAGGAGAATCTATTTCACGATATCACACACCGCGTTCCGTGCACGGTTAAGCGAGGGCAAAAGTCTCGTCGATGGCGTCACACTTTCCCAAACCCGGCGGACGAAGAAGTGTCCCAGCGTGTGGTAAATATGTCGAACTACCTACTTGTTTATAAGTCCATAACTTCATAGTGACTATAATAACATGATGACCTCTTGCAGCGTGAATTGATTGCCCAAACTTCCAAGGCTCCTTCCAAGAACACAGGAGAAGGATATACTATCTACGGCCCTAGGAAACAAGGAGCACCGGTCGCACGCGAGCAAGGGGTTAACGTACCTTGGGTACATGGATTATGACGACTACTTCATGTATAGAAGTAGGAAGAGATCCAAGGCCGAATCGACAATCGGTTGGAACTGCTTAAGGCGAATTTCAGGGACGATAGCAAGTTTGCGGGATCAATTGAATCAAGTACTCGCAACCGATGCATAAGCCGCCCTGTTATTGCGGGAACAAGTCCTCGACATCGGAGTAGTGTCGGCGTCCACGCATAATTTTGAACATGACGACGACCAATTACCGATAGACCGCATCAAGGTAATGTACATCTATGGAATGCACCAAAGATAGACCTATAGGGCGCCTTAGCTAATTGCGTGTCGTTTTGTAGGAGCCGACGGCTGCAAGCTCAAGCGAGGTTAGTTGGGTCCATTCCTATTGAAATTTGGCGGGGATGATGCATCCATACCGGAAGGAAGCGGTGTAGCACGGTGTCGGTGGCGCATGGTTACGCAAGGGTGGAGGTGGACATGGTACATCAACATTTCATGGCCGTCCCGGACATTCGCCCGAACGAAGAGATCACAACACTAGGGGATGCCGGTGCGCTTTTATCCGATGGCCCAAGGCGGACATCGTCCCCGACCCAGCGATGCCGCAATCTCGGCAGACCATTCCTCTCCAACGGAACCCTCCATGACTCCACCTCATATTTCGCCTCGAAGGCCACCTCGCCGGTTCCGTGGAGAAGACGCCGAAGGAACAACAAAAGCGTGCTACCGTATCGGTTCCCGAGTCGTCTCGCGGAAGACGCCGCCAATCGTTAAGGCCAAATCGGCGAACATTAAGCCGCCTCCCAAGTCCCGAAGCACGGAAGTACTCCATCGGAAAACCGTTGTGCTCTAACGCACAATTAGCCCACGCCGATTTGCTTGTCGGGCTTTGCATGCACAGTACTTGCGAATACCGCAAAGAAGGGTGCGATCTTCGAATCACCGTCGCATACAAGGATGAGCATTTCTTCAACGGTAGGGCAACCGTGGTGGGGTTCAACGACTTATTCAACCTATTCAATCTCGAAGCCCTCGACGCCTCGCTTCTACGATGTTGGACACTGTAAGTGTGTACAATCAAGTTCTACATTCATGTAATACCGATAAATATCGCAACTCATTGCTTATGTATAGATACATGATGAAAAATGCCCGGGAAGGGCGAGAACCGGTGGGTTTCCTCGACCCACACGTGGTATCTATGCAAACCATCCAAGCAGACGCGACCTTCGTCGAGAACTATATAACGACGTCATTGCTTCTTCAGAATCGCAAGGACTACATCCTGGTGCCCTACAACCAGGGGTAAGTGCTTCACTATTTGCTATTCAAATTTCATTTGTACTTAGGTTTAATAGTTATAGCGACATACATGAGTAGGTACCACTGGATCCTTTTAGTCATTATACCCAAGAGGAACACTGTGATATATCTTGATTCCCTAGTCAGAAACGATCACGACTTCAGCATTCTGCAAGGAATACTCGACAAGTATGATCATTTCCTCCATACATAACTCTATTGTAGTCTTCCTTCGTTTGAAATGCCCGAGGATAACTTTTTTCAATTATGTAGTTCGTTCATCTCCTATGTTAGCCAACAAGGAAGATACAGTGGATCCAGCGCCAACTAACACACAGGACGAAATTTCCGGACGCTACAACACAATAATCCTATATATATCATACTTCATAAAAATTTGTCTTCAACTGACTATACGTACATATGTAATTCTATTTTTGCAGTTCCGCTAGCAAAAAAATGATGAGCTATGTGCATTCTCGTTGCCATCATATCGACAAATCATTAGTGCTAAGATGAAGAATCCGGAGGTTTGTCAATCTCGAAATAATTTTTTGTAATTGTAAATTCAAATATATATCCTTACCATTTTTCTTGACCTAGCGGCGGGGTTTGATAATAGATTTATATGGACTCGTTATGCAAGAGCTCGTGGAAGTTCGAGGCGCTATGCACCTTTATCATGACGAAATAGTTAACAAAGGAGAGTTTCACTCCATCGCCGACCAGATTCACGCAAACAATTGATTTAATTGTAATCCAATTGTACAACTATAGCAAAAATACTTCAACAAATTCGATCTTTATTAATTTATTTTGAGTAATGGTCAATTTGAGTTGTCAACAATTGATTCTCTGCGATGTATTTGTTTTTTGTACATGCTTGTTTTCGAGGGCATGGCTAGCAATTCCCGAGGTGGCCAAAAACGACAAACAATGTAGCTAGGGTCGCTCGGTACCACGAGCGGTTTTATGTTGAAACCGTGCGTGAAATTATTACCACGCGGTTTCAACATAAAACCGCTGCGTGGTAATAGTCTCACAACGATTTTAAAGTAAACCGTCGTGATACTAGACATATCACAGACGGTTTACTTTAAAAACCGTATGTGATAACCACTTATCACAAAGCGGTTTTTAAAGTAAGCCGCTCGTGATAAGTGATTATCACTGACGGTTTTTAACGTAAACCGCTCTGTGATCATCACTTATCACGCGGTTTACGTTAAAACCGTGCGTGATAACCACTATCACGAGCGGTTTTAAAGTAAACCGTCGTGATAAAAATGGTTATCACTGAGCGGTTTACGTTAAAACCGTCGTGATAAGTGTTATCACAGACGGTTTTGAACCGTCTGTGGTAACTGCTTGTTATCACAGACGTATAAATATAGAAGGTTCGGAAACCGTCTGTGATGACGGTTCCGAACCGTCTGTGATGACGTGTTCTGTAGTAGTGTGAGGTAAAACCTCATTTTCACCAAGCCAACAGGAGCCAGAGAGGGGATAAGATCAGCCCACCATAGTGAAGGAGAAAGAGGATAAGACCAGAGCCACCATTTGGCCAAAGCAAGCAAAGCACCAGAGAAGCAAAGCCACTCAAGCCCACATCTCCTCCCATCCCATTTCTTCCCCAACCGAAGGTACCAACAGCCAAGTCAAAAGCAAAGCCAAGAAGGTTGCTGAGCCATGGCAACCACAGAGGGAAGATGAGGAAGAGAGTTGGAGGGGAGGAGCACAACGAGTTGGAGAAGACAAAGGGGAGGACCGGTGGAGCGTGGACAGCAATAGCGTCGACTAGAGCCGACAGCCACCACCAGGAACCATGCCAAGCCAGCATTCGAGGTGACCCACCTTAATCCCCCATTCATCACAGTCGAGCAAGTATGACAATACTATCATGCGTAAGATAAAAGGGAGTAGAGAAGACCGTCCAGGGGTAGAGTTTGTAGGAGGTGACGCCATGTAGAGGAGGCACACCGCGGCCGGAGGTCGAGACGGGCGCAACAGGGAGCTCGGGGCGGCGCTGGGCTCGGCCAAAGGAGGAGGCACGGCCGGGGGCGGCGCTGGAGCCGCAGTTGAGGCGGGGGAAGGTGGAGGGAGGAGGCGCGTCCGGGCGAGGCAGCCCAGGGGAGCTGACAGCGGCGGCGGCATTAGGTGCGGCCTAGCCGAAGGGGAGGCGGAGGAGCGGGGCCGACGACCAAGAGCCGTGCGGGTCGGGAGGCCGAGGGGCCCGATGATGAGGACATGACCCCTATAGATATAATCATATTTGCTATGCTTACTATTCCAATTACAAGAGCTCGTATGCTTCACTTAAATTATCAGGTGAGCTCGTTTTTAGGAGTGTATTTATATTATATGAACTATATGATGCTACCTAATGATGAAAATGTATATTTATGCAGCATCACATCATTTTTTGTCCAAGCTAAGCAAGAGTTCGAGCCGGACACGTTTTGGAATCCAATTCGGCCTCCGGAAACAATACTGACTTCAAACGTGCATAACTTTCATATACAGAGTCCGTTTGGGCTCCACGAGGACTTAATGAAAATCTTATCTCGTCCTTTTTCCAACGTCTTCTTCGAGCCATTGAATGGGAGCACAAGAAAGTTCGCGAGGAAAATGCACGTTTGAGACAAGCTTCTTCACCATGGGAGTTATATAATCGTGATAGTACGTCCGGTAAAACTAAAATCACTTTGGTATCATTTGCTGGTAAATTTGATCCTGATGCCTACGTTGACTGGGAGATAGCTTTAGATAAAGAATTTGAATATTATGAATGGTTTGATAGACAAAAGATTAGAGCTGCCACTAGTGTTTTGGTTGAGGATGCAACACTTTGGTGGAAGTATTTACGTAGACATGGAAAAGTGCCTCAAACTTGGCATGCATTAAAGAAACTTTTGAGAGATGAATTTGTTCCTAAATATTATACTGATTATTTGCTAGCTAAATTGCAATGTTTAAAACAAGGTAGTAGAACTACAATGGAATACTATCATGAATTGAAAACCCATTTGTTGTGTTGTGGCTTAGAGAAACATGCTGAAGCTACAGAGAATAGATTCTTAAGTGGGCTTAATCAAGAAATTCAGGACCTTCTTGTTCACAAAGAATATAATTCTCTCATTTGTTTATACTTGTCTGTAAGGTTGAAAGTCAGATTAAGGAGAAATTAAGAATGCATGATGTTAGAAAACATAAGAACAAACCCGTGTTTGTATCTTTTTCTATGGCTAACAACATGCAGGAAGTTGAGAACCATGTCAAAGAGGAGAATGAGCTGATTGAACCATCGACTCCATTGGTTGAGAAGGAAGATGAGGAGATAGATGCATCTACATCATCTGAGGAGAGCCAAAAAGGTTAAGATCATGGTGCTATCATCACTCAAGGTGAGTATGCTTGTGAAGAACTACAATTGTTCACTGTTTATGCTATTTTAGAGCAAAAATTAGTGGAAAACAATTCTGGTATGCACATGTTTCACGAAGAGATTTTAGATTGCATTGATTTTAGTGCACCATGTGATAAACTTGTTGATTTACCTGTTGACTTGAGTGCACCATGTGATAACATAATATAATTGTCCGCTGTTTTGAGCGATTCATATAATGAGTCAATCGCATATAATGATCATGTGGAATTGGTTAGATATAAAGAAGTTTTGACTAGAATTTCTCCTACTGTTTCTTTATGTTACATTATGTTGGAGCCACCGATGAAATTGTCAGATGCTATGGAGAAAGTTTCTGTAATCGCATGTTTGAAATCCTTGTCTAGTGCGTACACCCCTGGATATAAGTTTAATTTGATTGAAAATTATGGTGTAGACAATCAATTCCATGTGTATCGAATATGCATAACTTGTGATCACATAGATGAATTGAAGCTTACTGTTTTGAACAACAATCCTTGTGTGCCGAATCTTATTAATTATGAGAGAAAAATAAACTTTAGTGATCATCCAATGCCTATGTGTTCATCTCTTATTGCACCATCTAGTATTGACAATCTGCATAATAATGATGAAGTATGGAAGAACTTTCAAATCTTTTCATCTTTGCTAGATGAATTTGCTAACGCTCAATTGAAATCTGATTATATGGATGAACTTTGTTTGATTCAAAAGGTTGTAGATTTGCCCATATGTGCTCCCACTGCAAGTTTACAATTTCAGATATTTGAATTGCATAAATGCTTCACTACATTTGCAAAACTAGTTGCAATAATTCCTATGTGAGAAATTTTGTTTTGCTCATTAACATATATGATTATTCTTGGGCTAATAATACAATGTGCTTTTATGATCGCTGCTGTTTTATAACATTAATTGTGCAACAACGAAGAACAGTTAAATCAGATGACATATACATATACCATGTATACACCTTGACTTCTTTGTTACCCTATTTTCAACTTATCAAAAGTCGATGACGGCTTTGTTTTCAAGAAGGGGAGGATGATGAGGACATGATCCCTATGGATATAATCATATTTGCTATGCTTGCTATTCCAATTACAAAAGCTCACGTGTTTCACTTAAATTATCAGGTGAGCCCGTTTTTAGGAGTGTATTTATATTATATGAACTATATGATACTACCTAATGATGAAATTGTATATTTGTGCAGCATCACATCACTTTTTGTCTAATCTAAGCAAGAGATCGAGCCGAACATATTTTGGAATCCAATTCGGCCTCCGGAGCCAACACTGACTTCAAACGTGCATAACTTTCACATACGGTGTCCGTTTGAGCTCCACGAGGACATGATGGAAAGCTTATCTCGTCCTCTTTCCAACGGATCCAGACTCACCTTCAAATTCCTTCTGTGGGCTCCACAATCACCAAAAGAAGGTGCTGCATCACCTGTTTGGGCCAAATTGGGTTGTGTAATGCTTGGGCCCAAGGGAAGGCGCCACCCTAGGCGGTCCGTACTGTTCGTGAGGTACTATTCATATATAAATAGTACTATGAATAGTACCACCCCCTATTTTGTTAGCTATGTGCGGCTTCCCCTTCCCTATATAAGGAGGTCGCACCCCTCTAGTTTTCTTGGATTTTGTTTAGTTAAAAGTTAGCTTCATTACAACTTCGTGTATTAGTTTGAGTCGATTAGACTAACCATAATTCCGCTATAGAATCCCAACTTTATCAAATATTTCAATCTTATTTGCAATTGCAGATTGCTTATTATCTTGTTCTTGCGTGTTCTTCGATTGCATGCAGGAATAGACCTTCGTGGTCAGGTCGATCGCGCTTCTAGCAAGGTCGATAACGATCTCGAAGTTGGTTCAGCAATTGTCGGACATATTGATCATGTGTGATTGGTAACCGAATCGTGAGTCGTCTCCACCAAAATCGAGTTATCATTTTAACCGAAAGATCGGGACAACCATTGTCGCATCACTCGGCCGAGCGAGATGGTTGGGCCTGGAGATGGCGCGTGGTGAGGAGCCGCCGGGGCGTGCCTAGCGTCTTGTGATCAGCGAGGAGGCGCGGCTTCACCGGCCGCTCAACCGAGGGGAAAGGCGGGGCCGAGAGGAAGCTTTGGGGGAGAGAGATAGAGAAGCTGAAGAGATAAGGGGAGGCCGGATGGCTTCGGCCAGGAGGAAGAAAAACAAGGAAAGAAAGAAAAGAAGAGGAAAGGAAAAAAAGAGAAGAGAAGAAAAAAAGGGCAGAAAGAAATTTTGGGTGCACGGATAAATTTATTCGTGAGTCTACACGATGTGATCCTTAACCCATATTATAATAATAATTATTATTTTGGGCACCAGGTTAGTAGAATAGTGCCCGGTGAGAGGGGTTTTGTTCGTGTCAGATTGCGTGTAGGGACGATGACGTCCGTATGTGTGCATATAATGTTGTAATGTATTGAGTCTGGTTGACTGCTTGTACAGATGGAGGTTCCGAAACGACGCCATCCGCACGTTGCTCCACTCCGTTTGGTTAACAAGCAAGTGCATGGTAGAGCGATATCATGCAAATGATATGAAAAATGTGATATTCTTGTATTATGATGATGCTTATGATGGTGTTTATAGTAATGGCAATGATGATGGGACGGGATGAGCAATGAGGCTACCCTGTTAATGATGACAATGGACATATGCATTTTGCATGATGGTAAGAATCCACGAGCCATGTCGGTGAGAAAGATACATGACTAATCCAGAGTGCTTTAGATAAAGTCTTACATCTGTAGGGACTAGATAAAGTCCTACAATGTAAGGACCCCATCCTAACGAAGATAGGGGAAGAGTGTGTCATTGACAGGTGAACACTCCGCGATACTGGTATCAGTGATGAGATGCATATGGGCAAATGATCATGTAGAATATGGGTGCATTGCATTAATGAGAAGATGATGATAATGATATGACTATGTTGGTGTGGCAGTATTTATCGTTTCTATTATGTGCTTGCTGAGTCTTCTGACTCACCCCTGTTTATTTGTGTGTTTAGGTGATCGATGATAATGGCATGCATCGGGAAGGGAGAATAGCACAACCACATCACATGCTAATATTATTGTAAACTGGTTTCCCTAGATAACCACTTTTGTTGTAATATATTTAGTTGTTAAATTAGCTGCGCAAAGTTTGAGATGATTATGATGTAATGGTAGCATTCTGAGCCCAGAGAATGGGCCAGGGTGTTACACGTTGATAAGCTTCCGGTGCTGCACCATCTATCTTGGAGAAGTTGAAGGCTAACGGTGAACATCAGAAGGTCTTATTCGACAACATGACCGTTGTCTATTGGAGATTCATTGATCCTTGTCTATTTGATGCGACGTCGTCATCGTACCCTCTCATCAACATAGGTCACCAAGGACTTCAACTGTGGCCACCACCTCAGCTCGAGGACGAGCTACCTCGCCGCAAGGGGTGTAATGTCATGGACCAATATCCAGGAGACACTGTAGAACGCGCACTATAGCACGTGGTGCTATAGCGTTGGGATTTTGGAGGGATTAGCTTCCTCGATAAGAATATCTATTTCCTTAAATAGTTGATTAGTTTGCTTGTATAGGGATTAGGTAATAGGAAAGTCATCTATTAGTTAGAAAGGGCATCATTTAGATTGATTTTATCTATAATTGTTAGAAGAATCCTCTATATAAGGAGGCCTATTATAATTGTTGGCATTAAGCAATGGGAATACAACAGTTTAAATCCCAATCCCCTTGTTGTGCTAGTTCATAACTGTGACGCCCCCGGGATTATTAAGCTTATAATGATTAGTCACCACTTGACCCTATCATCATAAGCATAATAACTCGTGTGAGGAATGTATACTTCCCAGTGCAAGATACACCCTCTCACAAAAGTTCATGCATCAATTCCATTCAATCACATAGAACCGAAAGCACAGAACAAAATAAAGACATACATAATAATATTCAAGAGTAATTACAACAAAGAGGCCAACCGGCCAACAGATAAATATTACAGAACAGCGGAAGAAAAAGTGACATAAGATGGCGATAAACAAAAGAGCCCAACGGTGTGCCTTTTACCCACAAGGCAACCGACTAGGCCGCAGCTAGCCGTCGAACCCATGAAGACATCTCACGTAGTGAAGCCCTTGGGGCTCACCTTCTTCCTCTGCAAACAAAAGCGACCAAAGAAAGCCGGGTGAGTACTGAATGTACTATAAGATATATAAGAATGATAACAGATCTATACAATAACTATATGCAAGCTTATTTAAGTGGAGCAGGATATGACTCAAGTTTGTAAGCATAAAGCAAGTTTTATTTGCAATAATGTAATAGATTGAAGGCAATTTTGCAATCTGATTTTATTTGATAAAAGCAGTAGTAATCAAGTATCAACAACGAGAAAAGCAGTCCCGAAGTGGCTAACCCAATAGCCACCACAATAGCATGAATTACCCACTCATGCCAACCATGTCAAGTTTTAATTTTTAAAACAAAAGCAGTTGTTGAAGTCTAGATCTTGCGTGAAATCACCAAGCGTGTCCACAACCTAGGACGAGGCTATTCGAATAGATTTATCCTGCGGGTGTACCAACTTACCCACATGTCGACCGCCTTTTGCCACATGATTAAGCACACTTCCTTAGGTATGCAAACACGGCTAAGTCCTACGAGACTTTTCCAATATTATGTATTAACTCGAGTCGCCTGTATGGATAGAAACCCATACGTTGTGTCGGGTCGTGGCCCACCTCGGACAACTACCCCTCACTGGTAAAGCCTCGGACAAGCTGCGACGCCCTCGAGGTGGAGAGTCCATCCGGAAACTCCACCACCGCACACCCAACACAAGAACACAATTCCTTTTCACACAACACACACAACGCTCCTCCCGCGACTGGAGATAACACACTCCAAAGTACTAGGTCAAGAGGGTCCCATATAACCCTCATGTGGTTAGTACGCAAAAGTACTTGGATCGATGGCGCAAGCAACATTTTCGGTCCTTAGGGACACAGGCACCTTCCTTGTCACACCCAACAATCACACCAACATGCCATTGTGCCCAAGTCAAATCATTTTGTTTTATTTTCGGTTTTTACAAAACAAAAGCATAAGGTGCTGAACCAAAAATAAACAAAATGATTTGTGTGATCAAGGTCATCGACTAAGTCGATAACCGCCCAATTCTACCGGTAGCTAAGCATTTCTAAGCATGATATCGCAAAGACAGTAAAAGAGCATAATTAAATCACCGGGCTCTAATTCACCAGCGATGATAATAGCTTATGGTTGTGGCAGGGGATAACATTTTAATGGCAACAATGCATTAGGAATAGCTACCTCTAAACAGGACAAAAATACTTGGACACAAAAGCAATGCATACATATAATTTGTAAACAAGATATTAGACTTTGAAAGTAATGGGACATTTATGATCAAATATCTTGCCTTGCTGAAGCTCGCTGTTTTGCTGTAGAGGATCACTCTCGATATTAACAATATTGTCGCAACCTATCGAAAGAACCAACCAGAACCAATAAGGCGAGAAACATCGAAAGATGCAACAGCAAAACTCAGCAAAAAGTTCTCAAATTTTTACAGTAGAAAGAACATAATTTTTATGAACTAAAGCAACAAGAACCAATTGATTTGGATTCTCAATGCAAAAGTTATGGCCAAAACATTTTCAGTCGGCCAGGAAAATAAAAAACAGCACTATTCACCTAAGCAATGATTTTAGCGAAATTTTCTAGAATGATACAGCTACTGAAAATTTTATGATAAATCAAGCATCTTATAAGATGAACAACCCCACTGGATTCATCTCATTTGGAGCTTGCAATAATTATTTATGAGTTTTCTAAGATTCACTATTTTTCTATTGCAAAGATAATCAGTTTAATGTTTACTTTCAAAATAAAACTTTTCTGCTACTGAGATAAATGAGCAACCTATACTGGAAATAATTTTACTAAGAATGAAAAATAAAGGCACTGGTTTTATAATTTTTGAAGTTACAGAAAAATACTTATGAATTTTGGAAGATAAAACTATTTTTCAGTTGATAAATAACTCTACCCGAGAAATACAACTCAGATAAACGACGTGGACAATTCTGGGCCGAAGATCCGAAAACAAACGGCCCAAACACAAAGCAACAGAACTCGCGTGCGAACCCTAAGCATCGACCGTTGGATGAAAGATGAACGAACCAGATGCCAAGGATGTTCGGCGGTCCGAACGTTCACACGTACGTGAACCGTTGATCTTGGATCCAACGGTCCACGCGGATCGAACCGTTCGGACGGTCCGAACGTTCATTCAGATCCGGACCGTTGATCTAAGGAGCGACGGTCCACATCGATTCACGTTCAAAACTCGCGCCTGGTTTTCGTCCGACAAAACGACGGTGAACAGAGGCTCACCGCCAGCGACTCTGGTCACGGCGGTGCGAGTAAAGGCCCAAAATGGGTTCCTAATAAACTGCGCGCACCCAAGGAACCAACAACTTTGGTCGGCGGTCTAGAACGCCGCAAGCGGAGATGACAGAGATGCCTCAAAATGACCGAAACGAAAACGCAAATGAGCTCAATGCGGTTCAAGGAAGCGGGTGCCAAGCAACTAGGGACTAATAAGAAGTTACCCGAGCCCAGAGAACGCAGAGAAGGGTTGATTCACTCTAACGAAGAAGAATGGGGACTTTGGCGAAAGGGAAATCATAATTAATCGCTCTCTGCAAGCAAGCGACAAATTGAGTGAGGGCTATTGCTCACACAGAGAGGAGGAAGCTAAGGCGTGAGGATTTGAGTAAGAAAGGCCGGAGCACCACTTTCACCAAGAACTTGCAGCTTCAACAATGGCGCCGAGAGCAATATTTCACCAAGGAGCTCACTCGATGCACTAGAAATGATGTCAAGCTCAAAGGTGTTCAAAGAATGCTAAGGAAGCCTCTGGAGGAGTTTTATAGCCGAAGGAGCAAGAGGGAGCAACGGCAAGAAAATGATGAAGCACGGTACTAGGGTAGGCCGAGAGCGACGGGGCGGTGAAAGCAAAGGAGACCACGACTATGGAGGCGGCCGGACGGGAGCATTAAATCTGGAAAAGCCGTTGGCCTAAAGGAGACGCGACCGGCTCTGCCAAGAAGTACTCTTGCACGCCACCGCTGTTGACTCGGCCGAGCGCGAACGGAGGAAGACGACGGCGGCGGCCGTCGGATTGAGATCGAGCAGTTCAAATCGAGCGGGGGCTTATAACGATTGAACGCTCACTTAATCTGGACCGCTGATTTGGATCCTACGGTTCACGTTGCGCGGCGTTCGGATGGTCGAACGTTCACGCGATCGCGAGCCGTTGATTTAGAATCCAACGGTTCAAATGGATCAGCGCGCTCGGATGGTCCGAACGTTCACGCGATCGTGGGCCGTTTGATGCCGATCCAACGACTCACAACACTCGCGCCCGAACGACCGAGCCGGTGCGTTTAGTTGACTGAACCAAATCAAGTGGCTCGAGCCCGAGTCTGATCCGAACCCGAGGAACAGTGAAAACCGGTTAGGGTTTGAATTTGAATAACTGATTTTGGAGGAATTATTTGGGGTAGCAAACAAACTCCAAAATTTATGAAATTTTAATCGAGATTGCTAACGATGGGAGGAACCGTACATAAAATTTTCAGAGACTTTTATGCACTTCATTTTCTCTAAAAATTCCGAAGGCTATTTTAGGAGTTTGACTAATGTTTGACTTGCCTCAAAATTATCAAATAATTTCTAAAAATTATGAAATAATTACGAGGTGTTAAACATCTCTCCTAGGTCCAATGAAAATTATTTTGAGGGTAGGGCACCAGATTTTCATTGAGGAGATTGATGACTTGAATTTAATTGGGAAATTTTGAGTTTTAATTTCCACCAATTAAAGGAAAGAGGTTTCAAACATCTTGTAACCACACATGAGGCAACAAAAGTTTTAATTTATCCTCATTTTTATTACATTTGAAACACAAACCCAATTTGGGATGTTACAAAACCTCCCCTTACGTAAATCTCGCCCGAGATTTGGCTCGCTCAGTAAAGAAAGATGGATAGTGCGCACGAGGCGATCTTCCCTTTCCCAAGTGGCTTCATCTTGTAATGGTTTGACCATCGAACTTTGAGGAACTTGATGGCACGATTCCTCGCTCTTCGTTCGACCTCTTCAAGGATGCGAGCAGGTGCTCCTTGTAGGTCAAGTCTTCCTAAACATCAAGAGTTTCCAACGGAGCTTCCTCAGTTGGAACGCGGAGGCACTTCTTGAGCTGGGATACATGGAACACATCATGCACCCCCTCAAGTGCAGCAGGCAACTCCAACTTGTAGGCGACAGCTCCCATCTTCTCGATGACTCGGTATGGACCGACATATCGAGGAGCCAACTTGCCCTTGACGCCGAATCGCTGTTGACTCGGCCGAGCGCGCGCGAACGGAGGAAGACGACGAGCGACGACCGTCGGATTGAGATCGAACGGTTCAAATCGAACGGGGGGGCTTATAACGATTCGAACGCTCACTTAATCCTGGACCGTTGATTTGGATCCTACGGTTCACGTTGCGCGAGGCGTTCGGATGGTCCGAACGTTCACGCGATCGCGAGCCGTTGATTTAGAATCCAACGGTTCAAATGGATCAGCGCGCTCGGATGGTCCGAACGTTCACGCGATCGTGGGCCGTTTGATGCCGATCCAACGACTCACAACACTCGCGCCCGAACGACCGAGCCGGTGCGTTTAGTTGACTGAACCAAATCAAGTGGCTCGAGCCCGAGTCCGATCCAACCCGAGGAACAAAGGCCGGTTAGGGTTTGAATTTGAATAACTGATTTTTGGAGGAATTATTTGGGGTAGCAAACAAACTCCAAAATTTATGAAATTTTAACTGGAGATTGCTAACAGTGGGAGGAACCGTATATAAAATTTTCAGAGACTTTTATGCACTTCATTTTTCTCTAAAAATTCCAGAAGGCTATTTTAGGAGTTTGACTAATGTTTGACTTGCCTCAAAAATTATCAAATAATTTCTGAAAATTATGAAATAATTCTGAGGTGTTAAACATCTCTCCTAGGTCCAATGAAAATTATTTTGAGGGGTAGGGCACCAGATTTTCATTGAGGAGATTGATGACTTGAATTTAATTGGGGAAATTTTGAGTTTTAATTTCCACCAATTAAAGGAAAGAGGTTTCAAACACTGTAACCACACATGAGGCAACAAAAGTTTTAATTTATCCTCATTTTTATTACATTTGAAACACAAACCCAATTTGGGATGTTACAAAACCTCCCCTTACGTAAATCTCGCCCGAGATTTGGCTCACTCGAAAGAAAGATGGATAGTCCGCACGAGACGATCTTCCCTTTCCCAAGTGGCTTCATCTTGAAATGGTTTGACCACGAACTTTGAGGAACTTGATGGCACGATTCCTCGTTCTTCGTTCGACCTCTTCAAGGATGCGAGCAGGTGCTCCTTGTAGGTCAAGTCTTCCTAAACATCAAGAGTTTCCAACGGAGCTTCCTCGCTTGGAGCGGAGGCACTTCTTGAGTGGGATACATGGAACACATCATGCACCCCTCAAGTGCGTGCAGTAACTCCAACTTGTAGGCGGCGAGCTCCCATCTTCTCGATGACTCGGTATGGACCGACATATCGAGGAGCCAACTTGCCCTTGACGCCGAATCGCTGTTGACTCGGCCGAGCGCGCGCGAACGGAGGAAGACGACGGCGGCGACCGTCGGATTGAGATCGAGCCGTTCAAATCGAGCGGGGGCTTATAACGATTCGAACGCTCACTTAATCTCGACCGTTGATTTGGATCCTACGGTTCACGTTGCGCGAGGCGCTCGGATGGTCCGAACGTTCACGCGATCGCGGCCGTTGATTTAGAATCCAACGGTTCAAATGGATCGGCCGCTCGGATGGTCCGAACGTTCACGCGATCGTGGGCGTTTGATGCCGATCCAACGACTCACAACACTCGCGCCCGAACGCATCGAGCCCGGTGCGTTTAGTTGATGAACCAAATCAAGTGGCTCGAGCCCGAGTCCGATCCGAACCCGAGGAACAAAGTGAAAACCGGTTAGGGTTTGAATTTGAATAACGATTTTTGGAGGAATTATTTGGGGTAGCAAACAAACTCCAAAATTTATGAAATTTTAATCGAGATTGCTAACGATGGGAGGAACCGTATATAAAATTTTCAGAGACTTTTATGCACTTCATTTTCTCTAAAAATTCCAGAAGGCTATTTTAGGAGTTTGACTAATGTTTGACTTGCCTCAAAATTATCAAATAATTTCAAAATTATGAAATAATTCGAGGTGTTAAACATCTCTCCTAGGTCCAATGAAAATTATTTTGAGGGTAGGGCACAGATTTTCATTGAGGAGATTGATGACTTGAATTTAATTGGGGAAATTTTGAGTTTTAATTTCCACCAATTAAAGGAAAGAGGTTTCAAACATCAGAAACCACACATGAGGCAACAAAAGTTTTAATTTATCCTCATTTTTATTACATTTGAAACACAAACCCAATTTGGGATGTTACAAAACCTCCCCCTTACAAAATCTCGCCGAGATTTGGCTCACTCAGTAAAGAAAGATGGATAGTCCGCACGGAGGCGATCTTCCCTTTCCCAAGTGGCTTCATCTTGAGAATGGTTTGACCATCAACTTTGAGGAACTTGATGGCACGATTCCTCGTTCTTCGTTCACCTCTTCAAGGATGCGAACAGGTGCTCCTTGTAGGTCAAGTCTTCCTAAACATCAAGAGTTTCCAACGAGCTTCCTCGCTTGGAACGCGGAGGCACTTCTTGAGTGGGATACATGGAACACATCATGCACCCTCAAGTCAAGCAGTAACTCCAACTTGTAGGCGACGGCTCCCATCTTCTCGATGACTCGGTATGGACCGACATATCGAGGAGCCAACTTGCCCTTGACGCCAATCGCTGCTGACTTGGCCGAAGCGGCCGAAGCGGAGGAAGACGACGGCGGCGACCGTCGGATTGAGATCGAATCAGTTCAAATCGAACGGGGGCTTATAACGATTGAACGCCACTTAATCTCGGGCCGTTGATTTGGATCCTACGGTTCACGTTCGCGAGGCGTTCGGATGGTCCGAACGTTCACGCGATCGCGAGCCGTTGATTTAGAATCCAACGGTTCAAATGGATCGGCCAGCGCTCGGATGGTCGAACGTTCACGCGATCGTGGGCGTTTGATGCCGATCCAACGACTCACAACACTCGCGCCGACGATCGAGCCGGTGCGTTTAGTTGATGAACCAAATCAAGTGGCTCGAGCCCGAGTCCGATCCGAACCCGAGGAACAGTGAAAACCGTTAGGGTTTGAATTTGAATAACGATTTTGGAGGAATTATTTGGGGTAGCAAACAAACTCCAAAATTTATGAAATTTTAACCGAGATTGCTAACGATGGGAGGAACCGTATATAAAATTTTCAGAGACTTTTATGCACTTCATTTTCTCTAAAAATTCCGAAGGCTATTTTAGGAGTTTGACTAATGTTTGACTTGCCTCAAAAATTATCAAATAATTTCTGAAAATTATGAAATAATTCTGAGGTGTTAAACATCTCTCCTAGGTCCAATGAAAATTATTTTGAGGGGTAGGGCACCAGATTTTCATTGAGGAGATTGATGACTTGAATTTAATTGGGGAAATTTTGAGTTTTAATTTCCACCAATTAAAGGAAAGAGGTTTCAAACACTGTAACCACACATGAGGCAACAAAAGTTTTAATTTATCCTCATTTTTATTACATTTGAAACACAAACCCAATTTGGGATGTTACAATAACAATTGGTATCAGAGCCAACACCATAGCTTCTACTGCCAAGCTATCCCTACTAGACAACCTAATGGAGTCGATGAAGATGACGTTGAAGATGATGCTCCAATAGATTTAGCTCACCCCATCGGAGGAGTTTGTCACCTTATGTTGTAGCTTGAGGACGAGCTGTTTCACCGAGGGGGTGTAATGTCATAGGTGTTGTACTGTTCATGTGGTTATTGTTCATGCACAAATAGTTTCCTTTGTTGGGGATTGGATTGATTTGGTTAGTTTGGAAGCTTATCCTTAGTTAGTTTGTTTCTATAATTTAGATATTCTTTCTTAAGGAGTAAGTCAAGTTATCCCTATAAAAAAAGATGAAATTGTATCTTCTTTAAGCAAGTAAAGATGAATAAACAAGTTCCTAGTCCCTAAAGTCTAGCTATGGTCGTTCTCTTGACCGGCTATTCTAGATCTATTCCTCCCCTAATCGGTGTCTTCCTTCACCTAGCGCCGTTCTACGTCAAGTCGTCGTCGTCCCACCTCTCCCCGATGGATGTTTACCCCTCGTTGATAGCGTTCACAACAGACAGTCACATCAAGCCGTCTCCATCAAGATGTACTAATGTTTAGGAAGTAATTACTGGTAGGTGGTAGCAATTGAGATTTCAGATTATGAAAGAAATTTGAACTGTGAATGGTTGGGTTGAAGAAAGAGATTGTCGCACTTAATGAACTAGTACTTGAGAAATGGCATAGCTGATTTTTGTATTGCAATAGGAGTGAGAACTTCATGGATCTCCATTGGATTGGTTTGATCATTAAGCTTGCTGAATCTTTAGTCTCTAGGTACTTTAGAATACAAAAGAAAAGGAATTCAGAAAGACGTGACATTCTGCATTAGCCTAGATCCCCTTGTGGAGAGTTTAGAGAGGGCTAGAGAGAAGAATAAAGTGCACTGAAGGCTGATATTCTGCCGGGAGAAAAGAGCAAAGAAAGAACGAATGAAAAAGGGAACCATGAATTGGAAAAGAACATCAAGCTGCTGCTTCTTAATACGCACAATGACAATATCTGAAATGATAAAGAGAATCAAATAGTTGAATAATGGCTCTCCTCAGACTGCTGAGTAGATTTTTCAGATCTGCCCAGAAGTGTAGTATCTTTGGTAAAATCTTTAAGTGTTTTCTTACCTTGTTTCTATAGTGCTTTCCTACTGGAAGTTACACTAGGCCACTAAGACGTGGATCCTTCTTGGGTCACTAAAGAACCACTTAACAACCAGGGAAGAACACTGGATCTATCTGTTGCCTATTTACATTCTAACTGTCTTAAAAGTTAAGCCAGTTCCTGTGATTTTCTGTGATGATCAGATTAAAATCTTAAAGAACAAAAAAGAGAGGGATGGGGGACAAGTCATACCAACTTAACAAATATGATAATATCTATTTTTCCAAAGCTACCGAATCAGGCTGCAGATGAACAGCCTAATATATGAATAAAAATGACTTATAGTAGGATGAGTATTACATTTCGTAGGAATTATTTCTGAACTGAAAATCAGGAACCAGTGCCTGGCTTGCTCCCCAGAAACATGCACTCCGCGGTCTGCATATCTTGATTCTTCAAACTCGAAAGTTTCTCTCGGCCGGAGATCTGCAGAGATTTCTTCACCTCAACAGCGAGGATAGATGACGACGGAGCGCCGCCGGGGCGGCATGCAGAGGAGCATCAACACCAAGGCGATGATGGCCGCGACGAGAAGCCCCATGAAGTTGAAGCCCGCCTCTTCCTCTGACTCGTTGCTGCAGCACAGCTTGCCCATGTTAGCTGCGACAGAGAAGAGAAAGACGAGTCCCTGGTACTATGTTGGAGATGAATGGTGGTCAGAAGAGGCCTTCTTGGCTGAGGTATGTGTGCTTTCTCTTAAACTTTGGTTTGATCTTCGCTTTAAGGTATAGTATGGCTAGTTGTTGGGGCATCGCTATCAGGTCTTCAATGATGCCATCCCCTTTTACTCCTTCCATCTTCCAAGATGGAAAGGAGACTCACACCCACCAAGGCCACTAGCACAGGCCTGGGATGAAATTGTTAAGGATGATCAACTGCCCAGATATATTTGGCAAATGGATCTGGTCTTTTCTTTCAGTGTGGAGTGTTTAAATTGTTCTTCAACCTTGCAATGCCAGTCTCTGCTGGTGATTTGTCGCTGTCCATTCGACGGTGACACAGATGAGAACTACAGGAACAATGCTTGATGGTGAGACGGATGATTACTACATGACCAACGTACTGGTACTCTAATATCCTCCTGGTGAAATTCAGACTCTGATGGCTGCTTGTCCCTGTGATGGCAGTACTGAAAACTACATTACTAAACATTTGCTGATACTTGCATGCTCTGTAAAACACATCTCCATCAGTATTTGAGGTGGTAGTACAGATTAGGTGACGCATGTTGTGTGCCGGTGACTTGGACTTGCTGTGAGTTGTTGATAATCTGGCACATGTCTGGGAAGAAAAAAGAGTTGAGGCAAGTGGCAATGTGCCTTGCCTTGCAGCTTCATCCGACTAGAATACAAGCAAGCCAGAAGTTTCTGCCTAGACTGGCTTGCTTTCTGGTCAGCTAAACAGAGTTCCATTTTAACTTGACACTGTTTTGGATGATGAATTGGGTTCACCGGATCGCTGCACGAACAGTGAACTGATGGAGTGAACAGTACTCAACAGTAATACTATAGCAAGTACCAAAAAATAGTAAAATGTTCAATGTAGCGAAAAGAATGTAGTGATTAATCGAGCCTTTGCTTTTCAATCGGAGTGATGAGTTTCTAACACGTGATACTGTAGATTCTCTACATTGAACCTTTTAATGCAGACGATCTATTTCCTCGTGATAGGAGCAAACGGTCGAGCCAATTGAGAGTGCTTGATCGGACCTTTGCTTTTCGATCGGAGTGATGAATTTCTAATGTGTGATACTGTAGATTCTCTACATTGAACCCTTTAACACAGAGAATCCATTTCATTGTGATAGGAGCAAACAGTCAAGCCAATTGAGTTCACTGTTTGGATCCGAGGTGTCTGATCTGGAGCTCCATTAGAACCCAAAAGAGAATAAAAAAAGAGGAGCACCGAATCTATGAGCTGTATGGTAAGAGGAGCACTGAATCTATGAGCTGTAAGGTAGCAACTAGCAAGTACCAAGAAACTATAAGTATAGAGAGCATTGCAGTTGCTCAACTACTATTAAGTGGTGAACGTAGTAATAAACTAGTTAGTGTATTAATGACTTTTTTGGGGTGTGATGCAAAATTACAAATTGCACGCTGTCAGAGTATGTACAATAGTATAGACAACTATTGTTTTACAATACTTCTTCATTTCATCTATAAACAACACTAAAGACAACTCGTACAACAAATTATCTTTTTATATGTCTTTATAGATGGTCTCTTTATGTATAATATATCTTGTTTCTCGTGTTACAGTTAATTACTGCATGAGAGACAATCTAATTCTCTATACTCTCATTCTCTCTTGTTCACATCATCTCGTGTCTTACGTGATAATATTTATAAACAGCTAACGTTAAACTACTAGTAGTACGTGCTATCATACATATTTTCGGAAAACTAAACGGTCAAAAAGGGCATCCACTGAGGGTACAAACGCTAATAAATGCTAAATCAGACAAACACTAACTTTGCTTAAGTTGGCTAAAGGTAATTAAGAACGGGAAAAGAAAAAAGATGAAGAGGATTCATCTCCCGTGCTAAACCCATTTTACTGTGAGACGAGGGAACGATGCCAACGAGTATCGCACTCTCTAATCCAGGAACGGCCGCATTTGATTGAAGCTAAACCTTCCGTCTCCTTTTCCGACAACGCTGACCTCTGGGACTCGTCGGCTCGCAACCTCCGGTTTACGTGTGGCGTGCCACGTCATGCCTAACTCGAGCGAGTACAGTTAGTAGAGCTGGTTAGATGGGTTGTGTTTGCCGGGCCGGCTCGAGGAGGAGGAGAGGGAGAAAGAGGAGCAGAGGGAGAGCTGAGCCAGAGAGGGGGAGGGGAGGTGGCACGGCTCTGAGGCAGGCGTCAGGCGGGCGAAGGGGCACAGAGGGAGGCCGGCGTGGAGGGCAACAATGGTGTGGGTAGGGGCACGCTAGCGAGGAGTCGAGGGGCAGTGTGGGCGTGTGGCGCGACCGCACGGACCAGCGCGGAGCCGTGGGGGGAAGCAGCTAGGCCAGCGTGGAAGGGAGGCGGCCAGTCGGGCGAAGGGAGGCAACGGCAGTGTAGCACTGCCGAGTGCCGAATGCTGCACGCGCGGGCAAGGGGTAGGGGAAGAAGAAAGGGGGCAGGCAGGGCAGGGGCCTCCTGTGCCGTGCCTGGCACAGCACAGCTTGAGAAGAATCCGATCGTGGCATGTCACAGCCTGAGAAGAATCCGATCGTTGGGGCATTTTGACACCTTTTTTTTTGACCGTTTGGGTCATAAAAAATAGCAAAACAATTCAAACAATTCAATTTTTTTTTCTATAAATAGCCACCATACCCATCCTCATTCAGCATCCCTTCATTCTCTATTCTCTCTTTGAAATTCTGTTGTGCAAATTCAAATTCGTGTTGAACTAATTTGATAAAATTTTAAAAAATTGTACCAAAATTTGGAAAATTCAATTTTCGGCAGCAAGTCAGCGAAAGAGGTACAATACTATTTTTTGCATACTTTTATTGTTAGTGCTTGTTATGCTAAGATGAAAGTAATAATAGTGTTAATTTCTATTTTGCAGTTTTCATTGTGGATAATCCTTACGATAGCTTTGCTCTTGGTGATTACGGACTTTAACCGGAGGAAATTGCATCCATGGAGGTGGCTGCGGCTGCCTCAGGCCAACCGAAAGCGCAAGGTGGAGTTCCGTTATCAGGCTCCACGCCATCCGGAGCAAAGAGGTCGATGCCGTCTACATCGAGAGTGTGGGAGAATTTTGACAGGACAATCAAGCAAGACGCACAGAAAAATGAGATATCATTTGCTATTTGTAAAATTTGTCACAATGAATTATCTGCAAAGCTTACAGGTGGAACATGGAACTTGTTTAGACATGCTACAAGATATCGAGCCAAGTAAGGATTGATGATGAGGCAGACACAGCTGCAGTGGACTACGATCCTCAGGTAGTCCGTAAATCTTTGTATCGTTTAATTACTTTTGAGCATTTATCGTTAGGTTTTGGAGAGTCTATCTCTTTCCAAAATTATATTAGGACTACGCCTAATCCTAGATTTTCTTTATTTCTAGAAAGGCAACAACTAGGAATCTAGTAAAATACTATAATGAACGCTGTAATAAAATAAAAGAACTATTTAGTACGTGCATAATTTCGGCGGCCCTAACCTTGGACGTATGGAGTGGTTGGGCTAGGGAGGATTATTTTAGTGCAGTTGCTCATTATGTTAATTACAATCGGGTAATAGAGAAAAAAAATTATAGCTTTGAAATTAATTGATGTAGCAAATACGGGTGAGAATATTGTAGACTGTATTATCAAAGTCGTGGAAGACTTTGGTCTTATAAACAAAATATTCTCAATTACTCTAGACATTGCCGCTTCGAACTCTAAGGCAATGGATATTCTTACTCCAGTGTTGAGTACATACGCTAATTCCTTCTTGCTACATCAATGATGCGCTTGCCATATTATTAACCTTATAGTCAAATGTGGTTTGAAGAGGTTGAGTCCAGTATATTAAAACTTTTTGCGATGTGATTTCTTTGTTGAATAATTCTAACGTAAGAATAGCACAATATAAGAACTTCTGCAGGGGGATGGGTGTATGTCCAAAAAAGTTCGGTTTGGACATGCTAGTAAGGTGGAACTCTACTTACCTTATGCTTAAGAGTCTTTTACCACACAAGAGTATTTTTTCTGTTTTTATTCAAACGCACTATCAGAGCACTGACAATAGTATACTATTGACTGAGTAATATTGGTTCATTACTAAGAAGATATTATCCTTTTTAGAAATTTTTTATGCGACCACTGTTGCTTTGTCCGCTGTGTACTATCCAACATCTCCTATCATTATCCATAGTATTTTTACAGATTGCTACTCAATTAAAAATGTTTGAAAATGACTTAGTTTTACGTGATGCTATTGTTTCTATGAAATGTAAATACCTTAAATATTTGAGAGAAATCGCTTACTTCTATGTATTTGCATTTCTTTTAGATCCCAGAGGTAAAGTCGATGCATTTGGTAGTGTACTTGATCTTCTTAGTGAGGCTACAAGGCTAGACTATATTGACTATTTTGTAGAAATTCATTCTCGGTTATATGAAGTTTACCAAATGTATGAAAATAAGTTCTGGGAGTTCGCTTGTAATGACCTCCAATAGCCCCGCCTCAAGTAGCAAGATAAATATGTAGGACAAGATCTTTGGTGGTTGTTCCTTCAGGGCCAGGTCTTCTTCTCTACACCGACGCCTGCTCAGCCAAGACCCACAAGGAGCGGAGAACTATTTATCTACCCGGACAGCGATACGGTGGATTTCAACTCAAAAGGCTTCGAAATTTTGCAATGATGGCAAGCTCATAAGTTAACATATCATGCGCTATCCATACTTGCATGTGATGTGTTAACTGTTGTTGTCTCAATGGTTTCCTCCGAGTCTGCTTTCATTCTTTCTAGAAGAATATTGGAGACAAGAACAAGTCTCACAAGTGAGATGGCGGAGATACTTCTAACTGTGAAGGACTGGGAATAGGCTGATTCACGAACACAACACTCTATGGAAAATCTAGAGTTGTCGGAGGTGTTTGAAAATCTATACTTAGACAATGACACCGACACGTAGAACAATGATGTATCATGTATGTAGAACTATATGTTGCACTATTTTTTCTTTGCTAAGGTTTTCTCATTTTGAGTTTTTACTTGGCGATGGTTTTAACGAGGCAGTCAGTTGGACATTAATAAAGCTCTTTATTGCATTTTCAATGTGATTATCTTATTTTTTAAAATTTTCATATCTATTTCTGAATTCTACATATTTTTCTATTGTTTTAGATTTTTTGGGGACTACAGGCTAAATGGGTGAGCCTTGGCCCATCGGGCCAAACGGGCTCATGCCAGCCCAGCACGGCGCGATGTAGGATCAAGGATAACTGACTAGAGGGTGGTGAATATGATGTTTTTAAAACTTTTTTAACTAATTGATAATTTTGTGCTAGATTGCTTTAACAAGGTTTCCTAGAGCAAATACAATATAAGAACTACTAAGCATTTTAAGATAAAAATAAAACAAAGTCAATACTCGATACAATTCTAGCCAATTAATTCTACACAAGTAAATAGCTAGAAATGTAAATGCGGAATTAGTAAAGACAAGAAATAAACAACAATGAAGACAATAAAGTTTTTCCCGTGGTATCGAAGACTTGCCGGTATTCACTAGTCCACGTCGAGGAAACTTGAACGAATCAAATCGGCTTCAAGAATTAATAAACTTGAACGAATCAAATCGGCTTCACGAATTAATAATTGACCCTAGATCACTATCGTTGCTCTTCCTATACCACGGAGATGGTGAGCACGCAACCACTTTACAATCCGTTGCCGGGACTCTTCACAATCTTCTTTGAAGTGCTCACCGCGCAAACTTCCTCCAAAGCCATCTAGGCACCGGCGAGCATCAAGAGTAATAAACCAAGTGTTTTGCTTGAGGAAAATCAAGTGCCATAATTATCAACTAATGATGCAATGCACTTGAATGCTCTCAACTATCTCAAAATGGGAATTCAAAGCAAATGAGTAGTAGAGAGTGTATAAGAGTTCAAGTGTATTCAATGAGAGTAAGTATGCTCAAAAGTTCTGAGCTAGAGGCAGGTGGGGAGGTATTTATAACCCCCACCAATAAAACTAGCTGTTTGAACAAGATTCCTAAAAAAATTTGGATTTGCGGTAATATCGTCGTTCAAGCCCGGTATTACCGCAGTCGAAAACCAACGATCGACTGCTGTGCATTTAATGCGCCTGTTATAGCTGTTACAAAAAAGTTGCGGTACTACCACCAACTATAAACAGATATTATCGCATTGCGGTAATACCGCCCCGCTATATCAACATTACCGATTTCCAGAGAATCAAAATCACAAGAAAAACATCCTCTTTGGAAAAATCGTATCGCCAGGTAAAACTCGGTATTACCGACTTGCGGTAATACTGCTCAAGAGATGCTGTCATACCGTTTTAAGATTCCAAGAAAACCTCTCAAAAACATATTCTCTGGAAAAAAACATACTGCAACAAGACTTCGGTATTTCCAACTTGCGGTAATACCGCTCATCACTTGTGGTCATACCGATTTTGGGATATTGAGAAAGTCTTCCAAAAACATACTCTCTTGAAAATTCATACCACCAACTGGATTTCGGTATTACTGACTTGCAGTAATACCGCTCATCACTTGCGGTCATACCGATTTTGGAGTTTCGAGAAATTCTTGCGAAAATATACTCTCTAGAAAATTCATATCGCCAACTGGATTTCGATATTACCGACTTGCGGTAATACCGCTCATCACTTGCGGTCATACCGAATTTTCTGAATATTTTTCCAGAGGCAAGAATAAATACAATGCACGACTTTTAGTTAATCAAAGTGGCACACAAATAGATCTTCAAGCTACTAGCTATGATTCCTCTTTATGGTACGACATCTAGCTTACAAATCCTGTCTTTTCTCTAAACACCGAGACCAGTTAAATACTATAAAATGATCCTTAGATACTATTATACCCTTTTGCTTGAGTCAAGTCGATATTTGTCACCTTTACATTGCTATTTTCATGTCATCATTCGATCTTTCGGACTTAACCTTAAAACATCTTAACGCACAAGTTAGTCTCTTAATACGTTGTTACTATTATTTACCAAAACTATTATTAGGGGCCTAGATACTTTCAATCTCCCCCTTTTTGATAATTGATGACAACCCAATAAACATGAAATATTAGAATTTTTTTGAATATACACCAAGTTGTATATTCTTGTTTTGACATTTGATTTGCAATTAATTCTTGAAAGGAGTTTAAAGAGATGAAGATATAATTACATTCAAAGTCAATCAATAAGTAAAGAAAACTCCCCCTAAATATGTGCATGTAGATTCAAGAAGTGATTGTTATGCACATTTGTGAATTTTAAAATTTTAGCAGAGTTTCCTCTATTTATTGAACCATGAGGAACATGTGATGTATTCAAGCACAAGATAATAATCGTGATAAAAGATGCTTGAAATTCATAGCCAAGTAAAATAAACATTAGATAAGCATCATTTCATATATAGCATAGAATAAGAGACATGATGTAACAAGTTTAAACTAGGCTATTACAAGCGCACATGTTCCAAGTACTTTAAGAAAAATAAAGTCATTACATTAACACATCCAAGTCCCCATATATATATATATATATATATATATATATATATAAAAGATAGATAAGATAAATCTTGATCTTGATTCTTCCCCCTTAATCTTTCAATCTTTTTCTCTAACTTCTCCCCCTTTGGCATCAAGGACCATAATGAATGACTCTTGAGGTGGTGCTTGAGAAGGTGGATTGAGAGGAGATGAATCACAATGGCGGCGACGTCCGTAGCGAACAGGCGAAGAATGTGCTACTGAAGAAGTCGCTTGAGCTGCCTACTCTAGCCGATGTTGGTCTTAGACTGAAATCTTCTTTGATCATTTTGAATCTCCAAAATAACTGAGTATATATGAGATAATGTGATTTCTTCTTCAATCAAAGCATTTTCTTGAACTTGAGGGGGTATTGCTATAGGAACTGGACCTCCATCTCTTGGCTTATATTGTTTATGAACTCTTGGACGTCCTCCTCGAAACTGAATCTTTGTCATATTAAGTGCCATGATATAGGGAGAAAAATAGATTCTTTTAATCATGTGATTCTTGGAAGATCCTATCTCTCTTATGATAAGATCAACAACACCAAACTTTCTTCCATTCATGATATTTTCTATGATTTTCCATGCATGTCCTCGAATGGCATCGAAATTTCAACTCTTAGGAAAGAAAGTATGATTGATAATGCAATTGATCAAGCTAGGTAAAGGAAGAAGACCTCCAATTTTCCTGAGCACAAAATTCACATTCTCACCATAGAACTGGCGCCATGCTTGAATCCTGAGTGCTCCTCTGTCATAGATCTTTGCTTGTGTTCCGGAGTATGTCTCTAGTGCTTGCTCAAAATCAGCTTTAGATGCTTGTAGCCTTTGAGTTCCTGACATCCATATCAAAAGATTAAACTCTGGAGAGACATAAACAGTAGCATAGAACTGTCAAATTAGATCTTCATTGAAGTCACATTTTAGTCCAACTATCTCTTCCAGACCTGCTTGTTCAAATAGACGGTAAGCTCCAGCGAAACGATCAATCTTCTCCAAATGTGCCCAATCTATATATCTATGATCAGCAAATTGACGATGATGACTGTAAAGTTGAGCATAAACTTACTATTGGAATCTGGTGGTGAAACCTTGAGTCTATTGAACTAGCAGGTTTTTCAAACTGATTCGCATGACGAATAATTTCATAATCATAACTTGAGATTTGAGATAGATCCACATCAGGCTCTTCGGTTCTGCCATTTCCTCATCCTCTTCATCCTCTTCTTATTCCTCATCATTTTCTTCACGATCACTTTCTTCTTCTTCGCTTTCACTTTCTTGCACTCGCTTTGAGGATTTACCTTTGTCTTTTGCCCTCATAGATACTAATAAGGCATCTGTCTCGGAGTCACTGTCCTCCCTTGGAGTTCTCACAGAAGCAGCTTTTCGAGATGATGCCTTTCTAGTTGCTGTCCTTGGATGAGATGATCCAACACCTGAAGTTGGAGAATCCTATCTTTCTTCCGGATCTATGTCTGGAGTGGCACCTTTTCGAAGAGCGGTTTTGGTTCTTGGCATGGTTGCTAAGATAAGATAAGCGCAAGGACTAGGACGAATAGGATTGAGTGAAACAGTATGATAGAACCAATTTTTGTTCTACAAGAGTGGTAGTACCGCAATATAACACCGGTGTTACTGATGAACGGTAGTACTACCATTCACGGGCGATATTACACCCGAACGGTAGTACCGCAGATCACGGGCGGTATAACCGCAATTACAGAATTGCTTTAGGGCTTTGATCGATTTTGCATTAACCAAGTATTTGGCATGAATTAAATCATGGAATAGACTTCAAATGTCACCAAATACTAGTTCTAAGCAATGACTTTACAATCTGTTGCCAAGACTCTTCACAATCTTCTTTGAAGTGCTCACCGCACAAACTTCCTCCAAAGCCGTCTAGGTGTCGGCAAGCACTAAGAGTAATAAACTAAGTGTTATGCTTAAGGAAAATCAAGTGCCAACAATATAAACTAATGATGCAATGCACTTGAATGCTCTCAACTACTTCAAAATGGGAATTCAAAGCAAATGAGTAATAGAGTGTGTATAAGAGCTCAAGTGTATTCAATGAGAGTGAGTATGCTCAAAAGTTCTGAGCTAGAGGTAGGTGGGGAGGTATTTATAACCCCCGCTGACAAAACTAGCCGTTTGAATAAGATTCCTAAAATAGTCAGGATTTGCGGTAATACCGTCGTTCAAGACCAGTATTACCGCAGTCGAAAACCAACAGTCGACTGTTGTGCATTTAATGTGCCTGTTATTGCCGTTACAAAAAAAGTTACGGTACTACCGCCAACTATAAACCGGTATTACCGCTCGGCTATATCGGTATTATTGATTTCGAGAGAATCAAAATCACAAGAAAAACACCTCCCCTGGAAAAATCGTACCACCAAGTAAAACTCGGTATTATCGACTTGCGGTAATACCGCTCAAGAGATGCGGTCATACCGTTTTCAGATTTCAAGAAAACCTCCCAAAACATGTTCTTTGGAAAAACATACCACAACAAGACTTCGGTATTACTGACTTGCGGTAATATCACTTATCACTTGCGGTCATACCAATTTTAGGATATTGAGAAACTCTTCCAAAAATATACTCTGGAAAATTCATACCACCAACTGGATTTCGGTATTACCGACTTGCGGTATGGTCATACCGATTTTGGAGTTGCGGGAAATTCTTGCGAAAACATACTCTCTGGAAAATTCATACCGCCAACTGGATTTCAGTATTACCGACTTGCGGTAATACCGCTCATCACTTGCGGTCATACCAATTTTTCTGAACATTTTTCCAGAGGAAAGAACAAATGCAATGCGTGACTTTTAGTTGATCAAAATCACACATAAATAGATCCTCAAGCTACTAGTGATGTGTCAGACCCAAAATTTGGAACTTGGGACCTACTGTGTTAATTTGTGCCATAATCTGGATCAGTAGATAGCACACATAATTATATTATTGGTTCAAACACATATCATAAAAAAATTGAATTATTGCATAATATTAAACAAAGTGTAAATATACCTTACGACTTTTGGCTTGCAGAATGGCCAGATATACCAAACATTTTCAGAGAACAGCAGCGGAAGAAAAATCAAAGTATAACATGTGGAACCCTCACGATATGCCAACCAGAATTCGACTGTGGGCTCGCGACCTAGTTCTTGGCCTTCTTTATCTTCAGTCATGATTAGTACTCATAATATTGTCCCTGTAGTCTTCTTTGATGCGCACGGACTAAAGGAATGTAAATAGCGAGAATGAGTACACAACCGTAATCGCGAGCCAACACAGAGTGCAATTATTATAGATGTCAGGCTAATCAAGGGGAGGTTCATGGTTCTTTTATTTGCACAAGGACAAGTTTGAATTATATTAAGTAGTAGCAAATCCTGAGACTTAGCATTTTCACCAACACAGGTTTTATAAACTGAGTTTTTGTTTGTAAAGTACTAGTAGAGATCCCATCTCTAATACCATTGGGTGGCTCCATCCACCCAATGCTCAGGCTATCCCGTATTTACCATTGGTCCCAGACCAGGCTTTCACAATTCCAAGGCACCCGACCCAACCTTTTCATTCCACACACACACACACCAAAGGTTATGTAAAAATGAAAGCTATATCAAGCAAGTTTTCAGCACCGCTCTTGACTGTGAGCACGGCTATCTAGATAGTTTTCTTACTCTGAGAGTTTATACACTTTACCCACAAGAGATATCTCAACTAGTGTTGCCCCTAACACACTTCCATAGGTGTGCGGCTAAGTTGACTATCACAAGGCCTTTACAATGCGCAACCTCTTTGCCACTTCGCACCGCTTGGTATCACCTCCTTAGGGCCTCCACTCGGCCACGGAAGGTCTCCCTTTGGTGTCGTGTGGTTCCCGTGGCTTTGTTCTCCCCTGACTATCCACCCGCATCCACCAACGTCGAAGCCATGTCGAGTGAATAAATTAGTTAGCCAGGTCTATGTGTTACCGACTTGTGGTTGTACTGTTTTAGATGAGAGGCCATCACAAGATTCAGTCCCTAATTTACTTGGGCGGTACATCCACATACCCACATACTCTCGTGCCCCTAGCACCAGCTACTCTTTCCACCCGCCCAAGTCGAAACCGTTTTTTTTTTCATGTTTTGGTTTGTTTTGAAAATAACCTTTAGTCCAACATACCAGCCAGGCTCCCAACCTCGATTGCCCAAATCTAGTTTTCATGTTTGGAAAGATTGGTGTCAGGCAATTTAATGCCTGCATGATAATGTATATAAGTAAGGCTATGCATGAAACTTAGATACATACTTATTAACTAGTATGTAAACTATTAAGACTATAGTGACAAATGATAATATCCAAGTTCAAGGATTGAAATGTTATACTGAGTTATCATTAAGGCATTAACTATGAACTAGACCAATATAGTTGTATAAATCATAGCAATGCAATATCATAATTTAAAGTAACATAATTTGCAAAGACTGGGTGCAATATGATCAAAGTATTGACTCACATTACTCAATATTCTAATAACCCCGGTCTTGCTCTTGTGCAATGTCCTGATAATAATCTCACTGAATAAGCTGATAGTCATCTTGTTCAATATTACGATAATCTTGATCTGGACCTCGCCCTTGTTGGGGGTTTTGTTCCATATATCTTCAGATTCTAATTACGCATAATACGATTGAACTCTGGAATGACTGAAAATAACCAAATGAAATCCAATAAATCCAAATGCATTTCAACAAGTAAAAATACTTCAAATGACAACTCACATATCTAACAACAACTTGAAAGAATGAAATACTTCAGATGAGACTAACGCATACTCATCTGGTGTTTATGAAGGAATTCTTCAGACAAAGTATAACCAGGAGAAGTTGATGAATCCAACGAAGAGGGAGAGAATGTCTAAGGGACATTCTTAAAGGTTTACTTGGATGAGAGGTTACCTGGTGCGGTATGACTCTCTAATCTTCTTTTGGATCACAAGGGATTTTGTTGGAATTGGGCACACATGTGTAAAGGCCGATTCATTCCTATAATTCGACAGCAGGCAAATTCTTGGACCAGAAGTATTAGACCAGTGTGGTCGAGGTCTTAGACGAGGGTGGTTGAAGTAATCTGGTCGAAACCATAGACCAATGTGGTCGAAGGCCTAAACCACCATGGTAGAAATAATCTGATCGAAGCCATAGACTATGGTGGTCGAAAGCATAGGCCAGTATTGTCAAAATAATATGGTCGAAGACATAGACCATTGTGGTCGAAGCTGAGTGGTCGGAATTCAGTGGTCAAAACTGAGTGGTCGTAGTCTTAGACAAGTGTGGCAAAGCCATAGATCAATGGGGGTCAAAATACACTGGTCTTAGCTGTAGACCTGTGTAATCAGGATCGGTTAAACACTGCTTAATTACCATTAATTGGTTTTAAATTAGCAGTTACCCATGGTTGAATTGGTGCTTTATTGTTTAGGTACTAGAGAGTAATGGACTCAACCTCAAATAGGATTTGGAGACGCCCAACCCGGCCGTGATTCCGAGCACTCCCAATCTTCCTATACCATCCTAGGACGCTACCAGTGTAATAGATGACCTGGGGGTGGTTTAACTCTTGGCCCCAAGGACACATGGTGACACGATTAGAGAAGAGGGAGACCCTTCAGAGCAATGCCGATGCGGTGTCGGTAGGAAGTGGCGTGGTGGCCAAACTTGGAGTGTTCTCCAAGCTTGTGCGCTTGCTCGGGGATGTAAGGAGGAGGAGGAAGGATGTTCGACTACATTCCAGGCGGAAGGAGATTCGACTACTTGGCTGGAAGGGGTTTTGAGTACTATTCATTATTTCAAGTACTGTTCAAGATTTCGACCACCTAGTCGGAAATGGATTTCGAATACCTAGTCGAGAGTGCTTTCGAGTTCTGTTCATAGCTTCGACCACTTGGTCGGGTTGGGTTTCGAATAATGGGTAGAGAAGGCTTCGAGTATTGGTCATGGTTTCGAGTATTGCTCATGGTTTCGACTACTGCACATTGTTTCAACTACTGTTCACTGTTTTGACTACTATTCATTATTTTGACTACTGGTCGAAGGAGTTTCGACTAGTTGGTCGAAGGAATTTCGACCAACTGGTCGAGAGAAGTTTCGGCTGCCTGGCTAAAGGTGTTTTGACTATTGATCGAATGTGTTTCGACAATCTAGTCGAAAGGGGTTGTGACTAACTAATCGAAGGAGTTTCGACTAACTGGTTAAAAAAGTGTCGACTTTTAGTCGAAGGAGTTTCGACTATTGGTCGAATGTGTTTCGACTATTAGTCGGAAGGGGTTATCGACTATCTGGTTGAAGGGAGTTTCGACAATCTGGTCGGAGGAGTTTTTGACTATCTGGTCGAAGAAGTTTTGATGAGCTTTCGAAGGAGTTTTTGACTCTCTGGTCGAAGGGAGTTTTGGCTATCTAGTCGAAAGAAGTTTTAATCAACTTGTTTAAAGGAGTTTTGACTGACTGGTGGGGAAGGGTTTCGACTATATGGTCAGAGGGAGTTCCGATTAACTGGTCGAGATGAGTTTTGACTATCTGGTCGAAAGGAGGTTCGACAATCTGGTTGGATGAGTTTTTGACTATCTGGTCGAAGGGAGTTTTGACTATCTGGTCGAAATAAGTTTCGACCAACTTGTCGAATGGAGTTTCGACTGACTGGTGGGGAAGGGTTTTGACTATATGGTCGGAGGGAGTTCCGATTAACTGGTCGAGACGAGTTTTGACTATCTAGTTGAAAGGAGTTTTGACGGGCTGGTGGGGAAGTGTTTCGACTATCCGACCAAAAGGAGTCGCGACCATCTGGTCAAAGCGAGTTACCTCTGATCAGAGAGAGTTTCGACCATCTGGTCGGAAAGAGTTCCGACCATCCGGTCGAATGGAATTTTAACCATCCGGTCGAAGGGAGTTTCGACCATCGGCTCCGAAGGAGTTTCGTCCATCTGCTCAGGAGAAGTTTCATCCATCTGGTCGGGAGGGGTTTCGACCATCTGGTCGGAGGGAGCTTCGACCATCTGATCGAAAGGAGTTTCGATCATCTGGTCGGAAATATGGTTCAACCACATTATTAGGCAGGGGAGGAGTTCGCCTATCTAGAGGTTCGACTATACCCCAGATTGGAGGAGGTTCGACCACCTGGGGGTGCAACTACAACTTAGGTCTACAACTCATTCATCGTTTCGGCAATGCTTTCGTACATCTAGAGTGAAAATGAGCCCTTAGTGGCCATTAGGAATGTACCGAAAGGACGCGGGGGAAGCGAGTTAGCCAGAGACGGTCTAGCGACGAAAGTCCGCGTTGGCTGAAAAGGCTCCAGGCGGTGGTGATGACCGACGGGGTCAATCCGACTGCCTGGCTACTCTAGTCGGAGGGGAAGAAGAATGAGGTCAGCAGCAGCTCCTGTGAATACAGAGTGGACCCAAATGAGGGGAACCACCTATAGGGGTCATGGAACAAGAACTGATGCATTCAAGAAGACAAGGGCTTCACTGATGGCGTCAATGCTGCTGGCGACGTCGTGGAAGCGGCGGGCCGAAGCGAGTGCTCAAGCCTTACCTAGAGCTCGAGCTCTCTTGTGGAATGCAGGAGTAGGGACAACTAGGTCTTGTGGTGCGGAACGACAACGAGAGGGATTGGGGCTTATATTTATAGCCGCAAGGGTGGAGGTCGTCTTGGGGCAAACGTTGCATCCGGCGCTGCGCAGTACCACGGTGTGGTTGGTGATATCAACAGAGTCAGCAGCACAGTGCAGCAGAGTGACTGGTTGAGCGATGACGCTTAATGGCCTAGCGGCAGCGGCTGCCAACGCACACACCATGTTGAATCGGGATGTCCAAACTATGCAGGTGTCGACGCCGGTAGGGGAGAGGACACACTGACCCAGGCCCACTCAGAAGACCACGACCAGGGGCGGTCTTCGGTCACACCAGGATTGACTGGCACACCGACTTAGGTCCGCTCGGGAGTCCACGACCAAGGTGTGATTTCGGCGGCACCAGGTTGGACTGGACACTGGTGGAGGAACAGTGGCGAGGAGAGAGTACCAGGGTGGTATGGTGGTGCATGGGGAAAAGGAGACTGCCACGGTCCAACCGAAGGCATTTGGTGGCAACCAAGGTGGCCTGCTGTGCTCTGCACTGGTTGATGGAGGGACATGAAGAGGGGAATAGAAAGGGACTAGAAAGGGGTTTGAGATATTGAAAGAAGAATTTGATAGATCCTAGTCTGGTATTTTGTTAAACAATTCTTATTGGCTCTTGAGCATTATTATGCTTCTAGGATTTATACCTGACGAGGATTAAAACCTCTATTTATTATTTAGTATATATACAGACCATACGTCTTCATGGTCGTAAACCCTAAGGCTAACGACCTCACTGGTCGTAAGAATTCCAGAGGTTACACATTACCCAATCTGGTCGGACATGGTCCCAAACCTAGTCTCTGACCAGTCAAATGCTCACAAGGTTTTGAACTGATGTCTGGATCTACGACCAGACATATGCTTTACCGTGTGACGAATGGAACATGTGCTATATATTCCATACCACGCGACGCTACGATACTGGAGTACGGTTACATGACTCATTGACATATAACCGCACAACAGTTGATACATTATCAACTGACACCTCTCTTCGACCAGATGCGTTGCTTCCCGAAAAGGCGTCTCCTCCAGAGACAACTACCAACCCTTCATCAACTACATAAGGAGGAATGCAGACTGAAATTGAGGAGGCCGGAACAGTGAAGATCGTTTGGGAGACACTCTCAAGAGCCTTGTTGATGAGGATATCTCGACTACTTATGAGGCTGTTTATGAAGCAAGAGCTACACTTCTCAAACAACAGGTGCAAGAACACAAATATTAATATGCAGCCCTAAGCAACGATTTAGCTAGTCTTAAATAGGTTCAAAGTATTCACAAAGGATTGAAAGTTTCACAAAGGATAAATTGATGTCTCACTTCTTTTTTTGTGTTATTATTTTTTATAAACACGACTAAAAAATCAAACTAGGCTCAAATAAAAAGCAACGCAAAAGAATTCAAGATCAGCAAACTAAACTTGATTCTAATGGAAAAAAAACTTAACAAAACTCACTAGAATAACAAATTAAATACTACGACGGGAAAAAAATTTGTATGGCTTTTTCGTGTATAGGGAAAAAATTTAGATAACTGGATAAAGATCTTACCGAGTCAACGGAACTCTGATACCACCTGATGCGGGAGGCCCAATCTTCTCGATGTAGAACCTCTCGATAACTTGTGTATCCTGACGAACCACTAGCTGATCCCCCACGCCAATGCACGGACTTGCAACTCTATAAAAAATTCGTCCAAACACACACTTGATTGGATCCTCGCTGACCACAAGCGAAGATCGTCGAACCCTCAATTCCCAGCGGAAAAGCAAGAATGTAATTTGGTAAGACAAGTGAGTTTGAGAGATACACCTATACCTACATACATATTCTTTGCTTTGCTGCTAACAATGGCAGATAACGAGTATACGTATATTCCCTTCTATGGTAGTAATGATCCAGAGGAGTATCTTGAGTGGGTACAAAACATGGAGTTCGAGCTTGAATCCCAAAGTTCAAATCAGAAGCCAAGGAAGTGAGAGTGGCCACTATGTTTTTTTACGGACTATGCCTCTAGTTGGTGGCAACAGCTAAGTGGAAAATGATTCATTACATCTTGGGTCTATTTAAAAAGGGTCATGAGAAGAGAATTTGTTCCATCCTATTATGAGCGGGAACTACTACGCCACGTGGAGAGCATTACACAAGGATGCAAAGTTGTCCAAGCTTACTATATTGAGTTGAATCATGCAATGCGCCGTGCCAATATCACTAGTGCATATCAAGAAAAGACATACTTCAAAGCAGGCTTGAATTATCAGATCGTTGCTGCACTTCAAGATGAATATTTTTGTAGTCTGCAAGATCTTGTGAAATATGCTATGAAGGCAAAAAAGAGACTTAAACACATGCAATCACATCAATTAAATCTGCGCCAGCTCTTTAGTTCTTATTCATCCACTGGTGTGTCACTTGAGAAGAAGATCGAGCATGGGAATTTTTCTTCGACCGAGGTGATGAGTAGTGCTGCCCCGTCACAACCCGCAACACGTGAGGAGGTCGTGGTTGGTGGTAGTTGTGCCGTTGCTGGCCCACGGTCTTACAAGGATGAGATGTATCAAAACCCATGTGAGAATAAGAGCCACATAGCCAAATTGAGTGAGAGATAAAAAGAGTGAGCTGTGTGATTCCACCATATGCGAGGTTGAGAGCATCCTAATTGAGAGTGTGAGAGATACATCAAAAGAAAAGAGAGAGATAGATGATAGGACAAGTAAGATTATTTTTGAACCTAACAACTTACCCTCTATTTCTAGTGTTGTATCACACATTGTGCAGGTGGACCAAGCAAATAAGGAGTTGGACATTCAAGAGCCCTCACCATTTGAAGAGAAAGATGAAGATATAACCATGGTTGGAGAGGGAATACATGATACCCCGTGGTTACACGATGACATTACGATACCCGCGGCACCTACATCAACTGAGGAGGACGATCAAGGTAACACTATTGGTACTAAATCGATAGATCATCAAGACAAGGTGCGTAAAAATGAGAACTCCATTATTCCTTTGATGATTCCAAGTTCTAAATTTGATATGCTTAATTTGTATAATATGGAATTGATTACTAATACAGAAGTTCTTACTAGAATATCCTTTAATGATTCTTTGTGTCATATCATATTCGATAAACCAAAAGAGGTAGTTAGTGTTATTAAGAAGGTTCTTGAAATTTCACATTTAAGATCACTAGTAAATAGCTACATACACACATATAAATTCAATTTGATCAGAGATTTTGGTGTAGACTACAACATGTTTCAAGTTTATCGAATATGCATTACCTGTGATAATCTTGTTTATTTAAAATTACATGTTTTGCGCAAACCATCTATTGAGCAATGTCACGGTCTCTTTAAGATGTGTTTAAATACAAGTGTCTATTGTTTAGAACGCAACATGATGCCTACTTGTTTATCTCTTAAATGTATAACTAATCAGAGTAGCGCAGTTGAAGTATGGAATTGTATCAATTGGTTTTCACCCACTTTACTTGACTTTGATATTGGGAAGGTGAAATTTTATCATATGAGTCAGTTGTGCAATTTGAAATGTGATTTCGAGCTATCGATTGTGCAAAACAACGCGAATAACACAACAATTGATTCATACATATATCACGTATATACGTTGTTCCCTTTGTTTAATACATGTTCGGCAAATCATCATGCACTACACGGAACTTGTTTGGATGATAAATACATATACTATGCATATACATTGTTTTCTTTGTGTAGCACATTTTCAGGCTATCAAAAGCCGAGGATGGCTTTTTTTGAAAAAAGGGAGGATGGTGAGGATATCCCGACTACTTATGAGGCTGTTTATGAAGAAAGAGTTACACTTCTCAAACAACAGGTGCAATTGTTTCTTAACAAGTTTCTTTGTTTTTTCCGTGAGAACTGGATACTATGTAAAAGCAATACTTTGTGCATTCTCAGGTTTGACAAGTTTAAAGTCTTTGGAACCGAGAGGGAGGCCGGAGCCAAAGCAATAGAGGAGCACAAGGAGGAGGGTACCCGTATTTGTTGCCTAGTGATGAAGAACAAGAAGGTCAAAGTGGTTGGGAAGGAGAAAGTCAAGCAGCCCATGCGCCTGATCAAGGAGAAAGGAAGCCGTGTGATGGGAGAGAAAAAGGGGAGGAAGCCCAAGAACTTAAAGCCCAAGTTTTGGATAAGATTTTCAAGCCCAAATCAGATCTCCCATAACCCCAACCGAAATCAAATTCGAAATCAACTCAGAATCAAATTCGGATTCGGAATCAGCATCAAATTCGGATTCGGAATCAGCAGGACAGTCCGAATTAAAACGGTCATAACTTTCACAAACGGAGTCCGATTTGAGTGTTCTTGGGCTTGTTGAAAATATAACTTCAAGCCCGATCCAACGGATCCTCCCTCAATCCAAAATTTATCTTGTGTAAAAGGATATGACTGAAACAATATGACGGTTGTAAAATTAGAGTTTCCTTTTTGTTTTAGATTGAGTCAGAATTGGAGTAGGAGTTCTAATTCCGAATTAGAGTATGAGTAGGGCCTCTTGGCCAGCCATGAGGAGGAGAAGGAGCACTATATATTGAGCGTTATACCCCCATTATAACCTGAGACCACGTTTAATATATTTTCTAAGTTTTTGCTTGATTCTCCTATTATGCTTATAGCCAAAACAGAGGGAATTGAGCATTGAGAACAAGTGGTCATTCTTGCTTTTTCACTGGGAATTGAGGGTTCGACGATCTTCGCTTGTGGTCAGCGAGGATCCAATCAATTGTATATTTCGGCAAAATTTCTATAGAGTTGCAAGTCCGTGCATTGGCGTGGGGGATTAGCTGGTGGTTCGTTAGGATACACAAGTTATCGAGAGGTTCTACGTCGAGAAGATCGGGTCCCCCTGCATCACTTGTACTCCTGAATTAGTTTTTAAGTCTAAGTTATATACACTCTTTGTAATAGCCAGTTCAAATCAATAAAGAGCACTCTCACTACTTTCTAGAAGATACGCGCTATTTTTCTCTTTTCATTCATATATTCATAAGATCGCCGATTTGATCGTCGACAGCTGACGCCGTCCGTGGGGAAGAAGGCACAAATCTTCTAAAGGAATTCTTTGCTCATCAAATCCTTGCCCATCCTTCTGTTTATGAGATCATGGCAGGAACTTGGGACGAGGAGAATTGGTTCTATCTGGACAACTACTCCAACCTCGACATGGACGCCTGCATCCAGGCCATGCAGGGTGATTGGACGTCGTCCTCTTCTTCCTCTGCTGGTTCGCACGTCGCTGACAACGCCGAAGTTGAGCAGATGGATGAGGATGCACCACTGCAACAAGTGGAGCTTCCCAAGGGACATGATATTATGATCAATTCGAAGTGTCCAAGAACCTCTTCAAGTCCGGTCTTTCCGACCAGCAAAAAAGGTGATGAATTTTCAGCCCTACCCATCATGGTTGTTAGGTATTCACCCACGGCTTCTGGGAATTCCAGGAGCCAACCGACATCTGGTAACGGTGTCGATGAAACCCTCATCGGCCATGGGCCGAGTGAGGATGATAAAGCTCAGCATACGATCGGTAGTTCGCCGTATCAGGCTGAGTCCACCACGGAGGCCTCAAGAGGTTCTCATCTCCGACCGGTCTCCATCGTGGAAGTGTCTGGTAGAAGTACTGGGAAGCTCTCCACTGAGTACAGTTGAAACTCTTCGGAGGATCGATGCTGGAAACACGAAGTCAATGCGATCGGAAATACTGATCGCAGTTCCCTGTACGGTCCTGCACTCGCTACCTCACCACCATGTGTTGGTGGAAATGGCGAGGACAATCAAGCACCAGCTACCAGAGGCAATAGAGCTGATGGACGTCCATCAGTTAATTCGCCTGGTTCAGCCCCACCAAGGATAATGAGTCAAGCCCACCAAGGCGATTAATGAGTCGGATGCAAACGCCAACAACCTCGATGAATCCTCCGAGACCATCCAGCGAGCGTTAAGAGATATTTTAAATATCGATCCGCTTTTGCGGAGCTCGCAAATTGGTAGGACAACAAGATTCTCCAACAAACAGTACAACGTACGGAAGAATACCGAGAACGGAGGACACCGCAAAGTCAAACCATGACTTCGTCCCAGCATTCTTCCCTCGGGGGAGGGCAACATGCGTATGTTGGGAATCAATCAATACCGCAACCTTCTCGACGTTTCCAACCAATGAGTCATGAGAGAAGGAGATTGTTCCGAACAAATACACCTTCCTCTTGTCGAGAGGGTCATTTTCTTGGTCCGAATGATCTTCAACATCGTTTGAACCAGGCAGGTGATCGAGAGCATCATAACGCTCGCGGTCAGGTCGGGACGCCGGAGCCTCAGTTCACTAATCTAAGGAACCGGTCCCCAACCGATCACAATCCGGCTCCTTTCCAAAGAAGGCGCCATGAATCAGTCACAGGCTGCCGAGCTTTCTCTGCAGGGCTCCAGGCTGTGCGTTGGCCTAACCGGTTTTGACCGGCAAACATGGACAAGTTCAATGGGTCTCAGAACCCGTTAGAATTTCTCCAGATCTATACCACCGCCATCAGAGCGGCTGGTGGTAATGAAAACATGATGGCCAATTACCTACCTATGGTGTTAGAAGGATCTGCCCAGTCATGGCTACTTAACCAGCCGGTCGGATCAATCTACACTTGGGAACAGCTCTGCGATCTCTTAATAATGAATTTCCAAGGTACGTACGACCGCCCAGGGAAGGAAGATTATCTACATCGAATCCGGCTGATCCCAAAAGAAACTCTCTGACAGTACATCAAGAGGTTCAGCCAGGTTCGTAATTCCATACCCGAGATTACAGAATCTTCTGTAATTCAGGCTTTCAAGGCAGGATTGAGGAACCAGAGGTTCACGGAGGATATAGCTATGAATCCCCCACGAACAACCGCTGGACTATTCGATATGGTGGATAAATATGCAGCTGCTAGTGAGGCAGTCGAATGGAGCGAAGCTATAGATTGAAAAGACAAGACCCCTCAATCTGGTTTAGAAGAGCTTGGGAAGAAGAATAAGAAAGTTTTCAAGAAGAAGAAGCATCGCAAGACGGATGGTAAGGAGGTCTTAGCGGTCCCGGAAAAGCTTACCAAAGGTAAGAGGGACCATACCGGTCGAGGCAAAGTAAATATTTCGACCGATGGATATAAAAAGAGTAAGAAGTGGTGCCCACTTCACCAACAGGCTGGGCACGATCTGCGCACCTGCCGTGTCTGGCAAAAGAAGTTGGAAGATTATTATGCAGGTAAAGGCCCGCTTCCGTCAATACAAGAGTTGAAGGAAGCCAGCTCCAAAAAGGATAAAGATGGCGACGAGGAGATGGAATACCAAGAACCTCAGCACACAGTCAACATGATCTTTGGAGGATCTTCATCGTACGACTCACGACGTCATCTGAAAGCCGTGGAGCGGGAGGTCAACCTAGCAGAATCTCCGATCAGTATCAAGCCTTTGAGGTGGTCGGAGATCATAATCAACTTCGGCAAAGAAGACTGCTCCGTTTCGTCGACTCGGCCGGGTAGATTCCCTCTTATAGTTGAGCCTACCATTAATAATTGTAAGGTCAATAGAGTCTTGATAGATGGAGGTAGTTCTTTAAATATATTATTCTCGGGAGCTTTAGAAGAAATGCAGGTTCCTAAGTCAAAGGTAAAACCAGTAAAATATGCCTTCCATGGCATAGTCCCTGGCTCTACCGCCAAACCGATAGGACAGGTGTCCTTACCGGTTACGTTCGGAAGTCCTGATAACTTCTGAACGGAAAAGATTTTGTTTGATGTGGTCGATTTTGAGACCACCTATAACGGGATCCTTAGTCGTCCGGCTCAAGCAAAGTTCCTGATAGCCACGCATTATGGTTATCAGAGTTTGAAGATGCCAGGACCAAAAGGTGTCATCATGGTTCGGGGAGATCAAAAGATGGCTTATGTCTGTGATCGAAGATCTTTAGAACTGGTCGATGAGCTTCCGACTAGAAATACTGACTCTTCTGCGATGCAGGTCAAGCACTCCAGACCAAAATTGACACCCAAACCCTTCGATCAGACAAAAGAGGTGCCACTCGACAAAGGCATTTCTCCGAGAGACGCCAGGGTGGGAGACATCGACAGGTCAGTTCTGAAGTTACTAATCGGAGAAGGACTCAACCATAAATATGAAGAGTCGTTCGTCTCTTTCCTCCGAGCAAACCAAGATGTTTTCGCTTGGCAAGTGTCCGACATGCCCGGAGTCCCCAGGGAAGTAATCGAGCATAGTTTAGCTCTCCAACCTGACAAAAAGCCGGTCAAGCAGAAGCTAAGGCGTTTTGCACCAGACCGGAAGGAAGCAATCCAATCGGAGATTGATAAGCTCCTCGAAGCTGGGTTTATTCGTGAAGTCCATCACCCTCAGTGGCTTGCCAATCCTGTAATGGTTAAAAAGAATAATGGGAAATGTCGAATGTGTATTGACTTCACAGATCTTAATAAAGCTTGTCCGAAGGATAATTTTCCCCTTCCTCGCATTGATCATCTTGTGGACTCCACCTCCGGGTGCGAGTTACTAAGCTTTTTAGATGCATATTCAGGGTACCACCAGATAAACATGACAAAAAATGATGAGGAGAAAACTTCCTTCATCACTCCATATGACACTTACTGTTATGTTAAGATGCCCTTTGGTCTCAAGAATGCTGGTGCAACTTTTCAAAGGTTAATGCAAAAAACTTTCAGCCCGCAGGTAGGTCGTACCATGTGATGACTTGGTTGTGAAAAGCATCCATGCAGGCGAGCATATACTTGACCTACAAGAAACTTTCAACAACTTGAGAAGACATAACCTCAAGTTGAATCCGGAGAAATGTGTGTTCGGGGTTTCTGCTGGAAAGCTTCTTGGTTTCCTAGTTTCGGCTAGAGGTATCGAAGCAAATCCGACTAAGATAACAGCCATCAATTAGATGCGTCCCCCGACAACAAAGAAAGAAGTCCAAAAGCTAACCGGTTGTGTGGCAGCGCTAAGTCGTTTCATAGCCAGGTTAGGCGAGAAGGGATTACCTTTCTTTAAACTTCTTTGGAAGCATGGGAGTTTTGAATGGACGAAAGAAGCCAACGAAGCATTTGAAAAACTCAAAGAGTACCTTGGAAGCCCCCCGATCTTAGTCTCTCCAAGACCGGAAGAAACACTATTGATTTACATAGCTGCGACACCGCAGGCTGTCAGCGTTGTACTGGTCGTAGAGCGTGAAAACGTTCAACGACCAGTATATTACGTAAGCGAAGTCTTGCATGGACCAAAGGAAAGATATCCACAGGTACAAAAGTTGCTCTATGGTCTCCTTATGTCTTGAAGGAAACTAAGACATTACTTTCAAGCCCACAAAGTGGTCGTACCTACAGGATATCCCTTAGGTCAAGTCCTTAGAAACAGGGAATCATCAGGACGAATAGCAAAATAGGCAGTTGAACTAGGGACGTTCGACCTCCATTTTATCTCACGAACAGCTATAAAGTCTCAGGCAATAGCAGAATTCATTGCCGAATGGACAAACCCAGAACCTAAGTAAGAACTCGATTACGAGCACCACGACGAGTGGACAATGTACTTTGACGGTTCATTAATGCTTAAAGGATCGAGGGCTGGAGTCGTCTTGATATCCCCTATTGGCGAACACATTAAGTACACCATCCAGTTTAACTTTCCTGCTACTAACAATGTAGCGGAATATGAAGGTTTGCTGGCAGGACTTTGAGCAGCTCATTCGCTCGGAATTCGCAGATTACTAGTGAAAGGCGATTCTCAACTAGTACGAATCAAGTAGGGAAAGAGTATCAATGCTCAAGTACCAAGATGTCGTCTTATCTGACGGAAGTACAAAAACTCGAAAAGCACTTCTTCGGATTTCAGATCCAAAACTTTCTAGCATATCAGTTGGCACGGATGGCCTCCACAAGGTCCACCGTCCTGCCGGGAGTTTTTCTTGAGTAACTCGATTCACCCTCGGTGGTCGAGCTTTCCGAGAACATCAATGGTTCACATCAGGTCAATCCAATTGATTCTGATCACATGAATGCTCCACAGATCGGTGACGATCATGGTAGAGATTGGATGACATCGATCTACAATTATCTTCAGCATGACCTAATTCCAGAAGATGATGTAGAGTTTGATCGTATAGCACAAAAAGCCAAATCATACACTCTAATCGAATGTGCCTTGTATAAACGAGGATCTCATGGAGTGTTGATGAGATGCATATCTCGCTCGGATGGCATTAAGTTGCTAACCGAAATTCATGGAGGAGTCTGTGGAGCACATCATTCCTACATAACACTGGTCGGTAAAGCCTTCAGGCAAGGATACTATTGGCCAACTGCCCTTCATGATGCAAAAGAGCTCGTGATGAAGTGCGTACAATGTCAGTTTCATAGTCGACAAGTACATCAGCCGTCGCAAGCTCTGCAAATAATTCCTCTTTCTTGGCCTTTTGCAATCTGGGGACTAGACATTCTGGGACCTTTCCCAAGAGCACCCGGGGGCTTCGAATTCCTCTTTGTCATGATTAACACGTTTACAAAGTGGATTGAAGCCGAGCCAGTTGTTAAAACTACAACTGAGGCTGCTAAAAGGTTCCTCACAAAAAACGTGATTACACGATTTGGTGTACCCAGTTGTATAATCACGGACAATGGTACCCAGTTTTCCAGCGGTAATTTCCAGAAATTCTACGACGACCTGGGTATCAGAGTCCATTTCGCTTCGGTTGCTCATCCGCAGAGTAACGGAGCAGTTGAGCGTGCCAATGGTATCATAATGCAGGGGGTCAAACGCCGACTATTCGACCAGTTAATAAAACGGCCAGGAGCTTGGGTTCAAGAACTTCCTTATGTATTATGGGCTGTTCGTACGACGACCAGTCGTGCGACCGGTGAAACACCATTCTTTTTAGTTTATGGGGCCGAAGCCATGCTTCCTCCAGAAATAAAAATTGGTTCCGCTCGCACTGATCGTTTTAATGAAAATGATCAGGAAGAAAGACGACTCGACGATGTCAATTTCCTTGAGGAATGACGAAACCAAGCCTTGTTGCGTTCGGCAATCTATCAACAAGCCATGCGAAGATATCACAGTCGTAAGGTGCAACCTCGCAGCTTAGCTGTAGGTGATTTGGTTCTCAGAAAAATTCAGAACCAAGCAAATCACAACAAACTTTCTCCCAAGTGGGAAGGTCCTTACACTATGGTCAAAGTCACCCGACCAGGTTCGATACAATTAGCCATGTCAGACGGCAGAGTTTTGTCTAATTCTTGAAATATTGACCAATTGCGTAAGTTTTTCGTTTAATTTTCATTTTATTTCCATTCAGTTTAATAAATAATGAATCAATTCAAAAAGCAAGTGATGTTATTTATATGACAGAACTTAGCTCTGGTCGACTGCGGTTCATATGCTTAGGACTATGGAGATTATATGTTTTATTTTCAAAATTCTGTTCTACTCTTGTTTGGCTACTGGTCGGGACACGGAAAACCTCCTAGTCGAAGTCTCTCCTTTTTCGCATGTGGTTTCGCCCACTGGAAGGAGCTTCCTAGCGACGGCCCTTTTCTTACGATCCTCGCTGCCAGTCGGACTAGAGCACGAACACGTATTGCGAAATACAATCTATATCTTCATTTCTCAGCAAGTTCATTCCGACCAGCGTTGAGCACTGCATAGAAATAAAAGCACTTCTCGTTTATTATATATATCTTTGCATGTAACTTCCTCTTGTCAAGAAAAAATATTTTTTCTTTCGATCATATATTGTCTTAGTAAGTACTTTGATTACGAAAAATAGATTTACAACTAGTCGAAACCTAACACTGGTTCCGACCAAAAAGGTTTCCTAGTATTATCACGATCAGTTTTTTTAACAATCAGTACATACTTTCAAACAATGGTTGAGACTTAAGTTCATATTCTTGACCTACTGCTTTTATAGTAAAGTTCTTCTACTATAAAACAGTCGGGGGCTGGGTAATATATAATAAGTCGACCGGATAAATAAATTTTTTTTTCATTGATAATAGAAACGTAAGTTTTTACACATTTTTTTGCATACTCTCTCTTTTTTTGCAGGATTTTTACTACTAGAGATTGCCCTCCATTAGTCACTGCTGGATGGAGATCCGACCTCCATTTCTTCTGTAACCTTGTCTCCAAGAGGTTTAAATTCCTTGAGAAACTTGGTCGCCTCCTCAGGCAAGCAGTTAAAATCCTCTTCAATAGCTTGAAGATTGATAGAGGGGTCGGACGCCTTCAGTTTTGCCAAAGCAAGACTAACTCCACTAGCAATAGATTCCTTTACAGACTGGACGTAATTATCTCTTGTAGTTTTGAGCCAGCCCTTAAGGTCCTCCAAAAGGTGACCAAGGTAATTTACCTTTTCCATTGGTTCACTTAAGGAAGGCAACGTTGATCCTGATCCCATATCAAAGATCATTTTGTTGAGTGCAGTAATTTGTTCATCAAGGCTAAACATAACTGCTGCCCCCTTGTCTTGCACAAATTCCAAAGCTTTCTTTGCTTTGGTTAAAGCTTGATTTTGTTATCCATAAGCAAAACAAATATTAGGCTAAAAAGGATCAGAAGAGATACTAAGTCAAGTCTACGACTAAGTTACCTTTCGGCCTTCTTCCTGGATTTTTCCTGGTATTTTTCATGTCTGGTCGTCAAGTTTTCGATCGACCGGTTTTTAGCTTGAACTTCCTCTTCAAGCTTTATTCTTCTGGCTTTTTCGGCCAAAGCTTCTTCTTTTATTTTATCTAAATCTATCAAATTTGATAAGGATAGTTAAAAGAAGAAAGGAAAGTCTTGGCAAAAGACAAATTAAGAAGAACGTTCTTACTTTCTAGTTCGGAGAGTTTTTGCTCTAGATTTTTAATCCGATCGGTTAGTCCTCCGATCGCAGCAAAATTTTCAACCATATGCTGCATGAATAGCATTTTTTCTTTAAAGTTTCTTGTGAACTTCAAGGAAAACTATAAGAATGGTTGAGGATACTTACTTGAATTGCCATATCATTATAATTGGCAAAATTTTATCAGGATTCGCCTTTGCAAGACGATCTGATACTCTCATCCAAGCATCATCAAGCTCCTTATCCTCGATAAATCGAGGAGAAAAAGGGAACTTGTTAGTCTAGGAGGAGTTCCTTTCAGAAGTTGGAATCTCTTGTGGATCTGCAGAGATGCCTACCTCCGCTGGCGGAGTAACAATCACCACATGATCCAAATCGGATTCTAACACTGAAACAGGCTCGGGGGCTTCCCTAACCACTTCCTCCTCAGGATTTTTTGCCTGAGGAAAGCCCTGGTCGGAGGTGCCCTCGATCACCTGACCTGCTGGAATAACCTGATCGGGAACGACTGGAACTCCAACAGGTCTGCGCAAAGGAAAGGAAGTTCAGAGTTCAAGATCGTCAAGAATATAAAAGGTATGCGTTCATATGATAGTTTCATTTACAACATACCCAGTTATCTTTTTTATCTTGACTCTGAAGCACGTTGTCTTAAAGTCTGTAGCGCTAGTTTTTCTTTTCTTTTCAACCAATTTTTCCAGTCTTGAACTGGTAGGGTTGGTTGTACCCTCTGCATCCTTCAATGAACGATCAGATGTAATACTTTCAACCAACTGGTCGAGAGTAGAATCCCTGATCGTTGGATCAGAAGGTGTAGGTTCATCGGTCACCAAAGCAGTTGCTTCAACGGCCCTTGGCAAATCTTGAGCAACTGTATGGGGCTCAATGACTACCGCCTGATTCAACAAACAAAGTTAGTCGGGTGATGGACATATATTTTTCATCTAAGCAAAAAGTATTTCCTTCAGTTACCTACCCCTACACGATCACTAGTGATCGTAAGGTTGGTCGGTTTGTCAATTGGCTCACAGCTCTCTGTGGCCTCATCAATTCTTAGACCAACCAACTACATATCAAAGAGGATTTTTAGGTAAACACCGATCGAAAAAGATGGTAAAGATGAAAAATAATTATCATGCTTACCCGAAGTCTCTCGGCCCTCTCTTCAGCAGTAGTCACTGCTAAGATCAAAGGGAAACCAGCCTTCTCAATAGGCTCTCCAGCACAGATCATTCTGATCCGGCTTCTGATTTCATCAGAAGATAAAGCTGTAACAAAAAGAGAGGTCTTAGGGTTATAAGAGCATTTGGCCAGAAAGATATACTGGTCGGATTCTTACTGGAACTTATCTTCCCTAGAATCCTTGGTCGTATCGTCACGACCAATATACCAGAGCATCGAGTGAGCTCTGGCCTTCAAAGGACTGATTCTCCGCATGGAGAAGTCCCTCACCACGTGCCAGGATGTCAAACCCCTGACACTCAGGAGATGGATGGCTTCAATCCATCTCCCAATTTTCCCCTCCTTCGAGGAGGAACGCCATTGCGGGATCTCGATAGCCTTTTTACCGCTGTAATAAAGGCCATCGCCCTATGTGATCTTCATATAAAACCAACTCTTCTTCCATGACGACCATGAACACTTGGATTACATTGGAATATACTCCTCAGCCTTCCCGTCATGGAGACGCAAGGTACACTCTTCGGGTGTACCGGTCGTCTTCTTCGCATTCACCAATCTGTAGTAGTACCTGAAGAGGTCCATGGTTCTTTGGAATTCCAGTGCACGCCGTGAGAGGTAAAGAAGAGGAGGTTGGCTATGGCGTTGGGGTCCAGATTGATCAGTTCTACTCCATAATACGCCAAAACTTGAGAAAGAAAGGAGTGAACTGGAAGTCTGAAGCTGCATTCGATATATGCGAGAAAAACATGAATTTCTCCATCCTCACCGCTTGGAGAATGTTCCCCAAATGCTGATCTCCACGCGATCAGATTTCTGTCGGGTAATAGCCCAACCTTTTCCAGACCTTCAAGTTTCTTCTCGCTCAGATCGGAGATCGACCAGTTGGTAATAAGATCCGACATGGTGATTTCTTTCGAGTGAAGAATTCAAAGGTGATCGGAGATGGTTTCTTGGAAGATGAAGATGAAAGCAAAAGGCGTAGAAACCCTAACACCCAGTGCTAAAGGGCATTTTATAGCGACAACACTGTAACCATTTGTGGGGAAAATCCAACGGACAAAAATCCCTTTTTGACCAGCGGACCAAGAGTTCCTTCAACTTCCAAGGCAATTTTGAACTTTAAAAATGAATACAGACCGTCTCGAATACCACGATATTTAATGAGGGGTCTGCCCGATACGATTGCATCGGGAGTAAGCGTCTATATGACCAATTCATTTAAAGTTCGGGGGCTAGCTGACGAGGATTAAAACCTCTATTTATTATTTAGTATATAGAGACCATACGTCTTCATGGTCGTAAACCCTAAGGCTAACGACCTCACTGGTCGTAAGAATTACAGAGGTTACACAGTACCCAATCTGGTCAGACATGGTACCAAACCTAGTCTCCGACCAGTCAAATGCTCACAAGGTTTTGAACAGATGTCTGGATCTACGACCAGACATATGCTTTACCGTGTGACGAATGGAACATGTGCTATATATTCCATACCACGCGACGCTACGATACTGGAGTACGGTTACATGACTCATTGACATATAACCGCACAACAGTTGATACATTATCAACTGACACCTCTCTTCGACCAGACGCGTTGCTTCCTGAACAGGCGTCTCTTCCAAAGACAACCGCCAACCCTTCATCAACTACATAAGGAGGAATGTGGACTGAAGTTGAGGAGGCCGGAACAGTGAAGATCATTTGGGAGACACTCTCAAGAGCCTTGTACTCCCGAATTAGTCTTTAGTCTAAGTTATATACACTCTTTGTAATAGCCAGTTCAAAGCAATAAAGAACAGTCTCACGACTTTCTAGATGATACGCGCCATTTTCCTCTTTTCATTCATATATTCATAAGATCGACGATTTGATCGTCGATAATACCTTATGTAATTCTTCTTATGCTTCTTTTACTTCTGATACTAAGGTTTATGCGTTAGGATTTTGGGTGCAGATTGATGAAGCTAATTTTACCTCAGTTAACGGATGGTTTCGATCTCCTCATACCCCTTCCATTGGACGGATCACGACTTGATGGGGTTTACTATTGGTAGACTAGAACAAAGAGTGATGGGGGTGGAGGATCCTGGGGACCTCTGGAGCATCGGCGACAATGGGGTGGTGCCATGGCCGACAATCGGAGCTTGGTCTTACCATGTGCTTCGAACTCAATTGACAGTGGGGAAGATGTATGATGGTCTGGTGTAGCGAAGAAAGGTAATTGGGAGGCTCAGGTTTGCTATATATATAAGCAAGGGGACGGAGATGCCTAAGAGCGATGATGCGCTCGGGCGAAGCCACTGCATGGTGTTCGGTTTGCATGGGCGAGGATTTGATGTGGTTTGGTGGCACAGTGCGACAATGCGACGGCTTGAGTGATGGCCGTGGTGACAGGAGCAGTTGGCTAGTATAGGCGTGCGACCGCATGCATTGACATCGAGCGGATGACTGGTAGGGAAGGGTTTAAGCTATATGGTCGGTGGGAGTTCCGATTAACTAGTCGAGATGAGTTTCGACTATCTGGTCGAAAGGGATTTCCATTGGCTGGTGGGGAAGGGTTTCAACTATCCGACCAAAAGGATTTTCGACCATTCGGTCGAAGGGAGTTTCCTTTGGTCGGAGAGAGTTTCGACCATCCGGTTGAAAAGAGTTTCGACCATCCGGTCGAAAGGAATTTCGACCATCCGGTCGAAGGGAATTTCGACCATCGGCTCTAAAGGAGTTTTGTCCATCTGGTCAGGAGGAGTTTTGTCTGTCTAGTTAGGAGGGGTTTTGACCATCTGGTCGGAGGGAACTTCGACCATCTGGTCGAAAGGAGTTTCGACCATCTGATCGAAAGGAGTTTCGATCATCTGGTCAGAAATATGGTTCAACCACATTATTAGGCGGGGGAGGAGTCGAATATCTAGAGGTTCGACTATACTCCAAGTTGGAGGTGGTTCGGCCACCTGGGGGTGTGCGACTACAACTTGGGTCTACAACACATTCATCGTTCTAGCATTGCTTTCGTACATCTAGAGTGAAAATGTGCCCGTAGTGGCAATTAGGAACGTACCGGTAGGACGCGAGTTAGCCGGAGACGGTCTGGTAACGAAAGTCTATGACGGCTGAAAAGGCTCCAAGCGACGGTGATGGCCGACGGGGTCAATCCAACAGCGTGGCTACACTGGTCGAAGGGGAGGAAGAATGAGGTCGCCAACAGCTCCTATGAATATAGAGTAGAACCAAATGAGGGAAACCGCCTCTGGGGGTCAGGGAACAAGAGCCGACGCATTCAAGAAGAAAAGGGCTTCACTGATGGCGTCAATGCTTCTGGCCACGTCGTGGAGGTGTTGGGCCAAAGCGAGCGCTCAAGCCTTACCTAGAGCTCGAGCTCTCTTGAGGAATAGAGGAGTGGGGAGAACTAGCTCTTGTGGTGCAGAACGACAACAAGAGGGCTTGGGGTTGATATTTATAGCCACAAGGTTGGAGGTCGTCCGGGGGCATAGTGATGAGGACATCCCTCCTTCGGATACACGCACGACACAAGACCCTCCAGATCTGGGTGCTGAACTACACGGTCCTATGACAAGAGCTAGAGCACGTCACTTAATCGATCGAGTAAAGTCGTTTCTAGAAATTTGAGTGTATTATTTGAGAACTCTATGATCTTTGCCTAATGGAGATGATTTACTTGTACTCGGGAATCTAGGACTACGACCCGGTTCAAGAAGGTCTCGACCACTACAAGAAGACCTCGACTAGTTGATTCGATTGGAGCAATCTCGACCCGAAAAGCGAGCACAAGTACTCATTGGACACAATCTCGACCAAAGATAGCATGGACTCCTCAAGACCACCGTAGGACCACCCTCGACCGGATCTTCCACGAAATCGCAACACAAGGTCTTTGCGTCACCGTTTGAAAACTAATAGGACTTTGTAAGCGTGGCGAGGTCGAGTCCGTTGTATACGCTTCATCCACGGCCGCACAACCCTATGTCGAACTCCTCACGTTCCCTATATATATCTGATGCCGCCATAGTTTAGAGGTGGGTTTTCTTAGATTATTATGCCAATTGCGGTTTAGCGATTATCGGTTTGAGAACCCCACTTGTAAACTTCATCTATATCCGCAATACAATTGATTGCATCTACCTTGTTCTTGTGAGTTGCTTGATTGCTTGCGGGAACAATAACCTTCGTGGTAAGGTCGATCGCGTGCAAGCGTGGTCGATAACGACGGCGTCTTGGGTGTAGCGAATGCGAGGTGACGATCTGTTGGTCGGAAGCCTCAAAGCGTCAACGTCCTCACGACGAACCAAATCGAACCTATCGGAAGATCGGGCCGCCGTGACTCATCACATAGACTGCATCTGGCGTTGCGCAGTACCATGGGGTGGTTGGTGATATCAACAGAGTCAGCAACACAGTGTAGCGGAGTGACAGGTTGAGCGATGGTACTTAATGGATGAGCGACGGCAGCTGCCAGCGCACACACCAGCAACACAGTGTACCAGACTCTGCAGGTGTCGACGCCGATAGGGGAGAAGACACACTGACTCTGGCCCACTCAGAAGACCACGACCATGGGCTGTCTTCGGTGGCACCAGGTTTGATTGGCGCATCGACTCTCGTCCACTCGGGAGTCCACGAGCAGGGTGTGGTTTCGACGGCACCAGTTTAGACTGGACACTGGTCGGAGGAACAGTGGCGAGGGGAGAGTACCAGGGTGGTATGGCGGTGCACAGGGAAAAGGAGGCTGCCACGGTCCAACCGAAGGGATTCGGTGGCAACCATGGTGGTCTGCTATGCTCCGCACTAGTTGAAAGAAGAATTTCATCGATCCTAGACTGCTATTTTGGTAAACAATTCTAATGGCTCTTGAGCATTATTCTGCTTCTAGGATTTATACCTTATGTAATTCTTCAAAGGCAATACTCTTATGCTTCTGTTACTTCTGATACTAAGGTTTATGTATTATAATTTTGGGTGTAGATTGATGAAGCTAATTTTATCTCAGTTAACGGATGGTCCCGATCTCCTCATACCCCTTCCATCAGACTGATCACGACTTGATGGGGTTTACTGTTGGTAGACTAGAGCATAGAGTGATGGGGGTGGAGGATCCTAGGGACCTTTGGAGCGTCGGCAACAATGGGGTGGTGCCATGGTCAACAACCAGAGCTTGGTCTTACCATGTGCTTCAGACTCAATTGCCAGTGGGGAAGATGTATGGTGGTCTGGTGTGGCGAAGATAGGCCATTAGGAGGCTTGGAGTTGCTATATACATAAGCAAGGGGACGGAGATGCCTGAGGGTGTTGATGCGCTCGGGTGAAGCCACTTCATGGCCTTGGGATGGCATGGGCGAGGATTTGACGTGGTTTGGTGGCACAGTGCGACGGTGCGACGGCTTGAGTGATGACAAGTGATGGCCATGGTGACAGGAGTAGTTGGTTAGTATAGGTGCACGACCACATGCTTTGACGCCGAGCAAATGACGGCGCTGCTATGCTGGCTTAATTTGGCTAGCATGGCTTGGTGCTGGTGTGAAGCAAGCCGGAGGGAAAGGAGAGGCTGCAGGCAGGCCAGTGTGGACATGGTGATGGCGCTGGTGCTCTAAGATGGTTGGGTTCAGCACCATGGCTTAAAACGGTTCAGCCGAAGGAACAATAGAGAGGGCGCGATGGCATGAGCGCTGGCTCGGCTGGAAAAGAAGGGAGAAAGGGGACGTGCGGAAGCTGGTCGAGCCAGACCAGAACCAGACCTATAGTATTTAGCCAAAGTAAAAGTAAGAAGAAAGCGAAAGGCTAGGAAGATTTGGGAAAAGGAAGGATAACATAATTTTAGATTTGCTAAAATTCTGATATTTCCTTTAAAGAATTCTGAAGCGATGATATATAGAATTGTGCTAGCAAAAGAGAAAATGTATTCAAATAACTCTCCAAAATGATGGCAAACGGAACAACAATATATAACACACAAAAAAGTTTTAAAAATTCCATATTTTTGCATTTAGATATTTTTGGGATGTTATACTATGATTCCTCTTTATAGTACGACATCTCGTCTACAAATTCGGTCTTTTCTCCCAACACCGAGATCGGTTAAATACTATAAAATGATCCTTAGATACTATTATACTTTTGCTTGAGTTAAGTTGATCTTTATCACCTTTGTATTGTTATTTCTATGTCATCATTCGATCTTTGGGACTCAACCTTGAAATATCTTAACACACAAGTTAGTCTCTTAATATGTTGTTGCAATTAATTACTAAAACTATTATTAGGGGCCAAGATACTTTCACACAGTGGATTTCATAGGGATATGTTCCAGATCTTAGGATGATGTGACAATTGGCAATGGCGTTTACGGTTTGTCGTTTCATGTGTTTTCGACAAAATTACGAGCTTCTTCGATGCGAAGCGGTCCGACCGGTCCTTGCACTGCGGATCCGATCGTCCCAAATCGGTCGGACCGGCCATGTGGGGCGGTCGGACCGGCGGTGACCAAAGTGGTCAAAAAGAGCTGGGCCAAAAATAGGTGTTGTAGGCAAGTGAGGGGATCCCAATGCACTTGGTCTCATGGTTTTTGGAGTCTCCAGTAAAAAGTTCTATTGGTTTAAAGTTTCCAGAAGGATTCGGATTTTCAGGGGTTGAAATTCGGTTAAGTCCCAAGGGGCGGTCCGACCGACTCACAGGGAGCGGTCCGACCGGCCAAGGGCGATCCGGCCGGCTCACTGGAGCGGTCGGACCGGTTTAACGAATGTCGGCCAACCGTGGCGATGTTAATTGGTTAGGTCAAAGTCATTGGTTTCATGGCATATGATTTGCATGATGCATGTTTTGACTAACATGGGTCAAGTTGTGAAGAACTTGTTCCCGTTCGTGTTTGCTTATGCGTGGTTGTGCGGGTTGCTTGGTGGTCAACAACGGTCAGCGGCGAGGAGGATCGGGACTAGACTTGAAGAGTTGAGGTCGAGCGATCAGCGATGCGGGTGAGGTCAACGACTCAAGCGTGACACAAGATAGACAAGGGTGACCTATTGGCAAATCCATGACGCATGGTGAAGCGGTTTAGGTCAAAAGGTTAAAGACGGCGCTTTGCGAAGCGTGCGTGTGTGACCCGTTTGTTAGTGGGCCTTAACGGGAGCCCAATGGAGTCAAACCCTAGGAGTCTAGGCCTCCACTATAAATAGGGGGAGGTGGTGGCTGCACCATCTAGCTCTTTTCTCTCTCGCCTTTTTATGTTTCAAAACCCTAATTGTCTTTAGGGGAGTTGAGGTGGAGGCTAGGGCTCTTGATGGTTTGTGGTGAATTTCGTGATCTTTGATTGTCCATTGATCCATGATGGTGTGGATGTAATCCAACATCAATCACGAAATCAATCTATGCAAGGTTTGCTTGAGATACGTCTCTTTTCGTTTTTGCTTTCAATTTCGTGTTTTTAGGGCTTTCTTTGATCCGCGAGTTTGTGATTGATTCTTTCACGTGAATTAGCTTGCTGTGATATGTGTGAATCTATCTAGCATCATCTTGATCATCAATCTCTCACGAACAAGCTTTAGGATCAAGTTTTCGTTCTTGCGGTTTTAGACCTTCATTAATCAATTGGCAATTGCTCAAGATCGTTCCAAGAATTATCATAATATTCGATTGGAATAGGTCCTCAATAGCATATAGAAGGTGTGTGCAAAGTTTCATAAAGATTGGAGTTGAGAATCAAAGTTTCACCTAATTGCAACCGTCATCGGTGATTTTATTGCTGCGGATCGGTTACGAGTCGGCCGGTCGGACCGCCCGTTATCACCGGTCAGACCGATTTTGGAGTTGTCCGACCGCTTGACTAACGCCGGTCGGACCGCCCGACAATCGGTCCGACCGATTGGTCCATGATCGAGACCGCCCGTCTTTGTGAGTTTGCAATCTTAGTTGATTTTGTTATTTTGCTTAGGGATTTAATTGGATTCAATACTAGTCTTCCATTTGTCTTGGTATATTGATCTTCATAGCTTCATCATAACTATTGGAGTGAAATTGTGTTGAATTCATTATTTGGGAAAAAGTGGCGTGCTCTATTCACCCCCTCTAGTCGCCTTTTCGGTCCAACAAGTGGTATCGAGCCGGTTAGTTCAATCTTGATCTTAACCGGTCCTTTGAACTTTGGCGATGGATAAGTTTTCTACTAAACCGCATATCTTCGATGGGCACGACTATGCCTATTGGAAGAATCGTATGCGTCTTTCTTGAGAGCGAGGACAAGCTATTTGGGATGTTGTTAGAGCCCATTGGTTATTCTGAAATTGCTACACACGCTACGCAATTCTTTTGGCTAACAACAATAAGGCTAAGAATCTTTTATATGGTGCACTTGGTAGACAAGAATATGATAGAATTTGCAATCTTTCAATCTGCGTATGAAATTTGGAACACTCTCGAAACATATCATGAGGTTCGTCCCAAATCAAAAGGTGCGCCAAACAGTTTACAAGCGTGAATACAATAAATTCGAGATGCGTCTGGAGAGAGCATCGATGACATTTTCAATCGCTTTAATAAAGTAATTAATCAAATGAAAGTTTGTTGATATTGAATATTCTCAATCTGAAAATGCCACCATCTCTTGGCTGCAATCAACACCAAGGAGTGGGAGATGAAGGCTCTTGCTATAGAGGAAAATGTTGATCTTTCAAGTCTTACTTTAGAATTGCTTTATAGTAAACTCAAGACTCATGAAATTAAAAGAGTTGATCATCCCAAGAAAGATAATTTAGCTTTGGTAGCAGATCCTCTCAAAAGGCTTTTGATGACTCTTTTGAATCTTCTTACGGATTTTCATTTGCTTGTTTATCTGCTATTCATGAAGAGGAGCTTGAAAGTATTCTGAAGCGAGTTAGCTCTTCTAGCTAAAAAAATTCACACGGGCCTACAATAATGTGAGAAACAAAAGAGAGGTGGTCGGTGACATGCTATGAATGTGGTGAGCTCAATCATATCAGCAAATTGCCCCAAGTTGAAAGGTAAGAGCAATCATAAGGAAGGAAAGCCGACTTGGAAGAAGCCTCCTTTCAACAAATCAAGGTATGAGGCTAATAAGCTTGTGAAGGCTGCTCACGGGTCCTTGCCGCTTTGAGGATCAATCCTTGAGCGATGTGGATCTGGGGAGTGAGGAGGACAAGGAGGAGGAGATCCTCAAGGCAAAAGAAAGGAAGGCCAAAGACTTCACGGCATGTGCTTCATGGTGACACCGACAACATTGATGATGATGAGGACTACTGTGGAAAGGGGAAGAACACGTGGTTAAATCGACTCAGGTGTTCACGCCACATGACCGGAAACTCAAAATGGTTCACCTCTTTCACGCGGCAGCGGTGATGACTTCATCACCTTTGGAGATGATACACAAGGGCGAATTGAAGGAACATGATCAATTAGGGTGAACAACAAATTCATTCTAAAGGATGTCGCTCTTGTAGACAAGCTTAGGTATAATCTCCTTTACATTTCTCGACTTCTTGATGATGGTTATGAGGCTGCTTTTAAGAAAAATGCTTGTCGTGTGCTTGGTTCTCTTGGTGAGCTTGTGTTTGGAATCTCTAGAGTTGGTAGAATTTTTGAAGCCGATTTTTCGAATCTCTTCTTTGGATCTCTTAAATGTTTGCTTACATCTTCTTGATTTACGGCTTTGGCACCGACGTTTGGGGCACATTGGTTTTGATCATCGACACGAGTTAGCAACCTTGATCTCATGAGAGGTTTGCCCAAACTCAAAGCCGTCAAGGATCTTGTATGTGCGCCAATAGGCATGGCAAACAAGTTGCCGCCTCACACCCATACGTGACTATGGTTATGGTAGCGGACCGGGACGGTTGCTTCATATGGATCTTGTTGGTCTGCTAGAGTCCGATCGATCGGTGGAAAATGGTATATTCTTATCATAGTCGATGATCTTTCTAGATATACTTGGGTGTTCTTTCTTACTTCAAAAGATGAAGCTTTTGGTTATTTTCATGACCTTGTTCTTCGTTTGGCTTCGAGCTTCTGGTGCTTTGAGAGCGATTCGCAGTGATAATGGCACGGAGTTCAAAAATACTTCTTTGCTTCCTTTTGTCTTTGGCGTGGTATTGAGCATCGCTTCTCCTCTCCACACGTCCCTCAACAAAATGGCGTGGTGGAAAGGAAGAATAGGACCTTAGTCGAAATGGCTAGGGCGATGCTAGGCAGTATAACACACCGAGGAGATTTTGGGCGAAGCTATTGCTCTTGCTTGCCATATTGCAAATCGTGTCTTTTGAGACCTTCTTTAGGCAAGACTCCTTATGAGCTTCGTTTTGGTAGAAAACCCTCTGCTTTAGCATTTTCGAGTTTTGGATCAAAATGTTTTATTCTTAAGACAGTAACTTAGATAAATTTGAATCAAGAACTTTTGATGGGTTATTTACGGGTTATCCTGCTCATTCGAGGGTTTTTCGGTTTTAATCTTGAGACTAACATTATTCAGAGACTTGTAATGTCACTTTTGATGAGACTAGCTCGAGCTAGATCTATTGCTACTGAGATGATTCTGGTGTGAGAGAGCATTTTTGTGGAGGAAGATGAGGACGGCTAATATCATTCCTTCATCTGCTTTGCTCTTGGCGCGCCATCTTGATACAAGAACACCTTACGTCTACTTCACCTTGATTGAGGCTCTGCTGCATCTTCATCATCGCAGACTGCGGAGGTCGAAGAAAGCAGTATCTCACCCGGCGCTCCACTTCGCATTCAGAGACAAAGATCCTCCGAGCAGATAATAGGTAATCTACATGAGCGAGTCACTCGCTCGGTATAATGATCCAAATCTCTACTCTCATTCGGCTTTTGTTGCTTCTTTTGAACCCCGCGATATATCACATGCTTTATCGATTCTAGCGGGTAAATGCCATGCATGAGGAGTTAGAGAATTTTGAAAGAAACAAAGTTTGGAACCTAGTAGAACCTCCTAGTGGTCATAATGTTATAGGAACCCGTTGGGTGTTTAAGAATAAACAAGGTGAGGATGGTTACGTGGTTAGAAATAAGGCCGATTAGTAGCTCGGGGTTTGACCAAGTTGAGGGGTTAGATTTTGATGAGACATTTGCTCTGTTGCTAGACTAGAAGCCATTCGCATTCTGCTTGCATTTGCTGCATCAAAAGGTTTTAAATTATATCAGATGGATGTTAAAAGTGCCTTTTTAAATGGTTTCATAGATGAGGAAGTGTATGTTAAGCAACCCCCTGGTTTTGAGGATCCTAAATATCCAAATCGTGTTTTCAAGCTATCTAAAGCATTATATGGTCTTAAACAAGCCCCTAGAGCACAGTATGATAGACTTAAGACCTTCTTGCTTAAAAATAATTTTGAGATGGGTAAAGTGGATAAAACTCTATTTATTCTTAGGCGTGGAAATGACTTCTTGCTTGCTCAAATTTACGTGGATGATATTATTTTTGGTGGTTCCTCTAATGCTCTTGTTTCCGACTTTTACGACACTATGTCCGTGGAATTTGAGATGAGTATGATGGGAGAGCTTAATTACTTTTGGGACTTCAAATCAAGCAATGCAAGGAAGGAACTTTCATCCATCGACGGTACACTAAAGATCTACTCAAACGCTTCAACATGGGTGATTGCAAGCCAATTTCCACTCCCATGGCAACCATTGCTTTGGATCCGGATGAGGAAGGAGAAGTCGTGGATCAACGCGAGTACCGCAAAGATGATCGGCTCCTTCAGATTTGACGGCCTCGAGACCGGACATTCACTTCACGGTATGCCTTTGTGCAAGATTTGAGCGTCTCAGAGAACTTCCCATCGCCAAGCCGTTAAGCGCATATTCGGTGTTTACACTCTACTCTCTTATATGACATTTGGTATTCATGCTCTTGACTTTGTCCATTAGGGTTTTTCGATTCGATTTTGCGGTCGTCGGTTAGATAGGAAGAGTACCTCAGGCACCTGTCACTTCCTAGGCACTTCTCTTGTTTCTTGGTCCTCTAGGAAGCGGTCTTACATTGCACAATCCACTCTTTGAAGCGGAGTTTGTAGTCTTTGCTAGTTCTTTGAGCTGATTTTGTGGATGGCGTCCACTTTGAAAGATTATGGGTTAAACTTTGCTAGTGTTCCTCTTTTACGTGATAACACTTCTGCTATTAATATTGCTAAAAATCCAGTGCAACATTCTAGGACTAAGCACATAGACATTCGCTTTCACTTCCTTAAAGATCATGTTGAAAAAGGTGATATTGTGATGCACTTCAGAGTCCAAGCTCAATTGGCGTATATTCTTACCAAGCCTTTAGATCAAACAGATTTTCCTCCTTAAGAAGCGAGTTAGGGTAATTTATCCTTATGGGTTGGTTTGAGGGGGAGTTTGATTTTTTTCTTATCTTTCCTTGTTCTTTTGATCTTTTATTGTTCTTTTTCTGAACTTAGTGATCTTTTCGAACTTTTTAGGTTTTTAGGCTTTTTAATTGCATCTCATTGTGTCATATTGCATTCATATGAAAACTCCAACAAGTGGTTACAACAAATGGTATGAAAAATCCAAAAGATGCATTGTAATATAAGATTTTACGCTTATTTTTAAAAATTGATGAAGCTTTGCCTATTACCCTTTAGAGCTTTTGTATTTCAATTCTTGCTCAATGTCATGTCTAGTTCTTTGACTTGCTAGAATTATCATGCTTTTACATGTGTAGCTAAGTCTTTGCTATATGAGCTAGAACCTTTTAAACAACTCAAACTAAGAAATTGCAATTTGTGGATGTTTTAGCGAGTTGCGCAATTAGTGCTCCTCTTGTGACATTGGCCCTGTCAGAATTGCTTTGTTAGCTCTTTGATCTAAAATTGACCATTACTTGAGCTTTTGTGTTCTTGAGATTCTAAAACTGCTCATGTGAAAAATGAAAATCAAGATTGTCTTATGCTTAAATTGTGCCAAACTATTCTTACGAGACTGCTTGTCAAATGACATGAACTTGGAGATAGTTTGATGAATCAGACGATCTCGTGGGGACTGTGTAACATCCCAAAAATTTAGTCTGTTTTAAAGTTTTAAAAGAAAAATAACCATTTGAATTTTTCTACTAAAGTTAAAGCTTAATTAGAAATTTCAGAGATCAAAACAATTTAACATGATTAATTCCAACATCAACTACTATCAAAATTATTTTATTTGGATTCTATAGGCTTGGATATATTTTCTAGAATTTTCTAGAATTTTTCTGAGTGCATTTGCTATTTTCTAATTGCCATTTGCATTTTCAGTATTTTATAAAAAGAAAAACATATTAAAATTCCCTCAGAACAGTAACAGGCCGAAGCCCACTACTATTCCGAGTCCGGCCCAACTCCTTCGGCCTTTCTCCCGCGCCTTGGCCTAGCCGCGTTCGCCAAGACGCTCATTGCTTCGCTTCTTCTCCTGCTGTCGATCTTCCATCGCTCGTGGCGCCTCGACTCCACTCCGTCGTTGGATCTTGATCGCGCTGTCGGCTTCCCCGCTTGCCTTTTTTCTCTCTGGTGGTGGACCCCTCGGCGCCACTCGGATCGCCTTCCTCTGGTTTCTCCCTTTCCGAAGTTCGTCTCCGTCACGACGCCGCCACTCGAATCTCCCGGACTCCTCGCTATATAAGCACCGAGACCCTATTCTCTTAGCCCCATACCCCTCCACCAAGCCCTAAACTCGCCCACGGATCGTCTTCGTTCGCCGCAATCGCGAAAGACCAACCTCGGCGAAGCTCGTCGCCGTCGTAATCCGCCGCCTCTAGTCCTTCCCGGCCGCACAACCGTCATCATCGTGATCGCAATAACACCTACCGGTCTTGCGTCGTCGCTGCCCCTTCACTCGCCCGCTTATCGTCGTTTTAAATCGCCGTCCGACAACGGGCTTTTGTCACCGCCGCCACCATCTTCATTGCCGTCGGTGAGCTCTTGCCTCCCAAGCGCGCGCCACCTCCATCGCCTTCGCCACTTCCCCGGCTCTCCGTTTTGCTATTCCGCCACCGCCGTCTCGCCGCCGCTCGCCGTCGCCGCCGCTGGCAAGCTCCTCAGTGAGCCATCTTCGCTCGGGAGAGCTGTGCTGAGTCAGCCGCCACCTCCTCAGCTACGTCGGCTTTTTGCTAGCGTGGCGCCTGCGTGTCACTGCCATGTGGCACGACCAGTTTCCACCTGAAGCCAAACTTTCTTGAACTCAGTCCACGGTGCACCCAGTCACTTCCAAGTGGGACCCACATTCGGTTGATTTTAATTCCAGCCGAAATATCCTCGCTGACGTCAGCTGACATCATAAGTCGATTTTTCCATTGAAAAATAATTCGGGAAAATAAATTAAAATCCAAATTAGGGTTTTAATTTAATTTCAATCTTCCAAAGCCCATATCTTTTGCATCCGAACTCCGATTGAGCCCATTCAAATTTGTAAATTCATCTAAATTCGAACTCTATTTATTTATGATTTTTATTTAATTTTTGGAGTTGATTTTATCTCTGTTTTATATTTATTTGTTCTATTTGCTTATTTTGCGAGTAGACGTTGCTACTTCGGGAAGTTTTGAACAAGGAGAAGCACACCAAGATCAAGATCAAGATCAATCCCAGGATTTATTCCAAGGCAAGCCGTAGTCCTTTGATCATATTGATCCTATGATTTCAAAAGTATATTGTTTTATACAATTGCAGGCTATCTTTATATCAATTGTTTTGGGTTTAGTTACTACCTGTTGTCATTATGCCTCCATTGAACATTTGAATGCCATGAATCCTTTGTCACCCTAGCTTGGATAATTTTAGTTGGATATAATTGTATCACCAACATGGGTATCGTATTAGTGCTTAGTCAAGCCTAGTCTCGATGGGTTCATCATCACCTGTGTCTTATTGATTAATCTTGACTTAACGATATATGGAATTGTGGTGGTTAGCCACTGTTGTTAAAACTTGTGAGCCATGACAGGGGATGTCATTGGTTTCTTTTGAACAAAACTGTTTTTGCTCAGGCGAGTGGATGGTGGATTGAGGGTGTGGATTTAGCACGTTGTGGGTTTGTGGAAAGATCGCCTGAGTAACTTGTCAAGGACTTAATCTTGTGCGCCATTGAACTGAGCCTTAACCGTACAACCACATGTCCTGTATGGGCGGGACCTGGCTGATTAATTAGCAATGTCTTAATTTTGGTTCTGTCTTGGAAGAGTGAGTTACGGGGTACGTGCTCACTATGGCGCAAGAGGGGGGCCCTGTCTGGTCGGATGGAGACATTCAGTGTTGAAACCTCAGCGGGCAGAACTAGGTTAAGAAGGAGCTTTGTAAAGGCTTTGTCACGTGCTCTAGCACCTTACCCAAGGTAGTGGCGGTGGTATCGACGGATGCCAAACCAACTAGAGAAGTCGTGTCTTGTGGGTCAAGCTTGTACAACCTCTGCAGAGTGTGTAAAACTATTCGAATAGCCGTGTCATGCTTATGGGCGTGCTCGGAATTTCACACGGAAATAGAGTTTCTTCAAAAATGAGTCGAGTGTGAATGGGAAGTTCACTTGATGAATATAATGTTTGTTCGGTGAATGGGTAATTCACTTGGTAGTTTGTTGATTGGTGAGCGGGAGTTCATTTGGTCATTTGTTGGTTGGTCGGTGAATGGTTAGTTCCTTTGGTTGTTTCAAAGAACTTGTTTACTTATTTAGTATTCTTTTCAAGTCTCGCATTTCAATCTATTTACGGTATTCATTAAATCTTTGTTTTTCGCAAAAGAACCATCTGACTAACCTTTGGTAAGCCCCGCATGAATACTATTTGCATACATTTCCCTCGACTCTTTGAGTGCTTTATGTACTCACGGCTCATGCCTTTGTTGATCGGTTGGAGAATATCAAGTCGCACGGGAGTTCTTCGAAATCAAGGCGTTGAAGGTTTTGCGGATTAGGATCGTTCTCCACTCGATTGCCTGTGGGCATGTTGATTGGCCTTTCCAAGTTTCTCGTTCCGCTGCAAGAGTTTATTTGTTTCTTTAGCCCTGCGTGGCAAGTTAAGTAAACATTGACCATAAAGTCCAGTTATTAATTATTTGTTATTCTGAGATCTTTCTAGTTAAATCGAATAAATGGATGGTATTTCATCACTGTTTCCTGTGTGAGCTAGCTACTGATCTGGGACTAGTTCAGAATACACAGAGGGTTCCTGAGATGTATTTTCGGGTCCCGACAGACTACTTGTCAGAAATGACATGAACCTCAAGATTTGTCGCCCCGGTAGAAGCTTAGAAAGAGTTTGTGGATGGCTCCTAGTCCAGGATCTTCTTTACTAAGATATACCTTTAATCAACTTTTGGTCGAAGCTTAGGATGAGTTTGTGGATGGCTCCTAGTCCAGGATCTTGTCACTAAGTTAGATCATTAGTCAACTTCAATATTCAATGCAAATGAGAAAAATGTTGACAAATGGGCGTTTACAAAATATTGAGCAAAATGATTCAATACGGGACTTGATTGACTCTTAATGTGGTCTTTGTTAGATTTTTGATCTCACTTTGACATTTTGACATGGCCAATTTCACTTTAGGATCCTGTTGATGAACTTGTTTGAATTTGAAGCGTTGCTTAAATTGATCAAATCTCTTGTTTTACTTTTGAGCCTTTGTGCTTAGCTTTGATATATATGTCTTACCATGATCTTTCTAGCATTTGTCGGGCTTGATATGTTGTTTGTGCAATATTAGAGATACTAGCTTGTTCTTTTGGGTAATCTCCAAAGCTTCTTGTAATCAAAATTGAAAATTACAAAAATTGAAGCCACTCCATTGCACTTCATGCATATTCCTCTTTATGCTTCTTTTGTTTCTGCTTCTTCCTTTATTCTATATTTATTATCTCTGGATGAGAGGAAGGCGTGATTCCTTGATGAATCCATTGTCAAAGGGGGAGAAGATGTGTTAAATGAGAAGAGAAGATGTGTTAATAAGAAGATATTTCTTTATTGGGGGAGAAGTTTATACAAAGGGGAGAAACTGAAAATTTGAAAATTGAGGATCATAGTGAGGGGGAGTTCTTGAGTTGCATTCTTATTGTCTTATTGAATATTCTGAACTTGAATTGCATTCTTTTATACTCACAATGATCATAGGTCAATTGAACAATTGTTCTTTCATATGGACCTCATGTGAGAATTTTGACCCTTTTATGGAAATCAAAGTTTTTATGCTTTCTTTTTCCTTGTCTCACATGCCTATACTATTCTGATGCCAGCTAGGTCATTTTCATTGCTTTTTCTTGCTTATGGACCAAGTTGTGCCTTTGTGCAGCTGCGAGTAAACTCGTTTTCAAACCTCTTACTTACATTTTCTGGATAATTGCCAATGTGTTCATCAAGGGGGAGATTGTGGATTTCATGGGGATATGTTCCAGATCTTAGGATGATGTGACAATTGGCAATGGCGTTTACGGTTTGTCGTTTCACGTGTTTTCGACAAAGTTACAGGCTTACTGGACAGGGGCGGTCCGACCGGTCCTTGCACGGCGGTCCGACCGGTCCCAAATCGGTCGGACCGACCATGTGGGGCGGTCGGACCGGCGGTGACCAAAGTGGTCAAAAAGGGCTGGGCCAAAAATAGGTGTTGTAGGCAAGTGAGGGGATCCCAATGCACTTGGTCTCATGATTTTTGGAGTCTCCAGTAAAAAGTTCTATTGGTTTAAAGTTTCCAGAAGGTTTCGGATTTTCAGGGGTTGAAATTCGGTTAAGTCCCAAGGGGCGGTCCGACCGGCTCACAGGGAGCGGTCCGACCGGCCAAGGGGCGGTCCGACCGGCTCACCTGGAGCGGTCAGACCGGTTTTAACTTGAACGTCGGCCAACTTCGTGGCGATGTTAATTGGTTAGGTCAAAGTCATTGGTTTCATGTCATATGATTTGCATGATGCATGTTTTGACTAACATGGGTCAAGTTGTGAAGAACTTGTTCCCGAATTCGTGTTTGCTTGTCTGTGGTTGTGCAGGTTGCTTGGTGGTCAACGACGGTCAACGGCGAGGAGGATCGGGACTAGACTTGAAGAGTTGAGGTCCAGAACGATCAACGATGCCGGGTGAGGTCAACGACTCAAGCGTGACACAAGATAGACAAGGGTGACCTATTGGCAAATCCATGACGCATGGTGAAGCGGTTTAGGTCAAAAGGTTAAAGACGGCGCTTTGCGAAGCGTGCGTGTGTGACCCGTTTGTTAGTGGGCCTTAACGGGAGCCCAATGGAGTCAAACCCTAGGAGTCTAGGCCTCCACTATAAATAGGGGGAGGTGGTGGCTGCACCATCTAGCTCTTTTCTCTCTCGCCTTTTTATGTTTCAAAACCCTAATTGTCTTTAGGGGAGTTGAGGTGGAGGCTAGGGCTCTTGATGGTTTGTGGTGAATTTCGTGATCTTTGATTGTCCACTGATCCATGATGGTGTGGATGTAATCCAGCATCAATCACGAAATCAATCTATGCAAGGTTTGCTTGAGATAAGTCTCTTTTCGTTCTTGCTTTCAATTTCGTGTTTTTAGGGCTTTCTTTGATCCGCGAGTTTGTGATTGATTCTTTCACGTGAATTAGCTTGTTGTGATATGTGTGAATCTATCTAGCATCATCTTGATCATCAATCTCTCACGAACAAGCTTTAGGATCAAGTTTTCGTTCTTGCCCGTTTTAGACCTTCTGTTAATCAATTGGCAATTGCTCAAGATCGTTCCAAGAATTATCATAATATTCGATTGGAATAGGTCCTCAATAGCATATAGAGGGTGTGTGCAAAGTTTCATAAAGATTGGAGTTGAGAATCAAAGTTTCACCTAATTGCAACCGTCATCGGTGATTTCTTTATTGCGGATCGGTTCTGGAGTCGGCCGGTCAGACCGCCCGTTATCACCGGTCAGACCGATTTTGGAGTGGTCCGACCGCCAGCACAACGCCGATCAGACCGCCCAGCAATCGGTCCGACCGATTGGGTCCAGCGGTCAGACCGCCCGTGCTGTGAGTTTGCAATCTTAGTTGATTTTGTTATTTTGCTTAGGGGATTTAATTGGATTCAATACTAGTCTTCCGCTGTACTGGTATATTGATCTTCATAGCTTCATCATAACTATTGGAGTGAAATTGTGTTGAATTCATTATTTGGGAAAAAGTGAGCGTGCTCCTATTCACCCCCCCTCTAGTCGCCTTTTCGGTCCAACACACACGAATGACCGACAGGCTCATGCCGACACAGCACAACACGAACGGCCGACGGGCTGTGCTTGAGCCGCCTACGCGGCACGTGGGTGGGCACGGCACGTCCCATCTAATAGCCGGACCGTGCCCCATCGTGCCCGGGCTGAGCTGGGCTGGGCTGCCCATTTGGCGAGCACTAACAGCTAGCATTTCCCATATATTGTTTTTTCTTTTTCTGTGTGAGACCAACAAGCGAGCTGTTCCTGCGGCACTTCTTTTCCATGTCAAAATTTTTCATAGCTGCAACCAAGGATTAAGAAACCGGTACTGGCAAAATCCCGCTTGGAGGCCATCATCCTGTTACCGGTCGGTAACCAAAAATCTAAGAAAAAAAAATTCGGTCAAATTTTGTCTGAATAAAATTGAATTTAGGATCTAACCGTTGGGATTTTGAATCTAAATTTGAATTTTTCCAGTCGAAATTTTGTCTCCCGGCATGCATCGGTAAAACCGGTAACCGCCGCCGGTAACAGGCGGGATTTTGATCCTGGCTGCAACTATAAGTACTGTACAGCCACATACACGCTCCTCCCAATTTATTTATTAAAAAGAAGAAGAAATAAAACTCTTCCGGGCCGCGGTTCATGCACAAGAAAGGCAGGAGAATGGAGAAAGCAGAGAGGGCTATTCTGCCTAGAAGACGAAAAAAGTGACGTCGCATGCAAAGCCCGTGCGTCTCGTTTTGGGTCTCCCTCTGCCTGCGCTACCAGCAAGGTGTTAAATGACAGCCGACAACGGTGGTGGCAGGCGTCGGCATTGCGACCAGTAGCGGACCAGGTCAAAAAATGATTGGGGGCATCGCGGTATTTCTGTTGGGATGAGTGGGGTACAAATAATTAGACGTTAGGCTACACTATTAAAAGCTAAAATTGAGTCAATCTTCTTTCAGTTCGGACTTGGTTAGGACCTCCTTGCTAAGCTCCCCTGCACTCGATGATGGCGACGGTGCACCTAGGGTTGGGGTGGGCTCCCGATGGCGGCATGGCATAGGGCCTATTAGGTATGGCTGTAGTTTTATTAAAAAACGGTTTTTGGTTGGGCTGCACTGCTGAGCTGAAGAGGTTTAATGCTTGGTTGTTTGACTTTTAGGGTCTATTTGGTACGACAATGACTTTTCTAAAAGCAGCGTCCGGCAAGGATACAAGGTTGCACGGCTGCATGGCTAAACGACTGAGCTAAAAAAGTTTGATGTTTGACTGTCTAGCTTTGAAGTAGGCTGCCTGCAGCTTCTGAGATGAGAAATATCCGACATATCTCATAGGCAAGTAATGCCTTGTGTGATGTCGTTTAATAGCAATTAACAACATTTAATGACAATTAACAACTAACACAATTGACAACAACTACCGCAATTGATGACATTTAATGATAATTAACAACGACTACTGCAATTAACGCAATTGATGGCACTTGATGATATTACTGCATTTAGCACAATTGATCGCATTTCACAATGACTACCGCAATTACTACAATTAACACAATTGATCGCATTTGACGATGACTACCGTAATTAACATAGTTGATCACATTTAACAGCAATTAACACAGTATACTGTAATTTACCACAATTAACGTAATTAACGATAATTGTTACAATAAACAAATATTACATAAATAAATACAGTAAATAATTATTAAAAAAATTATTACAATGATTAATTATTACAATAAATAATTATTGAAATAAAACAATGATTACAAAACAATTTAATTATAACAGAAAAAGTAAAGAAAAAACAAAGGCGGCGGCGGCGGCTAGGGTTTGGGCCGCCACTGCCACCGGCGGTCGGGGAGGAGGGTGGTGGCGTTCAGATCTGGGCAGAGGGAGGAGGAGACGAGGCGGAAGCGCCGGGGGAGGGAGCTCGAGGAGGAGGAGAGAGTCCAGGAGGAGGCGCCGCTGCGGCGGCGCGAGCCGGTGGAGGATGAGGGAGCTGGACGTGAGGCGGAGGTGCTAGGTGAGGGAGGAGGGCGGTGGTGTCCAGATCCAGGCAGAGGGAGGAGTAGACGAGGTGGAGGCGCTAGGGGAGGGAGCTGGAGAAGGAGGAGGGGTCGCGTCAGGGGAGGAGGGAGGTGGCACCGCGACGGCGGAAGAGGAGGGAGCCAAAGGCGAAGCGGAGGTGCCGAGGAGGAGGGCTTTGGGGGAGGGGGGAGGGTGGCGGCGTCCAGTTCTAGGCGGAGGAAGGAGGAGACGAGGCGGAAGCGCTGTGGGAGGGAGCTGGAGTCGCCGAGGAGTAGGAGGAGGGCGGCGCAGGCACGAGAGGAGGGCAGAGATGGGCGCTGTGGGAGGAGGGAAGGAACTGGGCGGGGGGGGGGGGCTAGGGTTTCGGGCCGGGAGGAGGAGGAGGGCGGGAGCGGCACGGCAGGAGGAGGATGACGGGGGAGCAGCGCCATCGCCAAGGGAGGAGGAGGAAGATGGAGGGCAGGATGTCGGCACTGGGGAGGAGGTGGAGGGAGGGTGGGGGGTGGCGTGTGAGGAGGAGGGGGATAGGAGTTTTGTTCGATGGCAAAAACGGGTTAATAATTAGGGCCAAAGTCCAAACAGGGCTACGAAAAGCTCCCCGCAGGTGGCTTCCGGCTTCGGAAAAAGTAGGGAAGGGGTGGGGGCAAGCTGTTTGGAACAATTTTCTGCTTTTTCGAGCGAAAAGACGAAACAGAAGCCGAAACCGTTTCGAACATGACTATATGGTCTCGACGGGCTCTCTCTCGGTTGACAAAAGAGCAAGATGGAGAAAGAGCAAATGGGAAGGACAGAGGTGGTCCACCGCGCACGCAAAATAGGATTTTGGTACTTCATAACATGAACATCCACCAAGAATGCATCCATCGATCGATCGAGCACATCAACTCCACGTGAACGAGCGTTTCAGATAAACGCACGCTCTCCGCCTGTTCGAGCGCATGCATTGCACGGGCGTCTCTTCGCCTTCGCTTAATTAGTTCGCCGGCGATTCGGTTGGGGCAGCGGCGGCGGCTTTTGGCTGGTCGGCGTTCTTCTCCGACGACGACTCCGAGACGGTGGCCGCCTCCTCCTCTGCCTTGTGCTCATCGACAGGTTTGGCCACCACGGGATCTGTGGTGTTCTGCCCAACCGATTCCCCTGCAGCAAATCGCATACACGTGCATAATTGCATCCTCTTCTTTTGTGTGTGTGTGAATTGGTGCGATATTAATTGAACTTGCCATCTTCATTTGTCGGAGCAGGAGACGACTCCACCTCCACCTCCACCTCCTCCTCGTCGGCTTTGGTCTCCTCAACCTCCTCCTTGAGAACTACTACTTCTTTTGCCTCGTCAACCTTAGCCTCCTCCACTGCCACCGCCGCATCAACCATGGTCGACCTGGGCAGCTCCTCCTCCTCCTTAGGTGGTTGCTCCGCCGCCGCCTCGATCACCGTGGCAGCGGCAGCGGCAGCAGCATCGTCAGTCACATCCTTCTTGACCACGACGACGGCGAAGGGCTTCTCGGCCGACGTCACCTCGACATCGGCCTTGGCCTCGCCGGCCGCCGTCTCCTTGACGACGTCCTTGACGGCGACGGAGGTGTCGTACGACGACGAGGACGAGGACGACGCGCGGGAGGACGGGTGGCTGGCGGAGACGGTGGACCTCCTCCGGAAGAGCTTGTTGCCATTGGCAGTGTTGCTGCCGGTGGCCACGTCCTCTTTCGAGCCACCGCAACCCATGGCCGGCGCTCGCGACGAAGGATAAGGAGGTGGAAAGAGAAAGCAGGAAGAGAGAAACGGAGGAGAGGGATCGTAGGGCGAGCTGGAAGGAAGGATTGGAGCCTTAGAGGCAAGGAGAGTTGCACTACGTGCGTATGCTATTTTGTGTGGAAAACTCGACTCATCGTTGTCGAGTTTCAATCTTCTCCTTCGGAAACTCCGGCCGGCGGGCACGCTGGATTTCGGCTAGTTTAGTTGCAGCCAACTCGTGGTTGCATTGGCTGGCAAGTGGCCAGCCAATTGGAAATACATATTTGGGCAATGGTGACAGCCTCACACCAAGGTGGTATTCATGGTTAGGGTTGGGAACAAATCGAGCCGAGCCGGACTCGTTTTCTCGAGCCAGACTCGTTTTTGACTTGGGTGAATAGTAGGCTTGACTCGTTTCGAAAACGAACAGGGAGGCTTGACTCGGCTCGGCAACACAAGTTCAAAAGAGATGATAAATGCTGAATGTCTAATTACAACATAGGAAGCAGCACATAGGAAGCAACACAAGTTCAACACTGTGCAAAGTTCATGTTTAACGGTCTATGCTTAACACTTAATCTCTAATTAAGAGTTCTAACTTCTAATTCACAAATAGACTTCATAATTTATAAAAGGTCTTGTTTTATACAAAGGCCACCGAACAAAAGGATTTCTTGTCAATATGTCATGATGTCATCTTGTGATTTATGGGATGACAAACCTGCCTGATCCACTGCTCCTGTAAAGTGCATGCCATGGAAATAAACATCAAGTTTTGCTAATCAACAAGATTTATTGAAATCTGGAAAAGGAAAATCTGGAACTACAAAAATCTGCAATAAACATCAAGTTTTGCTAATCAACAAGATCTACAGCAAAAGGAAACTATGGAATTACAAAAATCTGGAACTACAAAAATCTGAAACTGAAATGATCAAAGAATGAATCCCATTAGTGCAAAATGTATTTCCAGATTTTGCACAGAAATGGTCAACTGAAATGACCATACAAACCATACAAAAATGACCATACAGATTTCATGGAACTGAAATGATCAACTGAAATGACCATACAAACCATACATGACCATACAGATTTCATGGAACTGAAATGATCAACTGAAATGACCATACAAATTTTACGGAACTGAAATGATCAACTGAAATGACCATACTAAAATGTAGATCATAGCAAGTACTCACTAGTTGCTATCTACGACACTTTGAGGAAATAGAATAGTTTGAGCATCATCCTCATCATCTTCTTCCTGAGAAGATACATAATATTCGAGTTAGCCATGAGGCCATGACATAAGCAAAAAACAATTTGACAAATATTATAGTATGGATGAACCTACAACAAATATAGGAGGTCTTGTGTCATCATGTGCACCTCTTATCTAGCTAGAGGAACAAACAAAATATTGAACCATAGCCGGACGTAGAGAACTCCGATAGTAATCTAGTACTCTACCTCGAGCACTGAAAGTTGATTATGAAGATACAGTGCTAGCAGGTATAGTCAAGAAATTCTTAGCCATGTTTGACACTACTGGGAATCTACGTGCATTCAAATTTCACCACTCAAGCAACTTGAAGCCCTTGTTATCTAAACTCTCATTCACTTCATCTAGGTAGATGAGCAACTCTGACTTTGAAGGCTCGGTAGAAGTGGAACGCAAAAATGACTAAAACTGAGATGAGACTGAGGATAATGAGTTGGTTGTACCCATAGTAGAAGAGGAGGTTACATCACCTCTATTGGCCACCTTGTGTGCCGTTGATCCATCTCAAACTGTTAATACAAATCTTCCAACTCGACCTTAACATCATCAAGCTCTTTCGCAACTTTTGATGGCTTATACATTTGGTTAAAGCACCAACTAATGAACCTCATATTAAACCTGGGATCAAAAATAGTTGTAAGGACCGTGACATTGTTCTTTTATTACCAATACTTGTCAAACTTTTGCAACATTGCAACAGCCATTGACTTCAAATGATCATCTCCAGAAGTAATTGCAGCTCTTAATGCAATCTTGACATTGACTATGTAAGGATAAAAAATATTTTTCATTGGATAAGTTGATCCAAAAAATGCACTAGTCACTTTAGCCAAGAACTTCAATATTGTTGCATTTTTTTTCATACAATGCCCAATCTTGGCCCGATGGCTGCCATGGGTAATTTGCATCCATGTCGGCATAACACACTAAAGCGTCCTTATAAGCAATGCAGACTGACAATATTTTATATGTGGAACTCCATCGTGTTGACACATCAAGGCTTAACCCAGGACCAATTTGCAAAGCAATTGATGAACAAATTTATAAGAATATATGCATACGAGATGGAGACTTCTTTATATACTTGACTGTTTCTCTGAGCTTGTTTATCAAAGGAGCTAATGGTAGTAGACCATCATTTATGACCAAGTTCACTATATGAGAACAACATTGAACATGAAAATACTTGGCAATGAAACAGCTGATCCTCTAGCAGCAAACTTGGCCATTAAACTACGTACATCAGTAGCATTTGAGGAAGCATTATCAAGAGTAAGTGTGATAATCTTATCCTCTATCTTCCATTCAGCAATGCAATCATAAACAACCTGAGCTATGACAACCCCGATGTGTGGAGGATCCAACTCAATAAATTTCAGCATACGCCATTGAATAACCCAATTTGTATCGATATAATGTGTTACCAAACTCATGTAGCAAAAGTTTTGGTTAGAGGTCCACAAATCACAAGTTAAACTTATATGGGAGACACTTCTGAGACTCTTCCTAAGGACTTCACTCTCTGATTCATAAATATTGATGCATTCACTTCTTATCGTCTTTCTACCGATGAATTGATATGATGGATTTAAGTAACTCATCAAAATATTAAACCAAGTGTGCTCGACCATCCTAAAATGATACTCATGGACAATTACCATCTTAGTAATAATTCGACGAGTTTCATCTTGATCATGTTCCCTAGGAGTGGCAATAAGAGCTGAACTAGTCTCACCTGCCATGGCAGGACCAAAGTTGAGCTTAGCTTGAGCTTTCATGTTAGCCACCTTGTTCATATATGGCATGCACTTTGGTATATGCCTCATCACATGTGAAGTATCACCCCCTTGTTTGTAAGACAAGAGTTTATAGCAAAACCTACACTTTGCCCTTGTATCGATCTCCCCTTTCTTTGTCTTGGATGCAACAGTCACCACCTTGAAAATCTTCTAACAATCTGATCTTTGCTTTTGTCTCCCAGTTGCCTTTGGAGATGCCTTCCGCCTTTTTGCCCCTCTCTTTAATTGTAACACCCTGACCCAAAATCGGCTCAATGCCCAGCCCACCGTGGGGCGGACCCGCCCACACATAGCACCTCACTTACACTTTCGTCCTCGCTTGTGTAAAGGGTTAACCCGAGGTGCTACGTTTGGATCAACAGCATTATATACTAGTACAACTCACTTGAGACAAGCAATGTGGGACTAATCCCACCACACAACTCCTCATGGGCCATATGGGCCACGCTTCGAGCAGCCAGTATTACATTCACCCCTTAAGGGCGCCGGCAAAGATATCGCATACGCTGCAATGCCTGTAACCACCCCTCGGTACGCCCCGTCCGCGTCGGTCGACATATGCCATGCCATGTGTCCACTCGCCCACATGCGCCATCGCCATATGCCCGCTTCGCCCGCACGCGCTCTGCAAAGGTTGATGCTCGATACCATTTGTAACACCGACCCAAAATCGGCTCAATGCCCACCCAGTGGCGGACCGCCCACACATAGCACCTCACTTACACTTTCGCCCTCGCTCGTAAAAGGGTTAACCCGAGGTGCTACGTTTGATCCAACAGCATTATATACTAGTACAACTCACTTGAGACAAGCAATGTGGGACTAATCCCACCACACAACTCCTCATGGGCCATATGGGCCACGCTACGAGCAGGCCGGGGTATTACATTAATTTTCCTTGAGACATGATACCATCTTCAGTTAAAGCCACAACTGTTTGTTCATCATCATTCAAACTTGAAGAATCCGCCGAAATATGTCCTTATTTCCCTTCTCATCAGATGGTAGAGCACCGTGATCATCATCAACCATATCCTCCCAATCCACATTCTCGCTCGACGACTGTTACTAAAAATTGGAGATAATTAGACATGGAATTTTAAGTACAAAATATACTGAGACAAAACAAAATAAAAAAGTGAATATATGAGTACAACAGTGAATAACACACAGAATACATGCTATGACATTGAACCAAATAATGGCCAATGCAGGGCATCCTTTGGTTTCATTAAAAAAGATCCCCCATTTGGAAGTGGTTGATTGATCAATAATAGCAACTAGTACGGTAGGCGCGCTGCGCTGCGCCGCACCGCGTTTGTTCTTGGTGGTATGGTTTCATACATGAATTAACACAAATGGTAATGATTGTAATTCATAGCGAATAGTTTTGTTAGGGGATGAAAGAGAGATGCTCATTTTTGGTTATAAAGTAGGGCCGGTATTAGCTAAGTATTTTGCATGTATACAAATGAAGTGTTGCTGCTGACGACTATAGCTGAGTCGGGAATATAGTTGAATTGAGGACATTTACAAAATAGGTTGTGAAAGGAGTAACAGAAAAGGTTAAAGGATGGCATACTGTATATATCTGCTAACTAAGACTATTTATTAAACGGTAATACAAAAGTAATCAGATGCTCTTGGGGATGTAGTCATCGTTCAGGTGGTTCTAGATCTGATTGTACAAAATCAGTATAAACGTGATGAGATCGAAGAGATCGTAAAGCAGTATTTTCGTTAAACTGGGAAGCGACCTGAGTCTGTGTTGTTGCGCCGAGCTATTTGTTTTTTTTTTGTAGATGAACAAGTTTTCTTTGCAGGTTGGTCAGTCGTAGAGCGGGTAGGAGGCCATGCAAAAGTGTTTTACAGACAAACACAAGAACATTTTAGTTTAAACAACAAAGAATAGAAGAACATCTTATCATATACACACACAAAAGCACATGTTACTAATAGAAAGATGATGTGTGCATCAGGTCACAACTCACAAGGATGGTAGAAGGTCATGATTTCATTAAAATATCCCAAATAAGCATAAAAGAACCAATGATAGCATTGTAGCTTTTGTTTAATACTTTGTAATAGAAACTGTTAACAGGTAGTACTGGTCTTTATAAGCAATTGGACATGGTAAGGAAAAAAAACAACCAAAAAGAAATATATCATCCAAAAGTTAACTCGGACTAATTGTATGATTAGTCACCCTGAAATAAAAATCAATAGATAGTAGTTAAAACGTTCAAGCTTCCTAGGTAGCATTGGATCCAACATAAGAACTTTTCTAGTTTGTACAGTGTGACTTCATATGACAATTTTATTTGCCTCTATAGTTTCAACAAAGTAGTTTTCAACCCAACAGGCATATCTAAAGATGCAAAGAAATAAGAACACTGAATTCACCAAGTTATCTGGAAAAGAACAACATCATGTACTACAATCCTAAGTTGCCTGCAGCACACAAGACATAGAAACAGTGAAATGGACTAATTGGCTCCACTGCCACACCAATTTGCTCACAACATAAAAGCCGTATAGAACACAGTGAATTGAACTAATTAAATTAATGCATTGCTAAACTGCTACAAAAAATGTAAAGTTCCCCACATAGTCCAGCTGATAACATTAGCAACACCCAAAAATAGTCTATAGAAAGCAAATATAAATGCGATGCGCTTGCATTAGCATTTCTCTAGAAATTCCGATCGTTGATCCAAAGTGTCAGATAGGCATCTTGGTTAAAAATCACCATGGTAACAGTACGCTAGGATTATATTGTAGAATGTTGTTTGACACTATCAACAAAAGAAAGAAAATGGATGGATCCTATATGACCCTAGCCGGAATAAGTAGATAGCTATCTGAAATATAATAACATACAAACTGTAAAATAAACATACCAATATAGATTAAGAAATAGAAAGCATACCGCTAACACAAACACCACCTGTTCCATCACGGAACGTGCCACGATAAATAGGCCGCCGTGGTAATTCACATGCTTCCTAAAATGGCATCCCGAAGCGGTAACTGAAAGTTGCATCACAAACATAGGGCAACTCCAAGATAATATGAGCAGGCAGCAAACAAACATATCAAGGTTAAAAAAATGTACCCTTCGTCTAAGATACCATAAGCATGTAGGTAACCTGAACCAACAGAGAACTGGTTTCTCTTGAGCCTTACGCCCTCACTATCAACACAGTACAACCCAGGACCCTAGATCAAGATAGAGAGCATCAAGCATAGAGCAGCATACAACTAGAAACAAAAAACATATAATCAAAAGCAACCATTAACCTTCTCGGCCCATACAGCAATCATTATACCAACTAACAGCCCCATCCCACGGTATGAATAAAGGATGCTAGTCAACAGCTTTGAAGTAGCAGCAACAGAGATCCTTCGTCTGTTCGCAAGCTCAAGGAGTTGGCACTGAAAAGAACCCAATATTAGTCCTACTCTGCAAAGATGAAATGCAAGTAATAACTATAGGCCTCCCCTGAACTGCATCCAACAGCAGGGCTGGCATATCAGTGACTATCCATATACAAACATATTTCGTTATAAGTTCATATAATTCTCACCATATGCATAACAGGGCTCTTCCTGGATCAGAAATATGACCATACAGACAAACACAAGAACATTTTAGCTTAAACAACACAGAATAGAAGAACATCTTATCATATACACACAAAAAAGCACATGTTACTAATAAAAAGATGATGTGTGCATCAGGTCGCAACTCACAATGATGGTAGAAGGTCATGATTTCATAAAAATATCCCAAATAAGTATAAAAGAACCAATGATAGCATTGCTGCTTTTGTTTAATACTCTGTAATAGAAACTGTTAATAGGTAGTACTGGTCTTTATAAGCAATTGGACATGGTAAGGAAAAAAACAACCAAAAAGAAATATATCATCCAAAAGTTGACTCGGACTAATCGTATGATTAGTCACCCTGCAATAAAAATCAATATATAGTAGCTAAAACGTTCAAGCTTCCTAGGTAGCATTGGATCCAACATAAGAACTTTTCTAGTTTGTACAGTGTGACTTCATATGTCTTAACAATCTTATTTGCCTCTATAGTTTCAACAAAGTAGTTTTCAACCCAACAGGCATATCTCAAGATGCAAAGAAATAAGAACACTGAATTCACCAAGTTATCTGGAAAAGAACAACATCATGCACTACAAATGTATTGAATAATAGCCTTAGGGAATAAGAAGGCCTTTTGTGCGGAAAAGTGAACTCACGATGTAAAATAATTGGATCTGGGTTTCAATATGCAAGATCAAAAGAAATCAGTATGCTGATACAAATGTGAGACGACAGTGGCTTGGATTTATAGCGCTATGTGTTCTGCACTTCTCTAGGCATGGTCGATCCTGACATTCAGTGTGGGTCGATTGTTTTTGCCAATTGGCTAGGAGGATATGTTGAACATATGCTGGCGTGCGGCATTTATGTGAGGAAAAGTATATGAAAGAAGTAAAAAAGATCAAGCGATAGAAGCATAGTTGATTAGGGAAGGCTAGGGCCATAGACTGGGAAACACACATAATTGGAGAATCTAAGTAGATCATAGGTACATGAATTGGTGATGTAAGAATAATACATACACGAATTGTGTGCCGAGAATTTCACTGTGGTCTCTAGAGACAAGCAAGCATCTTGAGCCTTATAGGTAGCATCTATATGTCTTGTGCCAACATAGACGTATGATTGAACAGACTGTAGATATAATTCAGGAAACGAAAGATACATAGCACGCATAATTCAAGAAACAAAAGGTATGTTTTGGTAGGCATATATAGCAGGAAGAAAAATGATAGGATAAGCCATTCAGACATGGTAGGATAGTGGTACCCGGTGGAAATAGTGCAGTAATGATAGTTCTAAAGCCAATGAATACGGTCCGATGCACAGGTGCATTTTTTCGATTCAAAGTAGTGATATAGCCTATGAATGAATAAAAGTATAGGCATGAACCTCCTAGGAAGCATCGAAAAACATGTCATAAAATGACACGAATGTTATGCTAATCACTGGAAGCATTGGATAACACGCCATGAAATGCTTTGAAATCATGGAAAAGTATTATACGAAATAGCAATGGATGGCACAAAAATAAGACACATAATTTCTTAAGCATATAAAAGGAAAATTGGGCAGAGGCTAAGTGTATACAACCAAATGTACTCACTAATAACGAATCTTAGCTAGCAGCGAAGGAGGGAAAGATCAACAATCAGTAGAATCAAGCAGATCAAATGAGCAGCTAACAACAATCTCCAATGTGGGAAGAACATATTGCTTGCATGTTGAAGGTCCTGTCCTCTAGGTAGTTTGTTTCTCATATCTTTGTTCACATATCAAATACAGTCTCTAACATGATCTCCAATGTGGGAAGAACATATTGCTTGCATATCAATGTCATGTCCTCTAGGCAGTTTGTTTCTCATATCCTTGTTCACAGATGAAATAAAATCTCAATGTTAGAAACCACAAAACATAGATATGCAAAGGGCAAAAATGTCCACATGGCCATCCTATTTGGCACAAGAAGCTAGCATGCGAAATTGTAATGGAAAGAAAAAAGGAATTACTGCAGGGAAAAGGGAAAAATTGCATTAGTAAGCAATGCAGAGAGGTAGAGAGAGAATAAATCTCAAAAAATTTGAATTACGATGGGTACATACCTCTTACTTAATTTGAACCAGGACAAATTTTCGCCCCATGGTTAGCACAAGATAATTTTGCAACAAAGGCTTCACTTTTGATTACGGTAACAACCTTGAAACATTTAGACAACATGTGATTAAATCCTTCGAAATCATGGAAAAAATACGAAATAGTCAGGGACACCAACATTCTGTAGTATCACCGAAGATTTATGTGCGCAGCAATATAAAAAATGGGAAAAGGAATAGAAACAGTGGTGTTGTATGTGGAATTTTGAGAGGCGATTAGCTAAAATGGACATAGAGAATAGATACACAATTATGCTGCAGAAGCTAGGCAACGGCATAAAAATGCTATGTATTATTGTGCGGTTGGTTATTGAAGGACACATAAGAGAGCTAAATGAACTATTTAATGGAAGTGTTAATGTATTCCTAATAACTGACACATACAACATTTCCGTTAATGCAATGTATATACAGACGACTATATACCAGCGTGTAACAGGTATGGCAACGAAATAAGCCCTACAGGATATGTAGCTTTTTATTTGGTAATTTAGAGGGTAAACCATCTTGACATAGCATATATATAATCCAATAAAATAGTTGTCAGCCTGAGGTATTGATTAAAACGCGGCACTATTATATACATGAGACATCAACCTAAACCATCGACTAAAACGTGGCACAACTATATCTGAGATACACCATGAGCACAAAAAAATTATGTGAGAATATGATGTGACAATCTATATCCAAAAGAAAATCTAACAACAAATCCAATCAATAAGATAATCACATCCGGGATCTCAAAATTGCTTAGTAGTTCGATTCCTCTTTGCTCTGTAGAGGATCGCATCATGAATAACCATAGCTGCAAAAGGAAACCAATTTAACAGATTTAGCCACATGAGACATACAGTGTGTTGTGCTGGCTATGTTCATGAAAGGGAAAATGGCAGAATACTAACTCTAACATATGTGGACATAGTTTGCATGTGTCTTGATGTAAAGGGATAAGAATTCCCATCGGATTCAGATAACCACCTCTCAAAACGTGGCACAATTATATACAGGAGATACCACGATCAGTAAAAATATAGTTTATGCGAGAATATGGCCTGGCAATCTAAAGGCAAAAGACAATTTGACAGCAAACCTATTCAATAAGACACTGCTACAGTTTAATAGCATTTTGGTAAGAATACATTCATGATAATCATCACCAAATGTGGTACCTGAACAATAACAAAAGATGAATAATGCTGACTACATGACATGAAACACAAGATGCAATTTGTAAGGGCACCAAAGCTTCGACAAAGTTCTGATTATCATTTTTGCAAAATGTCATTTTTTTTATTAGACTATGTTCCCGATCTGTTCAGATCTATGTGTTACATTTCAAGCTCTGAATAGGTTCCATCCCTAACCAGATCCATGCATTTCACCTTAGGTTCTGAGGGGTTGTCCATGCATTTATGTGTAAATATTTCTGTGGAACTTTTGGATTACAAAAAATGCAAAGTAGCAGTCAGTCGAAATGAGTCTATTATGTACAACATGCATTTTAACATGATGCATATCTTAGTCTATTTTTTTCCTAGCTTGACAACTTTTGGAGTTCTTGAACCATTGCACGCGAGGATATATTTAGTTAGCCTCAACGACCATTGTTTTCTAAGGAATCAACGAAATGGGCTGGTACCTTCAAAGCTCTTGTCCAAGCTTCCAGTCCTTTTGATTAGCGGATCAAAGTGAGGCTTGAAGTAGAGCACTCCTTCAAAGGAGCTGTAATATGCAAACTATAGCAGAAACATGACCATACATACTTGTAAGTGTTTTCACTTTGCATCAATTAACTTCTTCTAGCAATGTAACGATCCTTTGATTCTCTCATAAATATCTTTTTTTACTCTAAAAAAATGTTATGATTCTTAGAGAAGTTCAAGAACAACTTTTTGTTGAACCTAGAATGGTAGACATTAGGGTCCAAGAACCCCCTATTTCCAGATCCCAGTCAATGGTGTACAGGGAAGGCGGTGGTGGGTACCTTGAGGCTACCTTTGCAATGGCAGCACCAGAAGTAGACCTTGTGGTAGACCCAGTTGTCAGCGATGAGCTTGTCGACCAGGCACACCATCTTGTCGAGAACCCCCTGTTTCCAAATCCCAGTCAATGGCGTATGGGGAGGGAGGTAGGTACCTTGAGGATGCCCTTGCAATGGCGGCACCTGAAGTAGACCTTGTGGTCACCGAGGTGGTAGATGCGGAGATCGAGGCGGCATGGGAGGAAGAGGGAGTGTGCGTCGATGTCGGGGGAGAAGGGCGGGGGAGGGGAAAAGGAGAGAATGGACAGGAGGGGAGGTGCCGAGGCAATGGTCGGGGAGGGAGACGGCCGGGCAGAGCGGCACCTAGGTGGCGGCAGGGCGGGGAGATCGAGGGGTTCTTGGGGAGAAGGGGGAGCGGCGCTTGCCAAGGAGGCGATGGAGGAGAAAAGGAGAGGCGGGGAGGAGGCGGCCGGGTAGAGAGGCACCTAGGTGGCGACACAGGAGGAGATCGAGGGGTTGCGGGGGAGAAGGGGGGAGCGGCGGCGCTTGCCGAGGAGGGCGATGGAGGAGAAAAGGAGAGGGCTCCGATCACGGTTCTTAGGGAGGAGACAGACGGGTAGGGAGGCACCGTCGCGGTGGCCGGGAGGAGATCGAGGGTTGCGGGAGACAAGGAGGAAGCGGCATCGGCCAAGAGAGGCGACGGAGAGGAAAGGAGAGCGAGATAAGCGAGAGGGAGGCGGCGGTTGGGGACGGAGATCGAAGCGGCAAAGGAGGGACGAGGAGGAGCAGCGGGGTGGTGAAGGATGGTGGCTTGAGAGAGAGAAGCGGGGCGAAGCTATCACCGGGTGGCGACGCAGACGGACGGCGGGCGAGCGGCGAGGAGGGAGAAGGAAGGAGCAGCGAGGCCAGTGAAGGAGGACAACGCGAGGAGAGGAGAGAAGCGAGACAAAAACTCACGAAGGCGCATCTGGAGGGGCGACGTGGTTCGTTTGAGACCGCGCATTCCCATGAAGCGCACAGGCGCGAATCCGACAGCCCGGGTCTGCGCAGGGCTCGATCGGGCGGCTCCCTTTTTAGGGGCGACGTGGCTAGCGCGGCTGGGAGGCAATCCCATGAGCTTTAATAATAAGAAAGATGCACTACATAATCATAATGAGAGACACTACACTACATAATCATTCAGGTTAAAAACAGCCCTGAGGACATCCAATCTCAAGAGGCCACTACCAGCTAGTACTAATAGCAAAACAATCAACAAATGGCATTACAAAAAATTTCTATTCTACATGTGCATACACATTACACACACTAGCATGCAAATCTTGAGCATATCCAAGGGAATCTAGGGCAAAAAAATTCACCACAGTTACCTGTATCAAGGGAATCAAATGACCAGAGTAATGTCTAAAGATCAAGATCACCCCACAAACCAATTGACAGTTCACCTATACTGCATTGCTAATCCCATTTGACTAAGCAATAGCTTTGTTGACAATTCACTCAAAGGCCATGAGGCTACTGAAGAAGATATAACACACAAAAATAGTGATAAACTAACTCACCGAGGCTGCCGGTTTGGCGATGCTAGGAGGCAGCTGGGAGCGGAGGAGGAGTCGACCGGTGTCGGGACCCAAAAATGCAATTCTGGAGCCTCTGTGTATTCAGCACTAGTTCAGGATCACGCTAGTGCACACAATATCAACATAGGTAAATATCGATCCACACAAGACGATTAATAGAATAAACGGTTAATTTGAATAGCAAATAATGGTTTTGACCTTATGGTTGAGTTTACATTTATTAAGCCACGCAAGGCTGACCATAAATAAATAGCAGCATGGGAAAAAAATAAACTTCTGCGGAATCCCATCAAGTCACCACAGGCAACTGATGAGATCAAGACCCTAACGATCGACACCTTCGTAGAACTCCTCTTTGAAAGCAGGCGATGACTCCTCCACTTCTGTTTATTGTTTGAAGCAAGTATGAGTACACAACCATACTCGCAAGTCATACCACAGAACGCGATTTATAGATGATGGCTTATTCTAGGAATAGCTTCTGTGGTTATTTTGCAGAAATACAACATATGCAATTGAATACAAATAATAAATTGAAAACATAATTCAAAATAAATAAACTGTAATAATTTATCATTTGAATTCACAAAGACACACAGTCTAAACAAATTATTCATACAGCCATATGACTTAGATCACACAACTCCCTTCCTAAAGGTTTTATGAAAATCTACCCATCGTGTGAAATCCCCGAGCATGTGCATGACCGCAGACGCGGTTATTCGAATAGATTGATTTAACACTCTGCAGAGGTTGTACACTTTACCCACAAGATAAAATCAGTGTAGCTAGCACTAACCATAACAAAACATTTCATAAACTTCATCTCAACATTGACACTCCCGATGTGCTTTACTGCTGTCCAACCGATACACACAGTATTTGGGTGTGACACACAGCGTTGGACAGGGATGCGGTGAACCGTCTCGCGATGTGATAAACACACCTCCAGCCCATCACACAGCTTAACCTACAACCTGAGTTGTCAATGGCAAGATTCCATAACATACTAAGTTAGGCCAATCACATACCAGGCATGTGGATGTACAGTAAGGCTTAGTTCAATAGCGCACAAAGTTAAGTCCTTAATTGACCAAGGTAAGACTTCCAATTTCTAACTAACTCACAGAGTTTATCATTCCCAGCAAACAGCTCCACCATATCACACAGAATCCACCACTTGCCTCAGTCTAAATCTTTTCCCACTACGTTGATTAAGTGCAACACATGCCATCAACGAGGCAATGAGTAATAGCACACTGCACACACAGATTCATCACAAAGTTCCATAATCACTTAGTCCAGTTTATAATTGCAACTCACATGAAATGATGATTCGTGGTATGGCTAAGCAATCTACTCGTATCTAACCAACCCACGTTGGTGCTACGATAATACCAACTAATAAAGAACCAACCTAGGGTGACAAAAGATCATAACATACGATAGACAAGGTGGATATAACAATCTGGATTAATAACTAAACCCAAAAGTATTTAAATAAATACTTGAAATCGAACGCAATACATTGAAACAAAGTATTTTGATAACTGGTTTCAATATGATCAATTATATAACTTGCCTTGGAATAGGTCTAGGTACTGATCTTGGTCTTGAGGCACTCCTTCAAAAGTTCCTGAATAATTAATGTCCATGTGTAAATCAAATAAATAAATAAAACAAATTAATAATATAGGCAAAATAACCTCCAAAAATTAAATAAAAATCATAAAAAAATATCTCAAATTTATATAAATTTAGAAATTTGAATGGGCTCAATCGGAGTTGGGATGAAGAAGATATGACTTTTGGAAGATGAAAACTAAAGAAAATACTCTAAATTGGAATTTCTAAATTATTTTTCTATTGAAAAATCCGGAATAATGACATCGGCTGACGTGAGCGCCAAAATTTTTGAATTAAAATAAATCTGGGAAAATGGCTGAGAGGCTAACAGGTGGGACCCACGTTCTATAGACCGAGTCCACGGACTAGGGCTCGGGTTCACCTCCTTGCCCTTCATGGCAGGGAAAGCTGACGTGACCGAAAGGTGGCGGTGACATGGCGGATGACGTGGCAGCACTGACGTGGCACCGAGGGAAACCCGACGGATGGGTCATGGTGGCTTGCCGGCGTGGCGTCTCTGGGGATGGCCGGCGGGTGGCAGAGCACCGGTGAGCCCGACGATGGTGGCCATGAATCCAGGACGAGGGCGGCATGGGGATCTCGAAGGTGGCATCGGCAAGGACGGAGAAGGACCGGATCGGTAGCAACGGAAAGCTCCGAGCTTCACCAATTGTGATGGAGGCCCGGTACAACTCCGGTGAACTCACATGGCATGGTGGCATCATCCCCGGCGTCGGCACCTAGGGTTTCGGACGCGGCGCGTTGAGAGGGGCGCAGCTCGAGGTTCAATGGGGCCTTAAATAGCCTTGAGCGGCGTACGACACACGGACTCCAAGGCGGCGGCAGAAACCGCGTCGGCTATGCGTGCGGTTGGCGGCGGCTACTAACAGGCGGACCCAACGGAGGCGTTAGGGTTTCGGCGCACGCATCCGGCTAGGCTAGCGCACGGGTGAAATGGAGTTGGGCCGGGGCGGTGAGAAAGGCTGGGGCAGGGCCGAACGGAGGAGAGTGGCGACGTGGGTGAGCCGAATTCGCCCCATGAAACAAAAAGGAATTAAGTTTAATTTTCAGATTTAAGGAATGGATAGAAATTCAAAAGAGGTCAAATAAATAGCAAATAAATTTAGAAAAATAGCAGAAAATACACAAAAATTCCTTGAAGCACAAGGACCCCAACTAAAACAATTTTTTCCCTAAAATTGATGTTTGGATTAATCACATTAAGTCATTTTGACATGAAGGTCTATATTAAGTTTTAAATAAAAATACTAAAAATTAATAGAAATTCAAATATTGTATTTTCTAACAAGTAATTATTCAAAAGATTTTTAGAGCTCTGAAAATTGGGATGTTTCAACGATTGCATGCTACTTTGCTAGTCTTAGGCGAAGGTCCCGACGTTGGCTGACTTCTTCCCTCGCGCATGAGACTCCATGCTCTGTTGGCGATCCATGCGCGTCAGTTGGACGGCACGTCGGATGGAGAGGGTGGCGGATGGAGCAGGGGGCGACTAAGGAGGACGGGGGGAGCACGGGGCGAGGTGGAGAGGGGGCAGGGTGCTGATGGAGCAGGCTGCAGGGGCGGCTGAGTAGGACCGGAGGGGGGCACGGGGCAGGGTGGACGGATAGCGGCAAGGAGGATGGGGATTGAGAGGACTAGCGGCCTCCTAGAGTCCTGGGCTCCTAGCTAGGGCAAGGGGCATGGGCGCTGGACTGGGCTTTCGTGGGCTGCACAAGCCAAAAGAGACGCCGAGCGGCTCGAGCTTGGCTTGTTTTTTTGGCGAGCTAGGCACAGGGCTAGGCTCGGTTTGATAAATCACGAGCCCAAGTCGAGCCGGCTTGCGAGCCACGAGCTTTTTTCCAGCCCTGACTACCAATTGTTAACCTCCTTATTGAGTGACCTAATCAATTGACTAGTTCTATGCATAAACTTTTTTTCCTTGAAAAAACCAAGCAAGCATAGCATTGGGTTGGGAGCTCAGTGTGAAGTTATGAACTGATGGTGTGACACGACCGTCACTAACGCGATAAGAATTCCTGATGCGGTCACTACTATTATCCCTCCTATTGAACTTAATTCTTGTGTACAAAATATTTTGCATGAATTAATTTCAGAATTTTTTGTGAAGAAAGAAATGGATGCGACGCATCAAGCTGACATGTGTGTGGGTGTTGCGCATGCGAGCCAGGAAGTTGACGCGGAGCATGGGCAAGCAATGCATGCAGCGTGTGCGCGAGAGGCAAAGATGGTGCAAACGTACGTGCATGGGACTTGCGGTCGAGTGCAACCAGGAGATCGAGTCCCTAACCAAATTGGCTGTGATTTGGGGTGATTTGGCATGCATGCAGCAGTAGTCTATGTTGCACATGTTTACAACCAAGAGATTAATTCGGACTATTTAGAAATTGGCGAGAGGATTGGAAAGGAACTCAATTTGGTTGGTATTAGCTGGAAAGAGTTTTACTCAAATACGTATTCAAAGGAAAGATTATGAGATAAATGGAAGGGGCAACAGCTACAATCCCTAAACATCTGCAAGGTCACCAACAGAATCTCTTCTATTCGTTGTAACAACATAGGTTCAGTATGTGAATTTTGGCCTACGAAATTTCCTTTCTTTATGTGATCTCAGATGGGGTCCACCATCCAGCCGAGTAGCCGACGTGGCACATCTCGGATGGTGTAACATTCCGTTTTCGAAAATGGTGAATAGTGTTTACCATTTGGTTTTCAGTTTTCGAATCGTAATTCAAATTAGCCTATATTCTCAAAATCTCCTAGCTTCTATCCAAGCTCGGGTTTGTGTTTCAAACCTCTTCGCAATCCTCGAATTCAAAATTCAAGTTTGAATTCATGTTTTTGGATTTTTTTACCCTTTCACAACTTTTCTTGGGCCGGCTCACTCGCCTTGGCCCACTTCCCCATCTCCATTTCGGCCCAGCCCACCTCCCAGCCGGCGTGCTTCCCCTGGCCCCCTTTCTACTTCCCCTGGCGTCCTGTGTGCTCAGCACGCCTGCTCCCTCTCGGCTGCCTCCGCCAGCGCCTGTCACAACCATGCCGCATGCGCTCCCGTGCGGCCTCCACCAACTCCTGGCCCTTCGGGTCGCCGCCTTCATCGCCATGGCACCAGCCACGAGCCTCTCCCTGCCACCTGAGCCGGCCACGATCGCCCGCAGCAGCGTCCCATGCCACCATGCCTCAGGACCACGCGAGCGTCGCGTCACCCGGTCTTCGAAGTCGCCGCTGCCGTCAGCCCTCTCCGCCCCGTCCTGTCGCAGTGACGCCAGCACTGCCCTGCCTCAACACGTCCCGTCCACCACCGGCCCTCGCTTCCACCGTGCTGCGCAGACACCACCCTCGGGACCGAGCGCCGCCTGGCCATCAAGCCTAACGGCTCCTCCCTCTTCTCCTTGGCTATAAGAGCCTCTACATCCTCATGACCCTCCCTACCTCGCTCCCTTCGTCACTGGTAAGCCACCAAAGAAATGCCGGAGCTCTCTTCTCCCTCATTGCCGGCCAATTGGAGCTCCACCGCCGCCATCTCCTCCTGGCACTCCACAGGCCGATTCCTCGCTACTGGAGCGCAGTGTAGCGTCCCGCTTTTTCAGAGATTTTTAAAATTTTAAAAGAGAATCACTCAGCTGTTGAAGAAAGAAAAGAAATTTGCTTGGACAACAGATTGTGAGCAAAGTTTCCAAGAGTTGAAGAAGCGTCTAACAACAGCTCCGGTGTTGATTTTGCCAGATGTCCGGAAGGATTTTGAGATTTTCTGTGATGCATCCCGGCAAGGACTTGGTTGTGTCCTGATGCAAGAAAGGAAAGTAGTAGCCTATGCTTCTCGTCAATTGAGGCCTCATGAAGTAAATTACCCCACTCATGACTTGGAGTTAGCTGCTGTAGTGCATGCGTTAAAGATATGGCGTCATTACCTTATTGGTAATCGCTGTGAAATCTACACGGACCATAAGAGCTTGAAGTACATTTTCACTCAGGCTGATCTCAATATGAGGCAAAGAAGATGGTTAGAGTTAATCAAGGATTATGATATTGGGATCCATTACCACCTAGGCAAAGCTAACATTGTGGCAGATGCCTTGAGTAGAAAAGTCTACTGCAATACCCTGACGATTAAGGAAAGTCAGCCAGCCCTACGGTCAAAGGTGGATATAGGAACTTACTAGAGTTAGTTATATTTCAAAAACCTTTGTGGGTGGTATGAAAATCAAGTCGGGCTCACCTAGCCCTAAAATTGGATTTTTCCTTAGCCGTCGAGCTCAGTGGTGTTGTTAATGATTGGAGGTAACTCCAATCAAAAGAAGCATAAGGTAGAGGTTTTGACGGAGGGGACTCTTGCTGTTGTTTAATATTTCACAATTACTCTCTTTAACAAAATGCAATTTGTTTAAAATGCTAAGTGATATGACTTTGTAATTATGATAATTGAAAATGTTGTTTTAGCAAATAAAAGAACCCGAGCCACCCTTGTTAAGCCATGCATGTATATTATTGCATCTTGTGTGTTAGCTCGCGAGCACGAAAGTTGTGCTCATTCTTGCTCTCCCCCAAACCCTTCAGATAATGTGGACCAAGGATATTATGTGTATTACAAGGACCCAGAAGTCGATGGACAAGGTGAAGGACCGAAATGGCAACAGAGAGGGGGTGAATGGTGCCTTAAAAATTAAGATTCTCCCCTTCTAAGTATCCACACTGACAAACCATACCCTCTGATAATCAAGAGAAAAGAAACGAACCAAAATCAGAAAAAGGAAATAAAATGCAAGTACATTACGCCGAAATCGGAAGTTCCGGTCTTCTAGTGCGGATATTCCGATAATCGGTAGTTCCGCTCAGTCAGGTGGAAGTTCCGCAAGTCTCTGGGTTGTCCTGACAACAATCGGAAGTTCCGATCTTCCAGTGCGGAAGTTCCGGACTGCGGTAGTTCCGCCGTGTAAAATGCGGAAGTTCCGATTGTCCCAGACAGAAGAACAAAACGTACTGGAAATTTCTAAAAATCCGAAATACTCACAAATTGCTTCTCTTCTCGGGTCAAGTCTCACAGGACATCATCCTAAACAACATCTTGACCTCATTGAGAAGGAATCACAGATAAAGATCCATTAATCAAGGCAAAATCGGATTTCTTGAATATTTGACAAGAAAGACCAAAAACTGAAATTCGCATGATTCTCGGAGTCTTGAGTGATGAAACTTTGAGGGTAGCTACTTAATAGCCTATAGATTCAGCATGCCAAGTTTCATGCCATCTCAAGAAGGGAAACACGATTTTCATCAAAGACCTAGACACGGGAAAGAAAAACAAAGAAAGCCAAAAATCAAGAACTGAGATTACAATTGATTTGCTCTTGGGAAAAGTCGATCAAATGATCTTGTGGCATCATCCCAACAAAGAGCAACTCATTTTGGCACTTCCCAACAAGAATCAAGCCAAAAGACAAAATCTCAAGAATCAAGCCTTACGAGGGAATAAGAACAGATGCATGAACAGAAAAGTAAACATGAGATTTTTCATTCCTTGAACTAATGGATTCTGAGAGAGGCAATTACAGGGGAATGATTACAAAAGAACTCAATCCATCCTCCCCCTCTCCAACTCAAGAACACACAAGAACAAGGGAGCTCTAGAAGAGAGGAACAGAGAGAAGACATATCTGCTCTCTCCCAACAACTAAAGTCTCAAAGCAAAACAACCTCTCAAAGCTACTTTTGACTCTAGCAAACCCTAATCCTCTCTCTCACACAAAGTGACATTACAACCAGGCCTTCACCTCTATTTATAGCCCTTGGCTAACGGGTCTCCAACCCGTTCGCAGCTAAACCCGAACGGATCCGCTTCCACTTGTGCCGCCTTGCGAAATTACCCTTTCGCCCCCCGTGCACCTTCTAGAAGGTCCCACATTCCTTGTTGTCCACGACTCATAACCACCTCGAGTGCACGCCGTCTTCGACACACCTTGACCGTTCTGACCTCAACGCCACCTGCGTCTAGTCCGGTCTCTTCAGTCTCGCCACGACTCCGCCTCGACGTCCTGCAACCAGCACAGACAAGAAACAAATCACATAGCATTGCTCTAGATACTAGAATCAATATTTGCATTAGACTCAAAACCATTCATGAACCACACAACTCAAAATCAAAAACTATGCGCTCACTGCTTAGTTCTGCGCTCAAGCGGAAGTTCCGGTTTCTCCAGAACGAAAGCTCCGATGATCGGTACTTCCGCATTCCCAGGGCGGAAGCTCCGCACATTACAAAATCAAAACACACTGCTCAGGTCAATCGGAAGTTCCGCTTTCCCAGGGTGGAAGTTCCGATGATCGGTACTTCCGCATTCCCAGGGCGGAAGTTCCGCACAGTACAGAATCAAAACAGCAGTAGCACAACCGCAGTGAACCAAATCACAAACTTGTCAACAAAAGTGTCAAATACTCATACTCGCTTGGGGACACCTCTCACATGGTCTCTCACAAGGAAACGATGAAGCGTAGTCTATTGCTATAGTCTAAGTCTCACCTCAGTCCAGTGGACTCGTTCGGGGCTTGCGTACAACTAATATTATCCAAACCCTTGGTTAATATCCTTCGTACACAGGCTACCCCTGTCGCTTCCCTGTGGAGATATGAGTTCTACAATTTTTGCTTCTGTTGTAGTTTACGTGGTTTTCATGTAATGTAATTAATTTGGCATGTTCGGCCCTTTTGTAAAACTTGACCCGACGTGGTCTATATTACTCTAAAGTATGTAATATATTTGAATGGTTTAGCTCATACCATGTATGAAATGATTAAGAGGATTTGGATTTGCAAAAATCTGGATCCGACAGATGGGGTCCACCATCCAGTCGAGTAGCCAACGTGACAACCAAGTTAAAGTGGCTCATCTGAGTATTGTTGAGTAGGTTTGCATTAGTTAATTCTATGTTAATTGGTTCTGAGATGTAAAAAGAACTAAAACACTAGTTTAATTTAGAAACATTGAGTTGTATGGTTTAGAAAGATTATATTACAGTCCAGGCCGAACATGTTGATTTTATACATGTGTGAGAGTCCTAATCGGCCTTGAGGTCTTAGTACTTGTGTTGGCTATATAAACATATGGGGTGCGCCCAATGTAAAGGCATAGTTGAATTATGAGTTAAAAATACATATTTATTTCGATCGTATGCCGTTAGCGTGAATCCCTAGTTACCAGTCAAGAGTTTCCCATCCAAGGCATGAGAGAGTTGACACAGATTAAGGGCATGCTATTCTTGAGACTATCCACAAAATTTATACAATTCAATCTTCTAATTCATGATCAATCATTGTTCACGGTTTGAGAGGCCACAGCTAATCGCTTCTACTTCAGTTCTTGCTGATCTAGTACGATTCAACCACGTTATTAAGTTCGTTACTATGTTACAAAAGTCGTGTTACTGTGTGAAAGATATAATGTTACCACACCACCGCCAATGTGTTACTACACGACCACAATAGTGTTATTGCACTTGCCGATGTTTCACCATGAAAGATCGGCAACTTACATGATTTAATCTCATCTCAAAATTCGATACACATCTGCTGGTATCAGAGCTTCGACAGGAGATTCAAGTCCCAACTCGACAGGAGATTCAAGTCCCAACTCGGTTGCTGTGAGAAAGCTCAGCTTCCTCCAGGTGCTTCATCTCCAACACACACCGATCTCATATGTGCAACAGGTAACCGAGTGACAGGCCGAGACCCGCCATGTAGATGACGAATAGCAACGGGAAACCGGCTTGACTCCGTGAATTGCCCTTCCTTTCCAAGAAAACCTACTCGAGAGACGCAAACCATGAGTTAGAAAACAAGATAACACGAGATAATGATATGTTTAAGAACAGATAAACCTGTACGGTGTTTTAATAACTTACGGCACTGCAACTACTCTCGGCTGCATACTTTTCTTGTACCATGCTCGTAGCTGAACAATAGAGACGTGGTTGCGGATTGGAAGGCAAACGCATAAACACAAATTGGGTATGGATATGCAAGCTGAAAAGACCCAAAAATTCCAAATTTTCATAAACTTGTTTGAAGTTTGGTTCAAATATGGGTTTCTTGCCAAATTCGGAAATTCTCCTAAAAAAATCGCATTCCTCTTTTGGTCTTCCGTTTTCCCAGGCGAGAGGCCCTCGCCGTCGCTTTCTCCTCTGGTCCCCGGTTGCCTCACGTCACAATGCCAGTCGCCGCGCTCCACCGCCGTTCACTCTCGCGCCACCCCCGCTCCACGCTAAATCTCGCCAGTACACAGCCACCTCGACAGCCACCACCTGCTCCCTATTCCGCCTAGGCCAGCACTGCTTCGCCTCGCGCATTCGCCCACGCCGGGTGCTCAACGCACCATCCTTGTCACTGTCGGCCCGCACCAACACACGCGCCTGCGCCAGTGAGTCTCCACCTCTCCCGCAACGTCACCCCGCCGCCAGCTTCCCCCTTCCCCGACGCCAATTGCGCGCAGCAGTCCACGCCGCCGCCATGTGCGCTCCGCCTGGACACTGCCGCCACTGCCATTGCCGGCTATAAAAGCCCACTACCACCACACCATCTTCATCCTCAACCTCCCCACAACCCCTCGGGGCACCCCCTTTCTTCTCCAACTCCGGCCACATCACCCCAATTTTCGCCCGCCCCTTCTTCCTTTCCGGTGAGCCCGATGCCAATTCACCACCACCCTTGAACCCCTAGTCTCTAGAACCCGTCACCAGCACCTCATTGCCCTCCCGTAGCCAACCCCTACCACCACCCACTCCATCCCCGCCGCCACCGTGTGCCATGGCCGCGACACCCACGGCTCACGCCGCCACAAGCCACCCTAAGCTCCACCACCGCCAAACTCCCCTTGGCCCGCTGGTGCTCGAGCAACACCGCCTTGGCCACCGTGCCGATGCTCTGTTTCGGTTGTGCGCCATCGCCGCCGCTCGCCTTTCACCGAACCTCCTCCGACCGCGTGAATGCCCAAAATGGGTTGCCCTCGCCTCATTGATCCCCTCGTACTCTTCCTCGCCGCCACCAACCATCGGGTAGAGAGGGAGGGGAAAGCAGAGAGAGAAAGCAGGGAGCTGGGCTCCCTTCGGCTGGGAAAGCCAAAACGGGCCAAGTGCCCGAATGGGCCACCAAGGAGGTCCATCAGCCAAATCAGCTGAGCACCGTTCCCACTGTGTAAGCCCTGTAATGTTCAAAGCACATTAACACCTGACCCAAACCCAGTACTATTCACGAATCCACCCACTATAAATAGTGTCAACCTTGTATTATTTCACCCGAATCTATTAGTGAATAGTACTTAAACTATTACTGTTCACACAAACCCATCACTATTCATTCTAGACCGGTTAAACATATATATGTCCGTTTTGACCGTTTCGAGCATGTGAATCATATTTTCGACTCTGTTTAGCCAAATCAAGCACCAAATAATCCCAACCACCCCATCACCTTTCTTTTTCATTCCTTTTCATTTTTATTTATTTTATGTTGTTCCTAACTCGCCTCCTGTTGAACATAGACTTATTTATTTTTCTTCCATGATAAAACCTGAATTTATTGATCAAGCTACAGAAAGAATTGATCAAGAAACAGGAAATGTAAATCCAATCAAGGACTGCGGATGTGGAGGCAAGTTGCATCCATTTGATCATTTTTAGCCTATATTTTGTGTACTTTTATTATTACTTTCACTATCATATTTATGCCAATTACTTTAATATTAAAATAATACTTTTGAATGCCATGATGAGTAGATAAATCCTATCACCCCACATATACACCCACCTATTCCTGTGTATGCCATATTCACCTTGACAAGGTTAAGTTACATAAAATATTAACAAATGTTCGGCATTGTCACACAATGTGTTTATAATTTCTGGAAAAGTGTATTGGCTATGCGTCGATGGTTTTGGTCGAGAGTTAAGGGCTGAGACCAAGAGGATGGATAACACAAGATACTTGACAAATGTGAGTCAAAGGTGAGACCAAGCAAGTGGATAGCCACGAGTTGGTGTTGGTCCATTTCCTCACTAGAGACAGGTAAGGACAAGAATCTTGCGCCAAATAATAGACACGGAACTCGTTCAACCACGGGTTTGGTATATCCAACTTGGCGTAGTACATCGCTCAACTGCTCTTATGGTATAGAGTAGCCGCTGATTGGGGGTGAGTCAGGAGTGGGCCGGTCAGGGCACTCGCTGAACTACACAATGGTATGGACTAGTCAGCATCGCTCCGCGCACTCCACCATTGACCAGTGGTTTCCCGATAGCTGTATTGACCTTGAACCTACCGGGTAGACGCTAGAAAGGTTGAGCGGTAAAAATACTTTGTTATATTGACACAGTCGCACGCTATCAGGTTGCGTGTACATTGCATGACAGTATGTGTCATGTCGGCATAGTCTATACCCGGCGCCGGAGACCATTAGGTCGTGACGTTGTAGACTAGTAGGAAAACTAGCAATGGCAAGTTCAGCTTATTAGTTTTCTATTTTCGGTTTAGGGAAGAATTGGTAAGCGAGTCTGTTTAGGATACGATAGGCTAGTAGTGTTTGATTGGATACTGAGTTGTATACAAATCTATTGTAAGCAACAAGTATATTTAAGAAAAAACATATGTGCTCTGGAAAGTAACAAGAGACTAATATCCAACATCTTATGCTCCCTGTCTTCTAGTTTCTATCTATCTTGCATTGTTGTATCTTCGTATTGCACTGTTCCCCATATACGCTTGTCGCTATGGCGCCCAGGAAGCAGCGTCCAGGGCCAAAGCCACCAGTTTCCCACTCGTGTGCGCTGAGATCGGGTGCAGGTGGTGACAACTTGGTATTAGAGCTTATGGCCAACGATCAAGCCGCGATGGAGGCCACACACGAGTAGATTGCAACCTTGACAGCAACCGTAACAACTCAATGGACTTAGATGAAGGAGCATTTTGATCGGCAAGACAACTACTTTAACGAGATCGGTGACCAACTAGCTATTCTGGAGAACCGTGGAGACGGTTTGCTTCTGACCTCGACGGGTTTAGTCTCGGGAGCTCCCGGCCATGCTAATGGAGGTTCGTAGTTGGTTGACAGACCACCCCATTTTTATCGGCTGGAGTTTCCAAAGTACGAAGGACATGAAGACCCCCTCGGATGGCTACAACGATGTGGGTAATTTTTTCGCGGCCAGAAGACCCCAGAAAACGAGAAGGTCTGGCTTGCCTCATACCACCTCATTGGCGTTGCGCAATAATGGTATTTCCAGCTTGAGAGAGATGAAGGTGAACCAAACTGGCATAACTTCAAAGAATATCTCAACTTGCGATTTGGACCATCCATACGTCACAACCCGTTAGGTGAACTTAAGGAATTAACCCAGACCAGCACTGTCGAAGATTATCAAGCGCAGTTCTTGGCCATCCTGTGTCGAGCTGATAATTTGCAGCCTAGACAACACGTGCAATTGTTCACACCCAGCCTCCGGGAACCGATCCACACCGACGTCGAACTACATAACCCTGCTAGTCTCCAAATGGCCATGGCATTGGCAAGGGCATACGAGCGACGAGCCCAAGTCACGGGTCAGGCAGCGATGCCGGAACCAATTCGGTCGGCGACGACGTCCGTGAAAGCATTCACCACGACAAATACAGCCCAACCCGCCCTACCCATTGTGCCAACACTGAAGTCGGGCGCGGGATTCGAGCAACCCCACCGCACTATGCGTCGCCGTTATCTCACACTGGAGGAGATGGAGCAGCGCCGAACAACAGGGTTATGCTACAATTGCGAAGAGAAATTTACTCCTAATAACCACTGCAAATGGCTTTTCCTCTTACTATCTCCCAGTGGTAGCTCTGACAGCGATACGGGCCAAGATACTGAAGCATTAAACCACGCACGACCCCTACCATGCAGCTCCGGGTGACAGTGGGCACGACGTCCCTTTTGGCGCTCCTTGACTCCGGGTCTACTCACGATTTCATCACCCGAGGCAGCCCGTCGCGCCGGTGTTGGTGTCCAGCCGCGCCCTGGCATGGGCGTGTTGGTTGCTAACGGTGATCGCGTTTCGAACGACGATCTCTGTCCGGACATGACACTAAGCATTGCATCTGAAGAATTCCACTGGATTGTTATTCTCTCCCATTAGATGGCTGCGTACGTTGGGGCCAATCTTGTGGGACTTTGAGGCATTGACGATGTCCTTCTGGCACAATGATCACAAAGTGCAATGGTGTGGCCTTGGCGCACCATCTGAACCTGCTTGGGCGTACCAAATAGACGGAGCCGAGCTCATGGACACGCTACTGTCTAAATTTGTTACACTGTTTGTGGAACCGACAACGTTACCCCCTGCAAGATCTTGTGACCATCATATTCATCTATTACTGGGGACTCCTCCCATGTCAGTTCGTCCATACCGTTACCCTCAGCTTATCAAGGATGAATTGGAACGTCAATGTGAGGTGATGTTATGCCAAGGTATTATATGGCCTAGAACATCAACTTTCTCCTCACCGGTGCTCCTCATTAAGAAGCATGATGGTTCTTGCCGTTTTTCTGTCGACTATTGCGCCCTCAATGAAAAGACAATCACGGATAAGTTTCCAATTCCTGTTGTGGATGAGCTTATCGATGAACTTGAGTGCAAAATTTTTCTCTAAGCTTGATCTCCAGTCAGGTTATCATCAAGTACGCATGCACCTTGCCTACATCGCCAAAACAGCGTTCCACACACATGAAGGCTTATTTGAGTATCTCGTCATGCCATTCGGGTTGACACATGCGCCTGCAACATTTCAGGCGTTAATGAACAATATTCTCTGACCTTACTTACGTCGCTTTGTGTTGGTTTTCTTTGATGATATTTGATTTATAGTCAGACTTGGGCTAAACATCAACGCCATGTCAGTGCGATTCTTCGTCTCCTCAGACTACATCAGTTGTTCCTTAAACGGTCCAAATGTTTTTTTCGAGAAGACTGTGGCTTATTTGGGGCATGTAATCTCAGCAGATGGGGTTGCAATGGACGAATCCAAAGTTCAGGCAGTCCACTCTTGGCCTACACCTCTTCTGTTCTAGCACTTCGTGGCTTTCTTGGATTGGCAGGTTATTACCGTAAATTTATAAAGAATTTTGGGGCCATTGCCGAACCCCTTACTCGACTTCTCAAGAAGCCAACGTTCTTATGGAATGATGATGCCACTTGTGCTTTCCTCATATTGCAAGATACCTTGTCCACTGCACCAGTACTTCAACTTCCTGATTTTGGGGTTGATCTCATTGTCGAATGTGACGCTTCTGGTTTAGGTATTGGCGTCGTTCTTCATCAAGACAATGGGCATCTTGCTTTCTTCAGTCGCGCATTGGTGTCTCGACATGTGGGTCTAGCGGCATATGAACGCGAGTTGATTGGCTTGGTTCAATCTGCCCGCCATTGGTGACCGTATCTTTGGGGATGTTGGTTTCTTGTCCGCATAGATCACTATAGCCTCAAATTTCTGTTAGATCAATGCCTTTCGACGGTCCCTCAACATCGTTGGGTGAGCAAGTTATTTGGTTATGATTTTCATGTGGAATTTAAGTCGGGCCGTTCTAACATAGTCGCTGATGCCCCCTCACGACATGATCAAGAGGACAATGCCATCTTCGCCTCGTCAACGCCACAATCCGAAATCTTCACTGATCTTCGGCAGGAGACCGCCCAGAACTCTTAGTTGGCTATGCTCAAGGAACAAATTATCACGGACAGTCTTGAGGTGCCTTGGACAGTGGTTGATGGGTTGGTCCTTCACAATCAATGTGCGCATGTTCCGACCTCCTCACCAGTGCTACCAACAATTCTGAGTTCATCTCATTCGACGGGTCACAAGGGAGTTCAAAAGACTTTACACCGCCTCCGTGCTGATTTCCATGTCCCCAATGATCGCAAGTTGGTTAAGGAATTTGTTCTCGCATGTACCATATGTCAACGCAATTAGTCTGAAAATATGCACCCCACCGGTTTGCTTCAGCCTTTGCCAGTTCCTTTACGAGTTTGAGAAGATATTAGCATGGATTTTGTGGAAGGATTACCACGTGTTCATGGGAAGTCGATCACATTAAAGGTTGTGGATCATTTTTCCAAGTATGTGCATTTTATAACTCTCACTCATCGTGTGTTCTTTGATGAGACAGTTTGTTTACATGGGATTCCCTATTCTATTGTGAGCGATCGAGATCCTGTTTTCACGAGTAACCACAGTGCGAACTTTTCACATGTCGGCACCAAACTCAACTTCAGTTCAGCCTTTCATCCTCAGTCCGACCGTTAAACCAAGGTGACTAACAAAATTATTGCAATGTATCTTCGATGCATTACTGGTGACCAACCTCGGCAATGGATTCGTTGGCTTCCGTGGGCAGAGACTGCTATAATACTTCTTTTCAAACTTCTCATCGGGAGACACTTTTCATGGTGGAATATGGCAGGGACCCACCTTCTCTTCGGCCATTCACCGCGCTGGATACTCGGATGCCAGTAGTCGAACAAATCCTTCAGGAACGAGATGAACTTTTGACAGATGTGCGAGATCGCCTTCTGTTGGCCCAACAGCACCATAAGCTTCATTATGACAGTAAACACCGCGAGTTGTAGTTCTCAGTCGGGCAGTGGGTATGACTTCAGCTTCATCACCAGCAAGCTTTGTCATTAGCACATAATGTCAATCGTAAGCTCGCCCTTGCTACTATGGACCATATCAAGTTTTGGCGAAAATTGGTGAGGTAGCATATCATTTACAATTACCACCGCAGATGCTCATCCATGATGTCTTTCATGTGAGTTTGTTGAAGTTTTATCATGGCGAACCGCCATCAGTACTACCGGACTTACAACAAGGTCACGTAATTCCAACTCCTCTACGGGTGGTATGAGCTCGTTTGTGCCGTGGTGTTAGTCAAATTTTGGTGCACTGGGAAGGATTATCGGAATCCAAAGCCACATGAGTTCCGGTAGAAGAGTTTCATCAAAAGTATCTCCTATTCCAGCTCGAGGACGAGCTGTTTACCTAGGTGGGGAGAGATGTCATGTGGGGCACAGTCTATACTCAGCGCCAGAGACCATCAGGACGTGACGCTGCAGACCAGTAGGAAAACTAGCAATGGCAAGTTCAGCTTATTAGTTTCTATTTTTGGTTTAGGGAAGAATTGGTAAGCGAGTCTGTTTAGGATACGATAGGCTAGTACTGTTTGATTCAGATACTGAGTTGTATACAAATCTATTATAAGCACCAAGTATATTTAAGAAAAGGCATATGTGCTCTGGAAAGTAACCAGAGACTAATATCCAACATCTTTTGCTCCCTGTCTTCTAGTTTCTATCAATCTTGCATTGTTGTATCTTCGTATTGCACTGTTCCCCGTATACGCTTGTCGCTACAGCGCCCGGGAAGCAATGTCTAGGGCCAAAGCCACCAGTTTCCTACTCGTATGCGCTGAGATCGGGTGCAGGTGGTTGTTATAATACAACTTTTCAATTATATTAGATCAATACTGTAGTATATATATACTACATTACAAACCCTAACAAGGGCTAATGGGTCTCATGGCCCATAAATACATATGGGCCATATACACATATACATAACACCCCCCCTTCAAACTCAACATGGGTCAGGAGGATCTGAAATATTGAGTTTGGAGAGATGGAAGCGATGTTGTTCTCAAGTTTGAGCTTTACTGAAGAAATCAGCGACTTGAATCTCAGAAGGTACATACTGAAGAGCAATAGTCTTCTGTTGACAATGAGAACGTGTGAAAGATGCATCCACACCAATGTGCTTAGTCAGATCATGCTTCATTTGGATCGATGCAATCAGTATAGCACTAGTGTTGTCACAGGAGAGATCAGAGTCTTGCATGATACACCAAGATCAGCTAACAACCAACGAAGCTAAACAATCTCTGAAGTAGTAGTGGCCAAAGCTCGAAACTCTGCCTCAGCACTAGACCGTGAAACTGCAGTCTGTTTCTTGGATTTCCAAGCAATAAGTGAAGACCCAATAAATATGCAATAGGCTGAGACATATCGTCTATCAACAGGATCACTCGCCCAAGTCGAGTCCAAGTAAGTATGAAGCTGAAGCTGAGTCGCCCGAGAATAAAAGAGACAACGATCAACAGTCCCTCGTAGATAACGCAACACACGTAGTAGGTGAGCATAGTGAACAGACGTGGGAACATAAACAAACTGACTGAGCACATGAACATAATGAGCAATGTCAGGGCGTGTGACTGCAAGGTAGACAAGGCTCCCAACAATATGATGATAACGAGAAGGATCTTCAAGCAAAGTGTCGTCAGTAGGACGAAGCGAAGATGAAGCTCCATAGGAGTAGCAGTTGTCCGACTGTCAATGAGACCAGAACGAGTAAGTAGATCCTGAATATAGCGTTGCTGAGATAGATAGTAGCCATCATCTGTGTGAGTGAACTCAATCCCCAGAAAATAATGTAGAGGACCCAAATCTGACATCAAAAACTGCTCACTGAGCCGTTGCTTAACAAAAGCAATATATTCCTTGTCATCTCCGATGTCGACATATCATCAACATAGAGTAAGAGCATAGTACGACCACGTGGAGATGTATGAATAAACAATGCAGGATCATGATTACTCGGGGAGAAACCAGTAGTTAATACAACTGAACTGAACCTCTCAAACCAAGCACGAGGAGCCTGTTTGAGACCATAAAGAGCACGACGAAGGAGACAAACATGACCAGCAGGAGCCACAACACCCTAAGGTGGAACCATATAAACCTCCTCCTGCAAATCACCATGAAGAAAAGCATTCTTCACATCCATCTGAGAGATAGTCCAAGAGCAAACAGCAGCCACAACGATAAGAGTGCGAACCATTACCATATGAGCAATAGGAGCAAATGTCTCATCATAATCACGACCATATGCCTGCTGAAAACTACGAGCAACTAGTCGAGCCTTGTATCTCTCAACAGAACCATCAGATTTTGTTTTAACTTTAAAAATCCACTTGCAGGTAATAGGAACAGCATGAGCAGGTAAAGGAACAAGATCCCATGTATGAGTACGATCCAAAACAGCCAACTCCTCAGCCATAGCTAACTGCCACTCAGGATGAACAACAGCCTCCTGATAAGTGTGAGGCTCGAGCTGTGGCAGATGAAAAAAAACCATATCTGTTAGGAGCAGTAATAGTAGTACGATCACGAAGCTCATACCGAGATGACGGTGCCAGTGGGGGATCATCAGAAGGAGTATCATCAGTACTAGCCATGCCATCAAAGGAGGAAAAAGTAGTAAGCTGAGTATCAGGAGAAACCCTAGACCGACGAGTATAGTGAAGAGGAAACGGTGATCGGCTAAAGATGGAGAGGAAGACTCACAGAAGAAGGTGTATCAGACGAAACAATGGGCGGAAGATAAAGAAAAGAGAGAGACTCGGCGGGAGAGAAGGACCGAGTGGCAAAAGAGTAAAAGTAAGGATAATCCTCAACAAAAGAAACATCACGAGAAATACGTGATACGCCGAAAGCGGAGGATCATAACAATGATGTACCCTTATGCTCAAGACTATATCCAAGAAAAACACACTCAAGCGGTAGTGTTAACTTGGTGCACTCACGAGGCGGAAGCAAAACATAGCAGGTACAACCAAAAACTCGAAGATGGTCATACCGAGGGGGAGTGGAAAACAAGAGCTCTCCAGGACACTTTCCCTCAAGGCGAGAAGATGGTTGCATATTAATGAGATAGACAGCCGTAGAAATTGCATCAGCCCAAAAATATCGTGGAACATGAGATGCAAGTAAAAGAGTATGAGCAGTCTCAATAAGATGACGGTGTTTACGTTCAGCAACACCATTCTGAGCATGGGCGCCAGGACAGGAAAGCTGAGGAAGAGTTCCCTCAGCGGAGAGAAATTGACGAAAAGCATGGGACAAGTACTCCTCCCTGAATCAGAACGAAAGGTCTGAATAGGAGTGGAAAACTGAGTGTGAACCATACGAGCAAAAGACTGATAAATAGGCAGGAGTTGAGAACGATGTTTCATAAAGTAAACCCAAGTATATCGAGAATAATCATCAATAAAAATGGCATAATAGATATGACCACCTTTAGAAGCAAAGGGAGCAGGACCCCAAACGTCAGAGTGAACCAACTCAAAAGGATGACTAGACCGAGATGTACTAGTAGGATATGGAAGTTGCAACTGTTTACCAAGCTTGCAACCCTTACAATCATAACTAGTGTCCACAATGACACGACCTAGGACACCTTGACGAGCTAATGTAGAAAGACGAGATCCACACAAATGACCAAGTCGATGATACCACTGAGGAAAACTAACAGAAGCTGAAGCTATGACTGAAGATGCATGAACGGAAGAAGATGGAAGACTCAGGCGATCAAGGAAGTAGAGACCCTGAGAATCTCTAAGGCGATGGCCAGTACCAACAAGAACTCCTGTCCGATGATCCTGCACATAGCACGTAGAGTCATCAAACCCAACAAAATAATGCATATCAGCAAGCTGACCAACAGACATAAGATTCATAGAAAGCTGAGGTACAAATGACACTTCTGGAACAGTAAAATGAGAAGTAGATAGGGTGCCACGATGGTGGTGAACATGAGGTGCCATCACCGTCTGCATGCAGGAACCATCCAAAACAGGTCGACATGATGCAAGGTGAGACTTATTCGATGTCATATGAAAAGAAGCTCCAAAATCCAAAACCCATGGAAGACTAGTACCTGATAGAGAAGAAGAGGTTACAGCAAGACTGGCAGACCCACTAGGAGGAACATCAGATGAAGGCCGCTGCTGAGCTTGAGTCCAAGAGCACAGGTCAAATCAAGCCGACTCAAGCTGGGTGGCAAAGTTGAATCCCAGCAGTGTAGGAGTGGTGGCGGCAACCACGCCACGGCGGCGGCGATGAGATGCGGTCGAAGCTCGGATGAAGGCGGTAGCACCTCTGAACAGGATGACCAGGCTTCTTGCAGTGAGAGCATATAACCTGGTTGGATGCAGCATCAGGGAGTAGAATAGGCTGATAAACCTCCTGGCGAGGTGCCGCAAGAACAGACTGAGGTGGTATCAATCCGAATAACAAAGAGCGAAGTCGAGTCTCCTCAGCAATCAATGCAGCAAGGGCCTCCTCCATGGTTGAAAGAACAACACGTCCCAGTAGTTGAGCACGAATAGACTCAAATTAGGGCGGCGGCGCATAACAAAGTGAACATTAAATTCTGCGCATCATGACCGCCTTGCATGACATCCGGACAAAGTGAACATTAAATTCTGCCATGACCGCTTTGCTCGCATTACGGCCCGGCACATCGATTACAAGAATAAGGGACCATGGAGGTCAAGCTGCCGTGAAATGCAAGTGAAAGAGCGTAGTACTCCTCAATAGACATCTCCTGGCGGCGTAAATCATGAAGAGTTTGTAAAGAGAAAAGCGGCGTGCGCCTTTGAGTGCGCTCATAACAATGCTGAAGATACTCCCACATCTTGCGAGAACTTGGAAGATCAATGAAATCCATCCTGATTGAAATTTCAGCACTGTGACATAAGATACCCATAACACGATCATCAGCACTTCGCCATATTGTAGCTTCCTTCACATCAGTCTTCTCGGTCGAAGGCTCCGCCGTAATATATGAGAGAAGACCAATGGACTGAAGAAGCATGTGGACCGATGACGACCATTCACGATAATTTTGACTATCCAGCTTGATATGCGAAGCTAGAAGAGCACCACCCATACCGAGAGGAATAGAATTACCATTAGCCATTGCACGATCAGAGAACCAGTCAAAGATGCATGTAGCGATACGGAGACGGTGGAGCACAACTGGTCCACCTGTACTTAAATCACCGAGGCGAACCGAGCACCAAACGATCGATCGAACCGAGGCGAACTCCTGGAACAACCGACTGATGCTTAAATCCCCGAGGCGAACCGAGCGATCACTCACGCGTCCCTTCTCCTCCCCTCTGGTCCACTGCGAACCGAGTGACCACTCACCGAGAGCGCCCCTTCTCTTCCCCTCTCCTCCCGCTCAGCGTTGGCGAGGCCGTGGCCGTCCGGTGGGGCGGTGGGGCAGCGGATAGGGCGCGGTGACTCGTGGAAGCTCGCGGCGGCTCGGCGTCCAACCCAGGCAACAGCTCACACAGAGGCGGGCGGAAGACCAGGCGGTGGAGCGGAGGATCAAGCGTACCTTGGGCAGAGACGCACCGGCAGCGGGCGGCGAGGAAGTCGTCGGGAGGCCCGGCAGCGGTGTCGGGAGATCCGGTGGCGGGAGAGCACCGTGGAGACGCACCGGCGGCACCTCGGGAGATCCGGCGGCGGCTGCGACTTCCCGAAGTGCAATCTGTGCGTCGGGGAGGCAGGACGCGGCAACGTCGTCGATAGATCCGACGGCGGCTGCAACTCGGCGACATTGTCAGGAGATCCGGCGGCGGCTACGACTAGGCGGCGTCGACGGACGGCGAAGAAGCAATGGAACCACGAAGGTAAACTACGGCGACCACGATAGATTGGTAGGAGAAGCTCTGATACCATGTTATCATACAACTTCTCAATTATATTAGATCAATACTGTAGTATATATATACTACATTACAAACCCTAACAAGGGCTAATGGGCCTCATGGCCCATAAATACATATGGGACATATACACATATACATAACAGTGGTGACCGTATGAGTTTGAGGTATCTTATGGGTAAAGTTATGCAACCCGGCTGAGTATAGTTAATGGTATTTAGATCGCTATACTTAGGTTAATGAAGTTGTGTTCGTGGGTGATTCCAATTTGTGGCATAAGTAGATATTTTGATATGTTAAAATGGTATTTACAATTGTTAAGTAAACCCCTGATGTTATATTAGTATGATTTTATTGCTTTAAATGCAAACTATTTAAACTCAAATGTTGTATCTATATATACCTGATAGGGTAAACCCTCAACAATCAATTGAATTCCTAGCATATAGTTAAGTAGCTTTTCTCATGTGGCTTGTTGAGTACGTTGTATACTTAATATTGCTAAATTTTCATCAGAAGGTGTATCAAAGGATTGAAAGACACTTTGGAGGTCGTGTTAGGGTTGCGACCGCACTTAACCTTTCCTGCGGAGGCTATTTGGTTCTTCTGAATGTAAGTTAAAGCTTGGGCTTGAGATGCCCATTTTGTTGCTGCAAAATAGCCATTATGCCATAATTCAATCAAATTAATACTTTTTAAATGTTCGTAAGAAGGTTTGGTGCCATTTCGGTCTTCAATCAAAATCATAGGCGATTGCGCACACCGGGTACACCCTGTTTGAAAAATGAGGTTGTTTCACAAGCTAACAGCCGAGAAGTACACATCTATGTGCTTTGACAGTGCCAGAGATCGAAATCGGCGGTTCCGCGGTTACAATGATAACCGGTGGGAACGAGATTCAAATCCGCGAGAAACTTCAAATTCGAATTCAAATTCAAAATTCCAGCAGAAACATCTCAAATTCAAATTTATTTGGAGGAATTTTGACCGAGTTTTTTTTCTGGGAATTCCGATTACCGGCCTCCGATTACCGGCCGGTAACCGTTTATTGGCCGCCCGGCGGGATTCCCTCCAAAAACGGTATTTTGATCCTGGACAGTGCTACGTCATGTGTCCTCCACAGCTTATGCGAAGTCTTAGCAATATTTAACAGCATAAATAACTTTAAGGATTGTATTTGTAACATCGTAGAGCAGACATGTTTCTAATAAAATGGCAACCAGTAAAAAATTCTGCAGTTTATAGACTTGTATATTTGAGATGAGTCTCAGCTATGCGGATTCATATATTTTTTATTTTACCACAAACGAGAAAAACCATACAGCACAACAGAATATTGAACATTACCTATGAAGTGGAAATGTACATTACAATATGAGTATCAATCAATTCTGCAATTTATAGTTTTATATTTACTCAAATGCTAGCAGCCATCATTCAATGTAAAACATGATATCTAGAGTAGCCATTTTTCTTTAACTACTTTTTAATCCTTACCACAATGCCAATTTATTAAATGTCATCTTGTGCTATTGTTCAAAAGTTAAAATAACATGTCCTTTCCTCTGGATGAAGATGGGCTGATGAACCAAAGCAATGGCAGTTTCGGGCTATTTGGCGAGCTGGAAGACCACAAGCAAACTTTTCATGATAGGGACTAGGTACTTGGACCCACAGGTATTAAGCATTCTTTTGCACCAGTTGGTCATGAGTCGTGGCTCGGCTCAAATGGACACGGGGGCGGATCTTGCTTGACCCGGGTGCACAGGACACCGGGTCAAAAAATCATTTTCCTTTAGATATAGTCATGTATATACAGTATAGACACCCCTAACTTAAGATAAAAGGACATCCCAAGCTAAAAAATTAAACATGTTTGATATATATAGGAAGTGAGGACCCCTAGTCATTTTCGTTCTGGATCCGCCACTGAATAGACAGATGAAAGTAGCAACCTCTAGCCGAAGCCAAAGGTGGGGATATGGAGAGCTTACAGTTGTTCTTTGATGCTTCAGTTATCGTGAACATTGGCAATGGAGAACATGTTCTCCGAGAATAATGTATATCAATGATGCAGTTAAAAATCTTACCATTTCATGCCGTAACTTATCACGTTCCTTGATGTTAGTTCTGGACTCTTCCCTCAGTTTTATGATCAAATTTTCAGCCTACAAAAAAGGACAATGCAACAATGTAGCGATTCAGAAAGTGTCCTCAGAATTGATCCAATAATCCCTCAACCAAACATATTGGTGTTACTTTTTTTCTTACCTCTTCTAGTTTTACTTCAAGATTATTAAGTTTTGACTTCAGATTCTGAACATCTTCAGTTACCTGGTACGAATAATGAATAAAGTTAACCAGCGGACTGCTAAATAAACGCATCAGAGCTGTTGAAAGCTAATCAAGTGACTGTATTTATTATTTCTAGTCAATATAAAGATAAAATGCAGTTTGGAGGGAAGAAGTAACCTGTAAGTTTTAAGCACATTTTATCTCACTTCATATTTACAATTTTACATTACAAATAAAACTCTGAGTTAATGAAATAATAATGGGCTAAATGCCACAAATGGAAATTGTTTTTTAAAATAAGCTAAACAGAGGCAGCAAGACATGCAAAATACTTGGGAATTGGAAACTTACATGAGATAGATGAAGATACTCTGCATTGATAACTCCATCACTTAAGATGGCAACTTCTTTTGGAGAATAAATATCTTTTAGTGGTGGAGGAGATTCATTTAAGGCCACACTTGTTTCTGTTGAAGAAAAATGAGAGTCTACAGAAACAGTAGGAGTTTCTTTCAAATGGAGAGCAGATTCTGTTGAAGTAGCTGGAGCTTCTTTTGATGGGATTGGAAAATCTCTCAGAACAGTAGGAGTTTCTTTTTCAGGGAGGGCAATTTTACTTAGAATAGCTGGAGTTTCTCTTAGAGGGGGAAAGCTTGCTTTCAGGGGATGAGGAAGTTCATTCACCACATTAGGTACTTCATTCACAATATTCAATGTCTCTTTTGCCACAGGAACCTCAACAGCTGTCTTGGCATTAGGAACACCATTGATGGGTTGCTCTACTTCAGGTTGAGTTGCACTGACAAGGATAACTATCAGCTTATTCTCCTCAATATATCTTCCAGATTCTTTGGAGAACTACAAAGACGAATAAGGCAGATTCAAAATAAGGGTGAAAGATGAAAAGAAAATATCACACAAGCCAAACACAAATTGCTGCATACTTACAAAAGCAGGAACAATGCCTTCATCAGATGTACCAAAAGGAACAACTGTGGTCTGCACAAGAAACTTGTCTTTTATCTGCAGATCTGGTGGAGCAGTCCTTTGTGCTTGCATAGTAACTACATTTTGGTAAACAACATAGTTAATGAAATATAAAATCAAAATGAAATACAATTTACGTTGAGAAAACTTAAACAAACTAACAGAACAAGTAAAATGCATAAAGATATTTCCTGTTCCTCGAAAGCAAACTAATCACAGCCATTGGATGAGTACAGCAAGTGATACAGCAGGAGTCAGCTTATCATGAACGAATCACATAAGTGGACAACTGATTTTGCACTGAAAATCTATACATGCTAACTTTACAAAAAAATTTTGAATAATTAGTACATAAATTGATTTCACCAAAGGTTTGAAGTCCACTCATGTCAACTACAAAAAGGGAACACGTGACTTGCACAACACTTCGTTACAATCAATTCTGAATTTGGCAAATCACCATTATCATCATCAGTCAGTAGAAAACTACACGCACCTGTAAAATCACATGTTGCCCTTGGAAGAATAACTCCTGTATTCGGTCGAACACAGTATCTTTTTGGAGAAGTTGTTTTAACCTGGCCAAAATGCTTGATCAGTAGTAAATATGAATTATTCTATTTTCATATGTCATGAACCTTAGTTCATTGGGGGTAAACACTGTAGAAAGGAAATCGACGGCGACAGTTAGAGGTAGAATTGCGCTTAGAGGTGGTGTCATGGGCGTGGGCCTAAGGGGGAGCCACGGGCTTGCAAGGAATGTTACGGGCGCAGTACAGTACCACGCATGTACTGTTCATCCATGGTTAGTTTCTAATTAGATTGATTTGATTAGTTTGGAAGCTTATCTTCAGTTAGTTGTTTCTATAAGTTATAGATTGTTTCTTAGGGGTTTAGTCAAGTTATCCTATAAAAAGATGACATTGTATCTTCTTTAAGCAAGCAAAGATAAATAAATAAGTTCATAGTCCCTAAAGTTCAGCTGTGGTCGTTCCCTTGACCGGCTATTCTAGATCTATTTCTCTCCCAATCGATGCCCTCCTTCACTTAGCGCCATTCTACTTCAAGTCGTCGCCGTCTGATCTCCCTCTAACGGATGTTTGCCCCTTGTTATGTACTAGGTACATTACATCTATTATGACAGCCAACCACCACGACCTCTGCTGCCGAGTTGTCGATACCACCGTTGGTTCCGCCGCTACCATCCCCATGGGCGACCCAACCGGAGCCAGTCATGGCGCTACGAAACCTACTGTGTAGTTGTCCTTTGCGTCGGCATTACCGTTGGTTCCATCGTTGCCATGCCCACAAGCGATGCCACCGAAGCCAGCCATGGCCTCCACCACATCTCGAGGACAAGCTGTCGTGAAGGGAGGGTGAAGTTGTCATGGGTGTGGGTCCGGGGGGGGAACCACGGCCACGCAAGGAATGTTATGGGGTTACTGTAGCATGTATGTACTGTTCATCCATGATTAGTTTCCAATTAGATTGATTTGGTTAGTTTAGAAGCTTATCTTCAGTTAGTTGTTTCTATAATTTAGAGAATGTTTCTTAGGGGTTAAGTCAAGTTATCCTATAAAATGGATGGCATTGTATCTTTCTTAAGCAAACAAAGATGAAGAAACAAGTTCATAGTCTCTAAAGTCCAGCTGTGGTTGTTCCCCTGACCGGCTATTCCAGATCTATTCCTCTCCCAATCGGTGCCCTCCTTCATACTGATCATGGGACTAGTTTAGAAATACACAGACGATTTGGGGGTGTTACTCCCGAGTCCGACAGAAATGGTATTAGAGCCATATTGACTGTTGGTCGTGACCTAGTTAGAATGGCCATTAGTTGAGAAACTTCAAAACTTATTTTATATAACAAGAAAAATAATTTGTTTTCTCCTCATCTTGGTCATCTATCTATAGCTTCTTCATAGCAATTCTTTCTTACCTAATTCTCTCTTCACCATTTTATAATGTTAAATTGATCCTCTTTTCCTTGAAAATTTCTATAGATAGCCAACACGTTTCTTACCATTACAGTTAATACTACAAGACATTGAGCCATCGAGAAAGTATCACCGTCGCTACCATCCAAGGACAATGGACATGATTAATCGAAGACCGTGGTTTTGGATTTCTATCCAATTGGGAAAATGGGTGGGTAGCCTTGTGATAGGAAGGTATCCTTCACCATTCGTTGATGAAAGTTATCTGACTATAAAACTTGAGAATTTATAAAATGAATTTTAGTTATAGAATAACTGCTTTGGATCTTAGTACAAATATTTAAAGAAAACATTGCTTTATGCAAATTCAACCAATAAGCCTTCCTTTGATATATCCTTGCATGCATTATAATATGTTATTGGGTGTAACTTGCGAGCACGAAATTTGTGCTCACCCTTACTTCATGCAAATAAATTTCAGAGGAGAAGGACTTCGCTACCGATGTGGATCTCGACAACAAGGCCGCTGCCCCAGTCGATTTCCTATGGCAGATCAGCTGGACTCCACTACTTCTTTGTTTTCCGCTGTGTTTGTTTAATGTTGGCTTGTAAGCCTTTCTGGTAATCAACTCTGCTTATTAATAAAGTTATGCAAATTATGGATGTTACCATATTTGTTTACTGTGTGAACTAGCTACTGATCATGGGACTAGTTCAGAAATACACAGAGGATTTGGGGATGTTACTCCCGGGTCCGACAGAAATGGTATCAGAGCCATATTGATTGTTGGTACTTTCCATCTAGATAAGACCCTATTCTATCTCTAATTAAACTCTAACTTGGTAGCAAAGTAATATGTTGCAGCCGGACCTAGTATTGTGGCTGCATGTATGCTGCCATGTACATCATCTCATATGGGCCCTAATGCGCTGCTAGCCAGCCGTACGGCCATATGCACATGACAACTACTCCACCCTATCACGATAGCTCATCCTCGAGCTAAGGTAGTGGCCATGGTTGTAGCCCTTGCAAGCCCCATGTCGACGAGAAATCGTGACGCCGAACCGGTGACCTTGAAGACCGTGGCCTTCACGCACGAGTGCAGCAACATCAACATCTTCTGCAATTGCCATGGCAGGGGCGGTGGCAACTGCGGCAAGCACAACAACATTGTGGTAGATTTCCACGACGACGAGGTTGTCGCGGCAGGCTTCAGCAGCGACATGGTTGCCACGGCAGACTTTCGCAGCATCGCAGCAAGCTCCGATAGTACCGCGAAAGGTTTTGGTGTTGTCGTGGCAGGACATGCCAGCACCGTGGTGTCGTGGTGAGTTTCGGCAGTGCCACAACAAGTCATGGCAGCGCCGCTGTAGCTTCCGGTAGTGCTGCAATCGCTCTCGGCGGGACTACAGATGGTGCTAGCAGCGCCATGGTTGTCGTGGCCCGCTCCAGCAGCGCAGATGGCAGCACCACCACCGCCACCTCTTGTTGCGCTTCTTCGATCTTCTCTAAAGTGGCATGCATGTCGAGGAAGATGACCTCCATCTTCTTGTTGTTGTCGGTGGCACCGAAGGACATCATCTTGCTGCTGTTAGCCTTTACCATGGCCAACAACTTGGCAACAGGTCTTGTGGTCGGATCGGAAGCCATAGCCTTGGTGGCAGAAGTTGTGGGAAGGGATCGACTGCTCTGATACCAATTGTCATGAACCTTAGTTCATTGGGGTAAACATCGTAGAAAGGAGAAAAAGAATGACGGTTAGAGGTAGAACTACGCTTAGAGTAGAGGGCGCATGGTAGGGAGGAAGGAACATGACTAGGGAGAATAGATTGGAACATTGGGAGAGGTAGACTTGATTTAACTTATTCATTGCTTGATCTCAATGATAATATGCCTCCCTTTATATAGGGATAACACCAAACAATTCAATCTAACCTTTCCATCTAAAGATAAGATTACTTTCCATCTAGATAAGATCCTATTCTATCTATAATTAAACTCTTAACTTGATAGCTAAGTAATATGTTGCAGCCGGCCCTAGTATTGTGGCTGCATGTATGCTGCCATGTTCGTCGTCTCACATGGGCCCTAATGGGCTGCCGGCCGGCCGTACGGACATATGCACATGACAATATATTAAGTCATAAACAGGAGAGCAATGACTATATATATGAAATAACTAGGTGTATAAACCAGATCACACATGTCTAGCAAATTTAAGTATCAAGCGTTGGCAATACTAGAAAATGTTTTAGTTTACAATGCGAAAATTTGAATGTAAGTTAAAATTGCATACCAACCTTGAATGCAACATATTCACCTGTTTTGTTCACTAGATGGACAGAGCATGAACTTTGCTTCTTCACCTCAACTGGCAACAAGAAAAAAAAAACACAGATATACTTATATATTTTAGATGGTCTAAAGTATGCATTCAGTGGGCTATATCACAATTAGAAAATGTGATCTAAGATAATAAGAAAAACCTAGTTCATATTGACTAACCTCTGAAGAGTAACATACTAACAAAACAACATAGCTCTGGCAGCTATAATGTTACATGTTGTAAAAATATTCACTGCAACAGTGTTGAATTGACAAATACAGATATATGGATTTTGCCATCCTTATATCTTTGAAGAGGAAGGTAATATTCTGTAATTAAATCAACTGTTTCATAAAGCAGCTAGTAGTAATTCATTCACATTTCCCAAGGGTAAACCAATGCTACTTGAGGACATCTTTTTACATTACAAGCTGTCTAAGACCTCAACGCGGCCAAAAATGTACAATCCAGTTCTATTTCATTACCAATCGACTCACTTTAATCACTTGTATGTTGCTTCTGTGGTTATCTAACATGTATTATCACAATCTAGCTTGAACCAAAAGTCCATTTATTCTATTTCTGTATTATGGGCTGTACCTAAAACCTTTTATCCTGTTAAGTTTGTTTCACAGGTTTCTCCTTTCCAAATGTGAGGCTTCTATTTTTTCCTTAGTTGAGTTCATTTCAACCACATTCATAACTTCGTATACAAGACAAACTGCCACCAGCCCTAACCACCTTATTGACACAGGAAATCCAAATAGAAAATACACAGTTTGGTACCGAATCTCACCCTTGAATCATACATGCAACAAATCAATTTGGATAAAGGATCTGATAGTCCCAAGTCTTGTACACAGGTACGAATACAAGGCAATTCGTCCCCATTCAACAAAACCACCATCATATCTTGTCATGAACGCAGAAGGCATTTACACAGATCATCTAGTACGATCTAACACCATCACCAATACACCCTGCTTGGTATAAATACGGAAATAAACTAGCTTGGGCCCCATGTTGTTACTGGTCCCCAGTGCCCAACTAAATGCAATGCGATTGAACACAGGTCAAGTGGGTTTCGTCCTAACCTCACTCATCGCGTGCAGCCACATCGTCCTGTTTCACCACCTCCCTATTCAGAAGTCTAACGCACACACCAAACCTATTCAGCAACATTTGCAACACACCATGTTCTTATACTCTTTTTTGTCTCATCAAAAGGAAGTGGTGAACAAACAAGCAAGGAATCTAGAAAGCCAGCGTTGCAGCCAATTCTCCGAATGCACAACATATGTGGCAAGCAGATCCGTCACATGCCCGTGCACCAAACTTGAGAACCACTCACGCTACATGAACTACCTCTTCACAGATCACAACCAACCACCACCACTACCGCAGTACCACCACCAGAAAGACAAAGGACTCAACCTCCTAAAGTGACGACTTTATTAGGGAAAATACAACCTCGACAAGACAAATCCAAACTGTATGTATCAGGTTACAAAAATGTTAATGGTCACAGTAATTCCCTAAAATTTGTTTGTATAAAACTAACATAATTGCTAGTGATTACTATTCTATCTGGAAGAATGAGGAAAAGAATGCAATATTTACTCAATTCGCGAGTACTAACTGGTCCCCAGAAATTTCAGCAATCGTTAACGTTACAAAAGGAGGTAACAGTACAGTTCAGTTTCAAAATGGCAAAACAAAATTTCAAATAAGAAACTAACGGATACAACGTTGCATAACATGGTACAGGTAAACAATTTAAACTACATTCTGAAATCGATTTTAATCAAAGCCCGATTAAACCATACACGAACTCACCCGCTCCTCAAAATCCCAATTCAACCCAAGCGGCAAAAAAACAAACGAATTAAACGAATCAGCAAATTACACACCACTAGCTAATCAGCAACCCGCTCACGATCAGAGCACACCACACCGACAGCAGAGCAGAGCAAAGCAAAACGATCGGCTAAGCAATCGGCGTGCCGCAACCGCAAGCGCGCGCGTCGCACCGATCCACCGAATTGCACACCACGGCGCACTCAATCCATCACACAGTTGCAGAGGAGATCGGGAGGAGCGGCAAAGAGTCTGTTCGCATCGGGGTACGTACAGAGGAACTGGAGCTCGCGGGGGTGGATCTCGACGAGGCCGTCCTCGCTCTCCATCGCCGCCTCGCCTCCCCGACCGCGCGAGAGATAGGTCGCAGCAACGCCACCGCTACCGCTCCAACCACCCACTAGCCTGGGAGGCGACTCGAGGTCGATGCAAGTATCTGCGCCGCCGCCGCGCGCGCGTGTCGCTGTCGGGAGGGGAGAAAGGGGGAGGTGGGGAACTGAAGTCCACGGACGGGGACGCCACTCCGCCTCCAACAACTGCGCGACGGTTTCGGTTCGGCTGCCGAAAAGTAGCAGAGTGCTGGTGGTGCGCTTTCCGTGGGTACGTCCTAGGGACGCAGAGCGGGAGGGATTTGGCGGGCCCCGCTGCTTAGAGACGGGGCAGGCTGCGGGGTGCACTGACTCCGGGATAGGTGGTGCTAGACGGGCCGGAACGGCGCGGTCCTAATTAGGTATGAGCTATTTAGGTACGGTCTATTTTATATGCTAGATAAGTTATATTGTGTTGGTCTATAGATTGAGCCATCGATCTACGTATAATATGATTGTCTCACTCTGAGCACGATTAGCTTATCGAACCGGTATCGGCCTTTTTAGCCAATTTGTCACAAAATTTTGAAACAAAATATATAAAATTTTAGAAAATAAATAATATTAAAAATACAAAAATAAATTTATATCTTAACTACTATAATTCTCAATTTACCTATAAGAGCGTCGTCCCACCGACCATCTACCTGGTCGCACGATCGGCCTATAATTGTGCGTGGTATTTGTGGTGATTCTGTTTGGATTCCACCGAACGCATTGTGTGCAGGGTTTACCTGTGCTCTATGCTCTGGATTTTTCACTGGATGAGAGCACGGGCTTTGGCTTGTATCTGTAGTTATGGTTCCTTCTTTTTGCATTTGATTGAGGCCCCTAGGTGGCGTGTACTACCGTGTCACGTCCGCTCCTACTATTATTGTCTGTTTTGTGCTGCTACATCCTAGGGATACAGATCAACATAGATACTAGATTGCATAGTAAATATGAACAATGGCCTACAAATCACCTAGAGCAATTACAAGATTCATGGAGAGGGGGTAGGGAGTGTATTAGAACCGATCTTACGTAAAGATTATTTGATTCGGGGTCTCCTAGAGATGAAATCACGCAGAGTGGTTGACACGGATGTTTAGACAGTTCAGCCTTCTCCGAGAGAATAATAACCCTAATCCGTGTGGTGTGGTATTCTTAATGATCGAGTAAGAAGCTAAGACTATTACAGAATAGAACTTGTCCTCTCTACTCGCCTTGATGCCCTTATATAGTCGTGAAGGAGTAGCCGCTTTGCCTCTCGGAAGAGGCGCCTTTAATTGAGCCAAGAATGGGCGATGATGGCAGAATTACCGCGCATTGGCTTCTCCACGCCGTCCGCAATTATCATTCAAAGATAATGGGGTATTTAAGCACTATTACTACGCGGATAGTAGTGCGCAAGCGCACTGCTCGATTCTTTAATCAATTGGACCCACTTGCCTCGTAGGTTTGATTATAAGGTGGTCGTGGTCTACCCGGTCGTAGGAGAACTTACGACTGTAGTAATCGTAAAAGGTCTTACGACTATGTAGTGATCGAGAAAGACTTACGACCATGAAATGGTCGAGAAAGACTTACGACTAGGAAGTAGTCGAGTAAGACTTACGACTAGGCAAAGAGTCGAGTAAGACTTACGACTATGGGGGTGATTGTAGAAAATCTTACAATCACTTGGTGGCCCTCCCTTATAAAAATAAGGGTACTTCGAGACTATGTGACATCATATTTACCCATAATAAGAATTATAGATAATAGATAAAATGAGGATTATTAGATCCTCGCCATCTAGCCCCCACTTCAAGTGAAAGTAACTTACTTGGGGAAGGATTCGCAAATGGACTTGCGACTATGAAAATGTCGAGAACCATAGTCGAAGGAAAACTCTTCGACATTTGAGTATTACTTTGACCAGAGTTTGCTTGGTCGTAAAGGTTGCTTACGAGCATCGTAAAGTCATAAAACCTCTACAATTGTGTAGTGGTCGAGTAAGGCGATCGGAGAAAAACCCTTCCGATCGATACTTCCTTCGACCGTAAAGACTTGGTCAAGAAAGTGATTTTGCTTGGAGGTGACAAAACTAACCTAACTTTCTCGAACAGACCGTCTGGGAATTGCAAACGAATTCCACAGATCTGTTGATAAACGGTTCCCGGCGATTGCAATCGTGAAGATTGCTTACGACTATTAGAAAGTCGTGAAACCCCTACGACCGCCCGTGGTCGTAGTAGGGAATCGAGAAAAACCCTTCCGATTGATACTTCCTTCACCGTAAAGACTTTGGTCAAGAAAGTAATTTTGCTTGGGGTGACAATACGCACCTAATTTTTCTCGAACTGACCATCTGGGAATTGCAACCGCCTCACAGCACTTGTCCGATGAAGCGTTCCCGGCGCGTACAACCAACTCCCATAGACCTATAGCCGAGACGGCTTCCGCGCGAGATCATGCGTTATAAAACTTACCAGAGGTAGACTTGGGTTTTTACCTTTCCTCAAATCACTCACCGTTCTTCGAGCTCTTGCTTTCTCCGTCCTCGACTAGGTTTCATCTTCTCTCCGCCAACCCAATCAAAAGACTTCTTGCTTCGAGCTTAAATGGCCAAGAGAGTTTCGAATGGGAAGAATCGAGATGGATGCGCTAAGATCAAGATCTTGGTTGATGCCGGAAGATTCCGAGAAGGCTCGTAAAGTGGATTCCGCCATCGGGCAAAGATCGCCATCGGGGAAAATGGGCAAATCCTCGCCTTCCAAGCGTGACAGAGTGCGGCCTTCGATTGCTCGCCCATCCCTTTCTTACAGAGTACTTAACACTTTGGGGTGGAACCGTGAACTTAGGTCCCAATTCCATTACCATGTTGAGTGTGTTCGTATCCGCGGCGAGGCGCACTGGGATTCCATGATCTCGAGCTGCTCCAATATTATTATGGGATGGCTCGACAAACCGAATCGCTGAAGTCGTGGTCCAAACTCCACGACTCAAGTCGAAGGAGTATATTCAGAGTTTCACCCGGCCTCGTGGTCGGGCCGAGAAAGAGGTGGTTCTACCGAAGGTCACTCAAGACACCTTTCTTTCATGGAAGGTCGCTGAAAAGAAATCTTCATGGATTCGACTCAAGATATTCACGGATTAGCCCTTATATTCAAGCCATTAAGGACTTGAAGGAAGAAGGGTCGACCGGATGGCATGTGGTGAAGGATTTCATCACACGCCAATTAGTCCTTCAAGAAACGAGCATCTCCTATGTGGAGATACTCGGAAGAGGAGACCCAACCGAGACTATGAGGAGGGTAAGTAATTTGTCGACTTAGCTCTCGGCTTGATCTTTCTCAACCTTGTCTAATATTCTTATCTGCTTACACGCATCTTTCACAGCCGAGGTTGACTCTAGAGTCGACTCATCTCGCAGAAGTCTCCGCCACCCGAGGGGCTGCTCAAGTCATTGCGGCTTTGTCCGCAGATGAAAGGATAGAGCGCCTAAAGGTAATCAAAAAGTTGATTCTTTCTTTAGGACTTTATAGTCGAGAAGATACTTACGACTAAAGGTGATCGAGAATATCTTACGATCGTGAAAGAGTCGAGAAAACTTACGACTTGGCACTTGTCGAGAAAACTTACGACTAATTAGTCATTCTTCTTTTCTCGCTTTGCTTTACGTAAAGTAGGCATGGAAAATCGCCGACGACGAAGAAGTCGCATCGATGACTATTGGCGCCGGGTTGTCGAAGACAAAGGCCTCGGCTCCTCCAAGAGACGCCGACTTGTAAAATCACCGACAAAGGGGAGCAAGCTCAAGCTCGTCTTTCGACTGCACTTCTACAGGTAGGCTTCTCGCGCAATCGTAGTCAGATTCGCCGAGGCCGCAGCCATCGGGCCGAGGAGGTTGAGGCACCAATCTCTTAAGCGCAAACCTCGCAAGGCTAAGGTACCTTCGTTATGACAAAGAATCTTTCGCAGCTTCGCCACTCCTAGTTTTGTTAGGCAACCGAAAAGGAGAATTGGAAAGATTTTGTGTCTTTATGAAGGACGATGTCGATCAAGACAACTCGCAATCGAGGGCGTAGTGTCGCTTTGGAATGGTCGAGACCGATCTCGCCATCCAGAGAATCAGAAACCGAGCTCGTTCCTGCTCAAACTCTACGACTGCACGTGGTCGAGCCGAGCCGATTGTTGAACCTCACTGACGTGGTCGTGGAGAAGAAGAGGTCCTCCGCTGGGAGGATTGCTCCAAAATTCCCGGTTAAGACCAGGTGCAGAGGTATGTGAAATTTACTAAAGTGTAAGAACGACATTTACCTTTTTCTTTTCACAACCCGATTTGCTTTTCTTTATTTCACCGACTTCTTCAAATTTCCTGAATGCTTCCACGAGAAGTCCATTGCCATCCCTTCACCATCGAGGAGGTAGCAATGGAGGTGGTCAAGCATCACCCTTGGCCCAGTGGCCGATGAAGTCGAGACTCTGAGAGTGACTCCCACATCCGCCAAGTCGTAGCTACGATCCTTGAAGTAGCGGTCATTATCGTTGAGGTGGCCGCCACGATCGCCGAGGTCGAGAAACAACAGGGCACTGTGGAAGCCTCGTCAAGGCGGTGACCACTTGTGCACCGCCTGGGAAGGAAATTGTAGGAGGCGCCTTCCCTACCCAAAGAGAAGTTACGTAACCGTAAGGAGAAAATTTCAACTTCGTGGTGACTTTTTGGGCCTCTCCGCCGTGGGGTCTTCACACAGATCTCGTGACCGAGTCCCCATCCCAAAGATATTCCCAATACGGAGAATACTTTTGATAACGAGCGCCGAGAAGGTGTGGTGGGACAAAGTCGCGAGGATAGATAAGTCGCAGAACCCTGACCTTGTATATTCGATGTTTGCTAGACGACTATGAATGTAAGTATCTTCAAAATACTTACATATGTGACTTTCCTTCTCTCTCACTGCTTTCTTTTGCGTAAAGCTCGAGCAAATTGTCGCTGTCTCGTGAGTACCATCGACAACTTTTAGAGCTAAGACAGAGAAAGAACTACTCTGCAGCAGAGGCAGAGAGATGGTAAGTCACTTATCATTCATAATTGTTTTTGACTTAAATACTGTGATAATGTTTTACGAGAATAGTCATGGAAGAAACTCATGACAAAGTACTAGTCGTAAAAAGCTTATTTACTTACTTACGCACTGTGTAGTGGTCGAGAAAGACTTACAACCATGTCGTAGTCGAGAAAACTTACGACTGTGTCGCTGGTTGTAGAAGTACTTACAACCATTCTACTGATGTTTATCTTCGCTCGCTTTTTTGTAGGTTAAACAAAGGATACGAAGACCTTAATGACTCACCGACTATGAAAAAGAAGAGTCGAGGAGGCTAAGGAACGAAGTATTAGTCCTCTCTGATAGACTTCGAGAGACTGCTCTCGATCTAAAAGATTGCAGAAAAATAAACAAGAAGTTCTCAACTTAAGACCGCTTTTGATCTTTAACCTTTACCCGACTCTCATTTCTTCTCCGTGATAAAGAAAAAGAGATGCGAAGCTCCGCATCAAGTTCAAGAAAAGCTTTGGTCATTCAGAGTTTTCCCAGATACTCGAATAAGGATCAAGAACTTGAGGGTCTTAGAACTCACCAATGTAAGTAATTCTTTACCGTTATCCTTTTGAGTATTTTCCTTTCTAATGCCAATTTTTGTTCGTAAATTGGTGTCCAATTGAGAAGCCTCGAGGTCAAATCCAAGAGAAAACCTTGATCTACAATGAGTCCATCCGCATCGCTAAGATGAATGCAGAGGACATCGAGCATGGGAGAAAAAGCACACAAAGTATTGCTTCCCATCGAGAAGAGGTTAAGAAACCGATTCTCAATTAGTAGGTAAGAAATGCTTTACCTATAATTATCTTTGTGTTATCTTCCTCCGTAAGTTTATTTTCGCTTGACCGATTTTATTCTTTTCGTAACAAGTGGTCGAAAACAAGAAACTTCAGAGGCTTCGACTTGTACCCAACAGAGATGGAGTCGATGAAGACTAGTCTTCAAGGCAACATCACTCTCCGAACAATGTGCTTAGTGAGCTGATTCGAGGGAAAACTCCTCGAGAAGATACCATAGCCGCCACACAAGTACCATTGGGGAACAAGTCGAAAATTGCAAGAAATGGTGACCACTCAAGGCTAATCTGTCAATCAATAAGGAGGCAATGGTCGAGTAAGTTACGCTTTGGCTAAACTTAAAGCTCAAGATCCCCGCCTTAATGTGCAACCAATTGAAGCCGAAGTTCGATTGTTCAATCGAGGCAAATCGTCTGATTGAGGAAATGCAATTGGTTGGCAAAAGGTGGCGAGGAAATGCAACTAGGCTCTCCCCTTCGTAGTAATCTTGTAACTACCTTGTAAGGCGCATAATATCTCGTGATGAGTGATATATGATCCATCTTATTTCCTAAAATTATCTTGTCGAGAAGTTAGTAACTCAAAAGATAATAAACGAATGAAAGACTAAGAATTGAAGTCAAATTAATAACTTTATCCTAGCCCTCGATTATTTGCTTAGATTGTTTAGACAATCTAAGTAAATAGTGTTTGAAATGGGGTTTCAAAACAAAGAGAGGTTTGTTTAACTTATAGTTTTTGTTATGGTTGTCAAGCACTTGGTCGAAAAAGTAGAAACGACTGACACTAGGAAGTTCCTTCTAGTGGGCAAGACCACATGCAGAGAGGAAAGGCTTCGACTAGGTGATGTTACCATCTCCGACTAGTTTAATCAAACCAAGAACAAAGAACTTGAGTTAAGCAAACGCCTAGAGGACTTTAATAATTGCTCGCCTCTTTCTCGATGGACTCGATAAGTCTTTTCCAAAGAGCAAAAGTAGGAGACTGAGCAAATACTTAGGAAGTTCCTTCTAGTGGGGTGACCACATGCAGAGAGGAAAACTTCGACTAGGTGTGTCTCTTCCTTCACCGCTAAAACGAAACGAGTACATCAAAGGTGGTCGAATAAATGTATCAAGTGCACTCTACTTAGAATATTTTTGGAAATCACCAAAAATAAACTAAGATTGAGAGAGTTGGCTCGAGAACATTTCGACTTGATAGAACCCGAGCTCTTTGTATTGGTAAAAATGAGTAACGAGTCGATGCTAGGAAATTCCTTCTAGTGGGCGTAACCACATGCGATAGGAGAAGTTTCGACTAGATGATGTTACTTGTTTTTCACCAAAGGTAAAGAAAATCGGGTGTTTTTATATCATAGTCGAAAGATTAAAAAGCACTACTCAAAAAATAAGGCAAGAGAAGTAGAAAGAACTCGACTTTTATTGCTCGAGAAATTGGTCACACATAGAATTTGCGTGAATCGGTCGATGTTCCAAGAGTTTGAGAGAACTCGCCCATCTTCCATCGCTAGTCGCATCGACTCGCGCCGTTACTTCGACCATCGTAAGGACCTTCCCATTTGGGGAAAGTTTATTCCGATTAGACTTGGATTGGCAGAGCTCAATACTAAGTCACCTACAAGAAGGTCGCGAGGTTGACCTACGATCATAGTATTCGCGCAGGCTTGTTGGTAGACCGCCGAACGGATTAAGGCTAGGTTTCTCCTTTCTTCGAGTAGGTTAATGTCATCCGCCGGTTGTTCCCGATCCGAGTTGTTGAAAGTTTCAACTCGTGTCGACTGTAATTTTAGCTCCGAGGAAGCATGGCTTCGCCCAACACGAGAAAAATGGTGTTTCTCCCGTTGCTCGATCGTGGTCGCATTTAACCGCCCATAACACGGAGGGTAATTTTGTACCCAAGCCCCGAGCGCTAACAAGTCGGGTCAAGACTCGGTTTTAATTCTCGCATTATTTGGCCGCTTGCACGCTCGACCGCCTGCTGCTTTGGGGATGTGCAATGTAAGCATAGCATAATTTGGTACTAACTCGCCGCAAAATTCCTCAAATTTTGCACTTGCGAATTGTTTATTATTGTTCGTAATTATCCGACTTGGAACTCCAAATCGCTAATTACGATCTCATCATGAACCTTTTGTCGCTCCGATGTTATCCCAGCATGTGTTCACTTCAATCCATTTTGTGAACGTGTCAATAGCCACAAAAGGAATTCAAACCTCCCGAGCTTTGGGAAATGGTCCTAGGATATCGAGACCCTGTGTCGCAAAAGGCCAAGAAAGAGGTATTGTCCGTAATGCTTGAGCCGGTTGGTGTATTTGTCTACCATGGAATTGGCATTGACACACTTTTAACCACCTCCTTAGCATCATACAGGTCAGAGGCCAAGAAAACCTTGTCGAAAGGCTTTACCAACCAATGTTCTCAGAGGAAGCATGTGTCCCACAGATGCCACTGTATATCGTGAAGGAGTGTTATTCCTTCGCTTTATGGAATGCATCGCATGAGTATCCCTTGGGTTCCTCGCTTGTAGAGGACTCCTTCACCAAAGTATACATTTTGGCTTTTCGATAAACGATCCGCCTCAAGATCATCTTCTGCACGGAACCCTTGCGAAGATACTCGAGATGGGAGTCATCCGTATCCTCGTAGTCTAATGAGGCCATCTCAATAGGAGGTGTCTCTGTTCTTCGACTGTAGACGCTTTTGGAGTTGCTCCAAGAAAACTCCTTTGGTATCAGATCGAAGAAGCCATCCGAGCAAGTTGGTCTCATGAGGAAATTATCCTTTCGAGGGATGAATTGTACCTCAAACCTAAAAATGCTTTTCTAGCTTGCGAACTTCCGATAAGTATTGAGACATTGTCGAGCTAGAGCACCGTACTCTTTCCCGACTTGATTCACGACTAGTTGAGAGTCTCCTCTCACGAGTAGTCGATTTAATTGAGAGTGCTTTGCACTGTATGCCGCCTAGCAAACCTTCGTGATCGCCACATTATTAGTGGCCCAAAGTTTAATTGTATGGCATACTTTAAGGTTTCTCCTAGAGAGATACCAGACTACTCTCACTTTTCGAGCCACTTAAAGTAAGTGACCCGTCAGTACATCATCCACCGGTCGTGGAATCAGATCGGGATCCCGAATGTTTCAGATTTGTCCATTCGCGACAAAGTCCGCCAAGATCTGGATTTTATGGCCGTCGACATGAAATGGAGGTCGAACTCCCAAGTTCGACCGACCATTTTGCCATGCGCCCCATTGCTTCCTTATTATGGAGGATTGCTCCTAAAGGAAACTCGACGCATGCTATTTTGTGCGCTCAAAATAATGCCGCAATTTCTCAAGACATGAGGAGGGCATATAGAAGTTTTTGACCGAGGGTAACGCCCTTAGGCCCGTAAAACTTCGCTAACGTAGTAAACCGGCCGTTGTACGCCACGCTCTACGACTAGTATCGCGCTTGTCGCTCGTGGCGTGGCAAATAGGTAAATTAAGAGCGCCTCTTCCGCTTTGGAGAAACCGTAACAGAGCACTCGAAAGATACCTCTTGACATCCTCAAAGGCGCTGCTTGCCTCGCTCGACCACTCAAAACCTTCATGTCTCCCGAGAAGTTTAAAGAAAGGTAGTCCTTTTCTCCTAGTCGTATGATGAAACGACTTAAAGCCGCCATGCACCCAAAGTGAGTTTCTCGACTTCCTTTTTGTGTTTGGAGGACGATCCGAGGATGGCCTTTATTTTTCAGATTTGCTTCGATTCCTCGCTCGTATACTAGGAATCCAAGTAATTTTCCAAGAAATTCCAAACACACACTTCTCTCGATTGAGTTTTAAGCGGTGCTTTCGAGGTTGTCGAATGTTTCTTGTAGGTCGCTGATATGATTAAGTCTCTTAATGCTTTTACGACTAGATCATCAACATAGGCTTCCAAATTCTACCTAATTGAGATGAAAAGTCGATTGCATTAGGCGTTGAAAAGAAGCACCGCATTCTTTAGACCAAATGGCATTTTGACATAGCAAAAGGTACCAAATGGAGTAATGAATGCGGTCTTTTCTTCATCGCTTAAACACATATTGATCCGTGGTATCCGCAATATGCATCTAAAAACTTAATATCTCACAACCTCGCAGAGAATCAACCAAATTGATCGACACGAGGTAAAGGGAAATCATCTTTGGACAAGCTTTATTAAGATCAAGAAAGTCCACGCACATACGCCATTTGCCGCTTGACTTTTTGACCATTACAGGTTAGCCAACCACTGGTGGTTGACTTCTCTTATAAAGCCCGCTTAAGTAGCTTATCCAACTCGATTTAATAGCATCTCGCCGATCAGGCAAATCTCCGTAATTTTTGTTTTACAGTACTTTATCGTGCCGTAGCTAGCCTCGTGCTCGATCACCTCCCGGGACTCCGGCATGTCGGATGTTTGCCACGCAAAGACATCTCGTTAGCTCTGAGGAAGGTAATGAGGGCGCCTTCCTATTTGGGGTCGGAAGTCTCCCGATGCGAACAGCCTTCGAGGGCTCTTCAAGGCCCGTGAGGAACCTCTTTGACTTGGTCGCTCGCTTTGGTGTAGCTTTAGGCTTCGACTTGCTAGTCGGGTCGACTTTCATCTCGAGTTGGTATTTGACCAACCATCTCGAGGATCGACGGCCGCAGCCTATACGCCATCTTTTGTCACATCGAATGGTGATCACCTTTGGGACTCGCATCTTAAGACATTGATACCCGTAATGAGTAGCCATTAAGAATTTTGCCAAAGTTGGTCGTCCGAGTATGGCGTTATATGCCGATCGAATCGACCACATCAAAGGAGACTTTCTCTCGTCCCAAATTACTTGGTGAGCCAAATGTTAAAGGAAGAGAAACTTGGCCAATAGGTTTGGTCAAGACCCCTGACGATTCCATGAAAGGAGTATCGCATCGCCTTACCTTTGTCCCGGTACTTGCATCTCGCCCAGGCATTAGTAAATAATATGTTCAAAGAATCGCCACCATCAACCAACACTGATTGACCCGACAGCTTGTTGATGGTGGGTTCGACCACAATCGGATATCGACTGATCGACTCAGAGTGATTGGGCACCATCCTTCTCAAAAGAGATGGTAACTTCCGACCACTTCGTAATTTATTGACGAGAGGAGTATGTATGGAATTTACCTCTCGTCCGCAGCCTTTAAGTTGTCGCTTGGAGTCGATGTCGATGATCCTCCGTAGATGTGCTCAACGGTATGTTATGGATCTTGAACGGCATCTCCTCATCATCCGACGACTTTTGGCCACTCGTATGTCCCACCCGCCGAGAGTAGGGAGTGGTGCTTTGTCGCTGTAGTAGTCCTCGAGCTTTCTTTGAAAACTCTAGCTATGAGGTCATGTCCTTCCTTTTATGAAAAGGACACCACCTTGGTTTGTCGCTCCTACGATCGTATGCTTACCTTTGCCTTGATCGTGGTACGACTTGGTGGTTTGGGGCTCTCCATCTTTCACGCCGAACCTCCTTGGAACCACCGGTTTGTGGTTTTGACTTTTATTTTCTTCTTGGACTTTTTGCTTTTTTATCCTTACCAACTTCACCGCTCTCGAGGAGTATATGTTTCTCGATCGATAGTGTTGTTCCACTCGACCGCCTCGTAAGCGCTTGCATATCGATCGCCATCTCAAGAGTTCTAAGAATGTTGTTGGGAGGATTCAAAGCAATGTCCTCCGTTATCCTTCTACTACGGACTCTTGCTTAAAAGCCCCGATCACAGAGGAATCGTAAATTTCCGAATTGAGTTACTTAACCCGACTAAAGCGCTTGATGAATTGACGCAAAGTCTCGTTGTTGTTCTGCTTTATCCGGCAAGTCGCCTTCTTTCCGTATGGTTGTATGTGCCTTGGAAATTCGCCAGAAGATCGCAGAGGTGTTGCTAAGAGTAGATCGACTCGAGTGGTTGGTTTAATAACCACGATCGAGCGGATCCTTCGAGCACAATGGAAGGTAATTCGCCATTACATGCTCTCCTCCTCCCGCCGCCGGACAATTGTTAGATAGATCTCAAGAAATTCGATGGGATTTTGAGATCCATCAAATTTCTCCATGTTCACCGGCCGAAAATGAGGTGGCCAAATAATCGCCAAGGTCGCGAAATGCCCGATCCCAGAATCACTTCTTGACGCCTTCTTTGTAGGAAAGAAGGGTTAATGTCACCAGTGATCGATACGACGATACCCGTGAACAGTCGACTTGCTCGTAGTAGGTCTCGCCTCTACGAGGGAATACTCGCACTCCACCCGCTAGAATTTCTTTGTCGGTGGTGAATGATCACTCCGAGGGGCTTTTGATCTTCACCGATCGAAATGTATTTCTCCGAATAGGGATCGATTCGACTTATGGCCGTGTCGATTCCTACGAGAGAAATATTCGATTGATCGGTAGCCGAGGAAGTCGATTGTCGCGACTACCGAATGTTGTCGATGAGGTACCTCCACCTTGTCATCACAAATCAAGTCTTTGCGTAATCTCTTCAAAGAAAGAGATCGTGACTCGCGCTCGAGCAAGCTCTTGGCTCGATTCTCGAGCAAGTCGCTGATGTCCCGGAGTTCTTGTACCTCCTCCGATCGATGTTGAATGCGCCAGCAGTGTTCTTCCGATCGCAATTTTCTTTCTTCCGACGACATCAAAATCCTCCTCATCGTCTTTGAGGCCTTCTTAGTGGAGTGCGAGAATGTCGAGGATTTCTCGCTCATCGTGAGTGTTGGTTCTCTCTCGCCAACGGTGGTGCCCTTGCCATTACCACGAGGGGCGCAGCAGTGTGATCTTCGGGAGTGTTCTTATCTCGCCTCCATGAGGTCGACTCGATTTGGGGAAGGACGAAGACCTCCTGCTGATGATTCTCACTTGCGCCGAGGCCTCCCGCTTGAGGAGTGCTCGAGAGACACCATCTCGCGACTTGGAGTAATCCTCCGTAGGGGAACTCCGGTTATAATCGCCTCCGCTCGCAAATGAGATCTGCGGGAGACGGCCGAATTTGCAGAAAGCATGCTTGATCCCACCCTCTCCGGAGTTACCCCGAGAGAGGATCACTAGATGCCGTGGAGTCCTCGAATGGTGGCTCCTGTAACTTGACTTACCAAGTCTGACCGCCTTAAGGGGACTTGAACACTTGGAGAAAAACTCGCCGTGTTGTGAGTCCTCCCGGGAGCGGTTCCGGCCTGATTGACCCTTGTCCTTTGAGGGAATTGGCCCTCCGTTGGACGATTGTTGTGGGGATAAGGATCCTCCTCAACTCCATTAATGGGATGGTTTCGAGAATAATCTCCGAGGCAACATCACCATCACGATGCATCACTCGGCTCAGTAGTCGAAACCGCATCCATGTCGACGCCTCACAGAACCGCCAAGTCAAACCAGCTTCTCCTCGCTCCATTCTCCCGCCATGATTGCATGAGATTGGAAAAAGAGAGTATGTTGACAAGAGATTACCTAAGATCCCCACGGACGGCGCCAACCGCTTGTGTATTAGAACCGATCTTACGTAAAGATTATTTGATTCGGGGTCTCCTAGAGATGAAATCACGCAGAGTGGTTGACACGGATGTTTAGACAGTTCAGCCTTCTCCGAGAGAATAATAACCCTAATCCCGTGGTGTGGTATTCTTAATGATCGAGTAAGAAGCTAAGACTATTACAGAGAATAGAACTTGTCCTCTCTACTCGCCTTGATGCCCTTATATAGTCGTGAAGGAGTAGCCGCTTTGCCTCGCGAAGAGGCGCCTTAATTGAGCCAAGAATGGGCGATGATGGCGAGAATTACCGCGCATTGGCTTCTCCACGCCGCCCGCAATTATCATTCAAAGATAATGGGGTATTTAAGCACTATTACTACGCGGATAGTAGTGCGTGCGGCACTGCTCGATTCTTTAATCAATTGGACCCACTTGCCTCGTAGGTTTGATTATAAGGTGGTCGTGGTCTACCCGGTCGAGGAGAACTTACGACCGTAGTAATCGTAAAAGGTCTTACGACTATGTAGTGATCGAGAAAGACTTACGACCATGAAATGGTCGAGAAAGACTTACGACTAGGAAGTAGTCGAGTAAGACTTACGACTAGGCAAGAGTCGAGTAAGACTTACGACTATGGGGGTGATTGTAGAAAATCTTACAATCACTTGGGGGCCTCTCCTTATAAAAATAAGGGTACTTCGAGACTATGTGACATCATATTTACCCATAATAAGAATTATAGATAATAGATAAAATGAGGATTATTAGATCCTCGTCAGAGCCGAACAGGCCAAAAGAATACACTACAAAAGATAGCAGAAGCAACAACGGAAGCAAAGAGGTGAGGGCACATCTCTCCACAGGCAAGTGACTGGGAACCTGTGTACTGATATTATCCGAAAACTTCAGACAATATAGGAATTACACAAGAACCGACGGAGTCAGCTAGACTGGGGTGAGACTAGAACTACTAAGGACTAAACCACGCTTCTACGTTTTCTGGGTCTTCAGACTTCTGGATCATTGATGCAGTCGACAGCTCCAGGGTTCCTGTTTCTGAGGGTTTGGGGAAAGAGCGAGGATGAGCACAACTACCATGCTCGCGAGCCAACACAACAGATGCAATAATGTACATGCAAGGTTTAACAAGAATGGCTCGTATTCTTTTATTTGAGCCAAGCAATATTTGTGAATACAGATATTAGAAAATCCTATCACTTAGCATTTTAACAAAAATATGATTTTGTAAATAGAATATTTGTGCAATATTACTAACAGCAGAGGCTACCTCCACCTTATGCTTATCTTTGGCTGGGGATACCCCCATATTTTAACAACGCTGGATACGACGATCCAGGAAAAACTCAAAACCTCAGGCTAGGTGAGCCGACCTGGTTTTCATACCACCCACAAAGATTTTTGAAATAGAACTAACTCAAGTTAAGTTCCCATGTCCGCCTTTGACCGTAGGCACGAATGTTTAAACAGTTTAGACTCTGCAGAGGTTGTACACTTTACCCACAAGAAACAATCATACTCGTTACCCCACATGATTTCGTAGTCATGTAGTTGAGCGATCGTCACAGTAACCTTTCAAACTACCTCGCCCTCTCTGTCATCTCACCCTTATGGGGTTACGCCCATAAGTTGTGTGGGATGTTCCCCTCAGCGACTGGAGTAGTTGACGCGTTGTCAAACTACCCCTCAGCGACTGGGAAACTTCACCTTCATCGGTGTCCCTTTCAAGCCGGTCGCAACACGCGCTTGCACATTCCCGCTTTCCGTCCAGCGAGATAACATCCAGGGTTTAATAATTTTACTAGGCCAAGTTGCACTTTGCAGATTTGTGGTCGTACTTGTTTTACACAGGAGGTCATGACAAGATTAAGTCCTTAATCCATTCAGACGGTTCATACCACATACCAACCATTCTCGTGCTCGACGGCACCCACCATTCTTTCCATCCGCCCAGATGTGGTATTAGCAAGCTTTCAGGGTTTTAAGGAGAGTAAAATGAATTATCTCAACCAATTCAGTCATTTACCCACAATGACTGCAAAAACTATTTTCATGTTTAAAGAATGGTGATTGGGGTGATTAGCACCCCGGTACTCAAGCAAGGCTAGCATGGCACTTGAGTACAAACTATAACTAATAGGCTACCGTATAATTACTAGGGTGACAATGACCAGGGAAGTCAATTTATTAAGGACAATGTATAATAATTACTTAATAATCAAATTGGCATTTAGCTACCTTAGGACCACTTAACATACATTTGCATAAAAATTAAAGCATGCAGTTTACTATTTAAAAGAACATAATTTGCATAAAATGTAGGTTCAGAATGATCAAAGTGTTGACTCGCCTGTGCTATTTTTACTGTGGCCTTGATCTTACTCAAAGCCTGATTATACAGAGGTTCGAATTCTTGGTCGACGTCTTTGCTTGAACCTTGGATCTGCTTGAGCCGCCATTCCTTCTGGACTTCGATTTCTAATTACGCAATAACGATTGAAAACCAAATAAATACAAAGAATCCAAAAGACCAAATAAAACACAAGAGCTCCATAAAGATTGCGGAGAACGGACTTGAGAGAATGGTTTGAGCGACACTGGAATGTTTAACAGAGCCAAACGTCCAGTTGGGCGAAAGGAGGGATGACAGAGAATTTCTACCCGGAGGGAGGATACAAAGGAGGGTATGGTAGAAGGAGTTTTTGCCGGAATGCTCTTCTGCAGATTTGGAAGATAGCAAGACTATACTACTACATACAATAAAGAAACTTAACTACAGGTTCTAAACCAAATCTAGGGTATCCGATCAACACACCATCCAATGGCAATTCAACACCAATCTTAGCTGCCAGATAAAACTCATCGATTCAATGCTAGCTACTCAACCTACTACTACAACCTACTGCCAAAACAAGATACGGATTCTACTACCAACTATACAATTGCCAGATCATCAATCATTGCCAATCCATACAGATTGATAAAGCAATCAAACCAATACTTCCAGCTTTCACCAAATATCATTACTTCAACAATCATTGACCTACGGACGAAACACTAACCAACAACTAATAATTGATTAACAAATCCAAAAGACAATACTATTACTGAAGATTAAAGCTATCCCTAATAATCAGGATCACAACCAATCATTCAAATTACTGCCAAAACACTTATATTGATGATCAGTAATCACAAACAATTAATCAATAATCAATTTACTACCAGCAAAACATCCTACTATCCTATTGCAACAATTCTCAATTGTCGGATCGATTGCAACCTCATTGCTACTGCTATGGTCTGGGGAAATAACTACGAATCAAACGTTGACAATTGTAACAGATGAATAACAATCAACTGCAATTTCTACAACACGAAAACTCAATTGACAGGTTAACACAAACTCAGCTATCGGTTGATCACAGACTTTCCAATTGCAAACCATACAGACTATTGACCTAATGCAACAATTCACAAATGCACGATTACTAAACAGGGTTCAAAAGACATAACACAAATCTTCAATTGTCACAGCAACCAGTAACAGAGTTCAATCAATCGCCGGATTACACACATATTTCGAATGAAAACATACGTTATTGACAACAATATCGATAATCAAATTGCTATCAAACATTGCCAAATCAAATTGCCAGATTAGCACAGGAACTTTCAATGCCAGATACAAAAATTTGCTACCATCGCCAAAGATCACGTTTGGGTGTAATAACAACTACAGACAACAATCACAACCACATCACTGTTAATCAATCTTGACGTTGCCACTGATATTGAACACTGTAGATCATTAATCACAGACAATAATACTGATCTGAGAGAGCTATAATCAACACAATCATCAAACCAGTTTACTCAATAGGGGGGAATCAAGACGTGGTAGCAATCAGTTGGCATCCAACACCATCACTACCGTTGTCTAAATGGATCCTCAGGGGAGCAGTCGGCCGAGAGGGCAGGGCAAGGGGGAAGACTAGGGTGATGGTTGAACGATGGTCGGAGGGATGGAGGGGGCAGCAAAATGGAATGCTGGAGGGGAGGGGTGCTCACTGGGCTACTGGTGGAGGCGGTGGAGCACCAGAAGTGGCCGGCGATGGAGCCACGGGCGGCGCGAGGAAGACGTATGGTGGCAGCGCTCCTCGGGGCGGTGGGGTGTTGCAGCCAGCTGTTGGGGGTAGCACGGGGACGGCGCCGTGGAGGTGCTCCTGGCGTCGGTGGCTGGACCGAGACGGCGACCAGAGTGGATGGCGGCGGAAGGGTCTTGGGCCGAAGGAGATGAAGAATGGCCGAAACCGGGGTTGAGCTGGAGTGCTTACCACGGGGAGAGCGAGGCAGGGAGACAGAGAGGCGGGGCTACTTAAAGCCGGTGGAGGTGGTGGAGGGAGTCACGGGCGGGGCAGCGCCACAAGGGGTCACGCAGCGAGGAGCGCGCACCGCCGAGGCACCGACGGACCGAGCCGGCAGGGGGACCGGTGGGATTCAGCGGAGAGGTGGCGCGAGGCTCTGGGCGCAGGCGCAGGGGCGCGCAGAGGGAGCCCGGCTCAAGGTCAGCAGCGGATCAGCAGAGGTGGGGCGGAGTCAGCAGAGGAGAGAGGGGCCAGGCGGCACAATGGGTCGACTGAGTCGGGCCGAGGGAAGAAGAAGGTCGGCGGAGAAGGCTGAGGGGAAGGGGAGAGGCGCAGCCGGGCCGAGCGGGGAAGAGCCGAGAGGCGGGCGGCGCAACCGGGGCGGGGAGGAAGGTGGAGGCCGGGCGGTAGCGCTCGGGGAGGAGGAGAAAACCGGGGCGGCGACGCGGGCCGAGCGGAGAGGGGGAAAGCCGAGGGGGAGGGAGATCGGGAGAGAAGGAGGGGGTTGGCGGCGCTGTCGGTGTGGGGAAGAAAGAAAAGGGGAAGGGAGAAGAGCTGGGCTGGCGGAGAAAAATAGCGGAGACGGGCCGGGCCGGGCCCAGGAGAGAAACGGGATGGCCGGGAGAATGAGAGAGGGGAGAGAGAAAGAGGTTTTTGATATTTGCCAAAATTTCTGGGAATTGAAACTTTGTCAAAAACTCAATTTTAAATTTTTGAAGCTTGAGGTTTGAATTTTTGGAGAGTTTTGAGATTAAAAACCAAATTTTAGGAATACTTCTCAAATATCCAAAAACAGATGTTACAAAATTCTAGAAAGAAATTCAGGAGATAGTCTATGGAGTGTTGTGGCACCTGTAAAATTTCATGTTGAAACTCATTTTTTTAAAGAAAAATAACAAAAAAGAGATTTTCACTGTAAGAAGTAACTTTTGTCTTCTTCTCTTTCCTTTTAATTTGCAATTTGTCAGGAATTTCTCTTTTTGGTGTATCCTAACACATTCAATTTGAGATCGAAATTTTGTATGAAGGTAGACTGAGTTGAGAACTATCTTCGTAATTTATTTTTGATTTTTTATATTGATTTCGTTCTCAAACCAAAGTACTTTGCTTTGTTGCACTAGATATGCTCCAATTTTAGATTTTCAACTTACATGTATATAACTGGGAGGTTGTACAAATTTGGTTTTTGTTTGTTAAAATGTTAAATCTCGTAATATTTGAAAAAGGTAAACCATAAAACTCTTATGCCTAAAAGCCCGTGGAAACAACAAGCACCATATCATTTGCCATTATCTTAGATGTCTGATTTCTAACTTCATTGTGGTTTGAGTCAGTACCTTAAGGAGGCTGGTTGGGCTGAGGGTGGTCGACTTATAGGTTGCACCAGCCAAGACGGTTGGCTGTGCAGTTATTAAGAGTTTTTAATCCTCATTCAGTTGTGCATTCTTCTCTGGATATTATACACGATTAGTTATCAAATGATCTTTCTGTTTGACCATCAGATGAGGTTATGATGCATATTATTCCTTTTGGGTACACAAAAGCATTCCATTATGATATTATGTGATGCCAGAAATATGCTCCCATTCACATGTTCCTTATCGGAGATATCTGCATCTGTATTATACTTGGAGGACTTAGTCCAATACTTCAAATAAACATGCCTGCTAAGTGGAAAAATTCTAAGTAGGAATCAAGCAGTGCCGGTCCTGCAATTACTCATCAAACATAATACTAATAAAAATATATTTCAAGTCATGGTTGGTGCTTGCGTGCTTGGATAAATATTTTAGTGCTGAAAGTCTTGAAACTTCTACTGTCTTATGGTTATTTTACCTCAAACATGTATATACTAAATAGTTTTCAACTTTGGGCGATATCATGGCAAAATGATGTCCATTGAAGAGCTACTCTATGTAGCAATGCAGCATTGCAAAGCATTCTGCTGAAACCTTGTTATTGTAGCCCTATAGTGATTTCTCGCATCCTATTATAGAGCAGTCAGCGGATAAAATCGTATCCTTACTGACCTAAGGATGGTAGATAGGTGTAAATTCTACTTCTCTCACAAACTGCTTTCTTGCCTTAATGTTCCTGTTCTAAAAAATCTTTTTTGTTCTTAGACTACTACATTTGCATATGCTTCTCCTTTTTTTCCTGATCATTGCCTTTTCAACTCATCTTAGTAATTTGTGTTAGGAATTGTGTGTGTTCTATTGAAGATGCCCAATAGGCGATATATATAGGAGTACAAGAGATATATATCATATATAAATAAGCCATATAAGAGTCCATATTCTAACTCCTATTCTAACATATCTCTAACACCCGCCCCCCCTCAAATGCAAAGCGTATGCAATAGTATGGCATTTGGAAAGGGTTGATACTAAAATATGGAGAATCCAAAGTCCGAGTCTTGATAATGTCGTCGTAGCATGCAGCTCTTGGAAAATATGTCGAGTATCAAAAGACCTCCCATCCGGTGTCGTGCGACGGCTCATAAAGCACAAGGTGCAGGAGCAAAGTCGACCGCGGCAATACGACGAAGAAGATGATGAAACCGACATGAATAGAGAGAGCTGTCAAATCAAGTCGAATAGGAATAGGTGGAAGCATGGCGGCGCAGATCGTAGCCCAAGACAGCGGCGGCGCAGTGCACAAAAAGCGCAACGAATATACAGTGCAAAAGAAGCGCATCGCAATGCACAAGAAACGCAACAGAGGCGCAGTGCAGAAGAAGAACAGCGCAATGCACAAGAAATACAACAAAGACGCAGTGTGGAAGAAGCGCGGCGGCCTTGAAAGCTTGGAGCGATGAATCTGCAGCGACTCGAAGAAATAGCAGTGGGAGCGGCGGCTGCTGCCATGCATAAGGCAATTCCTATGCTTCTATGACTGACAATAAATTTATGGACTCGTATGGCTTAGACGAACTCAAAGATTGATTGATACAGACTTGGATGGACGCAGCGAAAGAAAACGACACAAAGGAGTAAAAACTAATGAGCAGCAGACTAGCAGCTCTTAAACAGCGGAAGAAACTGCAAGAAGCCTAAGCCAGAGAAAATGAAGGAGAAGCTGAAGTCAAGGAGAAGCTTAAGCCAACTAAAACTCAGAGGAGAAGCCAGAGCTCGGAGTCCGGAGCTGAGGAGAAGCTAGAGCCGGTCAAGCCGAATCTGATTCGGTTAAAACTCTTGGCCCTATGGTCTTCCTCTCTCTCCCATCTCTTCCTCTCCCTATCGTTCTCATCCCCCTAATCCACTCCCGAACAAACCAGCGCAGAGGAGGTCGGGAGGCCCAGCGAGAGGAGGTCGGCTTAGGAGACTCCGGCGGAGTGGATCCGGCGGCAGAGCACAGGCATGGAGGCTCAGGGTGGCGTCCGACGTGTGGAGCATAGGCCAGAGGGGCCACGCGGAGCAGAGGGCGTCGTCGAGGCGGCGCTTGACGGCGAATCCACAGCAAGGCGGCGACTAGATCCAAGGCGAGGTGGCTTGGGGCGTCATCGGGGAACCGAGGCGGCGGCGGTCTGATCCAAGACGACCACGAGCGGGGTCAGCCGATCTAGTGGCTGAGATTCGGGAGGGCCAAGGGGCCAGCTCTGGGCCCCGTCCAGGCGGAGCGCATGGCAGCCTCCGCCGCCTCCCTCAGGCACGCCTCCAGCGAAGCCATTTGCGACGGCGGCGTTGTCGTGCGGCTTAAGGCGGTCCCGGATGGCGCGAAGGTGGAGGTAGAACCCCTTCTTGGACGGCGTCAGAGTCGGCAGCAGCGCGGAAGGCCGAGGAGACCGCGGTAGTGCGGCAGCAGCCGAAGGAGAAGCTGATCTGGGTCGTGTCGCTGGTGGGCGACGACGAGCGCACGAACACGGTACTGCTCAAACTCGACGGTCCCGCGGTCGCCGCGAGGAACGCTAGATGAATCTGGATCTGGCCACCCCCGGGAGCGAAGATTACACCTCCCGGGGGCAGCGGACAACGGAAGCTAGGTTGTCGGCTAGGGTTTAGAACCTTTGCTCTGATACCATGTTAGGAATTGTGTATGTTCTATTGAAGAGGCTCAATAGACGATATATATAGGAGTACAAGAGGTATATACCATATATAGATAAGACATATAAGAGTCCCTATTCTAACTCCTATTCTAACATATCTCTAACAATTTGAACAGACAGTTGCATCAAGAGTAGCTGAAGAAGTTGGTGTGAAACTTGGCGAGGAAGTTGGTTATACAATCCAATTTGAAGATCAAACAAATCCGGTATGATCAAGTAGACCTCCTTGCACTCTTTTTCTTTTCTGAATTTTGCAATACGAAACATGGTGGTATGTCTACCTTTTCCTTTGTTGCTTTGTTATGTCATTAAGATAAATAAACATAATACAAATTTTGGTATCAAAGTGGAGTATATTGGTTTTCTTGCCATATTACCATGCTTGTTCCTTACCTGTTTTGACAGGGAATGACCATGATAAAATTTCTCACAGATGGGCTACTGATTAGAGAAATGATGGAAGATCCTATTTTGACCAAATATAGGTACCATATTATTGTCAGAATAGGTGTTAGAATAGGAACTCTTTTGTATTTTCATATCTACCTTTTGTATTGCCATAGCTGTATATAATATACACCCTTTGTACAAACTATATATATTGCCCATTGTTGTATGAATGGTGTCTCATTAGTTTCTTTACAGTCTATATAATGAAAATGGTGTTCTTGTTCGAGTTTGAATGCCATGCTATGTGTATTATTTCAAACTTTTCATCGAGGCCTTCGATGTCGATATCAAAGATATGAATCACAAGTCTTTATATGCTACTTTAGTGCATGCATATTACAGAGAAGCGACTACATTAAAACAATTTAATAGTCAACACGTACTGTACCGATATACACGTTTATAAATGGTTGATTCGATACCAGGAAAAAAATATCCTGTCAAATTTAGTTGTAGCAGTAAAAGTGAAGAAAAAAAAACCATAAAGGTATAGTTGAATATTTCCAGACGGTATTAGCTCCGGGAGGGTATTAGCTTAAACATAGTCTGAAATACATTGGATTTGCTTTTCTCTGTGAGTGCCATTTTATTATCCTAAACTTAGTTCTATCGTAGCTTCACCGTAGTTCGCTCTTTTGATAATTTACCTCGGGGTTTTGGTGAAGCACCGTTGTATTTCCAACGGCACGCACGAGGTTTCTGGTGGGCGGTGGCTGGTCGAGGTTTACTTGGCAAGCTAGACATGATGATGAATCTTCCATAAGACTGTCGCATCAGCTTCATTTCTAAATTTTACTTAATGTTTCTCTTTAATACACGATGTCTACTGTATCAGTTGATTTGTAATTATTTTACATGATATTCTGATATTTATTTATGTATTAAAGTATACTATAAGAAAATATTGATTTGTTCGTTTATTTAGAAAATTGCCTTGTGGAATGCTTGTTCTATTATGTTGCGCCAATGTGATGCTTGTAGATATATACATCACCATCGATCTTTTTATTGGTTGATTTGTTTTATGTGTTAAAGGTAAATATTATTTGTGTAAGTTTAAGGTTTCGTTGCAACGCACGGGTACCATACTAGTATACTTATAAAATGAACTATATAAAATTCAAAAACTACAAAATAAAATCATATAAATACTAAAAAAACATGCATAACAGGCTGGGCAATGCCTAGGATGTGTCGTGTTGGCCCAGTACTATTTGTGTTGGGCCAGGCTGGCCCGCTGGGCTGAGAATTTTTGAGACGCTTTCCAACTCTCTAGAGACGTTTTTGGTAGTTTATATGTGTTAAAAGCACTACATGTAAATACTAAAACACACAACTAAACATGTGAAGTTGTGATGTTGAGGTGGCTAGTGCGATCACCCCCAACACCCCCTTCCCTTGAGGCCTCGATTGCCTTCAAAAGAGTTGGGTGGGTGGGTAACTGTTGTTTCCCGACCAGCGTGGGAGTTGAAGCGGATTAGCATGGCTCCGCGGGAGGAAGGCGGTTGTTGGAAATGGAGCCAGGGGAGGCGAGTGCGCAAAGCACGTTGGATGGTGAGAGAGGGGCTATCAAACGCAGGACTAACAAAATCGTAGGAAAAATGTGTTGCATGAGACATGTACACGCCGGGCATCAAAACTTCCCTGAAGTTAGGACATATCAGGTCTAAATCGCAGGGGTGGAAGTTTGTCTTGGCCGGTCTCCACGTTTGCTCGTATCCATGTCGTTGCAGATGTGCCTTGACTGACGCCTCCCACAGCCCGGATGTCGCAGTGCTTCATTCGGTGACCACTTCACTGCTCCCGGCTATAGGTCCCTGTAGTGGCCTTCCACGTCGTAGGAGTTGAACTCCTCGTTTCAAGTATCATACAAGTGACGTATGTCGTGGTACTTCGACATGTACATGCTACAAGATTGCTGAAATACAGTGCATGCAACATATACATGGGAGTAAGGCTTGTGCAGGAGTTGAGGCTTGTTGCAGATGCAAACTGCCACATCGCCTATAGTGCAAACATGCTTCCGGTCACCTCTCATGTGATCACGAACGTACTTGTCCCGCAAGCGGATCTCGAACTTCCTCCTCACGCCGTCCATTGTGTGAGCTACATGGGATCGGGCCTTGGTAATCTTCTCCATGTAGGCAAGAGTAACCTCTAAGTAGTGCTTCCCTTCATCCAAATGTTACTTGGCCATCATTGTCCGATTGACGAAGTAACCGGCCGTGCGGTTCCATATCTCGTCGACAACAACAGTGATGGGCAGGGTACGGACCCCTTTCAACACACTATTGTAGACCTCGGACATGTTGGTTGTCATGATGCCGTAGAGAGCACCATAGGTGTTGTAAAGAAGGGATCATTTCTCATAGTCCGAGGCATGCACTCTCATCCACTCAGCGAACTCGCTTTGCGGTGCGCCTGGTCCAGAACCTCCACTTGTATGCTCGGTTTCGACCTCAAGCTCCCGCCACACGGCATCAAACTTGCGCTTCTCGTTCTGCAGGCAGATCTTCTTGAACTTCTTCATGAGATCCTTGCTCCAAAAGCGCGTGTGGAAGTTGGCGGCTAGATGCCACATGCACCAACATGTGCGCATGTCATTCCATTGGAACAACGGGCTTGTATTGTGCTGCATGGTGTGCAGCGCGGACAGCAACCTAGCATGACGGTCGGTGATGATGCACACATTCGGCTGGTCCCTTACAACATGTTGCTTCATGTTGGCTAGGAACCACAACCAACTGTCAGTGTTCTCATTCTCCACAATTGCGAAGGCAACTAGGAGCAACTGGTCATTGCCATCAATGGCAATAGCGGTGAGAATGGTGGCCTTGTACTTCTCGCAAAGGAATGTACCATCCATCGTCAAGACCGACGACATTGGGAGAAGCCCTGGACTGCCATGCCAAATGCCCAAAAGACTCGATCAAGGATTAGGGAATGTGGGATGTTCGATGGGTGGGGCCTCTCCATCCTGTTGATGTATGTCTCCAGACTAGCATCCGCAATTTGCTTCAACATTCTGAGGACTAGGTCGTACCCCCCTTCTAGGTACCGTACAACCCTTCGAGCACCTTCCGCTTCGCCTGCCAGACCTACTGTAGCTAACGGCATACCCTACTGTATTCGCTACGTCAGCCATCAGAATCTTCGTGAAACGGTTACATCGGTGACAACTACATGGCTTATGATGGTCACAACGTAGCCCGAGGTCACATTCTTATGCTTTTGCAACAGCTCCTCAAGCTCACATGTGTGATCCATCACGACTGTGACACGAAAGTCCGTTCCCGCCGTAGGGAATCTTTTCGCACGACTTTGCCTGGGCAAGAGCTAACCACACACTTAACTATGTACGTGTCAGGGTTAGACCTGCAGATAATGGAAGACAGATAATGATCAGTAAGTTCGACTGGTCTTCACCGCATTGTGTGGGAAATGTTGCCCCACAAGCAGGGTGTCCGCATTGAAGGCCCACGAAGACTCATGGTCCTGTGGCAGAACAAGGGAAGATGTCGCTTGCCAATCCAATCGACTTGGAACATAGCCCGTGTCTGTTGAAACAATGCCACTAACGATCCCACCCTCATCGTCGGTTTCGTCCTCGCTGGATTGCGAGTCAAGGTCGTCCTCATCTTCGGTGGCAGTGCCCTCGGACATGCCATCAATAATCTCATGACAGTTAACACGAGCACCCTGCCATTTATTCACACCTTCATTCGGTTGGAAACTAGCAAAATCTCTATCAACTAGAGCATCCTGCCTAGTGACGGTCGGCGCTTCTGAGACCTCTCTTGTCGTCAATGAACCGAAGAGGGGGACAAGAGCATCACCGCCCCTTCGACGGCGGCCCCTCGGAGGACTAAGCGGGATAAACAAAATGGACATACACCATGGGTCATCGATAGATTGGAGCGTGAGGATTGGTAGCGATCTCCATGTAGTGTGCCCACATGGCACTGCTGGTCACCTTCGCTAGGCCCCAGAACAGTTACCCATGCGGTGGGACCATACTGGCGGTGACCGTCTCTGTTACTATCTTATTCCTAGGGACATGTCTATCGATCAACTGCCGAATGCACCGTCGTAGCTCGAGCAAATCTACGTGTGCCAGGTTGGGAACATTTAATAAGGCACATTGGCAGCTAGACATATCAACTCCGTCTGGACTACGATGCACGTTACCGTGGAACACGTACAATGTCTCTATTTTTGACAAAAATAACATATTGGTTTTAGCCAAAAGAATTTTAAAACCACCTATTCACCCCCTCTAGTCGGCCTCCTCGATCTTACAAACATTCCATCAATTACCCACAATGACTGCCCAAACCACTTTCATGATAAAAAATGATGATTAGGATATTTAATGCCTCAATACTTAAGCAAGATTAGTATGTCGCTTAAGTACAACCTATAACTAGTAATTACCACATAGTTACTAGGGTTACATGGAATAAGGGATTCAATTGCCAAAGGATGGTATAATGATTAATTAATCATCAAATGAGTATTTAACTACCTTAAGATTTAACATACATTTGCTTAAAGAATTAAAGAATGCAATTTTGGTAATTTAAAGGAATATAATTGGTAAAATGTAGGTTCAACATGATCAAAGTATTGACTCGCTTGGAGTGAAGGTGAGAGAGTCTTGAAAGTCTTGTGCTTGATCAAACTAGAGATCTCTCGTGTCTCCAGACAAACGCACCGGAAAAAGAATAAACAGGCAAAGAGAACAAATAAATACACAATAATTAGCAAATGAACTCCAATCCATTATAAAGGTCTTGAATTTATACAAATTTAGAAAAAAAATCACTAGAATCGGAGTTATAACGGAGGAGAACAGAGATTCTGGAATTTTGGCTTCAAGTATTGTTGGTTCCGAGTACTATTTTTTTAGTACCGCTTCGAGTAATCTTGTTTTTTAGTACCGGCTTAGCTTCTTATTCGTTTTCGAGTCTTCGCTTATTTAGTACCGCCCGCTTCGAGTATTGATCACTTTGAGTTGACCGGTCGGAAGGAGGTTCTATTACATGACGTACTCGGAAGGAGTTTTGACTACACGACGGAAGGAGTTTCGACTACACGACGTAGTCGGAAGGAGCTTTGACTACATGGGGTTGGAAGCGGTTTTGACTACACGTGGTCGAAGGGGGTTCGACAACACGTGGTCGAAAAGGGTATCGACTACGTCTGGTCAGAAAGGGTTTCGACAAAGCGATGTGGTCGGAAGGGGTTTGACAACGCGACGTGGTCGGAAGGAGGTTCGCCAATGCGGTGTGGTCTGAAGGAGTTCGCCAACGCGGTGTGGCCTTAAGGAGTTTCGACAACGTGGCGTGGTAGGAATGAGTTTGAAAATGCGGTGTGGTCTGAAGGAGTTTCGACAACGCGGCATGGTCGGAAGGGGTTCGATAACGTGGTGTGGTCTGAAGGACAAGAGGGAGAACAGGGCACGAGAGAAGGGAGCTTACCAAGACCAAGAGGGAGGTCGAAGGAGGTCAGCGGACGACGAACGGTGGTGGGGGAGCTCACGGTCGGAGGCGAAGGAGGACAACGATGAAGGGGACGACCAGGACTAAAGGAGAAGAGGAAAGACAGCGGTTCCTGCGACACAAAACTGAAATCGAGTGAGGAGATCGCTTCAAGGAGCTATGGGGCACGAATTAACTCGGGTAGAAGAGGGGGCTGCACTAGTGCGGCGAGAACCGAAAGGAGGCGCGCTGTGGATTGAACTCGGAGCTTTGGCAAACCACAATAGCACAAGTGAGAGTGGGGGAAGGAGGTGGAAGGGGGCTGCTCGGGCTCTTTATAGTCGAAGGGGAGGGAAGGAAGAGCCGATGGAGACTTAGAGGTGCCGGTTCCCGAGGCAGTCATGGCAGCTCTGGTCGGAGAGGACAGGGTAGCTGCGCACACAGTGGGGAGGTGATGGAAGCGACGACTTCGGGCGAGCCGAAGCAGGTGGTGGAGACGATAGGGTGACGCGTTAGGTGGTGCAGGCGTCGCAATGCGCAACGCAGAGCGCGGGATGACGCGGCGGCGAGATAGGCGACAGGACGGAGTGGCGAGCAACTCTGGTGCGGTCACAATGCGCGACAGGGAAGTGGGGCGAGCGGACATCACGGTGATGGAGGCGGCGAGTTCGGGGGCCAAGCAGGTGGAGGAGGCGACACGAGCAGGTGGGCATCGCAGGCGTCGGGCGGTGAGGAAGGGGGTGCTGGAGTCCACGGGCAGGTGGAGCAGGTGGCGGAAGGGACAGAGCCATAGGGGCTGGCGATGGGACGGGACCACAGAGGGCACCGGAGTCGAGGGAAGCAGGTGGTGACAGAGCATCGGGCGTAGGCGGTCAGGTGAGTGCACAAGTGCTACACAGGGTGCTCGGGGCTGGTACGACCAAGAAGAGAGAAGACAAGGGGGCAATGAGAGCTAGCCTGGCTGGGCCGAAAGGGGGGGGAGGATGGGCCGGGGAAAGGGAGAGGATGAGGTGGGCTGAGCCCAGGAGGAAGGATGGGCTAGCCCAAGGGGGAAGAAAGTGGGTTGAGCCTAAAGAGAGGGTTTTTTGAATTGGAGGTAGAAGTTGGAGATTTTGAAAATACAACTTAAGTTGAAATAAGTTTTTGAAACCAACTAACAAAAGCAATTACTATTTACAGTCCAAAAATGTAATGTTATAGTAACTTTATATGTGTTATGAATATTGTGTGTATATATTCAGAGGCCCAATGGGTAATATATATAGTGTGTACAAGGAGGATATGCCATGTACAGATAAGGAAATACAAAAAGATTTCTATATCTAACATATCTCTAACATCCCCATGAAATGCAAGGCATATACAATAGGATTGCATTTGGAAAGAGTTGACACTAAAATATGAAAAATCCAAAGTCTGAGTCTTGATAATGTTATTGTAGCATGAATGATACGGCCATATCTACAACCAAAGCATTGCAAAAGGTAAAACAAAATATTGTGAAGGCCGATAGGGTGGATGGGGATGCTGGCCAACGAGAGGGGACGTTCTCTCGGGATAAAACCCTAGCGTGTGCGTGCAGTCAAGAAAGACATGTGGTGGGATGGCAGCAAGGGTTGCATTGGCGTCAGAAGAAGCATCAAGTGCATGGAACAAGTTTGTGCAAGAAGCTAAGAGAAGGAAAGCCCACAACACAAGGAAAACCAAGAGGGAGATTTGGCCATGCATGGAGAGGACGTCAGGAACATGGCATGTGGGTTGGTTCATTTGGATCCAATTGAGATGACCAATTGGTGATTAATATTTTATTCCAAAACTAGAATAGTTTAAATTCTAATTAAAGAAAGTATTTTTTGGTTGATTCTTTGTTCACGTGAGCGATAACCAACTCAGATCTTCGCTCACATGAGCAAGAATTGGATACGATTCTTGTAGCAACTCGGACCTTTGTTCATCCGATTTTTGTGCTTGTGTGGGAGGCTATATAAACCCCCATGGCCGCACCATATGGGGACAAGTTATGATTTAGATAATAAAAATCAGAAAAGCCGTTTTGGCGCATATCGTGTGTTCTTGAGTCGTGATATGAGTTGGAGAGATTGAGGAGAAAGATTGAGAGCAAGATCAAGATATCTATCTCTTGTTTGAGTACTATTCACCTAACGCTAGTACTTGCAATTCAATCTATTAGATTGGTTTGTGAGTATATTGATTTTCTTACAATTCAATTCACCGAATTGGTTTGTGAGATTACTCTTGATCTTCGAGTGTACCGTGAAAGATTGGGCCAACAATCGGATTCATCTAATCAACTAGGTGGATCCGTATCGGGTGTATCGAGCTTGCTTGTTCACGGTGATTGTTGCTATGAAGATCAAGTATCGACATGGCCGTCTGAAGGACATGAAGTTGGTCATGCAATTCAACTACACTATAGATCAATGTGAGGAGGATTCACTCTACGATCCGAGCTACATATTCTTCAATCGGTGTCGAGTGGGAACACAGTTGTGCTATGATGATCGATCACGGGAAGCTTGACAAGCGCCGCAAGCCAAACACTTGTGGATGAGTTGGGGTTGATCACAAAGCCACATCGAGCCATATCTATTGCTTTGGAGGTTCAAGCACATTCGATCACAAAACAAGTGGAGGTAAAATTTTCTTTGGATGGGTATCTCTTGTTGTTACTTGTGACGTGATTCCTATGCATATGAGAGCATGTTCGTTGGTGATTGGTGCATATTGGTTGAAAGAACAACACATACATCGAGTTGCATCACGCCCGTCATGCGGTACTCCTTTCCATGGAGAGGAACACGAAGGACATTACATCTTGGTCCTCGTCAAGGTACTTTGAAGATAGACAATGACGAGACAAGGCCCAAGGAGACATTAGAGAGCAAAGAAAAGGCTAAAGGCCAAGAAACGTGAAGAAGAATGGTTGGTAGGGAAGAACGAGAAGAAATTAGAATTGGCGACCCTTCTTTCTACCCAAAAACAGCAAGAGGTGTCGTTCCATGATGACAAAACTACTAGTGAGGCACCACAAGATGGTCTTTGTATCTTGACCAAGGCGGTTCGAGTTAACAACACTTCCATTCTCACAACGGGCAAATAACCAACGTTTTCAAATCGAGTGCAAAATCAATGGCAAAGTTTACAAGCTTATCGTTGATGGTGGAAGCTACAACAATATCATTAGCAACGATTTGGTGCAAGCTTTGGGGTTGACAACTGGCGACATCGAAACCGTATTATGCACAATGGTTACATAATGTCGATGGCGAAAATTACTCATCGTGTCAAAGTTTGTTTTTCAAGTAGGAGACTATCACGACAAAGTGGAGTGTGACGTTGTGCCTATGCATGCATGTCACTTGTTGTTGGGGCGTCCGTGGCGAGATGATCGCAATGCTACGCACCACGGAGGTCCAACAAGTACTCTTTGGTGCATCGGGAAGATCATATACCACGTGTCCTATGCCGAGAATTCTATTCATGCCGAGAGATCATAGCTAAAAAGACGATCGTGAAGACTACCCCGACGGAGATTCTGAGGTTACACAAAAGACGAGGACGTCTTTTCTTGAAGAAAGGAGGATGATACGCCATATCTACAACCAAAGCATTGCAAAAGGTAAAACAAAATATTGTGAAGGCCGATAGGGTGGATGGGGATCTTTGCCAACGAGAGGGCGTTCTCTCGGGATAAAACCCTAGCGTGCGTGCAGATCAAGAAAGACATGTGGTGGGATAGCGGCAAGGGTTGCATTGGCGTCGGAAGAAGCATCAAGTGCATGGAACAAGTTTGTGCAAGAAGCTAAGAGAAGGAAAGCCCACAACACAAGGGAAACCAAGAGGAGATTTGGCCATGCATGGAGAGGACGTCGGGAACATGGCATGTGGGTTGGTTCATTTGGATCCAATTGATGACCAATTGGTGATTAATATTTTATTCCAAAACTAGAATAGTTTAAATTCTAATTAAAGAAAGCATTTTTGGTTGATTCTCGTTCACGTGAGCGATGGCAGAGCTCGAATCTTGTTCACATGAGCGATGTCGGATCTGATTCTTGTAGCAACTCTGATCTTGTTCATCCGATTTTTGTGCTTGCGTGGGAGGTTATATAAACCCCCCATGGCCGCACCATATGGGGGACAAGTTATGATTTAGATAATAAAAATCAGAAAAGCCGTTTTGGCGCATATCGTGTGTTCTTGAGTCGTGATATGAGTTGGAGAGATTGACGGAGAAAGATTGAGAGCAAGATCAAGATATCTATCTCTTGTTTTGGAGTACTATTCACCTAACGCTAGTACTTGCAATTCAATCTATTAGATTGGTTTGTGAGTATATTGATTTTCTTACAATTCAATTCACCGAATTGGTTTGTGAGATTGTTACTGATCTTCGAGTGTACCGTGAAAGATTGGGCCAACAATCAGGATTCATCTAATCAACTAGGTGGATCCGTATCAATGAAACTCTTAGAAAATATATCGATAAAAGATCTCTTCCCATCCGGGGTCGTGCGTCAGCCCATAAAGCACAAGAAAGTGTAGGGGTTGAGAAAGTAGAGGTAAGCGAGAGCAAAGTCGACCGCGACAACACGGCAGAGAAGATGATGAAACTAACAAAAATAGAAAAAAAAATTATCTAATCAAGCTGAATATGAATAGATAGAAGCATGGTGGCGCAGATAGAAGCCCAAGACGGCGGCGACACAATGCATAAGAAGTGCAACAGAGGCGCAGTGCGGAAGAAGCCTGACGGCCTTAGAAGCTTGGGGTAGCGGCTAAGAGAGAAGCGGCAGCATCATAATGACTTCTACGATCTGCAGCGGCTCAGAGAGAAGAATGGCGACGGCCAGGCAAAAAAGGAACTCCTATGCTTCTATGATTGACAATAAATTTGTGAACTCGCATGGCGTATGAAGAACTCAAAGACAAAGTGATACGAACCAATACGCAATGGAAGAAATGACACAAATAAAGAAAAGACTCAAATATAACTAGCAGCATATACTAGCAGTTGAAGAAGACCCGTTTCCTTATCCAACCAACTAGCACCAGTGAGCCCATAAAGCTTGTAGCAACACCATCAGCATCCCAAACAAAGCGATGGCTAGATCACCTCTTCCTGTATGCAGTGATAGACTCTGGGATGACCACGAAGTGGGGTCGTTCAATAAAAGATGTCGTAAAAACTGCCATTGAAGAAACAGCAGCAGCAAACCCACTCCTCTCCCCATCATCTCTTGCCACTTCCCGTTCCTCCCAGTCGAACAAAGCAGCAACCTCCTCACTCAAAAAAAAAAACTCAGCAAAACCAACACATCACGCCAAATCTCAGATTGAGCTGCGCTCCAAGAAGAAAAAGGATGGCCTTGGTGGCGCTCCAAGAAAGGAGGGTTGCGGTGGCATTGCTTCAAGGAAAGAGTAGCAACAGGCGAGCAGGCAATGTGCAAGCAACGAAGCAGAGCAGGCGAAGAACCGGAGATGGGAACGAAGAAGAGCCGAGCGCAGAACTTAAAGACGAAGATGCGACTCGATCTACAGCAGAGACGACGCCATGGGAGGAGGCGCATGCTCCATGCCGTCGAGTAGAGCGTCGAGCAAGACAAGCAGCAGTGGCGGTCCAAGAAGAGGATAGCGGTGGCGGCCCAAGCAGGGGAAGACCCAGCGGCGACGGGGAGAAGGCTGCGCGTGGGGAGTCGTCGGGTCGAATCTGGCTGATGGATCCAAGACGACGGCTGCAATAAGTTGACAAGGCTACAACGAGCAGAGATTGATGGCGGGCTCGATCTGGGTAGCAACCACGAGTGGACAAGCCACATCGGTGAGCTTGCAAGAAGTAGAGCAAGATGTCTCCAGGTGATGTTGAAAATCCGGCGACGAGCAGAAGATGCAGAGCCCAGCGGAAAAGCACGGGCGGCGACGACGAGAGGCTGCCCCAGGAGCGGAGATAGCTCCTCCCGGGGGCAGCAGGCATACGAAATGATGAAGGCTAGGTTGTAGGCTAGGGTTTAGAACTTTTGCTCTGATACTATGTTATGAATATTATGTGTATATATTCAGAGGCACAATAGGCAATATATATAGTGTGTACATGGAGAATATGTCATGCACAGATAAGAAAATATAAATGACAGATAAGAAAATACAAAAGATTCCTATCTCTAACAATATGCAACTTCTGAAGCCTGCATTTGTTGTTTAATGCAGATGTTGAACTTGGCTCAACAAGATTTTCTAGGGGAAGCGTGCTGCAATTTATCAGAGGTTGTACAACATCAGCGAGAGGATCCTATGCAAAATACCACGAATAAGAAATAACTAGTTGCGTTATACAATTTCTCTAAATAAATGCAAATGAAGAGGAGAAACATGAATGTCTTCTCTTGATATTTTATTTTGTGCTTCTTTGCTCTTTTCACAGATTGTCACGAAATTCAAGCATAGCCTGACATTGAGCCTCCGAGGTGATACTGGACATGCCCTTCTGGGAACAATGACAGTACATGCTGAAGAAAGTGCTTCCTCAAGGATGGCAGTTGAAATGACATTCCATTGCCTGAACTTGGAAAACATGGATGTCTTCTCCAGAAGTGTATGAATTTCCTTCGTTAGTAAAGTAGAATGTTATAAGTTGGCCAATCAGTTGCAATCCTCTAAATTTTTATTTGATTTTGATTATGCAGGATCCCTTCTTGAGAATATCAAGACTGGTAGAAACTGCTGGCCCCATTCCTATATGTAAAACAGAAGTGGTGAATGACAACTTAAACCCTGTTTGGAGGTCCATAACGCTAACATCACAACAATTTGTTAGCAAGGCAAGTACATTTTTCTCGTTGTTGGAATATTGTGTTGGCATTGCTAAGCAGTTAGCTCATGTGTAATTCAAGGTTGGCCTGATGTTTTTTTAATCTTTTACTTTATTTCAGGATAACCCACTGCTAGTTGAGTGTTTTGATTTTGATTCCAGTGGTGATCATGAAATTATTGGGTAGGTTGGCTAAGGAAGTGTTTTGGTATCTTTTGCCATTGGTTCTGAGCTTAATTATGCCCTTGCTTGTCTGACTAATAGGGCCTTCCAGACAACTATCGCTCAGCTTGAAAATCTATATAATCAATGTCTGGACTCTGGAACAAATTTTTATAGCCATAAGGGACAAAAAAAGGTTTGAATTTCTCTTGTACGATGCGTTCTACTGAACAAAGCCATTCCATCTAACCGTTCCTAATGTATCCAATCTGTGTTCAGTTGAAAGGACAGTTGATCGTGGATAAGTTCCAGGAAAAAGTCCAACATACTTTTTTGGACTATATTTCCAGCGGTTTTGAGCTCAATTTTGTGGTGGCTGTAGATTTTACTGGTTAGTTCGAATTGTCAGCTTGAACTATATATCTGTAGCTCTGTCAATCATATGTGTTTTACATCCGTGCTTTATTTGTGTTTTCAGCCTCAAATGGCGACCCCGTGCACCAGTCTTTGCACTACATTGACCCCTCTGGCAGACCAAACTCATACCAGCAGGTTAGGGATCGTATGGTGTGCTATACTATTGTTGAAACCAAAGAAAGCCTGCTTATTGAACCATGTAATGTACCAGGCAATACTAGGGGATGGCGAAGTTCTGCAGTTTTATGACAATGATAGGCGATTTCCTGCTTGGGGTTTTGGAACAAGGACACCACAAGGATTTGTATCTCACTGCTTTAACTTGAATGCAACTACAAATGACTGTGAGGTGAGATTCATGTCTGATGAGTTATTATTATTTTTTACCATGTTCGATAAATCTTGGTGGTAACATTTTGTTGTGCCCCTTAATAATGGTATACTCATCGAAAGACTTTTTCACAAGTTTATAGCAGGCATGCACCAAAATGTGCATAAAATTCTTTTGAAAAGAAAATACCATGTAACATTGGTAGCAACATGAATTGTCCCCTATAAACCAACTTCTGAATATTTGTGTACTCTAATGATTGAACCTCTTAGATACCAGCTTGATTTATTTCCTCGCTTTTCAGTAGTAGTATTAATAGAGCAAGTAGAGCTTCCCACACAAGAATGTAGTGCTTTAAGCCCAATTGTGTTCAGCTGCAAATAGCCTCCTGTGTTTGGCCTTTCTTACAACGTTTCTGGCAGATATTGCTAATTCAGAATTTCAGATACCTGTAGATATTTTCCCTGTTCCATCCACCTTCATAATTACTACTATTAGAAAAAGAGGAACAAAAAGAGACACGAATTTTTATGTGAAAAACCCTACAGGAAAAAACCACCGGTGCTAACCGGCGATAATCATTATATGAGGAGTGTTTACAAATCACATGGGATTATAATGAGGCGTCAACTCTCCTGTGCAACTTACATGAGGTATATAAATGGGTAACATGACTTGGAGTCTAAGTAAGAAACCTAATCCGCTAATATGACAAGTTTGAATTCGACCACATTAGGAATTCGGATCACATATCTCAACAATCTCTACCTTGAGACGAATTTCCTCTTGTAGCAAAATGAAAAGTCATCAATCACCAGAATAACTCTACAATAAGATAAAAAATCACCGTGCGCTAATTAGTCTCTAGGACTAAACTGTAATACCAACTAAGATTGAGCAAAGCTCAAACTTAGTAATAAGAACTAGCTTTGTCATCATATCAGCTGAATTATCACGAGTACTTATCTTGCACACCTTGACATCACCTTGAGCAATAACACCTCGAATAAAGTGATATCTCACATCAATGTGTTTTGTTCTCTCATGGAACATCGATCCTTTGTAAGACATATAACACTTTGACTATCACAAAATATAGTAGTACAATAATTTTCTCCACAAAGCTCAGTGTACAAATCTCTCAACCAAATAGCTTCCTTACAAGCTTCAGAAATAGTCATATATTCCACTTCAGTGCTAGATAAGGCTACAGTAGCTTGCAAACTTGCCTTCTAACTAACAGCACAACCACCAATGGTGAAAACATAACCTGTAAGGGACCTCCTCTTGTCCAAATGACCAGCATAATCAGAGTCAACATAACCAACAAGTTCATCTCTAGAATTCCCAAGCTACAAACGAGCATTAGAAGTGCCACACAAATATCTGAAAATTCACTGAACTGCTTTCCCATGCTTTTTTCCAAGATTAGACATGTATCTACTAACAACACTCAGTGCATGAGATAAATCAGGACGAGAACAAACCATAACATACATAAGAGAACCAACTGCAGTGGAATATGGAACTCTAGACATGTACTCAATATCATAATCTGACTCAGAACATAAGGCTGAAGATAATCTGAAATGCGAAGCTAATGGAGTACTCACTGGTTTTGCATCATGCATATTAAAACAACGAAGGATCTTCTCAATATAACCTTGTTAACTAAGGTATAACTTGCCAGATTTTCTCTCTCTAATAATCTCCATGCCAAGAATTTTCTTTGTTGCACCTAGGTCTTTCATCTCAAATTCATTACTCAATTGTACTTTCAGTTTTGCTATTTCTGACTTATCTTTTGCAGCAATCAACATATCATCAATATAGAGAAACAAATAAATATCTGAACCACTAACAGTCTTTCAATAGACACAGCTACCATAATCAGACCGCTTAAAATCATGAGAGAGAGCATAAAAGAGTCCAATCTCTTGTACCATTGCCTAGGAGATTGCTTCAAACAATAAAGATATTTTTTTAATCTATAAACAAGGTATTCTTTTTCAGGAATAACAAAAGCCTCAGGTTGGTCCATATAAATATCTTCTTCCAACTCCCATGTAAGAATGCAGTTTTAACATCTAATTGCTCAAGTTCATAATCATGCATAGCAACAATACTGAGTAAAGTACGAATAGAACTATGCTTCACAACTAGGGAAAATACATCTTTAAAATCAATACCTGGAATCTGACTATAACCTTTAACGACCAACCTTACTTTATACCTTGCCGGTTCAGTAGGAAAAATATCTTCCTTTCTTTTGAAAATCCATTTGCAATGAACAAGCTTCTTCTCCTTTGGTAATTTCATTAATTCCCAAGTGTCATTCTTTTCAAGTGACTCTATCTCATCATACATAGCAGTTATCCACTTATTACAATCAGTGGAGTCAATAGCCTCAGAGTATGATGAAGGTTTTGCATTACTTTGAATTTCTTCTGCTACACTTAAAGCATAAGCAACAATATTAGCTTCTTCAATCAACCTCTTGGGTGGACTAATCTTCCTCCTGAGTCTGTCAACTGCAATGAACCGTTGTAGTGGCTGCTCAACAATAGGAGGATTCTCAACAATAGGTGCGTCATGAACAATAATATTTTCTTTATCTGATGTGTTATCTGAACTAACAAAATGATCCACCTGAACACTTGAATTCTGCTCACTGTCAACCGGAACATTAGTAGGCAGTTTATCATGAAACATAGCAGATTCATTAAAGATAATGTTTCTGCTAATCACAACCTTATTTGCTTCAGGATTCCACAACTTGTATCCTTTAACACCAGATTTATAACCAAAAAAGGTGCACTAGCAGCTCTAGGCACTAGTTTTCCATTATCAACATGAGTATAAGCAATACAGCCAGAAACTTTTAATTCTGAATAATTTGCTCGGGAACCAGACCATACCTCAATTGGAGCCTTCTTTTCAATTGCAATAGAGGGTGACTGATTAATAAGATAGCAAGCAGTGGAAGCGGCTTCAACCCAAAAACTTCTATGCAAACCTGCATTAGACAACATGCGACGGGCCTTGGAAATGATGGCCTTGTTCATACGGTCGGCTACACTATTTTGTTGAGAAGTATGGGGAACATTGTAGTATCTGACAATGTCTCCAGTCTTGCAATATGATTCAAATTCATTAGAACAGAATTCCATCCCATTATCTGTGCAAAGTTTCTTTACCTTCTTTTCAGTTTGCCTTTCAATCATAGTCTTCCACTCTTTAAATGCTAAAAATATTTCTGACTTATGTTTCAAGAAATAAGGCCACACTCTTCTAGAGTAATCATCAATAATTGTTAACATATAACTAGCACCTCATAGCGATGTTGATGCGGACATCCTTAGTTATGTTGTTTCATATAGTGTTTTCAATTCATTAAATACCTCAGAACAACATGAGCTTACTAAGAGAGTTGAAAAACAAGAGAAGCTTATCCAACAGGTGAATATGTTCCCTGAATTTCTTTTTAAATTAGTTGAGAATATTATACTACCTAATAGCGGGTCATCGCTTGTTTTCAGGTTCGAAGAAGAAGGTTCATTGGAAGACAAAGAACACGATACTTCACAAGTTCAAGATGATCTTCGCAGAAACTCGGAAGGATCTAGCATACACAATATATATATTTGGAAAGCTTATCAAGTCCACTTTCCAATGGATCAAACGGCATGTGATTTGGAGCTTTCTACCACAAGTTATGGCTATTCGAGTACATACTGCACATTCAGACCGACCAATGTGCGAGAGTTGACAAAGTTGAGGATTCCGTGGCTTGTACAACATCTTGGGAGGATATCAAGCTATACCAAGACTTTTTAAAGGTTCACAAGAGTCTCTTTCCCAAGTTTCACACGAATTCAAATCATTTCAATTAATGAAATTGAAGATAGGAAGGTTTGGATTCAATTCGGATTCGGAATCAGCATCAAATTCGGATTCGAATCAGCAGGACAGTCCGGAGTAAAACGGTCATAACTTTCACAAACGGAGTCCGATTAGGGTGGGCTTGTTGGAAAGATAACTTTAAGACCGATCCAATGGATCCTCCCTCACTCCGAAATTTGTCCTGTATCAAAAGATATGACCAAAATAATATGATGGTTGTAAAATTAGAGTTTCCTTTTGTTTTAGATTGAGTCGGAATTGGAGTAGGAATTCTAATTCCAAATTAGAGTAGGAGTAGGGCCTCTTGGCCAGCCATGAGGAGAAGGGGCACTATATATTGAGGGGTAGACCCCCATTGTAACCTCAGACCACGTTTAATATATTTTTAAAGCTTTTGATTGATTCTCCTGTTGTGCTTATAGCCAAAACAGAGGGAATTGGGCGTTGAAAACAAGGGGTCGTTCTTGCTTTTCCGCTGGGAATTGAGGGTTCGACGATCTTCACTTGTGGTCAGCGGGGATCCAATCAAGTGTGTGTTTGGGTGAATTTTCCATAGAGTTGCAATGTAACACCCCAGCCCAACACTGAGCCTAGAATGCCACCACACTTACTCTCTTTACTAATAAATATCGACACACTATAAAACTACAGCAGGAAACAACAATAAATATATCCAGGGATCACAAAAGAACATGCATAATTATGGTTCAAACGATAATAAATAATCAAGTGGAATAAACCAGGTAAGCAGTCCAAAATAGCATCAACCAATGAATCCAAATTATTAAAGCAAATAGTCTAGTCCAAACGTTGTCCTAAACTTTATTCAAACTCTAACATGTCCAAGAGTAATCCAATTGTGAATGAAAAGGTTCTTATGGCAAATGATCATGTGTTGTCCATGTGCTCTACTCGCTCTCAGTTACGGCATCCTCGAAGATCACCTAAAAACAACAATAGAGCAAGGGTGAGTCCACGACTCAGCAAACACATCCATAAACAACGAACAATAATCAATCAACAGCATTCAATAACTTCATTAACATCACAGGTACTTCTATTAATATTCTCATCCATTAATCTCATGTATCAATGCAAATCTAATCTACATGTCCACATGCACTTCTTTCACAGATACGGTATAGCATGAGTGAATGCTCGCGACAACATTCACTCTCAAGCCCGTTCCTCCATAAGGATCGGGGACCTCCTCCACTCCCGTGGAGTTGTGATCATTCATGATCACCTGCTCATATGCAAAAATGCTTATGAATGCAAACATGCAAACTCCATCATAAACATCATATCCATCTTTTCATCATGCTTGTCAACAAAGATATAAACATACCAATTATTTGTTTGCAATTAAACAAAAAAAAAGCACAACAATAATGGTAATAGAAGATAAAGAATCGCAGTGATCATCATTGATCGCTGTCTACCATGCACTTGCCTTTACTAGTTGCGACGCACAATTTGGTTAGCAGATGGCAACAAGTACGACGCCTCTCCTACATTAAATATTCAAATTTCAATACAAACTACAGCATCATAAGAACAACAATCAATCGACATCGCTCCTACACGTCCCCAAATATACCACGTTACGCCGGTACCGAATAGTTACCCATAGCTGTCCGGTTACTAAAAAGAGCGTAACTTTTGACTCAAAAGTCCAATCACAACAAACCACCCCATTCTGGATTCTTCATAAAATTATCCACATTTTCTTAGATTACAAAGACTTCTAATTAAATCATCTAACCCTCCGTTTTTAGCCCAGAAAGCCGATCTGTCCGCTTCGGAACAGCAGTCTTACTAAATTCATAACTTTTGTTTTACTCAACCAAAATTCGTGTTCTCAGATTCTACAGAACCATTGGACAATTATCTACATCTTTCATGTAGATCAAAAACTCTAATTAAGCTATTTACTATTTTTAGTCTACAGTCTACCAAAACAGCGCCGAAAGACGACAACCGCAAAAACAGCGGTCTGCCGAAAATCATATCTCGAATTATACTTGTCCGATCGACATGATTAAATATGCTATAGAAAGATACCGAAATTATCTACAATTAACTAGTAGATGATATTTCCAAAATTCGCCATTAAGGTACCCGAATAAATCGTTCAACAGAACAGCATACTAATCAGAAGTACTAAACAGCCATCGATTAGAAAATTCTATAACAGCTCTAATTAATCTAAATTCTAATCTCTAGTTAGACCAGTAAAACAGAGAGAAAATAAAATCACAAATCGTTACCCACTCCAATCCGGATCTTGGTTTCTTTCCTTCTAATTTTCTTCTCTACTGTTTGCTAGTATCTTCTTTCACTTTACATAATAAGCCTCCCTTACTTGAACTCAATTCAGCACATACAAATCATGAAGCATGTTATCTAGCAGCCAGAATAGAAGCTAATGCAAAGGCTCACGTGTGGAAAGGAAGATGGCTCCCGGTACAAGCGTATGGATAGCTTCGCTTCGGCTCGGTAATGCGAAAATCAAGAATAAGGCCGGCGCCATCTATACACAAAGCAACCAACACACAGAAAGAGAGCGATCCAGCGGCAATCGGCATCGGCAGCCGACCCTCACACGCAGCACGGCAGTAGCAGATCTTGGTCGGCTCGGCCTGGCGGCCAGCCGCTCGGTAGCGTAGCGGCAGAAGAGATCGCTTCAAGAACGCAATAAGACAAAGAGCGACCAGCGGCTCGGCGGCGCCAGCGGCGAAGAAGCGAATGGCGAACCAAATGAAGAAATCCAATGTGACCTGTACAAATTGAGAAATTCTTTGGCGGCGGGCGGCGTAGCGACAACAATTTGGCTGGCGGCTCGGTGGAATAGAAAAGCTATTAGGGTTTCTAGAAAACCCACAACCTATTTATATAGCTCATAAAAACTCTGAATTATCCTATTTCCACGTATACTAAATTCTTTAATTACGCACAAGCCCTAAATATTTTAACTAATTAACTTATTAGTATTATTGCTATTAATATGATTTTCAGAATATTACACTCTACCCCCCTTAACAGAATTCGACCCCGAATTCTACTCGCCGTTCTACTCAAAGAAAAAAACTATACTGCTGGAATTAAACAACAAAACAACACGTACCCGACGTGAACAGCTCCGGATATTGCTCGCGCATGCGAGATTCCAACTCCCAAGTCGCCTCTCTCTCAGACTGATGCGTCCACAGCACCTTGACGTATACCAACGTCTTGTGCCTCAGCACTCGCTCCGACCTCTCCAGAATGCGCGCCGGACGCGACTCAACTGTGAGGTCTTGCTCAATAGTCAGCGGCTCTAATGAAATCTTATGCTCTGGATCTCTCAAAAACTTCCTCAGCATCGAGACGTGAAACACGTTATGAACCCCACGCATGGACTCAGGAAGGTCCAGGCGGTAAGCTAACTTCCCAATTCTTGCAATAACTGAGAACGGTCCAACGTACCTCGGGCTAAGCTTCCCTCTGGTACCGAACCGAACAATACCTTTAGTGGGAGACACTCTTAAGAGCACCTGGTCACCCACCGCAAACTCCAAGTCACACCTTCTCATATCAGCATAACTTTTCTGTCTACTTTGAGCTGCCAACAAATTCTACCTCACCATGGCCACACGCTCAACGGTCTTCTGAATCCAGTCCGGACCCAAAATTGCCTTCTCTCCAACTGCATCCCAACAAAGCGGCGATCTGCACTTCCGCCCATAGAGAACCTCAAATAGCGGCTCTAATCTTTGAATGGTAACTATTATTATAAGCAAACTACGCAAGTGGCAATCGGTCCTCCCAACTACCCTTCAAGATAGAACACAAGATCGCAACATGTCCTCCAAAGTCCGAATAATGCGCTCTGTTGCCCATCATGCATGGGTGAAGCAGCTGTACTAAGCGGGTGTGTGCCCAATGCACTCTGCAGACTCTCCCGAACTTGGAGACAAACTTGGCGTCCTGTCGAAGCGATGGTCTTTGGCACACCATGCGTCTTACTATTTCACGCACATAAATAGGAGCTAGATCACTCATTGAATTTGTTGTGCGAATAGGAATAAAGTCTTGATTTCTTTGAATCGATCCACCACTACCCAAATCGCATCCTTCCCACGCGGTGAGCGAGGCAACGCCACCACAAAGTCCATAGAGATATCATCCCAAGGCCACTGGGTACCTCCAAAGGCGCAACAACCTGCGGGGCGCTTGTGCTCGGCTTTCACTTGGCGACAAACACCACAAGAAGCCACATAATTAGCAATATCCACCTTCATTCTTTTCCACCAAAAATTCATTTGAGATCTCGATACATCTTAGTCTCACCAGGATGAGCGATTATGCAGTGCGATGTGCCTCCCTCAAGATATCATCTTTGACCTCCGCCTTTTGTGAGTGCGCAAAGGCGACCTTTAAACCTCAAAGTACGAGAATCATCCATACTAAAATCACCCTCTTTACCCTCATCCGGGCGCTTCCTAACCTCCTGTAATAACGGTCACTCTGTTGTGCTTCCGCTTTGCGCCTGGAATAGCTGACTCAAGAATCAACTGTGTCTCAACATGTGATGTGCCCGCATAACAATAAGATATACCCATGCGATCAAAATCAGCAATGAGGCAATCTAGAGTAGCGGGAGTCGCCTTGCGACTAAGAGCATCTGCAACAACATTGGCCTTGCCTGGATGATACTGAATAGTAAGATCGTAGTCCTTGATCAATTCCAACCACCTCCTTTGCCTCAAATTCAGATCCTTCTGAGTGAAGATATACTTGAGACTCTTGTGATCTGTGAAAATATCACAAGGCTCGCCGTATAGATAATGCCTCCAAATCTTGAGAGCAAAGACAACCGCAGCCAACTCCAAATCATGAGTGGGATAATTCTGCTCGTGCTTCTTTAAGCGTCTCGGCGCATAAGCAATCACCTTACCGTCTTGCATGAGAACACACCAAGACCCACTCGAGACGATCTGAAAAGGCGTGAACCGCTTTCCCATCGGGAAGAGTGAGAATAGGAGAGGTCACCAACTTTGTCCTTCAAAATCGTAAATAGCTCACACTCATCGATCCACTGGAATCTCACACCTTTTGAGTAAGTGAGACATCGGTTTGGCGATGATAGAAATCTGCACAAAGCGCCGATAATATCCACCAATCCCAAGAAACTCCTCACCTCCTTCACATTGGTGGCCTCTTCCAATCCACCACTGTGGAGACCTTACCAGATCAACAAAGAATACCACGAGGGTTAATCACATGACCAGAAAACCCATACGAAATCCGAACTCACACTTCTTCAACTTAGCATAGAACTTGTGCTCTCTCAAAGTATCTAAAACCGACCTCAAATGGCGCTCATGATCCTCATTGGTCTTGGAATAGATAAGAATATCATCAATAAACACCACCACGAAATCATCTAGATACTCGTGCAACATGTTGTTCATGGTTTCCATAAAATGGCAGTGCATTAGTCAATCCAAAGGACATAACTTTATACTCATAATGCCCATACCGTAGAGAAAATGCCTTCTCTACATCTGCTCACGCACACGGTTTGATTATACCACGATGGAGATCAATCTTGGAGAATACTTGAGCTCCATTCAGCGATCAAACAAGTCCTCAATGCGGGGCAATGGATATTTGTTCTTGATTGTGACGCATTAAGCGCACGATAATCAATACACATGCGCCAACTCCCATCCTTCTTCTCGTGAATAGAGCAGAGCTCCCCATGGCGATACACTCGCTGATCAAACCTTTAGCCAACAAATCATCCAATTGCTTCTTCAACTCGTCACAAAGCGGACGTGCTAACGATATGGAACATCGAGATGGGGCGAGTACGGAACAAGATCAATGCGAAACTCCACGTCTCGCGCGGTGGCAAACCGGAAGCTCGGTGGGAACACATCGGGTAATCACGACCACCGGAATCTACTCAATCTGCGGCCACGCTCATTTCTCGGCAAGAGCTAAAAAAGCCGATTTTCATCGCGACGGCCGGAACAATCCGACCAACATTGAAAGAGAGCGCGGGCGCACTCCTGAAAAGTCAAAGTCTCCCGGGCGAGGTGCGCACAGAGAGGCATTCTCTGAAAACAGATATCACGGCTCGATAAGAGTGCAACCAATCCATACCCAAGATAACGTCGAGCGGCTCCATTTGAATAACTATCAAATTCGCGTGAACTTCTCTCCATCAATGACAATAGAACACCCAGGACAAGCAGTAGAGCTAGCAATAATACCCCGGAGAACTAACTAACACGGTGAGAAATCCATTTGCATACTCAAGTTCGCTCTCCTAGCAAACGCCGTCGAGACAAGCGAAAAGGTAGCCCCGAATCAAAAGGACTAAAGCATCAAGCGAATCCACAAGCAAAGTACTGTCACCACATCGGGGACGACCGCGGACTCTTGATGGGTATGGCGTACACTCGGTGGCGCCATGGCGAAAAAGACGACGGCGGGCGGCGAGAGCCCCAACAATCTGCGTGGCGGTGCGGTAAAGCGGTCGTGCAACTGAAGCGGTGCGAAGGTGGCGGTGCCGATAGTACCCTCTTTGGGCGCCCAAAGTGAAGGAAATGGCATCGGCGGAGGAGCGATCATCATCCGGAAAGATCCTCGGCGGGACCCATCAAGAAGAAGATGGCACAGCTCCCACTTGATCATGCTAGCGGGGTTACGCGACACACCGCTCCTTGTGACCCGGTCGGCCACACCGACGGCAATCTCCGTCCAAGTGCACTCGGCGTGCGGTGTCCATCACCACACTTAAAGCAAAGCATGCCCCCTACAGGGACAGACGAAGAGCCGGAGTACTGCAAAAGGACGAGGGGTCGAAGAAGAAACGGCCTCGGCTTAGACTTGAAAGCTGCGGTCCTCCTTGAATTTCTTGGCGGTGTGTGAGCAGACCCACTTCCCTCACTAGAGCTCCTCTTCGGTCACCACGAAGCTACCATCCACCAGAGGCTTGCGCCCCTTTGTGAGTCGTGCATCTCCAACTCCATGCCCTAGCTTGCTCCACAACAGAGTGTAGTCACGGAGTGGAGTAGCTCCCAACACATGCCTGGTACTCGACTGAGACCCCGACGGAACCTCTTGGCTTTACGAAGATCATCGTTCGCTCTTGAAGGGACGAAGCGAACCAAGTTGTTGAACTCGACCTCATACTCGAAGAATAGATCTCTTCCCCGAGCAAAGGTCATCAAGGCAACCTCCATCTTCTCCACAAAGAGTAGGGTAAAACTTCCCTTGAACCGATCAACAAAGTCCTCCCAAGTGATCGGACCTTGAGTGGCGGTCCTCGATGACAACACGACCTCCCACCAAATATCCGCTTTGTTGACGAAGAGCACGGATCTCTCCACCAACTCTCTCGAAAGCGGGGTCTCATCTGGACTCCAACCGAGGCGGGTCAACAACAACCTCCTCGGCTACTAACTCAATCACACTCGGGAGGTGGCTCCACGGAACCTCGCCCGCGCCACGACCTCCACGCCAGGGGCCACCACGACCACGTCCTCTACCCTCGGCATAGCTATCAACCACAATCAACAATACACAATGAGCTCAAAGCTCAAAATAAAATCATCCATCAATGAACAACATAGCAGGCGTAAAAACTATATTCGTACCTCTCTCTAACCTCATGCACTAGTGTGTCAAATTTTAGGTTAGTTAACCATTAGCAAATTTTAGTTGATTTACTAATACTAAAACAAATTTTAACAATTTTAGTTTGCCTAAGTTGTTAATCTATTCACCACGGACCTAAAGCCCGCTCTGATACCAACTGTAACACCCCAGCCCAACACTGAGCCTAGAATGCCACCACACTACTCTTCCAACTAATAATTATCGACACACTATAAGATTACAGCAAGGAAACCACGATAATCATATCAATGGACCACAAAAAGGACAAGCATAAATATGGATCAAGCGACAATAAATAAGCAATGGGAATTATAACCAGGTAAATAATCCAAAATAGCATCAACCAATGAACCCAAACTAATAAAGCAAATAGTCTAGTCCAAACGATGTCCTAAGTTTTATTCAACCTCTAACATGTCCAAGTGTAATCCAATTCTGAATGAAAAGATTATTATGGCGAATGATCATGTGTTGTCCATGTGCTCTACTCGCTCTCAGTTACGGCATCCTCGAAGATCACCTAAAGACAACAATAGAGCAAGGGTGAGTCCACGACTCAGCAAACACATCGATATACAACGAACAATAATAAACCAACAGCATTCAATAACTTCATTATCATCACAGGTACTTTCATTAATAATCTCATGCAGTTATCTTCTATTTGATTCACATCCAATAATTTCATGTATCAATGCAAATCTACTCTACATGTCCACATGCACTTCTTTCGCGTATACCGGTATAGCGTGAGTGAATGCTCGCGACAACATTCACTCTCAAGCCCGTTCCTCCATAAGGATCGGGGACCTCCTCCACTCCCGTGGAGTTGTGATCATTCATGATCACCTGCTCATATGCAAAGATGCTTATGTATGCAAAATATGCAAAACTCCATCATAAACATCATATCCAACTTTTCATCATGTTTATCAAAGATATAATCATACCAATTCATTGTTTGCAATTAAACAAAATAAAAGCACAACAATAATGGTAATAGAAGATAGAGAATACAGTGATCGATCATTGATCGCTGTCTACCATGCACTTGCCTTTACTAGTTGCGACGCACAATTTGGCTAGCAGATGGCAACAAGTACGACGCCTCTCCTATATTAAATACACAAACTTCAATACAAGCTATAGCAACAAGAATAGCAATCAATATACATCGCTCCTACACGTCCCCAAATATACCACGCTACTACGGTACCGAAAAGTTACCTATTGCTGACTTGATACTAAAACGAACGTAACTTTTGACTCGAAAGTCCGATCACCACAAACCACCCCATTCTGGATTCTTTATAAAATTATCCACATTTTCTTAGATTACACAGACTTCTAATTAAATCATCTAACCCTCCGTTCTTAGCCCCGAAAGCCGGTCTGTCCGCTTCGGAATAGCAGGTCTTCCTAATTTCATAACTTTTGTTTTACTCAACCAAAATTCGCGTTCTCAGATTCTACAGAACCATTGGACAATTATCTACAACTTTCATGTAGATGAAAAACTCTAATTAAGCTATTTACTATTTTTAATCTACAGTCTACCAAAACAGCGCCGAAAGACGACAACCGTAAAGACAGCGGTCTTCCGAAAATCACAACTCGAATTCTACTTGTCCGATTGACATGATAAAATATGCTAAAGAAAGCTATCGATATTATCTACAATTAACTAGTAGATGAGAATTCCAAAATTTGCCATTAAGATATCCGAATAAATCGTACAACGGACAGCAGGCTAAACAGATTCATTAGACGGCATCTCGTCTACAAATTAAAGAACCCTCTCTAATTAATCTAAATTCTAATCTCTAATTATCATAGCAAAACAGAGAGAACATGTATTACACCTGGTTTTCCACGCGCAGGAGACTCGGCTCGGCGCCAAAGAAGAATCAGCGGCGATCGCGCACCAAGAAAAAACTTCGGCGAAGAACAGCGGCCAGCGCGTAGGGGCGGCGAAGACACCAATAAGCGCGCGGCCAGCGGCGGCAAATCACGCGCGAAGCGTGAGCGGCGATCAAGGCGGTGGAAAAAAGCAGCGAACAACAACTGCCCCACACGCAAAGAAGAAAAAGCGTAAGATCGCTCGGTGGCGATAGCGGCTCGGCGGCCTGGCGCCAGGTGCAGCGTCGGCGATCCTTGGTGGCGGCGAAGTCTTCACGCGGGGAGGGCAATGAGCGGCGAAGCACAGCGCGCGCACAAGAACGCCAGCGAGCAAAGCGTAGTGAGAAAAAATGCTGGCGCGGTGTGGATTAACCAAAGGAAAGAAAATGGGACTAGGGTTTCTAGAAAAACCACAATTCATTTATATAGCTCTAAAAATTCTGAAATTCTATTTTCCCAAATTCCTTTTATTTAATTGCGCACCGACCCTTAAAACGTTATTAATTAATTATTTATTGTTACCATTTAATTAATTACGCTCCGACCCTTAAGACGCGATTATTAATATTATTATTATTTTCAGAGTATTACAATCTAGCAGCCAGAATAGAAGCTAATGCAAAGGCTCACGTGTGGAAAGGAAGATGGCTCCCGGCGTGGCGATAGATAGCTTCGCTCGGCTCGGTAGTGCGAAATCAACAACGGCCGTGGCGGCATCTACAGCAGCGCAACAGAAATGCAGGAACAGGCGATCCACGCGGCAATCGGCGGCGGCGGCCCTCCGCGGCCGCATGATAGCGAGATCTTGATCGGCTCGGCGCGGTAAAGCCGCCGCTCGGTGGCGTAGCAGAAGAAATAGATCGCTTCGGCAACGCGCGCATAAGACGACCAAGCGGCTCGTCAGCCAAAGCGGCGGCCCGGAATGAAGCGAACCAAATATGAAGAAATCCAACAAGACCTGTAGCGGTAGAAATTCTTTGGCGGCAAGGCGTAAGCGACGACAATTTGGCTGGCGGCTCGGTGGAATAGAAAAGCTATTAGGGTTTCTAGAAAACCCACAACCTATTTATATAGCTCATAAAAACTCTGAATTATCCTATTTCCACGTATACTAAATTCTTTAATTACGCACAAGCCCTAAATTCTTTAACTAATTAACTTATTAGTATTATTGCTATTAATATGATTTTCAGAATATTACATGCAAGTCCGTGCATTGGCGCGGGGATCAGCTGGTGGTTCATCAGGATACACAAGTTATCGAGAGGTTCTACGTCGAGAAGATCTGACACCCCGCATCAGGTGGTATCAGAGCTCCATTGACTCGGTAGGATCTTTATCCAGTTATCTTTTTTTTCCCATACACGAAAAAGCTATACAAAAAAAAAATCAGCCGTAGTATTTAATTTGTTATTCTAGTGAGTTTTGTTAAGTTTTTGTCCATTAGAATCAAGTTTATTTTGTTGATATTGATTTTTTTACGTTGCTTTTTATTTTGAGCCTAGTTTGATTTTTTAGCCATGTCTATAAAAAAAAATAAACAGAAGTGAGACATCAATTTATCCTTTGTGAACCTTTCAATCCTTTGCGAATACTTTGAACCTATTTAAGACTAGCTAAATCGTTGCTTAGGGCTGCATATTAATATTTTTGTTCTTCCAATTGTTCAAAAATCAAAAGGTGGGAAAGAAATTTTGCTCATTTTTTGTAGAACAAGAATTTTGGCAATAGTTCAAAAAAGCAAGGAAAAAGAGAAGAGAAAAAAAGAAACAAGAGAAAAAGAAAAGAGAAAAGGAAAAAGAAAGCGCATAGCCGAATCATAAACTTGAGCGAAAATCCCCACTCATTCTTGATTCAATTGTTAGAATATCAATATTTTGTGCAAACTTGTGTCTTAGTTTCATTATTTGCAACTAGCTAGCGTCTTTCTATAACTTGTGCAATACGAGCTATTTTGTTCTTCACTTATATCTTACATAGCTCATTCCTTGATTGCACTAAGTTCCAATATCTTTGAATGTGAGTTGCTTTGATTTTCACTTATATCTTTGTGATCGGCAACTAGGCATTGAATTCTAGTTTGGATATTTACTTAGCCTTACAATACCTATAATTTTCAAATTAAGTAGGTATCCATACCAAGCTCCACAAAACACCCGTTGTCGTGCTTTGACTTGCTCTTGAAATTCACTCATTTCTCACGTTGTTTTAACCTGTAATATCAAGTGTGAGTTTGTCACCTCAATTCACTTCGGAAAGGTAAGAATGTAATTCGGTAAGACAAGTGAGTTTGAGAGATACACATACACCTACATACATATTCTTTGCTTTGCTGCAAAAAATGGCAGATCGCGAGTATACGTATCTTCCCTTCTATGGTAGTAATGATCCAGAGGAGTATCTTGAGTGGGTACAAAACATGGAGTTCGAGCTTGAATCTCATAAGTTGAATCGAAGCCAAGGAAGTGAGTGGCCACTTTGTTTTTTACGGACTATGCCTCTAGTTGGTGGCAACAACTAAGTGGAAAACGATTCATTACATCTTGGGTCTATTTAAAAAGGATCATGAGAAGAGAATTTGTTCCATCCTATTATGAGCGGGAACTACTACGCCACGTGGAGAGTATTACACAAGGATGCAAAGTTGTCCAAGATTACTATATTGAGTTGAATCATGCAATGCGCTATGCCAATATCACTAGTGCATATCAAGAAAAGACATACTTCAAAGCAGGCTTGAATTATCAGATCATTGCTGCACTTCAAGATGAATATTTTCGTAGTCTGCAAGATCTTGTGAAATATGCTATGAAGGCAGAAATGAGACTTAAACACATGCAAGCACATCAATTAAATCTGCGCCGGCTCTTTAGTTCTTATTCATCCACTGGGGTATCACTTGAGAAGAAGATCGAGCATGGGAATTTTTCTTCGACCGAGGTGATGAGTAGTGCTGCCTCGTCACAACCCGCATCACGTGAGGAGGTCGTGGTTGGTGGTAGTTGTGCCATTGCTGGCCCACGGTCTTACAAGGATGAGATGTATCAAAACCCATGTGAGATTGAGAGCCACATAGCCAAATTGAGTGAGAGTGGTCAAAAGAGTGAGCTGTGTGATTCCACCACATGCGAGGTTGAGAGCATCCTAATTGAGAGTGTGAGAGATACACCAAAAGAAAAGGGAGAGATAGATTATAGGACAAGTAAGATTATTTTTGACCCTAACAACTTAGCCGTTATTTCTAGTATTGTATCTCACATTGTGCAGGTGGACCAAGCAAATAAGGAGTTGGACATTCAAGGGCCCTCACCATTGGAAGAGAAAGATGAAGAGATAACCATGGTTGGAGAGGGAATGTCGGCTACCCCGTGGTTACAGGATGACATTACGATACCCGCGGCACCTACATCAACTGAGGAGTACGATCAAAGTAACACTATTGGTACTAAATCGATAGATCATCAAGACATGGTGCGTAAAACTGAGAACTCCATTATTCCTTTGATGATTCCAAGTTCTAAATTTGATATGCTTAATTTGCATAATATGGAATTGATTACTCATACAGAAGTCCTTACTAGAATATCCCTTAATGATTCTTTGTGTTATATCATGTTCGATAGTCCTAAAGAACTATCTAGTGTGATTAAGAAGGTTCTTGAAATTTCACACTTAAGATCACTAGTAAATAGCCACATACACACATATAAATTCAATTTGATTGGTGATGTTGGTGTAGACAACATGTTTCAAGTTTATCAAATATGCATTACCTATGATAATCTTGTTGATTTACAATTACATGTTTTGCGCAAACCATCTATTGAGCAATGTCATGATATCTTTAAGATGGGTTTAAATACAAGTGTCTATTGTTTAGAACGCAATATGATGCCTACTTGTTTATCTCTCAAATGTATAACTAATCAGAGTAGCGCAGTTGAAGCATGGAATGGTATCAATTTGTTTTCACCCACTTTAGTTGACTTTGATGTTGGGAAGGTTAAATTTTATCATATGAGTCAGTTGAGCAATTTGAAATATAATTTTTAGCTATCGATTGTGCAAAACAACAAGAAGAACACAATAATTTATTTGTACATATACCATGCATGTACGTTGTTTTCTTCGTCTAGCACATTTTCAGGCTATCAAAAGCCGAGAACGGCTTTTTTTGAAGAAAGGGAGGATGATGCGGACATCCTTAGCTATGTTGTTTCATATAGTGTTTTCAATTCATTAAATACCTTAGAACAAAATAAGCTTACTAAGAGAGTTGAAAAACAAGAGAAGCTTATCCAACAGGTGAATCTGTTCCCTGAATTTTCTTTTAAATTAGTTGAGAATATTATACTACCTAATAGCGGGTCATCGCTTATTTTCAGGTTTGAAGAAGAAGGTTTATTGGAAGACAAAGAACACGATACTTCACAAGTTCAAGATGATCTTCGCAGAAACTCGGAAGGATCTAGCATACACAATATATATATATTTGGAAAGCTTATCAAGTCTACTTTCCAATGGATCATCTGCATAGCCATTCATAGATAGGTCTTGGTTTCTTTCTGTAGAACAGACCAAATTCTTTGCTTCCTCGGAGGTAACGGAAGATGTCCATTATTTTCTGCCAATGTCTTTGGTAGGTTCTGTATTATACCTTGCTAATAGGTTTACGGCAAATGCAATGCCTGATCTAGTACAGTTTGTTAAATACATGAGTGCTCCTACTGCACTCAGGTACAGGAATTCTGGTCCCAGGACTTCCTCCCCCTCTTCTTTAGGTTTGTACGAGTCCTTGTCTTGCTGCAAGGATCTCCCGACCATCGGCACTTTCGAAGGATATGCCTTTTCAAAGACGAACCTTTCCAACACTTTCTGAGTGTAGGTTGGCTGATGTACTAGAATCCCTTCCGGGGTATGCTCAAGCTGCAACCCTAGGCAGTATTTGGTTTGACCCAAATCTTTTATTTCGAACTTCGACTCCAGATAAGAGCTTGTTTTCTTAATACTTTCTAAGGTTCCAATGATATTCAGATCATCTTCATACACTGAGATTATACAAAATCCATCCTGGGATCGTCGTATAAATACACAGGGATAATTCTCATTGTTCGTGTAGCCTTTCTTGCATAGAATGTCGCTTCAAGCGATTATACCACATTCTGCCTGATTGCTTCAGTCCATAGTGACTTTCTGAGTTGCACACTGTATAGATTTCTATTTGCTCTATCTTGGTTCGGGACAGGGATACATTTACGTATCTTCATATAAATGTTCGAATCCAAATTTTCATAAAGGTATGCTGTTACCATATCCATCAATTTCACTTTTAACTTCAATTTCACTGCCATTGAGATAAATATCTAAAGGTAATTCCGCCCATGACCGGGGAATAGGTTCCTTCATAACAATCTCCCGGACGTTGAGTGAAACCTTGTGCAACGAGCCTTGCTTCTTTCATTTCTCTTTCGAACAAATATCCACTTATGCCCTACGGGGTGCACATGGGGAGGTGTGCGGCTTACAGGCCCAAACACCTCTCTTTTATTCAGAGAGAACTATTTAGTTTCTGTTGCCTTCTTCTAATCTTCTCAATCTGATCTTTTCTTACATTCAGCAAGCGATGCAGGCTCTGGATCAAGATCGATGATTGTGGTAATTTTCTTTGCAAAGTAAATATCGACATTGGTTGTTGGCTTATTCATAGATTCTCCCGTGGTCACATAATTTATAGCTATTTCTTCATAGGGCGATACTTCTAATACTTCTACTTGTTCACCGTTGCTTTCAATTGCGGGCCAAGTCCCTTTAGGTTTTCAGCTCCGATGTGTGCGCACACATCCATGCTAATGTCTCCCTTCATGGGGATGTTCAATTCTAGTATGTCTTTTCTGAAGGTTCCATACCGGTGCCAGGTCTCAACCGGCTCCCCTTCTGGTTCTGGGGTACTTTGGTGATCGGCTGTGTCATGTCCTTCTTATCCTTTTTCACCAGGCGTCCTCGGTTACTTCGGATTCAAGGGGCCGGAGTTCTCGTCCTTTCAGAGGCCTTAGGACGGGATTAGGGATATCTTTATTGATATTTCAACCCTCTCCGGTGCATTGCGTACAGGCATATGCGACTTGGTCACGCTCTTCAAATCACTAAAGTGGTTAGGCAGTTGATTCGCTAATGCTTGCAAATCAATTATCTTCTGGACTGCAATTACAGGCATATGCGACTTGGTCATGCTCTTCAAATCACTAAAGTGGTTAGGCAGTTGATTCGGTAATACTTGCAAATCAATTATCTTCTGGACTGCAATTGTCTTCCAGACTTCAATTATCTTCTGAACTTCTCTATTTGCTTCACTAGTGTGCGGGTCATATGCATGGATTTTAACTATCTTCTAGACTTCAATTATCTTCTAGACTTCTCTATTTCTCGATATTTTTCATTAAGAGTTGATTTCCTCCCCCTAATGATGAGAAATAATTCTCATCTAATATGCTATCGTGAAGTGGGTCAGATGCAAATCTCGGTCGTGGGGTCCAAATACCTGATTATGGATGCTGTCTCATAACCAACGTATATCCCAGACTTTTGGAGAGTGTCCATTTCAGTTTGCTTTGGTGGTGGTATAGGTACATAAACCTTTCAACCAAACCTTCAAAGATGAGAGATTTTTTTTGTTGACCCTTGCGCTAGTTGCATAGGTGAATGGATGTTATATGCCGGTGGTCTAAAATTGATGAGAGTTGCTGTGTGCAGGACTGCGTGTCCCCAACAGATAGTTGGTAAATAACAATTCTGCTAGTCCATTCTGGGTGTGGACATGCGATACGGGATGCTCAATTTTAATTCTCATTTTCACACAATAATCATCAAATGCCCTCGAAGTAAATTCTCCGGCTTTGTCCATTCTGATGGACTTCACATGATGATCAGAGAAATTATTCTTAATGTAAATTATCTACAAGATTAGCTTTGCAGAAGTGTGATTTCTCGTAGACAATAAACAATCATGCGACCATTTTGAGGAAGCATCGATGAGCACCATAAAATACCTAAATGGCCACAACAGTGGTTATTTATGGCCCCAAATGTCTCCCTGGATACGGTCCAGGAATGCAGAGATTTCATCCTTTACTTTCAGAGTAGAGGGTCTAGTAATCAGTTTCCCGGTGGCACATGAGGGCACATAAAATCTTCCAGATTCGGGAAGTTCTTTATATTGACATTATGTCCATGTGAATTGTTAATTATATTTCTCATCATCCTAAGACCCAAACGACATAATCTATCATGCCAGAGATACAAGAGTTTCAGAGCTTCTAAATACAGTTTTCAGGGCAGTAAAGCCTGCAGATGCCTTAATATTAGTGTAGTATAGCCCATTTTCGAATGAAGGAAGTCGTTCTAATACCATTTTTCTACTTTCTTCCCACTTTGTAATGAGCAGGTATTCCTTACTATGCTCTTATTCAGTCTCTATGTGGAAACCGTTAGCGCGAATATCCTTGAGAATTCTAGTCGATTATGGGCACAACAAGGCTTCTTTCATGACCAAAGTTGTGTCCGTCGAGAGTATAATTATGGCCATTCCTGAGCCTATTATACACGTATCGCTGCCCGCGATTGTCGTAAGGCTACAAGCATTCTTACTGATCGACTGAAAATTTTTGTGGTATTCATTGTGCCGCTACCTGCTAAGCACACTTCCTCCATAGGGCGCTACGTGCTTTCTAATATAATGTACTTTATTAATATGTAGCATAAATCGAGCAACACATAAATAAAATACTGCAGATATCAGAACATAACTTGCGATCATAAATATGGGAATATAAGTCCTGCAGGACTCATCATAAGAATTTAATGTTTTGCTCTTCTAGAGCCTACAGCCATTATTCAAAGTTCCATCATAATCACAAAATGCAAGTAACTGTAAAAGGATCTAGGTGCAATGCGTGCACTAGATTGAATCAGCGAAGTATTCAGAAACTTCTGCCTCAATCTGCTACATGGTGATCTTCTCCTCTTAGGAAACTACGGCTGTGGCCGTTGCAATGTCCAAAGGAGGGATGATGGGGCTGCTACTAGGCTGTTCATATTCATAAGTGCAACTAATGGGTGTGGATCTTCTGTGCCTGCAATAGCAAGGTGTGCCTCATGCTATCATTTGCCCTTTTCTTAGACTGGAAAACATCAATAACGTGATGCAACCCACGACCTTACCCTTCTTGCCCCTCTCCTTCGTGAGAGGCTTCCTCACCTTGTAGCTGCTAGCATTGTCTTCATGACCAACACTGCTACTAAGCGGTTATGGGATGTAGTTCTTTCTTAGAACATCATCTTGAGCTTTCACAACTTTCATGATGTCAATCACTGCGATATACTTCTTGTAGCCATCTTGACAATAGTTACGTGCGGATTACGCCGCATTCGGGTGAAAGGTAGAGTGAGTCTTCTCAATCTTCTGCTCATCCGTGATTACCTTATCACAGAGTTGAAGACCGAACAAATTTTGGCCACACTGGGTCAGTTCTTCGAACTCCTGATTCATGATGCCAGTCATTTTTCATATTCATGCAAAAAGTTCATAGGATTACTGCTGGTAATTTACATAAAATAGTTGTAAAATTCTCATAATGCTCTTTGAACTCCCGGTTCGTGATCCCGTATTTTTCCATGCATTTTCATGATTTACTGCAACATAAATAATCACAAATAATCAAAAACAGTAAATATAATAAATAAATACAGTAAATAGAAATAATAATAACAAGGTGAAATATGCTTCAAATGCAAAAACCGATTCAAAATTTGAATTCAGAGCCCTTTTCTGCTGGAATATGAATTTTCGGCTAATTCTGCAATTTTCAGGGGCTAAAACGTGAAAACTTCAGTTCTGAGAAATTTTACATGCAATTTACGGAAAAACCGAGGGCCTTTTGCAAAACAATCTTTTTTTCGTTTTCTTTCTTCTTTTTTTCGCTTTCCGCCTGGGCCGGCCCATTTGCCTTCTCTGTCCGGGCCCGATTACGCTGGTCTATTTGGCCGGGTTAAGTCCCCGGCAGGGGAGGGATTTTTTAGGGTTCCCTCCCCCGCGTTCTCCTCATGGCGTCAGCTCCAAAGGAGCCGGAGGAGGCGGCGGCTCCAAGGCGACGAGACAGCCGGCGCTTTGTCTTTGCGGCAGCGGCCAGCGTTAGCGGCGGGCGCTCCGCGCGAGTGGCGGCGGCCTCGTGCTACCGGCATGCCTCGGCGGCCTCGGCGAGCATGGAGCTCGGCGGCGCCGCTTGGCGAACAACCGGCGGTGTTGCGAGCGGCGCGGTGGGAGGACGGCCGGTCGGTGGCGGCGCTGACCGGCAAGCGTGTCGGAGTCGGCGGAGGACGGCCTCGCCGGGTGGCGGCGGAGGTAGCGGCGGCGGCGGTGGTGGTGTGGCTGCCAGGCGGGCAATCTGCCGATCTTTGCGAGGCGGTCGGGGCGGGCCACGCTTCGGGCGCGGGAGCGAGGCATCGTCGCCTCTGCGGAGGCGCCGGATCGTCGCGGCAGCGCTAGGAAGCGATCGGCCTTGCGGCGGAGCCGCCGTGCGGCGAGGTGGCGCGGCTTTGTGGATATCATGGGGATATACTCGAGATCTTAGGATGATGTGACAATTGGCAATGGCGTTAACAGTTTGTCATTTCCGTGTTTTGGTAAAGTTTCAGATCGTCGATCTCGGTCGCTAGGCGTGATCGGATGGTCCAAGATCGGTCCGATCCAGCCATAGCGGCGATCGGACCGATAACTTCGAAAGTGTGGATTGGTGGGCCAAAAATAGAGGGTGTAGGCAAGAGAGGAGATTCTATTACACTTGGTCCTATAATTTTTGGAGTCTCCAGTCAAAAGTTCTATTGGTTTGAAAATTTCAGTAGGTTTCGGTTTTCCAGAGAGGAAATTCGGCTAAGTCTTTACTGGCGGTCTGACTGGCCAGGGTGGGCGGTCAGACCGCCCCTAGGGGTTGTCTAACCGGTTTTCACTTAGACCGTCGCCCGTCGTGGCGGCGATATTCGGTTGTTAGGTCAAAGTCATGAGTTTCAGGGCATATATGTTGCATGATGCATGTTTCGACTAACATGGGTCAATTTGTGAAGAACTTATTCCCAAATTTGGTTTACTTGTCTATTGTTGTGCGGGTTGCTTGGTGGTCAACGGCAAGGATGATCGGGACTAGGCTTGGAGAGCTGAGATCCAGAACGATCGATGATGCCGGGTGATGTCAATGTACTCAAGTGTGGTGCAAGATGGACAAGGGTGGCCTATTGGCTAATCCGAGGCGCAAGATAGTGCAAGGTGTAGCTAATTAGGTCAATAGGTGTAACACCTCAGCCCAACACTGAGCCTGGAATGCCACTAAACTACTCTCTAAACTAATAATTATCGACACACTATAAAATTTCAGCAAGAAAATATCAATGGACATAACCCTGGGTCACAAAGGAGCATATATAATTATGAATCAAGCAAGAGTAAATAAGCAAGGGGAAATATAACCAGGTAAACAATCCAGGATAGCACCAACTACTGAATCCAAATCGTTGAAATAAATAATCCAGTCCAAAATGTGACCTAAACATTATTCAGCCTCTAACATGTCCAAGAGTAATCCAACATTGAATGAAAAGGTTCTTATAGCAAATGATCATGTGATTGAAGTATGGATCTAATCCATGTGCTCTACTCGCTCTCAGTCACGGCGTCATCGAAGATCACCTAAAGACAACAAAAGAGCAAGGGTGAGTCCATGACTCAACAAACACATCAATATACAACGAACAATAATAAATCAACAGCATTCAATAACTTCATTATCATCACAGGTACTTCTATTAATATTATCATGCTGTTATCTTCTCTTTGTTTCACACCCATTAATCTCATATATCAATGCAACTCTAATCTACATGTCCACATGCACTTCTTTCGCGTATACCGGTATAACGTGAGTGAATGCTCGCGACAACATTCACTCTCAAGCCCATTCCTCCACAAGGATCGGAGACCTCCTCCACTCCCGTGGAGTTGTGATCATTCATGATCACCTGCTCATATGCAAAGATGCTTATGAATGCAAACATGCATAATTTCATAATACTCATCATATCCAATTTTTTCATCATGTCCATTAACAATATAAATCCATACCATTCCATTGCTTGCAATTAAATAAAATAAAAGCACAACAATAATGTTAATGGAAGATTAAGAAAACAATGATCAATCATTGATCATTGTCTACAATGCACTTGCCTTTACTAGTTGCGACGCACGGTTTGGCTAGAAGATGGCAACAAGCACGACGTCTCTCCTACATTAAATACACAAATTTCAATATAAGCTACAGCATCAAGAATAGCAATCAATAGACCTCGCTCCTACCCGTCCCCAAATATACCACGCTTCTCCGGTACCGAAAGGTCACCCCTAGCTGTCCTGTTACTAAAAAGAGCGTAACTTTCGACTCAAAAGTCCAATCACGACAAACCACCCAGTTCTGGATTCTACACAAAATTCCCCACATTTTCTTAGATTACAAATACTTCTAATTAAATCATCTAACCCTCCGTTTTTAACCCAGAAAATCGATATATCAGCTTCAGGACAGCGGGTCTTTCTAAATTCATAACTTTTATTCTAACCAACCAAAATTCGAGTTCTTGAATTCTACAGAACCCTTAGACAATTATCTACATCTTTCATGTAGATCAAAAACTCTAATTAGTCCAATTACTATTTTTTAATCTCTAATCTACCAAAACAGTACCGAAATATGACGACTACAAAGGCACCCATCTTCCAAAATTCATAACTCGAATTATACTTGTCCGATTGACATGATTAAATATTCTATAGAAATATATCGAAATTATCTACAATTAACTAGTAGATGACATTTCCAAAATTCACCATTAAGGTACCCGAATAAATCGTTCAAGAGCAATGAGCTATGAGACTCATTAATCGGCCCCTCGACTAAAAATTCTACAATCCTCTCTAATCTCTAATTAAATTAACAAAACCGAGAAAGAAAGCCAGAATATTACCACATGATAAAAACTGAGATCCTGACTCCTCCTAAATTCTCTTCTCTTCTCTTTCTTAGCTCCTTCTACCTTTCTCTCTATTGATGTATACTCATGTACACGTAACTAACGAAGCCCAATTTCTAGTCACGGCAAACAAGTGGAAAACATGCATTGATAGCTAGCAGACCTCACACACCTGCGCATGCACTGCATGGCGATGGCGCCGAGTGGCAGACCCAAGCGGTGACCTCCACACAATGGCCAAAGATTGAAGTGGGAGGCGACCGGCTTCACGCGACCGAGTGCTTGGTTGGCCGGCTCCCACACGCACGCACATGCGCTACACGCGACAGGCAGGTGACGGCGATGGCTCGGCAGTGCTCGTGCGGCACAAGAGGACGCGAGCCGCGAGCGACGCAAAAAGATGTAGGCGGCGCAATAGGGTGCAGGCGGCGGCTGGGTGGAAAAAAGAAAAGACTGTTAGGGTTTCTAGAATCCACTTTTTCCACGTTCCTTTTATATCTCGCACAGTCTAACCCCTCCGCAAAACTCTAAATTATTTTATTTTCACATATCTAATTTCTTTAATTTCGCACAGGCCTTTAAGAGATTTTTTTTCTTTTTTTTAGAATATTACAATAGGTGTTAAAGACGACACAATAAAATAGGTGTGTATGTGTCCCGTTTGTTTTGAGCCTTAACGGGAGTCCAATTGAGTCAAACTTCTAGAAGGTATAAGCCTCCACTATAAATAGGGGAGAGAGGTGGCTGCACCTCCGCTTCGTCTCTTTTGCTATTTTGTAAACCCTAATTTTCTTAGGGAGAGCTTTTGTGGAGGCTAGGGTTCTTGATAGTTTGATGTGATTTTCATGCTCTTGGATTGAGCATTGTCCTCCATTGATGGGGAGGCTGTAAGCCCATATCATATCAAATCAATCAAATAAAAGTTTGATCATGTTTTGTCTCATTGTGTTCTTTCTCTATATTTGATGATTTTGAGTCTTTCTTTAATCCGCGAGTTTTTGATTGAATTCTCCACGTGATATAGCTTGCTGTGACATGTGGGAACATACCTAGGATCATCTTGATCATCAATCACCCACGAGCAAGATTTTGGATCAAGTTTTCATTTTGACCTGGTTTTGAACCCTTCTTCAATCAAACGGAAAAGGATCGTTATTCTTCTAAGAATTATCACAATCTTCGATTGGGATAGGTTCCTGATATCATAGAGAACCTGTGTTCCAAGTTTCATCAAGTTTAGAGTTGTAGATCAAAATTTTCATCTATTTGCAACTTCGTCATCGGGCTGTTTCTGTTCTGTTCTTCAGGCCAGCGGTCAGACCGGCCAGAGTCATCGGTCAGACCGGCAGGTTATCGGTCCGACCGCCAGGGACACAACGGTCCGACCGCCTTGCACTGCTTTGTTTTAGCTTGTGTTGATCTTTGGTTGTTTTGTTTCGGAGGTTAGGTTGGATTCAATACTAGTCTTACGCTGTACTGGTATATTGATCTTCATAGCTTCCATAGCTACTGGAGTGAAATTTGTGTTGAATCTATTATTTATGAAAAAGTGAGCGTGCTCCTATTCAACCCCCCCCCCCTCTAGTCGCCTTTTAGGTCCAACAGGCTTCGTGGCAGGCGCGGCGGTCGCAGCTGTGGGCCGGCTCCATGCGTGGCGCTACGAGGCGACAAGGCGGCCGGCCGGTTCCACGGCCGTGGCAATCCTTCTCCCTTCTTCCCTCCTTCTGTGATGTTGCAGGAGATGGAGGGTCATTCTGGCCGGTGCTCGGGGAGGGCGTCTCTGCGCGGCCGTGGGGTGGGTGGTGGTTTCAAGCCGGCAGGGCGGATGGGGCGGCGGCTGCTGGCGGTGGGGTTGGCCCAGCGCCGTCGGCTTCAAGCCCGGAGCGCGATCTAGGCCGTCCCCCTCCACCTTTTTTTTTCTCTGTGATGTGCTTCGGCGGCTGCTAGCCGGAGGTGAGGATGTCGCTACTAGCCGTGTGAGGTTGAAATTCTGCTGCTTAGCTAGGTTTAACATGGCCGATGAGTCTTTGCGGGGTTGCCGTCTGCGGCCCTTTTTGTTACTGTTATTGTAAATCACTATTTACATATAATTACTGTTCAAACATAATTACTATTCATACAATAATCTGCGATGCAATCAACATCCGATCTTTCATGCAATCCACCGATCGGTATTGTGCCGGCGACTTCAAGTCTGCTCGTGGTAGATTAGAACGGATTTGCACCGCAGAAAACCAATCTAGAAAGCCAAATTTGCATAATTGAAAAGCAATCTAGAAAAACGATTCAATCTACGAGTGTCGTTTTTTGACGGTTACCTTTCGATGCGAGGAGAGTCGATCGTGCAGATAACGTGTTGAGGAACCGTCGCTTGCGAGTCCAGTCCAAGCGATTACCTCGTAGACAAACTCAGAATCGTAAGAACAATGCAAGAACATAAGAATAAAATAATAGATTGAACACAGAGGTATGAGAGGACTTCAGAGTCTGCTTTATTGCTTCTCAAAAGACGTGCATTACAATGAAGAGATCCTTCTCTATTTATAGGTATCAAAGGATGAGAAATCCAATTGAATTAAGACTCTCTAAACAAGATTCTCGGAGAGTCCTGGGCTCAGAGGCACCGCATGGGGCATGTGCCTGCACTGGACGTCAGCCTAGTCGGTGGGCGTGTCAGTTCGGAACAGTTACCGGTTGGAGAGCGAGCGGGCTGCGCCGAGTGGCATGCTCATATTGTTTGTTGGGCTAGATTTTATGATACGTAACACAAGTAGCATATAATATTTAAGAGTTTGGTTGAAGGTTTCAAATGTATCTAGACGTGCGACATAGCACCGGTGCCCAAAAAAAAATATATTTCCGTCCGCTGCTTCTCGTATGCGTGGTCCTCCCGAAACAACTGGAATTCGCTGGAGCGGTTTTGTTTTTGCCAGCTTTGGGCTCCTGCTTGAAGAGAGAATTGCTTGTTTCTGGGCGTCTTCTCTGGATCTGTTCTGCAGGTGGGTGGTTGCGTCCTACGGTCCTAGTAACTAGTGTGGTTGTTTGGACAGTTCATCCTCATCAAGTTAACCAGAGGGTGGGGGGGTTTTTTTTTTAGGAAATTGAAGGGCTTTAATTGGCATTCAGCTTACTGTGCAAAGCTATTTTACGCTAAAGGAATATTTGCTAAATTTTGCAAAGCTCTTTAACCGTGGAAAACGATTTGAGTATTACTGATTATCTCATCTACAAGTGAGATGGGCCAGGGCATCGACGGAAGTGACACACTCGAACATAATTCGTTTCCATCATTCTCTGTGTTCATGGCGAAACTGATTAACGGTTTATCTACGCGATAATGAAGAAAGGCGTAGCTATACATCAAGTCCGAGCCATGTCTTTGTTAAAGATGTTTTTTTTTTGCGAATTGTTAAAGATTTTACCTGATAAAGAGGAGAGAGACAGGGCTTTGGGTTAGTAGTGGCCTAAATCATTTCAGACAACTCTACACCCTATTAAGCATCACTGTCTTTTCCCTTTTCCTAACACATGCCAAAGCAACGGAATAATCATTTAGATTGCGAAGTACACCAGGTGGGTTTTTTTTTTCAACGCTTGTTTCGAGAGGATTCTTTCTTTCATCGCAGTTAACAAATTTCGATTGTTAATGTTATCGTACTCAACAATATTTATAGCAACATGTTGGCTGATTTTAATTAATACGCACCAACAACAAATACACACGCACCTACAGCATAAAACTTAAAACCATAATATATAGGTATTAGTATTTGAACCATGGTTCCTGCCAGGGCATTAGTGACAAACCTGGAGTTATTTGCCTGTTGGATTAATTTGCAATATATATATATATATATATATATATATATATATATATATATATATAAAGTGGATCACTTTTGTTACAATTTTCATATTATAAGTGGGCTTTTATGTTATTTTTATAAAAATGGAGTTTTTTTTTCAAAATGTTTGTGCCACAACTTTTGTGGGGGCAATTGAGTGCCTTACCAACTGGGCTATAACTTGCATCCTAGACATGGATTAGATTACCCATAGCTATAGTTTTCAAATCATATTTCATAGTGCCAATATAAGTATGCAAACCGTTGTTGAAATTCAAATATTAGAATTTTATTTTATCAATTATCTTCTACATAAAATCAAAAGTGGATCTATAAAAAAAAGGATATTTCATAGAATTTTATTTTATTATAATATATATAATATATTAGAATAAAGGATATCGAACTAAAATATTTTAAAGTATTATTAACAAAAAATTATATGCACATCCTTTTTTTTGTTAATTTATGTATTTCTGTAAACGGATATATTAAATAAAAGTGGATCTATAAAAAACCATCAAGTATATTGGTGTAGAGTTAGCGATTTCTTCTAGGATGCAACTACAGACATATGATGAGAAGCTTGCTATCATACGCTCCCGACTCCTCCCATGCAACATGTCACAACAACACATGTAACAAAAAATCAACATATGCAACAAAGTACTTGGATCTCGGAAAATGAAGAGGAGGATCCATATTCTTGTTAAAATTCACTTAAAAATTAAAAGATCTCAGTAGCATACATATATATACTTGAAAAACTAGCACAAAATTTAGAAAAACATTAAATGATGATGCTATAATCTTTGCAACATTATCAAAACACGTATGCAACAATTTGAGGGGGGGGCACTCGCAACAAATTATTAGAACTTCTGCAACAATTCATCCCACGTGGTCAAAAAACATCACAAAAATGGAGGGCAACATCGTAACAATATCTCTTGCAGCAACAAATTTGAGTAGAGATAATGCAACAAAACAAAACACTTTCAGCATCAATCGAGGAAATGTGATGCAACATTCAAAAATACCTGTTGCAACAAACTCGAGTCATCCGATGCAACAAATACCAAAATTGGACACACATTAACCAAATAGAACGCATCTACCTGAATGAATCAAGCACAAAGGAACAACATGATCGAAGCAACATTTCATGAATCCAAAGTCCAGGAAGACAGGAGGGGATCAGATAAAGCGTGGTGAGGAGGAGGAGGAGAAAGCATACGATAGGTAGGTAGGCGACTCACATGATGAGGATGCAGCGCGTGACCTGGCGGCCCTTCTCGAGGCACTTCTCTGGGTTGGGATCCTTCTTCTTGCAGTTGAGGAAGACCACGTTCTTCGGGTGGCACCACATAGCGATGTGCTTGGACATCACCATCAGCACAGACAATGTCGGGATCGGCTCCCCCGAGGAGTCCATTGGCGTGCTGCTCCTCAACATCGCTACAGGCATGGGTCTCCAAGGCTTCTAGAATCTTCTAGCCTTGGAGACCTGAGGGGAAGGGGGAGGACCAGAGGAGTCGAGGCCATTGCGCTCGGCTCCGAAGGAGAGCCATGGGTGGTAAAGAAAACGTAGATGAGGAATGAGTGGCTAGGAGAGTGAGAAAAAATAGAGTGAATAAAAAGTTAGAGAGAGTGTCCGACGACATCGGACATCTGAGTAGTATGATTACCTTTCTTGTATTGGTTTCCCTCCTGTACGTGCCAGGGCCGTTGTCGAATTGGAACAAATGGAACATGATGGCTTGTCACATTCACTTGGACATCCATAACTATCAGGGTAATTACACCTTCTCACAATCCAGTTCTCCATTTTTTATTTTAACCGCGCCAACACGGGTGTTTGCGTAAAAAAGAGAGAGAGAGAGAGAGAGGGGGTATGAGAACAATTGTTTATCACATTCACATCTATGGTACAAATTATAACATGACAAATTCACAAGGCACATGACTCAAGGAGAAATAGGAGGGTATAACAATGACTCCGGAGACGTAGAGCGACAGGGGTACTTCGAGTGAGATCTGATTGTGCTTGTCAATCCCATTGACGAGGAACCTAGCAAAGTGTCATCAATGTTTTCAAGGTGTCAATTAACCAATGGTTCACAAGAGAATAAATAGAATGGGGTCGAAGGAGCTGAATAGGAGCTAGCGCTCCAGTTTTCATACAGAAAACAGTCGCCCGTAAGCTAACACTCGCCGGTGGAAAAAAGAAATTCTGACAGAAAACAGTCGCCCGCAATCAGGAAGTGAATGTAGGTGCTTTATGGTGCCCAAAAAGTACCAGGCAACAGCACCCACGTGTGCTGACAATGGAGGAGGCGAGGGAGAGTAAGAAAAGGAGAAAGAAAAAGAAAGCTGGTGTAATGTACCAGCGAGATGAATCGGCAGTACGTGGTTGCGAGGCAGCCCCGCCGCCGCCGGGTTGTACTCCGAAACAACGATGCGGCATGTAAGTTCCACAAAGTCTGATCACTACTTGATTGTGACTGAGCTATGTGGTCCTTTCAGTGTGCATGGCATTGTAGATGGTGGCCGCCTGTTTCGGTATGAGGATGAGTGGCAGCGGGAGACTTCTTTCCCGGTTAGCTGGCAGGAGGCGGAGAGTGAAGGTGGCCTGATAGCTCTGCTTAGGACACTGTCGTAGGGGCGGTCACCGGACCTCACGACCCGGTGAATACCATAAGACCCCCGAGGGTCAGGAATAGAAGGGACCCCGAAGGCCACCGGAGGGTTCCACGAGGGCCAGTGGCCAGAGCTCTTGAAGAGCACCAACGATACCTTCGGGAGAGCTCCGAATGCCATCGATCGAAGGATCCACGAGGGCTGGAGGCATGAGCTCCGGGAGGGTGCCGAGGGCCTCTTGAGGGTCCACAAGGGCCAATGGCCAGAGCTTCCGGAGGGCACAGAGAGACCTCCGGGAGGTGCCGAAGGCCCCCCAAAGGCCACCGAAGAGTTACCAAGCATCGCAGGGCCAGAAGAAAGGAGACCCCTGGGGCCACCTCGGGGACAACGAAGGCTGCTCGAGGCCCCTCGTCTCGGAGGCACCCCGCACAGTGCGAATGGAAGAAAGGGCAGGTGGACCGAGTGTACCAGTCGGATGGGTCAAGACCAGGGAGGTCCACCATGAACCGAAGGCTACACAAAGAGTGGGGAACCCCCGCCAAAAATGTGCGACAGGGTGCCACCAGCCGAAGACTCCTCGAGGGGCAAGCCCACTATCCCAAACGAGCTTGCCACCCCCTCCCCAGCCTCGACCGCAACATGCCCTGCGGACCTCGGCGCAGCGCCTACCAAGGGGAATGCACTGCACTCCTCCAAGGACAAGCTGCTCGATTGAGCGTGCACCGCCCGCTCTGGAGTTCTGTGGGCCACCCTCTTCGCCAGCCCTTCCCCTCCGTCCACCCTCGCATTGCTAGACCCAACGAAGCGTAGCGGCCTCACAGCGATCGGCCCCGCGACGTCCAATTCCTCAGGCACCTAGGCCCGCTTCCTCCTCCCCTCGTCCGGGTCTACACGCTCCGCAAGGTGAACCGACGGGTCCGCATACGCCCGGTTCAAGTGGGGCTCGCGCACAACTAGCCCACGCTTTGCATGCTCCTCGACATTGTAGGGGCCCAAAAGCTGCTCCGCGGCGCGAGCGGCCTCGGTGATAGGTGCAATTGCAATGGTACAAATAGACTTCATCATATATATACAAAAATATAATATTAAAATGGTAAGGACAAAAAACAAAACCTTCGCGGTCAGCCATGGTAATGGTGGGAAGCCCGCCCTTCGGGGCCCCAAGCTTCACGCTCCAGCCTTGTGCCAGGGGCCAGACCCCAAAGGTGCAGAACTCCTCCATGAGGTCCCGTGTGGAGAGCCTCCTCGTGGCATTCGGCAACAGGTGAAGGAGGGCCTCCTCCTGCAACGTGAGTGTGATCTTTGGGGTAGCGGTAAGTTGTATCAGCCCCCACTGGAGTGGAGGCCGTCACCCACCAAAGAAGAGTGGTAAAATAACATCCAGGTCCAGTCGGTATCTCATCGGTTCCGCGTGGCCGGAGCGGGCACATACATCTAGCATCGCGCCTTCGGCTGGAAGTTGACATTGTCGAAGTTCAGCGTCTTGTTCGTGCTCTTCTTTTTCTTTGGTTGGTAGCGCCCGTCATACAGGTAGGCGAAAAATTCCCCTTGTCGCTCGTCCCCGCGGACCACAGGATCCACTCGAAAACCGCCAACTTCACAAGGGAGTTTGACGTCAGCTGCACTAACTCCACCCCGTAAAGCCGAAGGACCCGAAAGACCAGCTCCATGCCCACGTCAAAGAAGGCGACAAAGACCACTGCCTCGTTCGCCCGAGGTGTCGGCACCATCTCCGCCCTGGGAGCTCGCACCTTGGCGAGGCTCTCTAGCTTCCCCTCGTCCATGGAGGGCCCAGAGAACCTGCTCTGTCACTATAGACCTCCCAAGGTCGCTGGTGTAGACCACGGTCCCCCCTCCCTCCTCGGTGCGCCTTGTCATAGTCAAAGATCCAAAACCCATACAATCGGAGTCTCGGGTCACAGCCTCAAAGGTCTGAGAACAAAACCGCGAAAGAGAAACTAAGGTTTGGGAATACAAAGGAAAGGACTAGGTGGTTTTTCCCCCCCTCCTATATACACACCAGGACCGCAAAAGGACGACGCGAGGAAGCCAAAGAGACATGAGCCAACCATCGGGTGACACGTGTAATGTGCATGGACCACCACTCCTCAACGGTCGTGCGATTCAAAGAAGTGCCATTACTGCCAACCACCGGCATCATGGCACATGCCGACCAACGACGGCCCGCACGTACCACGCTTCACCAGGCCGAAGGGGGTGTGTGTCCAGACCCTTCGGGGGTAAGGCGCGATTTCAGTCATAACGAAGTAGGATCTTGACCGTGAGGAGCTTGTCGTAGGGGCTGTCTACTGGCCCCCATGACCCGACGAATACCATAAGACCCCCCAAGGGCCAGGAGCCAGAGACCCCAAATGCTACTGGAGGGTCCACAAGAGCCGGCAGCTAGAGCTCTAGAGGGCACCATGGATACCTCCGGGAGGGCCCCGAAGGTCACCAAAGGGATCACGAGGGCCGGTGGCCAAAGCTCGCGGAGGGCACTAGGGATACCTCCGGGAGAGCGATGAAGACCCCTCGAGGGTCAACGAGGGCCGGCGGCTAGAGCCCCCGAAGGGCACCAGGGATACCTCCGGGAGAGTGCTGAAGACCCCTCGAGGGTCCGCGAGGGCCAGCGGCTAGAGCTCCCAGAGGGCACCAGGGATACCGCTGGGAGGGCGCCGAAGGATCCCCGATGACACCCAAAGAGTTACCAAGCACCGCAGGTCCAAAAGCAAGGAGACCCCTGGAGCCACCTCGAGGATGCCGAAGGATGCTCAGGGCCCCTCAGCCTGGAGGCACCCTGCACGGTGTGAAGGGAGGATAGGGCAGGTGGACCGAGTGTATCAGTCGGATGGGCCAAGACCAGGAAGGTCCACCATGAGCCGAAGACTACACATAGAGTAGAGAAAAAACCCCTATAGGCATAGGGCCCTTGTAGGGGCAGATCTGTAATCTCAACTACCTCCGTCGTAAGGCTATGAAAGCCTCCTCCCCCATGTAATAGGAAAGGAATTGTTTTGTGGAAAGAATATATACGCACTTGCTTTTCTCTACATCGGTCCTCTCTCTCGGAAGTATCTCCCAGATCTACTCCTAGCAGCCAGGGGTCCCCTCTTTACACTGTTTAATCATTTTTGCTACGACAGACACTGACGCGGTTAAAAGGGAATTTCAAAATGTGGAGTTCTGAAGCTTTCGGGAATGCGAAGAAGAAACAATGCAACGAAGAAACTAAAGAAACTTTGTAAAGATCTGGAGTTCGAGAGAAGGCATTCCATACACTATGGGCCGTCAAATCAGGAGGGGCGCCTTGTGCATCAAATCTCTGAACCGCTTCCTAGGGAAGAAATGACGGCGAGACAGCGTTCACGGGTGGATTGGTTGAAGGAGGGTGATCGAAACACCTCTTTTTTCCATGCTTGGGCTGCGGCAAGGAAACACCAAAACATAATTGTGGCGCTTAAGGATGCATAGCCCTTTGCGGACACAGTTCTACAAGGAAGACATAGTTGCGTGGGTTACGAAATATTGTAAGCTAGGGGTGCGAAGGACTTCGCCCCCGCAGTACAGATTATGAGTCCGAGTCGAACATATAATCGGGGTATAAATATATACCGCCGACCTCTTGTAACCCTAATCAGAAGAAAAAACTTATCATACGGACGGAACCGCCGCGGTTCGGCTCCAGGAGGACGTAGACTTTGCTGAACCTCGTAAACAAATTCTCGTATCTTTTGTGTGCTTGCTGTGATTGTTCTCTCGCGCAAAAGACTGTCGTCGGTTCCAACAAGCCGGAAGAGATCAAAGGTATCGTGCATGGCTTCTATACAGAACTTTATCAATCTCAACAGTGCGTTAATGTCCATGCAGTTACAAGCTTGTTCCTCGGAAAGTTATTCCGGCTATGAATGGTTTCCTGTGCTGCCTATACGATGTGAAGGAGGTGGAAAATGCTCTTTTTGCTATGGGGCCATCGAAGGAACCAGGAATAGATGGGTTCAGTGCTGGCTTTTTCCAGGGTAATTGGGATGTCGTCAGGGAGAATGTTGTAAAAGCAGTCTTGGATTTCTTGAATGGTGGGTCGATGCCAGAGGAAAACAATACCACAAGGATTGTTCTAATTCCGAAGGTAAAGCAGCCTCAAGATGTAAAGCAATTTCGGTTGATTTCATTATGTAATGTTCTATACCAAAATTTGCTCCAAGACTATTGCAAATCGGTTGAGGTTTTTTTTTTCTAGATGAAATCATTCCCGATGAACAGAGTGCCTTCGTTCCTGGACGTCTAAGTACATATAACGTCCTAGTGCCGTATGAAAATATGCATTAAATGCGAAGAAGAAAAGGAATGAAGGGCTACTGTGCGGTTAAATTGGAGATGATGAAGGCATATGACCGAGTTGAGTGGAGTTATCTCCAGGGTTTTTTTTTTTTTTTTGCATAAGCTCAGTTTTGATGAACAATGGATTAGTCAAGTAATGAAGTGTGTAACCACGGTTAACTTTTCAGTGATTTACGTAAAAAAAAACTTTTCAGTGAAGGTGAATAGAGAACTTTTGAAGTCCTTCAGACCTTCTCGACGATTGCGGCAGGGGATCCAATTTCGCCCTATCTGTTCTTGATTTGTGCGGAGAGGTTGATTTGTGCGGAGAGGTTTATGTGTCTTTTGAAATATCATACTAATGGTTTGATAGACTGGGGGATCCAAGTGCATCGTGGGTTAACTATTTGCTTTTCGCTTACGATTATTTTGGTGGAGATATTTCTAACTGTGTCGTATCTGGTCTGAAGGACCGAAATGGCAACAGAGGGGGGTGAATGGTGCCTTAAAATTAAGAACTCCCCTTTACTGTATTTAAATAAGATCTACAAACCCTCTCAAGAAGAGTAAAACAAAATCAGAGAACTAATCATAAGTTCGATGCATTACATCAAATATCGGACGTTCCGATTTTGCCCGGCGGTACTTCCGCACTCCGGTAGTTCCGGAATCAGTGCGGAAGTTCCGCCTGCGATAATTCGCTATGGACAATCGGAAGTTCGATTGTCTGACCAAGAAAAAGATCTTCTCGGGTTTCTTTTCAAAAATCCAAAACTAAATCTTGAATGCTCTTCTCGGTCAAGTTTCACAGGACATCATCCTAAACACCATCTTGACCTCATGGAGAAGAATTGCAAACAAAGATTCAATGATCAAGCCAAGCAGGATTTCTTGAAGAAGGGGCAAGAAAGACCAAAACCAATGATAAGCGAGATTCTCGATTCTTAGCTCATGAAACTTTGAGGATGTAATAGCAATATCAAAACGACTCTAGATATCAAGTTTCATGCTATTTCTTAAGACGAATCAAAAGATATGTCAAAACCCAAGATATTCAACATGAAGCAGAGAGAGGAAGAGTTGCAAAGTCAAATAATCAAAACCTCGATTTCATTGGATTGAAACAACGATTCTGAGAGGTAAAGCAAAGAGGAATGATTACAAAAGATTTGAGTTCATACTCTCCCTCTCAACAAGCTCTCAAAAGCAAAACAAATCCTTTTCTAGAGCTAACCTAATTTTCTCTCAAAAGTCTAACCCTAACACGGGGTTCTCCCCTATTTATAGCCTTTGCTAATGGGCCTCCAACCCATTAAGCCCGCTACACCCAACAGAACCGCCTCCACTTTTGCCGTTTTGAGAAAAGACCCTTTCGCCCCTTGCGCACCTTAAGAAGCCTCCGTACACCTTGCTGTCCTTGACTCACAACCACCTCAAGATTCACGCCGTCTTGACACATCCCAACCATTCGACCTCAACGCCTCCTGCGCCTAGTCCGGTCCACGTGTCTCGCCATGACTCCATCTTGATGCCCTGCAGTCAACACAGACAAAAAACACATCACATAGCATTGCACAATATCATAGCATCAACATTTGTATAAGACTCAAACTCATACAAAATCAAAACCACAAATTAACCTTCTACGCACGATTCGGACACAATCGGAAGTTCGCGCACTTACCACAAATGGAAGTTCGATTTCAAACATCCGCACTGTCGGATTATCGGAACTTCGCTCTTACCATTGCGGAACTTCCGATCTTGAACATCCGTAAACCAGATTTTCAAATCCGATTTTCATCTCGAGAGAACCTTAATATCGGTATTATCGGACACTCGCTACCCTTGGCGGAAGTTCCGATTTCCTTGGCCGAACTCAAAACCGGGAAAATCGGAAGATCATATTTCCAGCGCCGGTAGTTCAGATTATCGAACTTCCGCTCCATACAATGTAGTTCCGATTTCCTGACTCGACCGAAGCAGTCAAACCGAAAAACTCAACTCTCAATCTAATCAACACACTTGTCAAATACTCATCACTCAGTGGAGGACCTCTCACATGGTCTCTCAATCTCCTCCTTGATGAGTATATTGACAATGCAAAAAGCATAAGATGAGTTTGAGTTTACAATCAACCAAGGTCTAAACAAGAGTAGTTAAGCTCAAGACCAAGTTGACAAAGAGAAAGACTTGAGATGAGATGAAAGAGCAATTTTCGCACAAAACTCAAGGCTTTTCTCCAGAAGGCTTTTTCTCACAAAAATTCTCCCCCTTTGGCAATAAAATCATCAATATGTAGAGAAGGGAGGAAAAGACTATATGATGTTCATTTTAAGCATTAGGAGCCATGTAGATTATCCAAAATGACTATTAGAAATTACACCAAGCCATAACACGAAGAATGCTATCAAGATCATGACAATTGATGTAGAGAATAGCTAAGACAGAAAATCCATAATCTGATTAATGATCCAATTCTTTTAGCAAGTCAATTACACCAAGATAGCAGTCTAGCTAAAGGCATCCAAGGATGATACAAGCCATGTCAAATAATCTAAGTTGAACCAAGAAGACTCATACTGAATAGTTTAGAGTGCTACCAGTTGAAGAAAGACTTATTTTATCGAACTTGGTCTCTCGGTGATAAGTAATTTTAGCACATTTTTCTTTTAGAAGACTTTTATGGTTTTATCTCAGTAAAGCAAGCTCTGGACTAGGTGCCATCCACAACTGCCTCCTAAGCTTCAACCATTTTTCTTTAAAGGCTTTTTATGGTTTTATCTCAGTAAAGCAAGCTCTGGACTAGGTGCCATCCACAACTGCCTCCTGAGCTTCAACCATTTTTTTTTATATTAGCCATGTGCTAGATCCCAAGCCTTATGCGATCACTCCAAGCAATGACTTAAGGAGGTGATCTTAGGTCATCAAGGCTCCCCACGAGTTCATGCCTAGTGCAATGGCAAGCCGTCTCATGAGAAAGATTTGGTGAGATCAGTTTTTCGCACAAAAGAGATCATTTTTGCTTTTGAAGTTTTTAGACCAGCGATTAGAGATAAGTCATGTTTCTTAACACACTGACATAGCTTACTCAAAAGTTCAAAAGAGATTCAGGACTCAACTCAGTCTACTTGACATGGCGAAAATCATAAAAGGATAGCTTCAACCAGACTAGTCTCAAGAGCTATCATGACAAGATTTTAATTCAAGTTTAGCATTTTTAATCACCTTAGCATGGCAAAGACTAAACTACACATAAAAAGTCATGATAGATCTAGCAGTTTAACATAAATCATGGCAAGATGTAAAAAGTGAAAACAGATCATAAGGGATAATAAACAAGGCTCCATTTGATTATCATGCAATGCTTGATGAAATGCACAAAAATCCAGATTCCCTTCAGAATGAGATGCATCTTTTAATTCAGGTTGAGTTATGACAAAATTAAGAATATGGAATAGTCAAGAATAACTCCCCCTGAACCAAAGGAACAAAAACGAGAATCTGATAAGTAAAACAGAAAAGGCAGTCCTTTAGAGCATAGAAAAGATATAGAAATACTATCGCTCGGACGGGTTCTTATCTACCCCATATGATTCTAGGACTATCAGTGATCAACTCATACACTAAGGAGCAAACAACATCCTGTCTACCCAAGGGTGGCCCGACCCTGCTAGAACCTATAAGAAGTGAGTAAGCTCTACTTAGAGAAGGAAGAAAGCACTAATAAGCGACATCCTAGAAGCACAAGACAAGAAGTAGCAGATCAAAGCAATTTGGCAAGTGAACCACTCTAAACTATCTTTGGAAGGACTTGACACAAAAATGAAACCAGAAAGGAGTAATAGTATAATATAATATAATAGTAGCACAAAGCTCCCCCTCACAGTGATCCGTAAGGACAAACCACTAAGCTCTCCCATGAGTGAAAAAGAGCAGTCCGGAGGCTTAGTGAAGATATCACGCCAGCTGGTGCTCACTCTCCTGGCCGAGCACAATGTCACCCTTCTCTACATGGTCTCGAAGAAAGTGATATCGATATCAATATGCTTGGTCGAGAATGTTGCCTTTGGGTTCTTGGCAATGCAAATCGCAGGCGTGTTATCACAAAGAGTGGAGCGCGATCGATAGATAGTCCAAAATCCTGCGGGTCGAGACCATCAAAGCACTTGACTCGACAGCGAATCTGCGACAGCGTGCTCGGCCTCTGCGGTGGGATGCGCAACACCGGATTGCTTCCTTGGCGACCGGAGACAAGAGAAGTGCCAATGAATTGACAAGTGCGAAGTGCTCTTCCTATCTATCCTCTGACCCGGTGAAATCGCATCGGAGAAGGCTCTAAGAGATAGACAAGAAGAGGAAGAGTACGGATACCATAGTCAATGGTAGCTCGAAGGTGCCGAAAGATCGCTTCACCGCTTTGACGGTGAGATCTGCGAGGAGAAGCTGAAACCGAGCACAAAGACACCTGAGAGAAATGTATGTCGGTCTCGAGGTTGTGAGGTACAAGAGAGAGCCAATCATGCTCTGAAATCCTTTTGGTCAGCAGGTTCGCCGTCTTCATCGGATCGAGGCTGCTGTAGATGCCATTGGAGTTGATCTTGGCTTTCCATCATTCATGTCGAAGCGCTTGGAGGTCTCGAGTGTATTTGCCTTGATGAAGAAAGGTACCCTCCAGTCTGTTTGATTTGGAAGCCAAGGAAGAAGCTCAACTCGCCCATCATGCTCATTTCAAACTCAGAGCTCATGACATCGGAAAATTGGGAAAGCGAGCATGCGAGAGCCGCCAAAGATAATGTCATCCACGTAGATCCGGGCGAGCGGAAGATCGGTGCCAAGGCGGCGAATGAACAGGTCTTGTCAATTTTACCCATCTCAAAACCATGGCTCGGAGATAGGACTTAAGCCTTTCATACCAAGCTCAGGGCACTGCTTGAGTCCATACAAAGCTTTGGAAAGCTGTAGACATGGTTAGGGTATTTGGGGTTCTCGAAACCGGAGGTCAGTGTCGACATAGACTTCTTCCTCAATAAGGCCATTGAGAAGGCACTCTTGACATCCATCTGGTAAAGCTTGAAACCCTTAGAAGGCTGCAAAGGCAAGCGAGATTCTAATGGCTTCAAGTCTAGCTCTGAGGGCAAGGTCTCTTGAAATCTAGACCCTCAACTTGAGAGTACCCACGAGCTACCAGCCTAGCCTTGTTTGAATGACTAACCCATCTTCACTTTGCTTGTTCTTGAACACCCATTTGGTCCCAATGATATTGTGACCTTGAGGGGCTCAACAAGGGACGGACCTTGTTTCTTTCAAAATTTTCCAACTCCTCATGCATAGCGTTTGTCCAAGACTCGTCGGATAGAGCATGACAAACATCTTTAGGCTCAAATGAGGCGACGAAGGCGAAATGGAGCAGAAAAGAGACAAGCCGACTTTGGAGCGTGTGACACGCTCGAAGAGGTCTCAATTATCTGCTCTGAAGGATGGTCCTTTTGAATGTGTCTTGGAGGTCGAGGTGAGATGAAGAAGTGGCCTCTACCTCATTAGCGGATGAGATAGGAGCAGAGCCACTAGCTTGGAAGAAGCGAAGGTAAGGCGATCTCCTCGAGTGCGGTGGAAGAAGGCACCTCAAGAGGAGGAGAAGGAAGCTGGATCGGGTAGACAACCCTCATCTCCATCCTCCTCATCATCCACAAAGATGGACTCGGGCGCTCTAGGGAACTCGAGATATCGGGCCTAGTCCCGGTGGCCTCATCAAAGGTCACCTCACGAGTCTCTAACAATTTACTAGACTCGCGATTCAGGACTCTATAGGCACGAGAAGAAGTCGAGTAACCGGAAAGATCCCATCACAAGATCGTGACTCGAACTTATCTAGGTTCCCGGACTTGAGAATAAAACACTTGCAACCAAACACACGAAAATGCGAGGCCAGGGTTTTCGCCCATATCTCAACTCATAAGAAGTGCGATGCAAGAGTGCAGAAGAAAAACTCATTAGAAACATGACAAGCGGTAGCAATTGCCTCATTAAAACTTCCTAGGTGTAGAGTACTCATCAAGCATAGTCACAGCCATCTCGACCAAGGTGCGGTTCTTCCTCTCCACAGCGCCATTTTGTTGGGGGCGTATGGAGAGCGAGGCGGTGCTCTACACTGTCTCACCACAAAAACTCTCAAAGTAGGAATTCTTGAACTCGGTGCCATTATCGGTCGAATTGCTCGTAATGCACACAGGAGCTCAACAGAAAGCCTACTAAAAGACCACGAAAAGAGTAAGCGTCTCATCCTTGAGGCTAAGAAAAACACCCAAGAATACCTCGAGAAGTCATCGACCACGACAAGTGCGTACCACTTCCCTCCTCTTGTTGCACTCTAGCCGGTCCTCTCATGTCCATATGGGCGATTGACACAGTGCATCTGTCATAGTCCTTTATGAATCGAGGATGTGAAGCGGCAACCATTTTGCCGTCTTGCGGCAAGGAGCACAAACAAGATCCTTGACCATTTTGAGTTTGGCAAACCACGAATGAGATCGTGGCGCTAACTCGGTCGGATGATCAAATCCTATATGACCAAGTCTCCTATGCGAGAAAGTTAAATCACGGGATTGAAGCTACTAAACACGAGAGGATCACGGAAGACTCGGAAAAATCAGCACGAAAGATCCTCCCATACAGAAATCCATAAACGGACTACAGAAGAATCAAGAATTTTGCAATTGTTTTCTTAAAGCTCACCTCATAACCGTCATCGGTGGTGAGAGGCGAAGCGATTATCTGCGACTTACTTACTAAGGCAACATCTTTCAAAATAAAAGAATTATTAATGCTCACTTTACCTTTAGCGATGGCGCCCAAATGAAGCATCTCAAAAGTGATCGTCTCATCACAGGCGCGGGCTAAGGAAGAAAACCAGCGAGACTCACGGTCATATGGCGTGAACACCGAGTCTACAATCCGGACCTTTCCCTTCGGCCGGCGACCACGAGTCAAGCAGTAAAGTCTCGATCTTGGGGTGAATCAGCGATGATTTTGGCACCCAATCTTGAGTAACACGGCGAGCAGATGAAGTAGTCAAGCAAGGCCGACCTCTATCTACCCTCGCTCTCGTCACTTAACAAGTCAAAATATCTCGACTGTTCTTTGGATCCATTGCTATGGAAGAAGCGAGTCGAAGTGCGATAACTCTGATCTCGCCATGGTAGCTATCTCGAAAGGAAAACGAGATCTACCCTCGGGGCGGCGGAAGTTACAACCGAGAGGAGCATGAGGACGAAAATCGAAAACTTCGGAAAAACCAAGTGCTCGATCTTGCCCTAAAACATCGGATGGAACAAACTTAGACCTCGTGTTGGTCTTAGGTGCACTCAAGATGCAGGGTGACCACAGATGTGCCTAAGAGACTCAACACGGTCTCTGCGCGATCTTGGCGCGCTGAAGCAATGATCAACTAAATGTCCATCTTTCTAATGAAGGTGCAATGATACTTATTACGAGGGCGAAAGCTGTAGGTGGAATCACCTTCTTTGTCGAAATCCTTTGAATAAAACCCGTGACTTAAAATTGACTTTCTCGATCCTGTGCTTAGTTTTGATCACACAGTGCTATGGTTTTGAGCACGACGGTGGATGCTTCCTCATATCCTCCTGGATATCATATCCTAGACCACGATTAAATCGCAAATTTTAGATTTGTCTAGAATGAGATTGAGCTTCTTCTTGCCTCCTACAAACCTCTCGAGAGTGTTCATAAGATCTTGACACTCCAGAAGAGAGAGGTGCAAGAAGAGCGAGGGAAGAAGGGACAGCGAAGGTAAGGGAGCGAGAAGAAGAACCAACAACGGAGGAAAGATTGGCTTGTGCACGTCACGGTAGACTTTGGGGGACAGATCCTCTTGCTAGCAGTTGGTTCACGTTGCTAGGCGTCTCTACCAAACCCTTAGATTTCTTCCCAGACACACAATACAAGCGGATGATTGTGTCTCTAGAAGGTCCTTAGTTAGCTTCACATTTTTCATCCAAAGCAACCAAATCACATTTTAGTTTATTACAATGATTGCATGGTGAGCTAACAAGGTCCTTAGAAGCATCTTGAGCCAATTTATTCTTGTGATCAATCATTTCTTGAAGCTTGAATCTGATTCTAGTTCGTGATTAACTTAGGACAGTTTAAACAAGAAACAATAGGCTCTAGTAGCGCGACTTGGAATTGACAATTTTGTGATCTGCCGTTTAGGTTCATCTTGAGATTATTACAATTTTCACAAGTTTGAGCGAGATCAAGCAACATGGTATAAAGACCTCTAAACGAATTGTCCTTAACCTCACATGAGGTGCAAGCAGTAGCCTCAACAGTAGTGGATGAAAGAGGTGCTACCCTACTCATCTCTAATTCAGCAAGAAGGCTAATGTTCTCTACCTTAATCATGTCAAGTTCAGAGGACACACTATCATGTAAGGTCCTTAGTTTTTCCATATCATCAATCAAAGCACGACATGTGTCACATTCATCACGGGAGGGAGCGGATGTAAGTAAAGTAAGCTCCCGTGATAGTCAAGCTACTTCCTTCTCCAACCCAGCACACTTAGCCCTAGACTTAGCATGGAATCTACCTAGCTTAAGAAAAGCATCATTAAGCTGGTCATAAGTGGGACTAACCTCATCGGAGTCGGATGCGGCTCATTGTCGCTCGATTCGCCCCGAGGCCATGAAGCACATCTTGGAGAAGTTGCCGTCGTCCTTGGGATCATGATCGTCCTTTCCATCATCGTCCTCCACCCCTCCACCTCGGCTGGTGTCCGGTTCGTCGAGGCGGTGAGGACGCGATGGAACAGCTTCTTTGCCTTCCCAAAGTTGCGGAACTTCTTCTTGCCTTGTCAGGTGCTGAGGGCTTCGTGTTGCGGTTCTTGTCGATGTAGTCGTTCTTGCTCGGACCGCCATAGTCACCTTTGCCCTTCCCAAGCTTGGGACAGTTTGCTCGGATGTGGTTGGGGCCACCACACTCGAAACAAATCACGGACCTCCTCTTTTCCATCCCTCCTCCTCTTGTAAGCATGGAAAAACTTCCGAGCTAGGAGGGCTAGTTGTTCATCCTCAAAATTGCTCTAGCGATCATCGGTTATGTCATAGAGAGCGACTAGGGAGAACCCACGTGTCGACTCGGAAGAAGATCCGAAGTGGGATCGATGACTAAAGCCATCGATGTGACTTGACCTTGAGAGACAATGTCAATCTCGTGAGTCTTGAGGCGAGTAAAGCGCATCAAGAGTCGGTCGAGAGGTCCGTGCTATCTTTGATGGTAGTCACTTTCATCTCCCAAACACGAAGATCAAGTCGAAAAGCATCATCGGCGTTATCCGAGTCGGGTATGTAAGACCGACCGCTCGGAGGTTGCTCAAAATATTGTGAAAGCGCCAAAAGCACTCGTCAAGAGATTCACGATAAGCATCTCAAATTTATTATATTCACGCAGGCTGGTCTTGTCGAACCGTCTTAATCTGGGTAGTGCCCTCATGGTATGCATCGAGGTCACCCGGATGTAAATGCAAAATCAAATGAGAAATACGATCAAACTCATACGCTCAAACCACGAATGATTATGTTCCTTGCCTTAGCATTTGCCTCAACATCGGCCATGTTTCCCGCATTGATGTTTTCATCGGCGAGCGACAAATCGACCTTCACCTTTCTCGGATGGCATACCCACGAGCACGGATGTAAGTTTCCATTTGGCTCTTCGGAAGGGTAATCCGGACCATCAAAAGCTGGAGGCTTGGTGGAATACTTGTCCGTTGCCATGGCTCAACCGGCCGGTTAAGATCTATAAAGAAGAGCTAACAAAGCTCGATACCAATTGAAGGACCGAAATGGCAGCAGAGGGGGTGAATGGTGCCTTAAAATTAAGAACTCCCTTTCTTGTATTTAAATAAGATCTACAAACCCTCTCAAGAAGAGTAAAACAAAATCGAGAGAACTAATCATAAGTTCGATGCATTACATCAAATATCGGACGTTCGATTTTGCCGTGATACTTCCGCACTCGTGTGATTCGGAATCGGTCGCGGAAGTTCCGCTGCGATAGTTCGCTATGGACAATCGGAAGTTCGATTGTCACGACCAAGAACAATCTTCGGGTTTCTTTTCAAAAATCCAAAACTAAATCTTGAATGCTCTTCTCGGTCAAGTTTCACGGGACATCATCCTAAACACCATCTTGACCTCATGGAGAAGAATTGCAAACAAAGATTCAATGATCAAGCCAAAGCGGATTTCTTGAAGAAGGGGCAAGAAAGACCAAAACCAATGATAAGCGAGATTCTCAGATTCTTAGCTCATGAAACTTTGAGGATGTAATAGCAATATCAAAGCGACTCTAGATATCAAGTTTCATGCTATTTCTTAAGGCGAATCAAAAGATATGTCAAAACCCTAGATATTCAACATGAAGCAGAGAGAGGAAGAGTTGCAAAGTCAAATAATCAAAACCCAGTTTCATTGGATTGAAACACTAATTACAGAGGTAAAGCAAGAGGAATGATTACAAAAGATTTGAGTTCATACTCTCCTCTCAACAAGCTCTCAAAAGCAAAACAAATCCTTTTCTAGAGCTAACCTAATTTTCTCTCAAAAGTCTAACCCTAACACCGGGGTTCTCCCTATTTATTGCCTTTGCTAATGGGCCTCCAACCCATTAAGCCCGCTACACCCGAACAGAACCGCCTCCACTTTTGCGCTTTGCAAAAGACCCTTCGCCCCTGCGCACCTTACGAAGCCTCCGTACACCTTCTTGTCCTTGACTCATAACCACCTCAAGATTCACGCCGTCTTGACACATCCCAACCATTACGACCTCAACGCCTCCTGCGCCTAGTCGGTCCACGTGTCTCGCCACGACTCCATCTTGATGCCTGCGATCAACACGGACAAAAACACATCACATAGCATTGCACAATATCATAGCATCAACATTTGTATAAGACTCAAACTCATACAAAATCAAAACCACAAATTAACCTTCTACGCACGATTACGGACACAATCGGAAGTTCGCACTTACCACGGCGGAAGTTCCGATTTCAAACTATCCGCACTAATCGGGATTATCGGAACTTCGCTCTTACCATTGCGGAACTTCCGATCTTGAATTATCCGTAAACCCGATTTTCAAATCCGATTTTCATCTCGAGAGAACCTTAATATCGGTATTATCGGACACTCGCTACCCTTGGCGGAAGTTCCGATTTCCATGACCGAACTCAAAACCGGGAAAATCGGAAGATCCTATTTCCAGCGCCAGTAGTTCCGATTTATCGAACTTCCGCTCCATACACAGCGGTAGTTCGATTTCCTGACTTCGGCCGAAGCAGTCCAAACCGAAAAACTCAACTCTCAATCTAATCAACACACTTGTCAAATACTCATCACTCAGAGTGGAGGACCTCTCACATGGTCTCTCATGGTCAATAGTTTAAGTTACGGTGCAATGAAAAAGAAGATTCGAGGGGCTTATTGAACATTGAAAGTGAAGCCCAAACAAAGAAATATGTGGGCTTGCCGACAACAAAGGGGCCGGAGATTTACAAATCAAGCGTTTGAGCATCTTTCAGAGAGAGAGAGAGAGAGAGAGAGAGCGCTAAAAAAATTCATGGACGGTGTGAGAAGAAGTCAGTCCTGCTAAAGTCAGACGCTCAAGCGTTTCCCACGTATGTGATGAGTTGCTTCAAGTTGTCTGTAGGTGTGCGTAAGAAGATTACATCTATGATGGCTAGGTACTGGTGGTCTGGAACGCTGGATCGGCAAGGGATGCACTGGCAATCGTGGGAGAAACTCTGTCCCAAAGCAAAAGGAGGTCATTATGATGATACTTGTCATGCGGTCTTGAATAACATTTTGTTGGTTTTATTTGTATCATTTTTATGAACTTGAGAATCGAAACTTTTCATATGCAAGTTCATAGTACAGAATAGATCATAATATAAGTAATGTCTAGAGATGAGTACTAATAAGAAAAGAGTCCAATATTGTATCTTTGAGGTGATCCATTGTTGTCACTTGTTAAGCATATAATACTAATGGAAATATAGCATTCGACAAACAACAAAGTAATTCACTTAAAAAAATAAGGCAACAGTGCATTAATATTTCCTAAATTATACCTTACTTTTGGACCATGTCCAAAAACATAACATATTGGACCTAAGAATACATGTACTTTTGCCGCAAATAGCACGTTTACGATGTTTTATTACTAAAGTAGCCTAAAGTAGCACCCGTTGCAACGAAATAGCAACTTTGAAGCCTCGTCCGAACGGTCACCGGCCGGACGCGATCTCCATGCGACACGTCGCCTCGTCCGACCAGTCACGGGTCGTACGCCCCCCTCCACGTTCTACCGTCCCCTCACCAGTGAATTACCACAAAATTGACGCAAATTAGAAATTAATTAACAGTGAATTAGCCGCATCTTGCCAGTATAATTAATTAACAGCGAATTAGCCACGTCCGGCCCGTGACCGGCTGGACGCGCCACTATCTCCGACCACCCGTCCCCTAAACCCTCTAATCCTCACCTACATCGCATTCTTGTCCATATATATGTATGTGCATGCATGCTAGAGATTGACGCGGGAGGTAATCTGACTCCCTCCGCAGCATCCTCTCGCCATCTATTTAATCGCATTCGCACTCTCGCTGCTCTCGCTCGCTCTCTCGCCTTTACGTTGTTTCGGTTTCAGTTTTCCGGTGACTTATTATTATTTGCCGTCGTCATTAGCAGGTATGTTTCTCCTCGTACATTATTTATTTTTTAATTTTGTGGTTAATAAATTATTTGTAGCAAAATTAATCTTACTTGATTTATTAGTTGTCATTTTAGGCGTAATTAATTAGTTACCAATTAATGACGTGTTTCAGAGACTAGTAGAAATTAATACAGAAGGTGATTGTTGTTAGGGCTTTTCACTGAATGGTTTGGATTAGGATTTTTCCTTATAGTGAACTATTGTACACAACAATGACTTGGTTGAACAGTAAATTCTCATTTTATCTTTGCTGTTTGGGTGACCTCGGAATGAATGAGGCATTTTGACGCTTCTGCACAATTTGAATACTTAGACTTTTACACCTTCCTATTACCTACCAGAAGATATGCTGGTAATATTAAAACAACATTGTGTTTATGTTAATTGTAAAGAAAGAGGATAAGGGTCCAAACCAAATCAGATCAGACAACAAAGTTTTATTTTCTAGTACAAACCGTATTATTAACAGATGCAAATGGTTTAAGAATATGCAAATACAAGTGTTGACAGTATAATTAAGGCATGTTTACTTAAATTTGGAATGATTTGGACATAATTTTTTTCATAGTATCATGACAAAAAAATTACCTTTATGCACATCCCCTCATCCCCCATAATCAGTCATCTCCATCACTTCCTTGTCCATGCATGCATGCAAGAGATTAGCCTTAGTTATTTTAGTGGCCTTAGTTAGCCCTAATAATTTGTTTGTTTTTAATCTGTGGTAATAAATTTGGTGGCCCAAGTTAGCTGTAATTTTTTTTGTAACATGCGGTAATAAATTTGGCGTGATTATTTTAGTACTATCTTGCTCATTGTAATTAATTCAACCCATTTTTTGTAACATGTGGTAATTAATTCAGCCATCACTAATAGTCTGTATCTTTCATGTCTTGCAAACCATGCCTCTACCCAAGCTTCTGGAACCCTTCTATGACGATAATCACCGGTGCAAGTCATGGATCGACAGGGACGCGGATGGCCCTCCACCCCTAGCGCTTTGGGACAGGAGGGATTACTGGGAGCTAGACACTCATTACATCCCCATCCTTCGGGACACGAGCTTGTTGCTGTTCGTGAGGCTAGTCTCCGTCGAACGCCAGTTCACCCTAGATGGTAGTCTGCTATCAGCACTTGTCGATCGGTGGAGGCCCGAGATGCACACGTTCCACTTTAGGTGGGGTGAGATGAAAGTCACCCTGCAGGACGTCTCATTCCTGACCGGTCTCCCGATCCAGGGTGAGCCACTTGTTCCGAGCTGTCCGCAAGCGAACTGGAAGGCCAAGCTGCGGGACAAGTTTCGACATACCTGTGCGGGACAGTGCCTGTGGCGTCCCTCGGACTTGGTTGAGGCTTTTCATCCAGTGCCCGGAGGATGCACCCGACGAGGTTGTTCGGATGCACCTCGTCGCTTACCTTCTATATCTATTTGGTTCAGTCATGTTTTCCAAGTCACAGAGTGATTGGGTGTACCCCATCTTCGTCTGCATTGCCGATTCTTTGGTTGACGCGGAGGCTGGGGTGATGCCTCATTACAACTGGGGATCAGCCGTCCTTTGCGCCACATACAGGGGTTATGTGACGCTTCGAGGCGCGACACCGATGTCAAACCCAGCCTTGCCTGTTGCTACATGCTCCTGCAATTGTGGAGTTAGGAGCACTTCCCTGTTAGGTGGTCGTCCTTCCACAGAGCAGTGTACCCGAACCCCGAGTTGCAGGACCCAATAGATGGGCTCACTATGGGCTACCGGTGGACTGTCTCTCTCCTACGCTGGGCGAAGGACAGACCGGCAAGATGATACTCGTTATTCCACAACGAGTTCGAGTCATTGCACGACAATGATATCATCGAGGCTCCATGGACCCCAGACTTTGTGGGCTCGGTAGCGCCACAAGGGTTGTCGTTGCAATGAACGCAGGACACCGGACTATGGATGACAACATGCCACATAGTGTTCACACATATGGTGGAGCCTTACACACCGCAGTGCGTAATGCGGCAGTTTGATTTGTGCCAGGTTGTGCCCCCTCCCAACGGCAGGATGCTGCAACGAGTCGTCCACTTGTGAGTCCAACTCCCGTCCGAGTAATGCTTACACTTCATACCTATATCCTTTGTTCTAACATCAATCCTTTCAGAATGTAGGAAATCGAGGTCGGGCCGGCATGATGAGGATTGGCAAGCACTCCAGCGCGAGTGGATTACTGCCTGGACGAAGACGACGCACGACGAGGTCTTGCTGGAGCAGCGAGCGTATAACATACGGACATACTGTGAGTACATGTAGTGGTACGTACCACGGTCCCGCACCAAACTCACCCGTACTCCACCAGGGCGTCCGAAGCATGTGACGGACCAGGAGAGCCACAACCACTCATACGATCGATACAACATTTCGCTGCGTGATGACATCCTGAGACACTTACAACCTCTGGTCATTTCATTGATGGTATTTGTACACTTCGTTACTGAACTTGTTTTGTCACTCACTTTAGTTGGAGCAAGCGCAGCGCATCAGAGATTGCCATCCGCAGCCCACAAACAGTACCAAGGCTACTAAGCATTTTGAGGTACATCTTTGCGGAGTCGAAGAACATAATAAAGAACATGAGCTGCGGTCGTTCGACAGACGACATCTTGCGCATCGGGCAGCAAGTGGGGGCCGTGCTCACCTGCCAAGTCATCACGACCCAGCGAGACTGGCCAGCATTATAGCGCTCCACGTCAGTTGTGAGGACACCAGTTTATTAAGCTTGCAATGCTTAGTCACCAATTGACCCTAGCATCACAAACAAAATAACTCGTGTCTTCAAGATATGTATACTTCCCATAAATACAGTATACACACCCCTTTACAAAAGTCATGCATTAATTCCATTCAAGACATAGAACCAAAGCAACACTTAAGAAATCAAAAGACATAAATAGTAGAGTTATTACAAAAGGGAGGCCGACCGGCCAAAAGACATACAATTAACTAATTAGACAACGGAAACGAAATACCATAAGATGGCGATAAACAAAAGAGCCAATTAGTGTGCCTTTACCCACAAGGCAACCAACCGGACCGCCAAGCTAGTCGTCAAACCCGAACACATCTCACAAAAGTGAGGCCCTTGGGGTTCACCTTCCTTCTCTGCAACAAATAGTTAAACAAAGCAAATGATTACAAAAATTGTACTCCGCAAGACTTACGTGTAGAGTAACAGGCCTATATAAATAGCTACATGCAAGCTTATTTAAGTGGAGCAGGCTCTTGACTCATTTTCGGCATAAAGCAAGTTTTCATTTGCAATAATGTAATAGATTGAAAGCAATTTTACAATCTGATTTTATTTGATAAAACAACGATATACAAGTAACAATAATAACAAGATATCCTGGAAGTAGCTAACCCAATAGCCACCACAACAATAGCATGAATTCCCCATTCATACAACCCACATCAAGTTTTAATTAAGAATTCCAAAATGTTGAGTCTAACTCTTGCAAATCCAAACCCAAGCGTGTCCATAACCTAGGACGAGGCTATTCGAATAGTTTATACCCTGCAGGGGTGTACCAATGTACCTACACGCCAGACCATCTTTTTGCCACTAGATTAGCACACTTCCTTTGGTATGTAAGTCCTACGAGATATTTCCCATGAATGATGCTAATTAAGAGCCGCAACCCAACAAGAGAAAGACACATTAGCCAGCTCAAGCCGATTTGCTAATGTTCCCCTCATATCACAACATTTTCTTTTTCAACCACCAACCAGCTCATAATTAACACCGCCCAAGGTACTTAGTCAAGAGAGGTCCCATATCCCTCTCGCGTGGTTAGCACGCAAAAATGCTTGGTTTTGGTGAAACAAGATGTTTGGTCCTTGTTGACCTGGGCAAGACATTCGCACCCCCAATATCCCACCATCCAACCACTTGCCCAAGTCTAAAACATTTCATTTGCACTTTTAGTTTTTATAGAAATTTAGCACAAGGTGCTGAACAAAGAGTAATAAAATGATTTATGTGATCGAGGTTATCGACTAAATTGATAACCGCCCAATTCTACCGGTAGCTAAGCATTTCTAAGCATGACATCGAAAAGACGATAAAAGAGCGTAATAAAATCACCGAGCTCTAATTCACCAGCGATATTAATAACATATATTTGTGGCAGGGGATAACAATGTAAGGGCAACAATGCAATAGGAATAGCTACCTCTAATCGGGAAAAATACTTTGACACAAAAGCATGCATACATACGATTTGTAAACAAAGTATTAGACTTAAAAGTAACAGGATATTTACGATTAAACTGCTTGTCTTGCTGTGGATTACCCTCTTACTGCAGAGGAGCGCTCTCGCAATCAATAATATCATTTGAACCTAGCGAAAGAAGTCGAAAGCACAATAAGAACGAATAACACCGAGAAGACCCAAAAATACAAATTTATCCAAAAATCATGAAAAATTCACATAAGGTAGAGAATGATTTTAGGTGAATTTATCAACAAGAATAAATTGATTTGAATGCTCTATTCAAAAGTTATAGCAGTTTGAAAGTCAATTTTTCAGAAAATCCAAATAAATTGCTACCGGCTACTGCTCATCCTAATTAATTCTTTTAGTGAAAATTTCCAGAACAGTGGTGCACTTGAAATTTTTATGGTAGTAAAATCACCTCATGAGATGAACAATGGACTATGATTCACCTCATTTGGAGCTAAAATGAATTTTCTATGATTTTTCGAAGTTATGAAAGTAGTACACAAGTTACATGCAAAATAAGATTTTCAGCAATAGTATCATGCTCACAACCTATTTCATAATAAACTACACTAACATAGGATTCTAACAAAATTGAGTTTACTCTTTTTGGAGTTACAGAGAAATACTGATGCATTTTTGAATTTAAAGCAATTTTTAGTGCAACAAAAATACTAAACCTAAAGTAATTTTGCTAAAAGTGATTTATGAAACAATAACAAGGTTCAAATCAGTTTTACAATAAAGTACATGCAAAAAGGAATCTAACAAAATTTGAATCATCAAATTTGGAGCTAAAATGAATTAGTTATGCATTTTTGAAGTTAATTGCATTATTCAGTTAACAAATAAATCATTTCGGGATTTTACTTGTATTGAAATACTTTTCTTACCGACCCTTACTCTAGCCACAACTGATGACAGGAGGGGCCCAGAGAACAATGCCATTTCTCATTTTTACTTCCGATTAAATTTACTACTAACAAGTGGGTCCCATACGTCATACACACGGTTCACAGAATAGTGCATGGACTCCTGGTCCACGGCTGGTGCACAGGTTCATGGACTCGGCAATGATTACTGTGCTCTAAGTGGCCTCGGGCCCACATGCAAGTCACGCACTTACTCCTAAGGACAGTCATTAAACACCCTAAGCAATCATTAGCACTTAAATGACCGGGATTTGCTCTAATCCCGGAGCTACTGATGGCGATCGGAGATCGCCACACGAGAGCTTCGCGCTGCGTGTGCCCGGCTCGCTCGGCGCTTACACGCCATGGCGAGGAGAGCCATGGCCGAAAATGGAAACCTTGCACTCTTGCGCACCTACCGGTGCCAGTGGCAGGTTTCGTGGTGGTCCGTAGTGGCGACACACCGGAGAGTGGCGGCGGCGAGCTACGGCCTCAGTCCAAAAACATGAAGCGAGGGCGCCCGCATCTAATTTGAGCGCGCACGAGCCCCCATAAGGTAATAGGAGCTCACCTAGATGACCCGGAGGTGGGGAGGCTACAGAGTTGAGCCGGCGACGAGAACAACGGCGGCGGCGATGGTGCTATCGAGGGGAGCTCAACCTGAGGACAGAGGGAGAGAATGTGTGATGGAGGATGCATCAGAGGTGCCTCGAGGTGGTGTACGAGCGAGGAATTAGAGAACGGCTCACCGTGCCGGAGATGGAGACGAATGGCGCTCTTGCGGCCGGAAAAGTGGAGAGTCTTAAAATCCTGGGGTTCCTGCGGATGGGTGGTCAAATTGACTGAGGGGAAAAGCTTAGTAGGTTTAAGTGTGCATGCTGACACGCATAGAAGGAGAAACCACTCACCGAAGACGAGTTTGGCCCGGCGGTGTCCCACGGTGCGAGCTCTGGGCGCACTCTAGAGCCGAGGGTGAGGACCGGGAGCTACAACACAAGGGAGAACTCCGATTAGAGAAAATAGGGATGGCATCAAAAGCCAAGGAGAATGGAGCAGTTGCGGTGGTGCTTACCGGGACGGAGGAGAGCTCAAAGCCTCCTTCTCTCCCACGGCCGAAGAGAGAAGTGAGGGACAGGGGGGCAGAGGAGGTTTTGTGCGGGAAGGAAGACGGAGAAGGAAGCGGTGTCAAGTGCCGCAGTCCCATGATTGGTCGTGAAGGGCGGTGGGTGACGGCGTGGACAAAGCGCGGGCAGAGAAGAGACGCCGTGTGGAGCTCAGCGTCTGAGCTCGAGCTGACCCGAGGAAGAAGATGCCATGTGCGCGGCAGGGCCCACAGGCAGCGACTGCTAAGGGAGTGCGGGCGGAGAAGGAAACGGTGTGGTTTGGGCCATTCGATCATGATCGGACGGCTCTGTGGATATCATGGGGATATGTGCATGATCTTAGGATGATGAGTCAATTGGCAATGGCGTTGTTAGTTTGCCAAATCTCGTGTTTTCGGAAAAGCTTCATCTTTGTCGAGATTCTGACCGGTCGAGCCGCCAAGTTGCCGATCGATCGGGCCGTGTGTGCGGTCAGGCCAGCGAGCATTGCGGTCCGACCGGCCACGGTTCTTGATGGAATTTGGAGCTAGACCAAAAATAGGTTGTGTAGGCATGAGAGGGGAGTCTCCTGGATGTGGTCACATAATTTTTGGAGCTCCCAGTCAAAAGTTCTATTCAAATGAAAATTCCAGAGAGTTTCGGAATTTCAAGTTGAAAATTTGGCTAAGTCTTTTTGGGCGGTCTGACCGGCGTTATAGAATCGGTTAGACCGGTTGTGAATTTGTCAGACCGGCAGGGTAGGGCAGTCAGACCGGCTTCCACTTGTTCGTCGGCCTTCTTGGCGACGTTGTGTTTTGATTGTGTCTATTGCATGAGTTTCAATGCTTTATTGTTGTATATTGCATTGTTGAGCTAATGTGAGTCAAGTTGTGTAGAACTGGTTCCCGGAGATGATTTCTTTGTCTATTGCTGTGCAGGTGGCTTGCAGGTCAACGACGGTCAACGGTGTGGAGGATCGGGACTAAGCTTGGAGAGCTGAGGTCCAAAACGATCATGGATATCGGGTGAGGTCGTGTGACTCAAGCATGGTGCAGAATGGACAAGATGGTTCGAACGGGCAGTTCGTTGCAGCTGGTTGGATCAAGCGGCGCGGGGGTCGGTGCAAGTACCTTGGACGTTCCGATGGGATTCGGACGAGAGAGACTTGCCGACATGATGAGAGCCGCTGATTAACCTACACGTGGTGAAGCAGACGATTACTTCAACAGATATGTGTGTGTGTCCCATTTATATTGGGCCTTAATGGGAGCCCATTGGAAACCCTAGGCCACCCTATAAATAGAAGGGGGAGATGGAAAAGCCCACAAACATTCATTTAGAAAAACCCTAATTTTTCTAGGGTTTGGAGAGGAGAGGAGAGGCTAGGGTTTAGAGAGAAATTTTTTTGTGTGCTCTTTGATTGAGCTCTTGTTCTCCTTGAGGAAGTGGCTTTGACAAGCAACATCTTGAATCAATCTATGGATGTGTGTTCAAAGATGAGGTCTATTGATTTTGCTTCTCTCTTTTGATGATTGTGGTGTTTCCTTGATCCGGTTGTTTTTGGTTGATCTCTTGACCTCTTTTACCTTGCTATGATGTGTGAGAATACTCCTAGAATCATCTAGATCATCAATCTCCCACAAACAAGATTTGGATCAAGTTTTTCATTTTTTTAGGTTTTGAACTCTCCCTCGGTAAAACCTAAAAATGTCAATGCATTGACGTGGATCTGGACGATCGTTGCTAGGAATAGGTCCCAAATATCCTTAGGGAGGTGTGCTCCAAGTTTGGTCAAGTTTCATCGGGTAAATCAAAAGCTGGACCAATTTTCGTTTTGGATTTGGGCATTGTGCAGTGGTACTAGACTAAATCGGTCCGACCGATTCAAGAACAGACGGTCGATCCGCCACTATTCGGACCGCCATTGGCGCGGTCGAGCCTTGACCTTGAGACCGCAAGTTGGCCATCGGTCAGACCGGTCTACCTGAGATCAATTCTCCATTGTTGAGTCTTGTGGTTAAGGGGGTAATAGGATTCAGCACAAGGCTTCCTCTGTGCATTTACTGATCTTCTTAGCTTTCATAGCTATAGGAGAAAAGTGCGTGTTGAATTTGATCGATGCAAAAATTAAGAAAGTGTCTATTCACCCCCCTCTAGTTGCCTTTCTGGTCCTACAGGCCCAGCTCACGAGAGATGCTCGGAGTGGTGATAAACGATCAAGGAATCAGAGCGGTAGATTTTAGATTGGAAGGCTTACGCTCGGCGTGATTAGGTGGCTAGGGTGAGCCCATTCGCCGAGTCGGAACAGTAGAATGGCTCGGGTCCAATGAACAGTACTGAGCCCGAGGTTCAAATCAGTTTGACTAACTAGAAAAAGGTTTGACCTGGGCTCTAAAATTTGAAATAAATTTCTAATTTTTTTGAAATAAATCAGGGGATTTCTTGGGACAACCTAGTTTCCAATAAAATTTTAAAACCTACTGTTCAAGATTTAATTTGTGCGATTTAAATTCCAACTCAAAATAGGTCTTTGACTTGTTTTCGGACTTTCTAGGGGTTGAACTTGGTTCCAAAAATTTGGGAAAAAATTATATTAATTTGTGATAACTATCCTAGTATTTGAATAAATTATTTCTAGAGGGTTAACATAAGTGTTTGCTCTCGCTTTCTTTTGGAACTCAATTTTGAGTCGTATGTTTACTTTGTTTTCAATACTTTCAAGTCCAAAAATTAATGTAAAAACCCACAAAACCAATGCATGTTCAAAAGTTTTAATTTCTCCTCATTTTTATTACATTTGAAACACACACCATTGTTTGGGATGTTACATTAGTCATCCGCGGGCGATCGGTTGGGAGGTGAGTTATGTACAAATCTACATTCTATTTTTTTTTGTTATGCCTTACGTTCCCGCTAACATGATGTCATTCTCCCATCGCATGTCCGTCGAGATGCAACACTTCTGCCGTCCGCACCCCGTATATAGACTAGCGCTCCCTGTCGGTCATCTGCACTACATATCTGGGAAGTATGAGATTCTCATTTACGTCCAGAGTATTTATTTTGAGTAACAACGTTCCGTCTTGCAGCCTTCAGTTGACTGTGAGGGTGACGACCATCCATCCAACGACGAAGATACGGGACTCCCAACTGCTACAAGGGAGCGATACATGGGGTTTGGAGCATACGCGGGGTTTGGACCGTCCACAGGGTTTGGAGCATACACAGGGCAGAGCTCCTCCTGGTTCGCTGCCACATCGTACGTCCAAGGACAGAGCTCCTCCGCACGACTAGAGTTGCAGACATCGTACCTTGGGGGCGGACAATTCAGGAGTGGATTTACGCAGTCCCGCGCTCATGAGTTCATTGCAGGTGGCCCCCAGTTTGGCATGTCTCAGCACGACGACATCGATGCTTACCAGACTCAGCTTACTGGTGCACCTCCGCCCACTCAACATATACAACAGTCTCCATACCCCCCTCAATCTGACAGGCGCTCTCCAGACCAGCTGACGTATCCCACGGGACATGCTCGACGCAAAACAAGGATGCAGACGTAGCCAACAGTGGCTCAAACGAGTGGGACATATTGTATCCTGTGTACCCCGATCAAATAGGGCAATCTTTGTTAATTTATCAGTTTAATATGGATGATATTCTTTAACATTGTATTGTACCACATGCTAGATTATATATTAATTAATATGTCTCTATATATCTTTACTCTTTGTCTCAAGCTGGAGAAGGAGGCTACTTGACTATTTAATTTGCGGTTGCTAACTATTTAATTTGCTAACATCTCACGAGCCTAATCCAGATTAATTTTTGGAGCATTATGTTTTCATGTCTATTTGCATAACTTACAATAGGTCCTATTCTATGACCCACTGAATCAGTCAGGACAGAGCCATAAGAACTAGCAAAAAATACTTATCATCAAACTCTCAACTGCTCATTGCTCACCAAATGCTCACTGCTCAACAAATTTTTGCTACAAGAACCAATACTTCATCATGTCTAGTCCGTGACCGACCTGTGGAGGCGACGTGGAGGGGGGCGTCCGGCCCGTGACTGCCCGGACGAGGGAGTGGAGGGCGTCCGGCCCATGACTAGCCGGACGAGGGACGTGGAGGGGGGTTCGCCTTGTGACCGGCCGGACGAGTCGACGTGTCGCGTGGAGATCGCGTCTGGCCGGTGACCGTGCGGACGAGGCTTCAAAATTGCTATTTTGTTGCAACGGACGCTACTTTCGTAATAAAACATCGCAAACGTGCTATTTGCAGCAAAAAAAAATCAGAATACATCTACAAATTAATGCACGAAGAGGTAGCCCTGATACATACCCAAGGATATTGGGATACCTAGCATTTTCTCCTTGAATACACCCAACATCATTCCTGAGTGGTTACCCTTTTTACCGGGTGGATTTAGAACAGGGTGACATGCCAGCTCCCTCGTAGGACTGAGAGGGAGAGTTCCAATTGGCCAGCTTTCTGGCCTTTGCAGCCTGTCTGTCCTTGTCCATAATGGTATGATTCCTTCAGTCCCCATTCATGGTTGGCAAGTTACTTTCACAGTTACCGTCAAGCATGGCATGGGGAAAAGGACAAAAAATTGTTTGTATGCAACATTCTAACCACCAATTGGGCCTGAAAAAATTGGTCACAATTTGGCACGCACATTAATTTGATAACTACTTATCTTTTCTTCTAGAAAAACATATTGCCTATTGTTGTGTTTATCCTTATATCTAGGTTTAAAGGAAGGAAATTAATATACATGTTTATCTTGCACTTTATTTTTGTTACTTGCCTATCTCTTGAATTGCATTATGCAAGAATCATATAGTTTGAACTTTGAAGTGGTCTGTGAGTCTTAACATTTTCTTGGCACTAGCTTATCTTGTAGTCAAAATTTTCATGAGTTGACTAATGTAAACTAGAGATGAGATCTCAAATAATAACAATAATAATAATTTTATGCTCAATACAAAATTACATGGTTATTTTCCATCTGCAACTTTCATCGCTTGCTATCACGAAATTTAATAGAGTAAAAATGCTAATAACCCGTTTGAAACTCAAAACAAACTTCTCGATTCGTACTGGAGTAAAATTGTTTTGTGCAAAATTCTTGTGTTCTAAACGAGCCTTGAAGATCTTATTGGTAATTGAATTACGCAATCAAAATTGACCAGCTCAACTGGTCATAAAGAAGCAACGATAGAAAATCCGAAGGGATTATATTGCTTTCGGCATAATTTTCTACCAACACATATAAGTCTTAGTTTATTTACTTGCATCGATGCCATTCCTTTGGCATAAAATTTACCTTAGCAACCTTAGAAATGTTTGGAACACAATATCTTTTACCAATTACTTCGGAAATTGAATTGTTTTGCGTCATCACAAAAAAAAAACCTTAAAAGGAAAAAGAGAGAAGCAGACAAACAAGAGAGGATGCAGAAAACCGTTGAACTAAAGGAAAAAAAAGGGGAAACCACAGGAGACACACCACCACCTTCTTTCTTCTCTTGCCCACCATATCCATTGCTCCTCCAAATTCACTGCTATTTATTTACTATTAATTGCTCCCGACTTCGTCTCCGCTTCCACCACCACCACCCGCGCGACCAAACGAACGGAAATTCCCACGTCTCTGCCGCAAACCCTAGCCAGCTAGGCCAATGGCGGAGAACGGCGGCGACAGGGACCAGCAGCAGCAGCAGCAGGATCCGCCCGCTGCGGCGGCTGCGGCGGGAGGAGCAGGAGGAGGTGGCGGTGGCGGTGGGGAGGAGGGGGGAAGGGAGGAGAGCGTGAAGCTGTTCGTGGGGCAGGTGCCGAAGCAGATGGCGGAGGCGGAGCTCGCGGCCATGTTCGGCGACGTGGCCATCGTCGACGAGGTCACCGTCATCCGCGACAAGGCCACCAAGGCGTCACGAGGTCCGGATCCGCACTACCCCGCGCGCGAATTTTCCTCGCTTCTCCCGTGCAATGCAACTCCGTGCTTGCTCTTTCTCTGGGTCGGGATCTGGGCGCGGTCCGGTGGGGGAGGACGGAGTTGGGTCCCGCTGCTTGCGCTTTTCGTGTTTTGTGGGGGGCTCCGGTGTGGTTCTGAGCTTGACTCGGGGCAATGCTGCCGAGGAATTTGAGCTGCCGCCTTTCTATTGGGGGGATTCCCGTGTTTTGGGGGGCCAAAAGGTTTCGTGCTTTGCTGGGAATTGGTTGCTTCCGTGCCGATTTATGCGCAATGTGTTGGAGATTTCCGGTTGTTCGTGGGAAATTCTGTGTATGGGTTGCGTTGAATTGGCGGTATCTCGTGTTCTTTGCGGAGGAAACTGCTGACCTTTGTCAAATTTTGAGTTAGCCCGTGATTTGTTTAGTTTTGAGTTCTTCATCGTGTGGTTGTTGATTTGCTCTAATATGTAGAAATTTTCGATCTTTCCTTGAAATTATCTTGGTTACTTGGACTTGAGTTCAGCTTGTGGTTTCATGAGTTTGGATGCTGTTGAACTAGTGGATTTTGTTAGAGATATATTAGAGATATGATTTGTCTTTTGTATTTTCTTATATGTATATGGTATATTCTTTTGTACCCTATATATATTGTCTATTGAATCTCTTCAATATACACATAATATTCATAATATGGTATCAGAGCAAATGTTAGAGTTAGGGTTTACTGTAGCCACCGCCGCTGCCTAGCCCCCGCTCGTCCTCCGCTGCCGCCGCTCCTGAGAGGAACAATCTCCACTCCCGGGGTGGCCTCCTTTGGCTGCTCATTGCCGCCATCCTCGTGTCCGAGACACTCCTCCGCACTTCTTCTCGGCCGCCTCCAGATCCCTCTCCCGGCGTCTTCGTCTTCCCCGCCGGGCTTGTCCACTTCCATATCGCCGACAGGTTGTCGTGAGGGATCTGGCTGCCCTGACTCGGATCCGCACCGCCCCCAAGGAGATGCCTCCCAAGCCTCCGAGCTCCTCTGCTCGAGCTTCGGGCCGCGCCACCTCGGCTCCCCTGGATCGGGCCGCCGCTGTCCAGATCCACCCTGGATCAGGCCACTGCTGCTTCAACCCGCTCGCCCGACGTTCTCTGCTTTGCACTGCCTTCGACCACCGCCCCTCTCAGCGCCGCAGCTCAAGTCGGCGCCACTTTCCTGTTTCGGTGGAGGAGGTCGGAGATAGAGGGAGAGGGGAAGCGCGTTTTCTTGGGCTCTGTTGCTTCCGCTCGGCTTGGGGAGGAGTTAAGGATGAGCTTGTGGGGAAGAAACGCGGAGAGGAGGGGAGTAATCTGGATAGAGGCACGAAGTCGAGGGGAGCAATCTGGATAGAGGCACGATTGTTGAACTTATCTACAAGCATGCTGTTCCAATTCCAAAGTCGGTCTGACAAGCCTTTCCACTGGGTATCGACTTTCTTTGGTGGTTACATTCTTTGGTGTCTTCTGTGCTATTGTTTCTCACCCAGCTGACAACCTGTTCTCTTTCTTGAACAATGCCAAGGGTGCTACAGTTAGTGATGTTGTTAAGAAGATAGGTCTTTTGGGCCTTTTCACCAGAGGACTTCCCCTTCGTATTGTGATGGTGCTGCTTCATGCTGGATGTGTTGCACTAGTGCTTACTGATTGTATGAGGAGATGGGTCTTCTGCTGCTGTTAGTTACCCTTAGGCTTTTCTTCCTTTGTGTCGCTTTCTTTCGCTGCGTCCATCCAAGACCATACTACTCTATCTTCGAGTTCGTTTAAGCCATACGAGTCCATAAATTTATGGTCAGTCATAGAAGTATAGGAATTCTATTTTGTATGGCAGCAGTCGCTGCTCTTTTCTTTGAGCCGTTGCAGATCCGCCGTCCAAGCTTTAAAGCCGCCGTGTTTCTCCCGCACTGCGTCTTCGTTGCGCTTCTTTTGCACTATGCCTTCGTTGCACTTCTTGTGCACTGTGCCGCCGCCGTCTTGAGCTACGATTTGTGCCGTTATATTTCTATTTATTCCTATTCGGCTTGATTTGATAGCTTTATTATATTTGTCGGTTTCACCATCTTCTTCGTCGTGTTGTCATAGTCGACTTTGCTCCCGCACATTGTGCTTTATGGGCAGTCGCACGACCCCGAATGGGAGGAGACCTTTTATCGATATATTTTTCCAAGAGCTGTATGCTACAACGATAGTACTTTAGATTTTCTCTAGTTTAGCGTCAACCCTTTCCAAATGCAATGCTATTGCATACTCCTTGCATTTGAGGGGGGTTGTTCCAGATATATTAGAGATATGATCTGTCTTTTGTATTTTCTTATCTGTATATGGTATATCCCTTTGTACCCTATATATATTGCCTATTGGGGCTCTTCAATATACACACAATATTCATAACATATTTGACCCAACGCCGGTGTAAAATGTTGGAATTTTGTGAGTCCATATGCGTTGGGTGTAAACTCTGAGTTATTCATGGGATTGGATTGGTAGTTTGTTACTTGGAGAAGTTTAGCTTTCGCTAATACTTTGAATTTTGGTGCTTTTCGTGTGTGTTTTGATCTTGGGATGCGAAAGTAAACGATTGGTCTTGGGCTGAATTCTTGGAATCTAGATGGACTGAGCTCTAATTTCAGCTGGTTGATTTCAGTTGGACCCAAATATAGGCTGTCTGTGTTAGTATAGATTCATTTCAACCAATAACTGAACAAAGATATGTAGTTTTTGTAAGTGCGATTGGCTAGAATTTCAGACCAATAGAATTGTACGTGTGTTTGTTGCTGCTTTTGCGGATGTAAGAACTTCATTGGTCCCATGAAGGAATTTACCTCTACATGGTATTTCGAGGTTTTGCTCTGAAATTTTGGCTGTTTTACCTTACATTGCGCTCAGTCATTTACCCTACTCTGAGAGCGTGATGATCGAATCTTATGGTAACTGTTTAGAACTTCTCGTAAAACTGTTGCTCACTAGGACCTGTTTTAATATGATCATGATTCTTTGCTGTACCATGGGGAATTGGCGCTTCTTCATTTTGGTTCGTTTGAAGTAGTTCTGTTCTTGTTAGGAGGGATTGATTCGGTACATGCTACCTTTGGTCGTTGTCCTTGTTCTCCCAAGGGGAGTCAGATGTGAAAAATGATAAATAATTCATGCTGTCCTGCATGTGCAAATTCAATTAGAATTGCCTTTGCTACAAAATTTGAAATTATGCCCGTCTTTTCTTAGGAGAATATTGGTTAGTTTTGGTGTTTCCAGTGGCCTTTTTTCTTTCTTTGTTCTGTTGTTGCTGGATTGTAGTCTCCAGATGGCTACCCTCGTGTTATTTTATCCTCTTGTTCCTTAATTTGATCTTGATATACGGTGTACTGGACATTTGCAGGCTGCTGCTTCCTGATCTGCCCATCAAGGGAGGAGGCTGACAAGGCAGTGAATGCATATCACAACAAGCGCACGCTTCCTGGGGTATGTGGACACAACTATGCTTGTTTCACCTGTACCTGCCTGGGTATAATTTAGCAATCGATCCCTCTGAAGGAATCCTTCTATTTGGATCAGGAATTGTTGGGACCTTTTGAATGTTGGGTAATAATGATAGAGTTGGCAGTGGTTGAATAAAGAATGCATGTTTATGGTAGACTGACAGTATAGGTGGGGTTAAGTAAATCCTTAGTGGGAGATTCCCTGGAAGTTGGCGCTTTATTGGTGATCTGTAAAAGCTTAGGTGTGGCTATGTTACTACCCAGGGAAAAATTTCCCGGCCGGTAACCGGCGGTTACCGGTTACCGGCCGGGCGGCGGGAAAAAAATACCGGCGCCGGTTACCGGCCGGGCGGCGGGAAAAAAATACCGCCGAATTTTTTCTGGTTTTCTTTTGTTTTCTGGTTTTACCGGTTTTTCTGGTTACCGGCCGGGAGGGATTTGAATTCAAATTGTACCTTATGAATTTCAACCGGGTTTTAGCCGGTTTTCCTGGTTCCCGGCCGGTTACCGTTACCGGGCCCCGAACGGGATTTTGCCCAGTAACGGTTCTTTGATCCCTGTTACTACCTTTGTTGGTATCTTTGCATTCAAGTAACGTAGCCATTTTGAGCTTACCAAGTCAGCCAAAACGATAATGCAGTGCAGACTATGATATAGTAGAATGATTTGTATAACTTATCAAGATTTTGGTCAATTGGTGAGTTGCCGTCAGCAAGGCTGTTCCATGCCCGGGGTGGCTTAAGTGATGAATTGTTAGATATTCCTGTATGATATTATTGGCTCATATAGTTAATCCACTTTTCCATATGTGTTTCTTAGGCAGTAGAAGGCAGTAGAATAATCTCAAGAGTATTAGTTTTTGAAACTTTGTTGAATGGGGTCTTGTGGAAAAAGGTTGGTCCAGGTGTGCTGATAGACCGCAGTCTGTTGGTTGAGGTGAATTGTGCTGATAGACGCCGGTGTGCGGTCCTTTTCTTGAATAACTGTCTGTGGAATGCATCATCCAATATGCTAGATGGAGAAAGACATGTCCAGCAGTGCAAAAAACTTTATGTTAAAATATTATATGAATCACTCCAGTTATTACTGTAAACTCTTTACTCCAAATTGCACCGAAGGCAGCTCTAATATCAGCTTGGGTGCAATTGGACCCCACTGCTTGAAACTGTAGTTTATAAGCCCCTACCAGTTACCACTTGGAATGGTGTAATCAAGCCCTTCCGTCTAATTCTCCATACCTTCTGAAATGTCATTGACAGGTGGGAAAGGTTAAAGGTTTGATCTCAACCCTATTATTTCCATTTGCATTCCTGGTGTATGAAGGGTATTATATCGTTATATGTGACTAGTATCAGCGGATGTTTGTCGAGACCTTTTGATGTAGCTGATCCGTCCTAAACCTTGAACCATAGGATTCTATGATACGCACATGATTTTGGATACATTAAGAGAACAGATGCCCTAGCTTACCTGAGAGTTTTAGACCAGTCCTAATTATGGGCAAAATTTATAGTTTCAGATGATGTTTGCCAGTAATAACCATATGGAGTGGCCGTCCGATGGCTAGTAATTCTTTTAGTGATCATGGAATCCTTTTCAATATCTTCTACGAATATTCCTGAAACATTGATTAAAATTTTGTAGGACCGCTGTTACTTCTCTCTGTCTGTCCTTAACGGTTTCTTTCCTTTTTCTTCTATTCTTTCTCTGTTTGAAACCAGGCCTCAAGTCCATTGCAAGTAAAATATGCCGATGGAGAGTTGGAAAGATTGGGTATGAGCCTCTCTAAAATTATTTCACTCATAATGAATTTGTGTATAAGTCATTGCTCGGAATATTATTTTGGTCCTCATTCGACTGACATGTCTACGCTGTCACCTCCAGAGCACAAACTTTTCATTGGAATGCTCCCAAAAAATGTAACAGATGCTGAGATGACTGATTTATTTTCAAAATATGGGAATATCAAGGATTTGCAAATTTTGAGAGGTTCGCAGCAGATGAGCAAAGGTAAAATTTTCTTGTGGAAAGAGTTGTTTTTCTTGTTGATTGAAACGAAGATCACTTTTCTTTTTAGACTTTTCTGCACATTTAGCTTAACAAACTGTGGATGTTGCAGCCGGCTGTGCCTTTCTGAAGTATGAAACAAAAGAGCAAGCTGTGGCAGCTATCGAAGCTCTAAATGGGAAGCACAAAATAGAGGTTTGTGAAAAATTATGGATTCCAAATAATTTCTACTGACTTGTGGGGATAGTCTTTTGCTTTGGCTCCCCTGAAAAACATACTGCATACCTAATATAATTGGATTGTGCAGTCCAATTTTCTTTAGTTGTAAATCATACCCAAGTGTAGTACTTCAAGCCATCTCAAAAAGAAAAAAAGAAAAAAAGAAAAAAAGAAAGAAAGAAAGAAAGAAAGAAAGATAGATAGATAGAAAAAGAGAGAGTAGTACTGCAAGCCTGGTCAAAATACTGTGCCAAGTGTTAGAGATATAGTTAGAGATATATTTGGACTCTAGATTTGTTTTGGTTTCCTTATCTGTAACCTTTACTCATGTATATATATCGGCCCATTGGCCTCCTGAATATACAAGTTGCAATTCCAACATGGTATCAGAGCATTAGGGTTACCTATTCTCTTCCACGCAACTCGCCGCTGCCGCCGGCCTCCCTCCTCTGCCATAGCACTCGTCGCCGCCGCCGGCCTCCCTGCTCTAGCCGCCGCCGCCTCCCTGCTCTAGCCGCCACCGTCGGCCTCCTGCTGCGTAGCTCGCCTCCAAGGCCGCCGCCATCGCGCGTGGATCTGCTCACGGGAAGCCGCCGCCGAAGCCGCCATTCTGAGCCCTCGGTCGACTCCCGGGGTCGGTCGACGCGCGAGCAAACCGCCGCCGCCGGAAGCCGCCGCGCCTCCGGTCGGTCGCCACCCAATGATGGCCGCTGCCGTCTCGGTGTCGGTCTCTTCTCTCCGACGCGCGAGCAAGCCGCCGCCGGAGCGGCCACGCCTCCCGGTCGGTCGCCACCCAGTATGAGCCTGCCGTCTCGGTGTCCGGAGACGACGGCAGCGGATTCGACCTCGCATTCATTGCCATCACCGGCCGCGGCGTCCCCGCCTCCGGTCGCCGCCACCGCCGCAAGAACTTCCGCCGCCGCCGCCCGCAAGGACCTCCGCCGCCGCTGCAGGGGAGGGTAACCCTAACCCCTCCCCTGCCCGATTGTCTTCTTCGGGCCGTTTGGGCCAGGCCGGGGCTTAAAAGAAAAAGCAGCGAAAAAAAAACGTTGGTCTAATCGCCGCGCCGTCCAGCGCCGCCTATTAGACTACGTTACCTTGGTCGCCGCGCGCCGATCCGCCGCTACCAATGGGCACCGTTTCTCCTCATTGCCGGTGATCTTCGACGGTGTTAACTACACCGACCGTGTCTCATGCGCATCCATATGCGTGGTCTTCGTCTCAGGCGTCCTCTCGGCGATGTCACCTGTCCGCCATGCCCTACCCCTCCGACGGAGCCTACGCCTGTTGCGCTTCCCCCGACAGCTGACAAAGCTACTATTGAGGTCAGCGGCCTTCTCGATGAGAAGGCTACCTCTGCCTACCAAGAGGCTCGACTCCTACATGGATCGCTTGACTACCTACACTCGGTGGTGCGGCGACGGCGCCGGTCTTTCGGCTGCTTCTTGTCTTCATCGCCGATGTCCGGCCTCGCCTCTCTTACGAGATTGTGGGATTTTCTTGGTGTCGGATGTGGACTCATCTTCGACAATGCTTCGAACCCTCCGGAGATGCCTCTACTTGTCGATGGTTCGTCAGAGCACTCTCTTGACAAGGTGATGCTCTTGTTGGCGCCTTCTACGCTCGAGTTACGCAGATGGCGTCAATCGGACTCTCTTCGCCTTCTTGGTATCGTTCTGCTCATCTTTGCTTGGTCTCGTCTTGACACAGAGTTTCGCGTGTCTACAAGTTCCTTACTCGCCTTCGTCCCGAAGTTCGAGCGGGCGTGCCCGACTACTTGCACGCCACCTCGTGTCACTCTTCGGAGGCCCTTACCGAGATACGTGCGAGAGGAGACTCGTCTCGAGTGGTCTTGGCTCGATGCCACTCCTCCGTGCTCGCCGCCGTGCACACCGATCGCTTCACGCCAATGACTTCGCCTCCTCCACGGCGCGCCACGGTGGTGGTGGGCGCCCTCCATCTGGCGGTGGTCGTCCTCGCCGCTCCTCTCGCGACAAGATCGGCCACATTGAGTCTCGGTGCTACAAGAAACAATGGCATATTTCACGCCGTTCTTCTCCAAAGCGGACTGGGCGAACCGTACTTCTACATCGACGTCGCATTGACTACTTCCGCGTTTTCTCTTCGAGCGGAGATAGCGGACTTGACGGCGCTTGCCGCTTGAGTTCTTCCTCGGCGTGTTCTGCGAGTTCTGCGGTCGACTCTTGAACACCGAGAAACCACCTCCTACACGACGGTACCTCCCGTGGATCCTTGATTCCGAGCATCCTTCCACATGACTTCCGATTCTTCCACTATCTTTTGTTACACCTCTTGATTCCCCGCGGTGTTCTTACTGCGATGGTACCTCTCTTTCTCTCTCAGTCGAGGACCTCTTAGCAACTCATCTTTTCATGTACCTTCATTGCTCATGTTCCTCGCCTAACCATGCGACTTCTTTCTGCTGACTGACATCGACCTTGGTTATCGGATTATTCTCGACTCGACTCTTGTTGTGTTCGGGACCGCCATACGAGCTCGGTTGGTTCGGCCCTCGGCGCCTTGACTCGCAGCGTCTCTCTCGGAGCTTGGTAGCTTCACCTTCCTTCCGCCGCCACCGCCGCCGCCAGCCTCTCCGCCTCTGCCACTCCGTCTGGCTCTTTCCAACAATGGCATCACCGTCTTGGCCATCTGTGTGGCTCTCGTCATCCTCTTTAGTTCGTCGTGGTCTTCGGGTGCATCTCGGAGACGTGTCTCTACATTGTCGTACGTAAGTTAGGCAAACGACTTGACTTCCTTATCCTCATAGTGAGTCAGTGTCTCAACGTCCTTTTGATCTTGTTCATTCAGATGTTTGGGGTCCGGCTCCCTTCGTTTCGAAAGGGGGTCATCGATACTATATCATATTTATAGATGATTTCTCTCGCCACACTTGGATATATTTCATGTCTTCTCGTAGTGAGGTCTTGTCTATCTATAAACAGTTTGCCACTATGGTTCACACACAGTTCTCCACTCCTATTCGTGTCTTTCGTGCAGACTCTGCTGGCGAGTACCTCTCTCATCACCTGCGCAGTTTCCTTACTGACCAGAGCACTCTCGCTCAGTTCTCTTGTCCTGGTGCTCATGCTCAGAATGGTGTTGCTGAGCGCAAGCATCGTCACCTCCTTGAGTCGGCTCGTGCACTGATGATTGCCGCCTCTATTCCACCTCACTTTTGGGCGGAGGCTGTTTCCACTGCCACTTATCTCGTCAACATCCAACCTTCTTCTGCTCTTCAGGGCGCCATCCCTATTGAGCGTCTCTGTGGTCTCCTTCCTGACTACTCTGCCCTTCGTCTGTTTGGCTACATTTGCTACGTTCTCCTCGCCCCTCGAGAACGCACCAAACTGACTGCTCAGTCCATTGAGTGTGTCTTTCTGGGGTACAGTGCCGAGCACAAGGGCTATCGGTCTTTGGGATCTGTTGGTCGACGGATGCGGATTTCGGGATGTGACTTTCGACGAGTCTCGTCCCTTGTACCCACGTCCCGTCTCTTCTTGACTTCCTCTGTGGAGTCTCTCGTCCTTTGACCTTTCGGATACACCTATCTCGTCTCCACATATTTCTCCTGTGGCCTCTCCGCCATTGTCGCCGCCTGTTTGGTCTCCTGCGGCTCCTCAGGCTCCCCCCACTACACTCGTCTACACTCGTCGACCTCGTATTGAGGATCTTCCAGATGAGCCCACTTCTCCTGATGTTTCATCTTCTTCTGATGCTTCATCTTCCCCTGATGGGCCGTCTTCTCCTCGCTACGCTCTCCGCGATCGCCAGTCGATTCGACCCCGCCTGTTTGCCTTTGCTTTGCGCAGCCTACTCGTGAGCTCGCCTCCTCACCGGATCTTGTTACTCATCCCGAGTGGCGGCATGCCATGGCCGAGGAGATTCTTGCCCTCGAGCGTCTTGGTACTTGGGATCTTGTGCCTTTTCCATCTCACTCTCGTCCATCACATGTAAGTGGGTCTATAAGATTAAGACTCGCTCGATGGCTCTCTTGGCGCTATAAGGCGCGTCTTGTTGCTCGTGGCTTCCAAAGGAGCATGGTCGTGACTACGACGAGACTTTTGCTCTGTGGCCCACATGACCACCGTCCGCGCTCTTCTTTCGGTGGCGTCATTGCGCCATCGGTCTGCATTCTCAACTTGATGTCAAGAATGCCTTTCTTAATGGCGAGTTGCGTGAGGAGGTCTACATGCATCCGCCACCGGGTATTCTTCTCTCGAGGGCATGGTGCTGCCGCCTTCGCCGCTCTCTCTATGGCCTTAAGCAAGCCCTCGTGCTGGTTTGGCGCTTCTCCTCTGTGGTCACTTCTTGCGGCTTTTCGACCAAGTGATCATGATCTGCGCTCTTTGTCCACACTTCGTCTCGTGGTGGACTCTTCTCCTTCGTATGTTGATGATATGATCATTCACGGAGATGACTCGAGTACATTGCCTTTGTCAAGGCACGTCTTAGTGAGCGATTCCTTATGTCGGATCTTGGTCCTCTTCGTTACTTCCTTGGGATTGAGGTTACTTCCACTCCAGATGGTTTCTTTATGTCCCAAGAGAAGTATATTCAAGATCTTCTTGATCGCGCCTCTCTCACTGATCAGCGTCCTGTTGAGACTCCTATGGAGCTTAATGTTCACCTCAGACCCTCGATGGCGAGCCTCTTTACGATCCGGCTTCGTTATCGCCATCTTGTTGGGAGTCTTGTCTATCTTGTTTGTTACTCGTCCGGATATCACTTATCCAGTTCACATTACAGTCGGTTTGTTTCGCTCCCACTCAGTCCACTACGACCACCTTCTTGAGTTCTGCGATACCTTCGTGGGACTATCTCTCGCCGCTCTTCTTTCCACGCTCCATTTCGTTCTGACTTGAGGCTTATTCGGATGCTACTTGGGCGTGATCCTCCGATCGCGGTCTATCTCTGCTTACTGTGTTTTTCTTGGTGGTTCGCTTATTGCCTGGAAGACGAAGAAACAGACTGCAGTGTCCCGTTCGAGTGCAGAGGCTGAGTTGCGAGCCATGGCTCTCTTGACAGCAGAGATTACTTGGCTACGGTGGTTACTTGAGGATTTTGGTGTTTCACATTACTACGACTCCTCTCTTGTCGACAAGATGCAGTGCTATCGGTGTTGCGTGACCACGTGAAGCATGAGCTCACCAAGCATATTGGTGTTGATGCTTCCTTCATGAGGTCTTGTGTGCATGATCAGGTGATAGCGGATTTCTTCACGAAGGCCCAGACTCGAGCACAGCACGGCTTCTACCTCTCCAAACTCAGTGTTGTTGATCCACCATGAGTTTGAGGGGGGGTGTTAGAGATATAGTTAGAGATATATTTGGACTCTAGATTTGTTTTGGTTTCCTTATCTGTAACCTTTACTCATGTATATATATCGGCCCATTGGCCTCCTGAATATACAAGTTGCAATTCCAACACCAAGTACCACATTGTTAAAAAAATATTGCGTTCACTGTGTCATGGCAGTTTTCAATATATAAAGCAAAAGATACTCACACAAAGCATGATACAGTTGTACATCCAGATCAGATTAACCATAGATGAGTGCAGAAATAGCTAACCCCACATGGGTGGTGCATTCTGCTGTCCTATTTGAGCTGAACATTCTTGATTTTATATGAGCGATGGGAACCTGGGTTTCAGAAACCGGAACCAATCCTTAAACCGGAAGTTGGCCAGTTCCGGTTTTAGGCCGGTTTCCGGGCAAAAAACTGGTCCGGTTTATTTGCTGCATTTTGAATTTGAAAATTTTCAAAAAATGATGATTGGAAGCTGGAAATTGGACACTATTATACACATTTACATTAATTATTTCCTTTTCTTCTCCAACTTCATGATTTGTTATTATAAATGCTGATGTGCCCTGATCTTTTTGTTAGGGTTCAAGTGTACCTTTGGTTGTAAAATGGGCTGACACAGAAAAAGAAAGGGAGTCTCGAAAGGCACAAAAGGCTCAATTGCAGTCGTATAATATGTCAAATTCAAATGCCGTGCAGCAGACTTCATTATTTGGAGCCTTACAGATGGGATATGTGCCTCAGTATAATGGATATGGCTACCAGGTGAATTATGATTTAAAAATCATACAACAAAAGGCTAATCCTAGAATAGCAGTAATCCTAACTTAAGACAGATTTTCAGTTTGCTGAAACAAATCCTTGTGAAAGGACATGGTACTGAACATCTACTGTTGCAAACAGACAAACAGAAAAGTCCACTGTTGCACAACAGAAAGGGCATTCCTTTGCACTGCTGCAGTTTTCCATCTTCCTTAATGTGCTAGTTGTATTTAGCCAAAATCAAATGTGTTTGTTTAGATCAAATGAGTTATGAACTTGAATTCAATGGTATCTTAATGTTCTGGTTATTTTTTCCAAAAAATCCAAAAAAAAAGATGCTTTATGAACTTGGATTGAGCGCAGTATGCTTGTAGGACCACAGTAACCCCTGAATTTGATCTGTCTTGCATTGTGAGATATAACTCTAATTTTATTGATCTGTGCAGCCACAAGGAACCTACGGACTTATGCAATACCCTTTATCTCCTTTGCAAAATCAAGCTGCCTTCCAGAATATGGTTCAACAGCCTGTTAATCAAGGAAGCTCAATGCGTGGTGTTAATTCTGAACTTTCCCCTAATTCAGTTCCTAGATCATTTAATTCAGTGCAGTTAGGCAGCCCTTATCCGGCTATGCCTGGTATGCAGTATCCTGGATCATATCCTGGTGGTGCCATCAATAGTCGTCCTTACATGAGTCCTCACAATTCAATTAAAGTTCCAAATGCAAATGCTACTTCCCCCACATCTTCAAGTACCAGCAGCAACCCTGGTCCCCAGATAGAGGGTTTGTTTCCTTTACCACTTATGAAAATTAGTTATTTCACCCTTCAGTTCTTAAGTTTGTTTTTAAGAGATGATACTTCATGTGTACAGGTCCTCCTGGAGCCAATTTATTTATCTATCACATCCCACAAGAATTTGGTGATCAAGACCTTGCGAGTGCATTTCAGAGTTTTGGTCGAGTATTGAGTGCTAAAGTTTTTGTAGACAAGGCAACAGGTGTTAGTAAATGCTTTGGTAACTAACTCTTCCTAGCTGGAGTTTCGAGAATAGTCATTGTATAAGCATGGTTTGTTAATTCGTTCCTGACTGGATGCAGGTTTTGTAAGCTACGATTCTCCTGCTTCTGCACAGGCCGCTATTAGTACGATGAATGGATTCCAAATAGGTGGTAAGAAATTGAAAGTACAACTCAAGAGAGACAACAGCCAGCACAGTAAACCTTATTGACAGCGCGATACCTTTGTATGCCCCACACGATCAGGAAAATTGGTACATATGTCACACAATTGATCGCTTCATTGTTTCCTCTGGCCTCCACCATGTGTCGTCGGTGGGGGCTTGTGTATCTTGGTTCAATTCACATTCCTGAAAATTGTTACATTGTGTATTTTATTGCAGCATAGTTGTAGCATCTGTACCATCAGATCCATTGTACATCAGACATTAATTCATTCAATTGTTTCCTTCTTTTTCTCCTCTCATGAGTCATTTCATGTGAGAACATTGCTCATTTCAAATTTTTTACGCACTCCAGCGTTTGCTGTATGTATAATCCTTTACCTTGCTGCAAATCTGGAAAGGCTGTACTTGTGGCTTGTAGCAGTCATCGACTGGGTAGAAACTATGGACACCTGAAACCCCACCGATGTTGTTGTGTTTGGCTAAACTAGCGTATTACTGTATCTTGCTCCATTGAAGCTTGCAACCAATCATTTCAGGTACTCAATTCACGCTGCTTGTGCCATATATGTTCGACGATAATGTGCTTTTTACATGCCTAACAGTAGCCTATGGTTGGATTTAATCTACACTCTTTGTCCGAAGGAGTAGGGTTTTATTTCCTGGATTCCGAGCAAATTCTGAACCCAGTTTATAATAAATTCCGGCAAGATTTCCATCCCCCTTTTCTTTGCATTTTCTTAATTTGTTGGTGTTTACTCGACCCTGTAAACGTGTTGTGAAGAGGATAAGTTCTCCCCACACGTACCATATGTATACCATCTAGTCTAAAAATTGTGCACCCCGAGTCATCTCAGTTCGTGACACGCACACGCAGCTCAGGTTCATCGCTAATGATGCTAATGATATTATGATTCATCGCTAATGATGATGTGGTCCATCGCTTCATTAACTTAAAAGAACGTTAGTACTAAAGTTAATTTATTTACTTAATTACTTATTTTTATCATTCTACTTATTTTTACTTGAGAATTCTAAAACATTTTGTTATCTTCTTTTTTAGGCCATTGAGGTTGGATAATGTATTGTGCCAATACAGCCATCTTTTATTCGTGGTTTCATCCTTAGTTCCTTTATTTTGGTAAGTGTTGACGTGATCTATGCGCGTACAATGATAACTGCAAGCTCACGGATCGGTTGTAGTTTTTCACTTGAGTATCCAGAGTTATCGATCGTAGGGGAACAGTTGAGATTACAATTAAGGTTATTACTAATAAAACGTTGTATGAAAGATTTAATCTAAAGAACTAAATTATGAGAGAATAGAAATCACAAAGGTTCTACCAAAACAAACTATATCTTCCTCTAGACTAGGTTCACTTACGCATAAATCGACAAGTATAATCTGAATTGGTAGCGTACAATGATAACTACAAGCTCACGGATCGGTTGTAGTTTTTCACTTGAGTATCCAGAGTTATCGATCGTAGGGGAACAGTTGAGATTACAATTAAGGTTGACAATTATTACTAATAAAACGTTGTATGAAAGATTTAATCTAAAGAACTAAATTATGAGAGAATAGAAATCACAAAGGTTCTACCAAAACAAACTATATCTTCATCTAGACTAGGTTCACTTACGCGTAAATCGACAAGTATAATCTGAATTGGTAGTAGGCTAAAATTGCCCACACCCTACAGGTAATACTACCTTTTTCACTGGTTCACCTGTCACATGATAAGTCTAATCTAAACGTAGCAAGCTCTAAACTATTTGATATAGATCATTGACTAAATTCAAATACCATGTTTCAGTCTAGCAAATGATAAATAGATTGCAGAAATCAATAAAATAACACAATATCAAATGGACTGATCAAAGCAATAAAGTATCATAAGCATCAAATAAACTAATCAAAGCAATTTGGGCCGAAAATAGTGTCTCGGGGCCCAAAGAGCCGGTCGGTGTAAGCCTAGCGCCGAGCGACACGAGATCCTAGCAGGCTGGGCTTTGACAGCTTTCGGCTTTCGTAACTTTTGTATCTGACCTCCGATTTGAGCAAATAATATATGCATTTCAATCGGCTCAATGAGGTGGATGTCATGGTAATCTCCAATTTATCATTTGATGAAATTTAGTTTTGCACATTTTCCAAAGGAAGATCTTTGCATACTCTTTTTAGCCAATTTCCTACGAAAAAAGTGAAACACAGCGTATCTCCGAATTTCGTTAGGGTTAGTTGCCAAATGGCATACTTTAGCACAAATACTGAGATAAAGGATAATAATATGGGGATGAGTAAAGCATAAAAAACAAGCACCAATTATAAGCATATTGATCGCTACATCTTTATTATTTTACATTGTCGTCGGTTATGTCGAATTATTGATTTAAAAATAGGCGCACATGTTACTACTTCGTAAAATATTACTTGAAAAATTCATATGTTGCCATATACATGGTGAAGTAGAACCCGATCAACTTCGTTCTAATTCTGCCCTAGGTAAGGGAGGATTCGAATCCAGATTAACTGCACCACGTCCATGTACTAACCAACTGATGGACTATTTGTTTACTCAACTTTGGAACAGTATTAATTATTGAATCCTTTCGAAATAGCATCTAAAATCCACCAAAACGGCGGGCGCTATAAATCCAGGTACCAACTGGCATTTTCTAACTTTCGGAAACCGGCTGGTTACTGTTGGGATTTGGAGAGCGGCTCGATGTTCTCGTAGGATATCAAATTTGAGCCATATACTGTACATCAAAACACACCGTCGTGCCGTGAGAAAAATGCAGGAGCAAGCTGTGAAGCTTGTATGGGTCGATGCAAAATTTGATCCTCCGAGAATCGGAGGTAACTGCTACGACCCAATGTATGAACGTCTATACTGGATTCCATCATCATTTGAGCACCATTACAGCGCAACACAGGGCAGAACATGTGCAGTGTCACAAGAGTAACACTATCAAATAGTGATGTACTATTTTTACTGTATTTTGTAACCTTTTTTAGCTATAAAACTCAGTAAATTTATGAAATATTAGCTTTAACATTAGAGTATTTCCTCTTTTTTTCGCCCTAGCTTCACCGCTCGCTCTTAAGTATATAGCATCGCCTCCTGCGGGTGCGTTAGTTCAGACTTCGGACCATCCGTCCTTGTCAGGGTAGACCCATTAGCATACATAGTGTTGGAAATATGCCCATATAAGTGAGGTCTATTTTCTACAATTCCAAAGTATGTATAGTTTAGTACCATATTGCTAAGTCAAGGTGGAGGTGACCAACATATAAGGTGGAGTCCTTGCCTCTCTTTGAAACATGTGACACATGGATGAGGGTGGCACGAGGAGGGCTTTGGCTAATCACACACGCGCGCGCACATTCGCGTATTTTCACGTGAAAAATCGCGTGACTTGAGATTCAAACGTTTGAATTTGAGGTTTTATTGGGTGATGATGATGAGCGATTACGATGGGTAAATTCTTTGGTTAAGTGTGTCGATTACGGTGGGTAAATGGCTCCTTAATCAGTCAGTTACCAGTCATCTCTATATATATATCTGGAGACGTCCAGAGCATCGCGCATAGAAACTGCCTCTATTCCTTCTCTTCTTCCCCTGCAAATCTGTGCTGTCATACTGTGCCGTCTGGACCTCGTCGACTCTTCTTCTCGGCGTGCACCGTGAAGAAGGGGAGCGGTATCTCCGAACCATTGCTACCGTGAAGATCTGCACGGGGGCGGCAATAAGGTTTCTAGGCAGCGCAAAACTGCGCGACCGCTCGTGTGGCTAATTTGCCTGCGTCTGCGCTGCTTCTTGTTCTTCATCGAACTCGTCTGTAAGTCTTTCGTGCGACTGATTGACTTATTACATTCTGTTTTCACACACACACACACACACACACACACACACACACACACATATATATATATATATATATATATATATATATATATATATATATATATATATATATATTGTGAAGTACAATGAGTTGTCTGCTGTTAGTACTAGTTTATGCATCATTAGTCTTTTGCAATATATGTCTTTTATTAAAATATGGAATCAAAATATTGCTCACATTTTCAACACACAGCACGAACATGAGGGCCCGTTGACAAGAATACAGTCGGGTTGGGGTGGCATATGCTGCAATTGCGCAACAATGGATGGTAAGTAGCAAGGATGTGACAACGTATAGCAAGAGGTAACAAGCTGAAAATTGAATTAGTTGTAACTAGCACAGGTGGTCAGATTGCAGTTGATAGGATGTGAATAGTTGTTCAATTCCTAGCATAGGAAAAAATTATAGAGAATAACTATGGTATTAACCAATCAATATCTGTAAGAATTTCTCAAGACTATTACATTATTATAGTTTCATTCAACATTTGTGGCATAGCATTGCAGTTTTTATGCACTTATATAGTATCACTTATATTTGGAACAAACACTGTCGTAATTGAAGAGGTCAGATCTTTCTTTTCTCGATGCTTTGATATGAAAGACTTAGGAGAGGCAGATGTCATTCTGAATATTAAATTGATCAAGAACGAGGATGGGATCACTTTAAGCCAATCCCATTATGTTGAGAAAATCTTAAGCCGTTTTGGCTATGAGAATTGTAAAATTTCTCCAACACCCTATGATGCAAGCATTAAGCTTCGAAAGAACCAAGAGCCAGGAAAAGATCAATTAAGATATTCTCAAATTATTGGGTCACTCATGTATTTAGCTGGTGCCACTAGACCTGATATTTCATTTGCTGTGAGCAAATTAAGTCGGTTTACATCTAACCCAGGAGATGATCATTGGGAGGCACTAGAAAGAGTGTTGCGTTACTTGAAAGGCACAACATCTCTTGGAATTACTTATATTGGATATCCTTCTGTATTAGAAGGATACAGTGATTCTAATTGGATCTCTGATGCGGATGAGATCAAAGCTACAAATGGCTATATGTTTACTTTAGTTGGTGCTGCAGTTTCACGGATGTCTTGCAAACAGACCATATTGACGAGGTCAACCATGGAAGCAGAACTTGTAGCACTTGACACAACCACTGTTGAGGCTGAATGGCTAAGAGAGCTTCTGTTGTACTTGCCGTTGGTTGAGAAACCAATACCGGCAATCCTGATATACTGTGATAATCAAACAGTGCTGGCTAAAGTCACGAGTACAAAGGATAATATGAAGTCCTCCAAACATATGAAGCGTAGACTTAAATCTGTCAGAAAACTGAAAAACTCCGAGTGATTACTGTGAATTATATACACACTGAGAAAAATATGGCAGACCCTTTCACAAAGGGGCTAGCAAGGAACACGATTTCGTTGCGTCTATGGACATGGGAATGAGGCCCATTGGAGTTACAACTCAACAGTAACCCATACCTACTTGATCGGAGATCCCGTGACTTAGGTAATAGAAAAAATAAGTTGATGTTTGAACAAGATAGTACATTTTAAAATATATGTACCCGTGTCCTAATAGACAGAGTACTCTCAACTGTATGGAAGGGTGGCTTAAAGCCTTAATGTATTCTAGTGTCTAATGAGGAAAAATGTATTAGCCTACAGGATACCTAAAATGAATACACCTACTTGAGCTTAACTGTGAGGTCGCAGTTCACGAGAATAGGGCATTCTCTAGAAAGCTCATGAGCAGATAAGGGAGCATGACCAAATAATGCTCCGTTTAGGCGAGGTTCTTCGACAGCCTAGTATCAGTTGAGATTTCAAGTGAAATCTAATCACAAAAAGCTGTGAATTCAAGGCATAGTCCATTCATCAGCTGTGAGGAGATGAATCTTGTCATTCTAGGTGCAAGTTCAACCCGTATGGGACTTACACTAAAAGACTGGTATATTAACAGTACTTTAGCACAATATCTTTGATATTCTTTTGTTTCCTGCTTTGGAATTGGAGGGGGATTGTCGGAAATAGGCCCATATGAGTGAGACCCATTTTCTACAATTCCAAAGCATGTATGGTTTAGTACCATATTACTAAGGCAAGGTGGAGGTGACCAACATATAAGGTGGAGTCATTGCCTCTCTTTGAAACATGTGACACATGGATGAGGGAGGCACGAGGAGGGCTTTGGCTAAACACACACGCGTGCGCGCGCATTTGCGTATTTTCGCGTGAAAAATCGCGTGACTTGAGATTCAAATATTTGAATTTGAGGCTTTATTGGGTGATGATGACAGGTAGTTACCAGTGGGTAAATTGCTGGTTAAGTGTGTCAGTTACCAGTGGGTAAATGGCTACTTAATCAGTCAGTTACCAGTCATCTCTACATATATGTCTGGAGACGTCCAGAGCATCACGCATAGAAACTGCCTCTATTCCTTCTCTTCTTCCCCGCAAACTGTCTTTGTCATCTTGTCGCTCGACCTCGTCGACTCTTCTTCTTGGCGTGCACCGTGAAGAAGGGGAGCGGCATCTCCGAACCATTGCTGCCGTGAAGACCTGCATGGGGGCGGCAATAAGGTTTCTAGGTAGCGCATAACTGCGCGACCGCTTGTGTGGCTAATTCGCCTGCGTTTGCGCTTCTTCTTGTTCTTCATCGAACTCGTTTGTAGGTCTTTCGTGCGACTAATTGACTTATTACATTCTGTTTTCATATATATATATATATATATATATATATATATATATATATATATATATATATATATTATGAAGTACAATGAATTGCCTACTGTTAGTACTGGTTTATGCATCATGAGTCTTTTGCAATATATGTCTTTTATTAAAATCCCACATTTTCAACACACAGCAGGAACATGAGGGCCCGTTGACAAGAATACAGTCGGGTTGGGGTGGCATATGCTGCAATTGCACAACAATGGATGGTAAGTAGTAAGGATGTGATAATGTATAGCAAGAGGTAACAAGTTGAAAATTGAATTAGTTGTAACTGTTAGTGATGTGCCCAAGAGGCAATCATAAATAATTCGGTTTTATAGGCTAAGATGGATATTGATCCATATGGGACTAGGGTTCTATTGGGCCTACAACATGGAAGCCCATTAGCATGCTCTATAAATATATAGAGGCGGGGCTGCAGATATAATACGATGAACCCTGGCCGCCACCTCCCCTTGTCCGTATCCAGAAACCCTAGCCGGGCCCGCGGTGCTAGCACACCAGCGCACGGCGTTCCATCCCGAACGTGTGGACTCTGTGGAGGCGCCGCAGCTGTTGCTGCTGTGTTGATTGGCGAAAAGCGCAAGGCTATTGCGTAGGACTCGAGTAGGAGACATTCAGTTCGTGAAACGATCGACTGTTTCTTCTTCATCAACGCGTATCTACGTTGGACCGGACTGCTCTAACTCTTCTTCCGCTGCGCAGCGTATCTAGTGGTAACTATCCATAACTCGCTTACACGTATGTTTTCTAGTTGAACACAGTAGAAAATTAATTGTTGTAGCTAGCGTAGCCTACCTGTTTACCCCTCAGTGGTATCAGAGCAAAACTGCGTAGTATGTGGTCTGGATCATGCGCTTGTAGATGATATGTTGTTTGTAGTAGATGCGATCTATTACTATTCTTATGCTAGTTTCATGTGATGGATTTTTCGGTGCACGGGTTGATTAGATCAATCGGTCATAAGGGGTTGAAATATGTATGAGTTGATAGCATCATATGGCCAAAAAGATTAGTTCGTGCTCGTTCTTTTGATGTACGCACGACTTGCCCCTACCGGCTGGTATCACCATCGGAGATAACTGCGCGCACAGTCAATAGATCGAGCCAACAGATCGAGGTCTTGTGTTGTGGTCTCCTCAAGAATACCGATTGCGATTATCAATGTGATTGATCTAATGAAAATTGAGACATTTTGAATGACTCGAATTTGGGTTGATTTGATCGGCCCGATGAGATTTTCATAGCTATTTCATAGATGCGATCTATGTAATTCCATGAGGTTTTCATAGCGGGACCGCCGTTGCGTACACGCATAGATTGTTATACAAACACATTCTTGTCAAGGTGGTAGAATGTGTTCTACGCTTAACTTGTTTTTGCAGGGAATGATGTGAATGGTATGGCATAGATGTATATGTGATGCATGTGTGTTTTGGCGGCCTGTGTGTCGTATTAATCACAGTTAGGTTGAGGCTGTTCTTTAATTGTATAACGACCTGTGTGTTGACTTGTGATGCTTGAGCTCCTCATGTAATTCATTTGCTAGCTATTAGTTGTAATAGTTTAGTTCTTTACCATGGAGGCTTCAAGCATGATGACAAAGAGGATAGGAAGTGTGGCGAAGGACATCACCGTGGAACCATGTGATGGCGACCACTACGATTCAAAAGGCCATACCATTCACAGTTTAATGTGATTATATGCATGTGATGTTTATTTCCTGTCATACTATTCTTTCATGCCATACACAGAGAGGATGTATTTTTCATGACGAATAGCTTCTCTCAGAAAAAAATAAAGAATTTATTTGATGCCCTTCCAATTGCTGCGCCTATAAGAATTACGATCATTGTTTGGTAGGTCTGCCAAAGCAGAGTACCACCAATTTTTTTTGATCTAATAGGGTGGATGTCGGACATCCACATGCATAGTATTGGTTTACTTGACAAGGCTATCAAATTGAATTTGGGCCTTGGGGCATGGTGTTGGGAGCCGGGGCATTGGGTGCCACCCAACAAACAAGAGTCACATAAGATGTGATTAGCAAGCGTTGCTTGCCTACGTCAATAGGTTTCTAGCGGTGATGCCAAAGCTCACTAGAACTTAGATGAACATGGATCTTGACTACTATATGTCGTTAGAGGGAAGACGATTACAAAACATATAGTGGAAGTGTCTTTTGTTAAATAGTTTAATGGAAGATCAATCATGAACATAGTGCTGAACTTTGCTTGTTTATTTTCTGTTGTAGATTATGGCTGCTTCTAGTAACAATTCTGGTTTTAACTTGCGATCTGTTCTTGAGAAAGAAAAACTCAATGGAACGAATTTTATTGATTGGTACCGCAACCTGAGAATTGTTCTCAGACAAGAAAAAAAGGGAATACGTTCTTGAGCAACCCTACCCCGATGAACTCCCTGAGGGTGCAAACGTTGCCACCCCAAAGCTTATGCGAAGCACTACAATGATTCACTCGACGTTAGCTATCTCATGCTTGCTACCATGTCCTCTGAGCTTCAGAAGCATTATGAGAATGCAGATGCTCACACTATGATTGAAGGACTGCATGACATGTTTGAGAACCAAGCTAGGACCGAGAGGTTTAACATTTCAAAGTCCTTATTTGCGTGCAAGCTGGCGGAAGGTAGTCCAATCAGTCCTCATGTGATCAAGATGATTGGTTACATCGAGAGCTTGGAGAAGCTTGGTTCTCCCCTTAATCCTGATCTGGCTACGGATGTTGTTCTCAAATCTCTCCCTCCGAGCTATGAGCAGTTCATTATGACTTTTCATATGAATAGCATGGAGAAATCATTGACTGAACTGCATGGGATGCTTAAGACAGCAGAGGAAAGCATTAAGAAAAACACCAATCATGTGATGATGGTTCAGAAGGAGAATAAAAAAAGGAAGCGTTGGACACCCAAAGGCAAAGGAAAAGGAAAGGTTCCTAATGAGCACCCTAGCTCTAAGCCAAAGCCAAATGGGAAGGTCAAATCTGGCCCTTCTCCTGATGATGAATGCTACCACTGCCATGTCAAGGGGCATTGGTCTAGAAATTGTAAGAAATACTTGGAGGATCTGAAAAAGAAGAAGGGAAGCGAGACTTCTGCTTCAGGTATAAATGTTATAGAAATTAATCTTGTAATTTCTTCTGATGAATCTTGGGTATTTGATACCGGATCGATGATTCATACTTGCAAATCGTTGCAGGGTCTAAGAAGGACTAGAAGTTTTGCGAGAGGCGAGTTGGACGTGCGTGTCGGCAATGGAGCAAAGGTTGCTGTACTGGCTGTCGGCACTTATCACTTGTCATTACCTTCAGGATTAGTTTTGGAATTAAATAATTGTTATTACATTCCAGCATTGAGTAAGAACATCATCTCTTCTTCATGTTTGGAGGAAGATGGTGGTTATGAGTTCGTAATAAAGAACAAACGTTGTTCTATTTATTTGAATAATATACTCTATGCACATTGTCCATTGTTGAATGGGTTATATGTTCTTGATCTTGAGGATAAGCATGTCTATAATATTAATGCAAAGAGGCTGCGGCCTAATGATTTGAATCCCGCTTTCATTTGGCATTGTCGCTTAGGTTCCATAAAGATGGTCTACTCAACTCATTTGATTTTGAATCATTTGAGACATGCGAGTCTTGTTTACTTGGCAAGATGACAAAGGCGCCTTTCACCGGTCATAGTGAGAGGGCAAGTGACTTGTTGGGACTTGTACATATCGATGTATGTGGACCAATGAGCTCAGTAGCCAGAGGTGGTTTTCAGTATTTTATTACTTTTACCGATGACTTTAGTAGATATGGATACATCTACTTAATGAGGCACAAATCTGAATCGTTTGAAAAGTTCAAAGAATTTCAGAATGAAGTACAAAATCAGCTAGACAAGACAATTAAAATTCTGCGATCTGATCGTGGAGGTGAATATTTGAGCCATGAATTTGGTGAACATCTAAAACAGTGTGGAATTGTTCCACAGCTGACTCCGCCTAGCACGCCTCAGTGGAACGGGGTATCTGAATGGAGGAACCGGACCTTGTTAGACATGGTTCGGTCAATGATGAGCCAATCCGATCTTCCATTATCCTTCTGGGGATATGCTCTAGAAATTTCTACGTTTACACTAAACAGAGTTCCATCTAAATTAGTGGAAAAGACACCATACGAGAAATGGATCGGGAAACATTCTGGATTGTCTTTCCTTAAGATATGCGGTTGTGAGACTTATGTGAAACGTTTGACGTCTGATAAGCTCCATCCTAAATCTTATAAATGCTTCTTTGTTGGGTATCCTAGGGAAACCAAAGGATATTATTTTTACAATCGGGAAGAAGGCAAAGTGTTTGTCGCTCGGAACGGTGTCTTTTTGGAAAAAGAGTTTCTTTCAAAAGGTGTTAGTGGGAGCAAGGTGCAACTTGAAGAAATTCGGGAAACATCTGAAAATGTTTCAGCTCCTATTGAACCTCAACAGGATGTACAAGATGTTGTACAACCGGTTATGGAGGCACCGCCCCCACGTAGGTCTACAAGGGCACGTCGCGTAACTGAAAAGTTCACACTCCTAACCACGGGACAACGCGACATATTGTTATTGGACAATGATGAGCCCAAGAACTATACGAAAGCAATGATGGGACCAAACTCTGAAAAATGGCTTGGATCCATGAGGTCTGAAATAGAATCCATGCATGATAATCAAGTTTGGAACTTGGTGGATCCACCTGATGGTGTAAAAACTATTGAGTGTAAATGAATTTTTAAGAAAAAGATAAACATGGATGGAAATGTTCACATCTATAAGGTACGATTGGTGGCGAAAGGTTTTAAGCAAATTCAAGGTGTTGATTATGATGAGACGTTTTCGCCCGTCGCTATGCTAAAGTATATTCGGATCCTCCTAGCGATTGCTGCCTATTTCGACTACGAGATTTGGCAGATGGATGTCAAAACGGCTTTCCTAAATAGAAATCTAAGCGAGGATGTGTACATGACACAGCTTGAGGGTTTTGTTGATCCAAAAAATACTGGGAGAATATGCAAGCTTCAGAAGTCCATTTATGAATTGAAGCAAGCATCTCGGAGTTGGAATCTTTGTTTTGATGAAGCAGTCAAAGGGTTTGGTTTCATCAAGAATAAAGAAGAGCCTTGTGTTTACAAGAAGGCTAGTGGGAGCGCACTTGTTTTTCTGGCCTTGTATGTAGATGACATATTATTGATCGGAAATGATATTCCAATGCTAGAAGCTGTGAAGTCTTCATTGAGAAAAAGTTTCTCAATAAAATATCTCGGAGAGGCAACTTACATTTTGGGCATAAAGATCTATAGAGATAGATCAAAGAGGCTAATTGGATTAAGCCAAAATACATACATTGACAAGGTATTGAAACGGTTCAATATGCAAGATTCCAAGAAAGGTTTCTTGTCTATGTCACATGGCATTAGTCTTAGCAAGACTCAGTGTGCTTAAACACTTGATGAGCAAAATAAGATGAGTGCGATTCCATATGCCTCAACCATCGGATCCATCATGTATGCTACGCTTTGTACGCGCCCAGATGTTTCATATGCTCTAAGTGTTACAAGCAGGTATCAATCTAGCCCTGGTCCGCTAATTTGGATGGTCAGAAAGAATATTCTTAAGTACTTTAGAAGGACTAAGGATATGTTCCTTATTTTTGGAGGTGAAGAAGAGCTCGTTGTAAAGGGTTACACCGATGCTAGTTTCCAAACTCATAAAGATGATAGCAGATCGCAGTCTGGTTTTGTGTTTTGCCTCAATGGAGGGGCAGTGAGCTGGAAAAGTTCCAAGCAAGAGACGGTAGCTGATTTGACAACTGAGGCCGAGTATATTGCAGCTTCTAAAGCCGCAAAGGAAGCTGTTTGGATTAGAAAATTTGTTTTTGAGTTGGGTGTGATCCCTAGTGTGTCTAGTCCAGTGGATCTCTATTGTGATAATAGTAGAGCCATTGCACAAGCAAAGGAGCCTAGGTCACACCAAAAGTCCAAACATATACTTCGGCGCTATCACCTTATCCGTGAGATCATTGATAGGGGTGAAGTGAAGATTTGCAAGGTGCACATGGATTTGAATGTTGCTGATCCGTTAACAAAGCCTCTCCCACAACCAAAGCATGAGACACACACGAGTGCAATGGGTATTAGATACTTACATGATTGACTCTAGTGTGAGTGGGAGATAATTGTATCAAGTCTATGTTTATGAAATTTTGAATAAGGTGTTATTTGGTTCCTTGAATAATGATTGTATGCATTGATTGACAAGTATGTGACTTGTTCGTGAAACTCTTTGTTTTATTTAATGTTATTCTAAAGATCCCTAGTCTTATGTCATTACGTGGGACAACAATGATTTATGGATTAGCACATGTATTGATTGATGATCATATTTCATAGATCATGGATATAGGAATATCAAATCAATAATGTGGACACATGTTAGAGAACATGGTGTTGGATTGACCTACTCCGAGACGTTGCTGGTATTGTTATGTTAATATGTGCCATCAAGCGATCTCGAGTGGTATACCTACTGGATCCTTCAACCTGAAATCGCCATTGTTTCTCACTGTGTGTAGTGGTGCGCTTTGGGGCTGCCAAACACTACTTCGTAACTGGGTAGCTATAAAAGTGGTCTTCATGTGTATCATGAAACATGGAATGGGATGCGAGCGAATTAAGATGGAATTTGCCCCTCCTACATAACAGGAGAAATATCTCTGGGCCCCTCGATGTGGTTGGATTAGGGAAGTGCATGGCCATGCCAAGGTGATTAAAGAGTTAATCACAATGTGACTAAAGGGTTAGTCATGAGTTGTAATCCACCACAAGATCGAGTAAATGGTTGAGCTATCACAAGGGTGGCACGAATCTCGCCTTAAGTTAGACTGGTATCGTGTGTCAAAGGGATCCAAGTATGTGTATATCAAGGTTTAGCCGATACGATCTTTATGTGTATTCGGGAGTTAATATGCCCTACTAGGTGCCACTATTGACTTATGGCTTGAAAAGGGTTTTCGGGTCATGGCTGTCTACACATGAACCTAACGGGTCACACACTTAAGGGGTTGGAATTGGAGAGCTTGCCTATATGATTGTCTCTAGTGCAAGTGGGAGATTGTTAGTGATGTGACCAAGAGGCAATCATAAACAATTCGGTTTTATAGGCTAAGAGGGATATTGATCCATATGGAACTAGGGTTCTATTGGGCCTACAACGTGGAAGCCCATTAGCATGCTCTATAAATATATGGAGGCAGGGCTGCAGGTATAATACGATGAACCCTGGTCGCCACCTCCCCTTGGCCGTATCCCGAAACCCTAGCCGGGCGCGCGGTGCTAGCACACCAGCGCACGGCGTTCCGTCCCGAACGTGTGGACTCCGTGGAGGCGCCGCTGCTGTTGCTGCTATGCTGATTGGCGAAAAGCGCAAGGCTATTGTGAAGGACTCAAGGAGGAGACATTTAGTTCGTGAAACGATCGACTGTTTCTTCTTCATCAACGCGTATCTACGTTGGACCGGGCTGCTCCAACTCTTCTTCCGCTGCACAGCGCATCTAGTGGTAACTATCCATGACTCCCTTACACATATGTTTTCTGGTTGAACACGGTAGAAAATCAATTGTTGTAGCTAGCGTAGCCTACCTATTTACCCCTCAGTAACTAGCACAGGTGGTCAGATTGCAGTTGATAGGATGTGAATAGATGTTCAATTCCTAGCATAGGAAAAAAATTATAGAGAATAACTATGGTATTAGCCAATCAATATCTGTAAGAATTTCTCAAGACTATTACATTATTCTAGTTTCATTCAACATTTGTGGCATAGCATTGCAGTTTTCATGCACTTATATAGTATCACTATAGCATTTAACTAAAACACTAAAATTATAGTAACAAGCATCAAAGCTCGATTGATACAGTGAAGTCTACTTAGAATATAACTACAAATCTAAAACATTCTACCAACTCCAAGCCGTACATACAACCACTTTGAAAAGCACAACATCCATAATCCTTGCAATCAAGTAAAATATTGCTTGTGTTGTAAATATGGCGGTTTTAGCAAATATTCAGAATTAATTCCAGCATAATTAACAATAATTAAAGCATAATTCTGGCAGCATATAATTGACAAAAATAATATATAAACATGTAATTTCTATATATCAATTAAACATGATAATATGCTCAAAAGATATGACAAGGAAACATACAAAATCAGCACATTGCTCAGATCTAAAATGTTTTATATTTGCTCTCAGATGTAGAGTTGCACAAGATGTAATCTTGGCCTTCTCGCTACTTTTGTCAAGATTCTTCACTAGTTAAATGTGATAACAATAAATCAGACTATGAGCCCAAAATTAATGCTTCACTGAATAAGTCAAGAATTATCTCAAAGCAGCAATTTTTTACTTTCAAAGAACAAATGATTATATAATTAACAGTGCACAAGGAATCACTCTATTAACACATAAACCATTCAATAAATTGAGTATTGATCATCTGACAGAATATAGAGATCACTTATTTCAGCAAAGTAAGCCAATCGGCTAACAGAGGAACAACATGATCACATAATCAAAAGAACAAGATTAACTCATTCACAGCTGAAAACAGAAAGTACCAGAGCCTAGCTATTAGAAACAATTTAACAACAATAAGAATACTAATAGCTCAAGTCTGATTTTATTACCAATTTAATTTCATAATATAACAAACATCATCACCGAGCAAAAATCCAAACCCACAACATTACCATCCAATATCTCCCGGTACTAGAATTAATCCAATTTCATATTTTGACTAGTACAACACATATATGAAAAGTAATGCGAAAAATGGAAAACAAGAAAACTCACGAAGCGGATGGCACTCAAAGCCACCGAGAAGAACCAAACACAACACGCCAAAAGACATTGTCTCAGAAAACCAATCATCTCATTGTGCCGCACAAAATAGACAAGGTTGACGGAGATGCAATGCCAATCTTCACAATTCAGAACAAACCGAAGAACGTAGCCGAGGTATAGGAGAATGCCGCACAAGACCCACTGAAGATGCACTAGCCGAATGAACCCAAGAGCACCAGCACTAAACCGACGACTTCTTCCCCCTCAAGGTCAAGCCAGAACCAACCACAAGAGCTCCAATCGCACAACACCAAGGTTCATTTTGAATACCCACACAAAGAGTATGTAACATTCTAATTTTCATAGTCTTTTTGAAAATTTCAAAATAAAACGAACCAATTCAATTTTCTTGATTTGTTTAAATCTTAAATTGAAATTTTAGAAATTAAAAAAAAATATGAATAAATCAAACTTTAATTAAATTCAAAATTATTTTATTTGATTTTATTTGGATTTTCTCCAAGTTCTTTCGTGATTTCTTAGAGTTTTAGTTCATTTTATTCCTTTTCGGTTTTCCCAAAAAAAACTATTTTCTTTGTTGAAAATTTAATTTAATTTAATTATTTTAAAAATATTGGATTTATTTTGGATTTTCTAAATTATTTAAATCCAAGTTCAAAATTCAAATTCAAATTCAATACTTAATTCAAATCCCGTTGTCAAATTCCAAAATTTGAATATCATAATTTGAAGATTCCACGAAATATCTTCTGGACCGAAGCCCATTTCTTTTTCTTCTTTTTCTACTCTCCTTTTCCCACTTTCTTCCTTTTTCTCCTTTTTCTTTCTTTCTTTTTCTCACTCTTCCTTCTTCTTCTTCCTCATTCTTTCTGTTTTCAGTTTTCTATTCTTCTTCCCGAGCCGCCCCTGGCACCACCCTTGTTGGCCGCTCCTCCCCCTTGCCTGACCCGCCCTGACCACCGGCCATTGCCGCTGCCACGCCGCCCTCCCCTTGTCCCTTGCCCCTCCCCCGCGACCCAAGCCGCCAACCCGAGCTCACTGCCGCCATGGCCACCACCACCTCCATCTCCCTTTTCTTCGTACTCGAGTCATCAAATTAAATTCCGTCAGAAGCGTAATGACCCCACTAACCTCACCCACATTTCCATGCAATCAATTGCACATTTCCTCCATCAACCATAGTCAACTTTATGTTTCCTCATCGCCATTCATTTACAACTGAAAACTATCCCATTTTTCCCACGGTGTTCCTCATCGACTCAAGCTCTGCATTCGCATTATAAAAGAAGCATCACATATTCCCATCTCCCCTTTTCGATTTGCCTCGAGCCCCATCACCTAACTCCCCACCGTTTGCCCGAAATGCCCGACGCCATCCACCTTCTTCCCCAAGTCCGGCGACGACGCAATCGAGTTGATCTTCTTCTCCGGTGATCCTCCGACCAAACGGATCACGTCATGTTGTGTTCCAGGTATTCCTCTACCCATTCCCCACCTCATTTCATCTTCTCCGTTGCCGTGGAGCACCACCACCACAACCCTCCTTTTCTTGACGCCAGCCACCGTGGCGCCGCCTCCTCAGAGCCCCTCTGTGCCTAAGCGCCGCCCATACTCACGCCGCAACAAAGCCACCCCATCACCGGTGTCGCCCATTTGCCAGTGCGTCATTGCCGCTCTTTGTGCTGCTGCTGCCGCCCCGGGTCAACTCTGGCGCTGCCACCACCATCGTGGGGTAGGTGACCCCCACGGGGTTCCATTTTGGCGACCCACTGGCGCCGCCTCACCTCCCATCGCCAGCGCTGCCACCAGAACCGAGCTCTAGGCTTCTGCTCTGTTTCTATGTGAATGATCTATGATTTTCTAGTTTACCTCTATGACATGTGGGCCCTCAATGTCATCCTCACATTCTTTTCTGTAGGACCGTAAAGGCGACTAGGGGGGTGAATAGGCGCTTTCTAAACTTTCTCGCCTAAATCAAATACAACACGAACTTTACTCCTTTAGCTATGAGAGCTAAGAAGATCAGTAAGCTCACAGTGGAAGCCTTGTGTTGGATTTGATAAACCCCTCAACCCCACGACACAAATGAAGAAAAGAACTCACTGCTCAATCGGTATCATGGACCGACGGTCAACCAAATGGCCTCGACCGGCAACTAATCGCGGTCGGACCGGTGGATGCGGTTCGACCCGGCAGAAGATAATGGTCTCGAATACACGCGATCGGACCGCCGTTGTAACACCGGTCGACTTGTTCATCGAGAATCAAAAACTCAACCTAAATCCAAAACGAAATTTGATCCAACTTTTGATTCAACCAATGAAACTTGACCAAATTTCGAGCACACCTCCCTAATGATATTAGAGACCTATTTCTAGCGACGATCCTTCAGATCCACTTTGCAGAATCGATCTCTCAAGGATTTAACAAAGAAGTGCACAAACCCTAGAAATATGAAAATCTTGATTCAAGACTTGCTCGTGGAGGGTTGATGATCTAGATGACTCTAGGAGTATCCCCACACATCCAAGCAAGATAAAATAGTCCAACGGACCAAGCATGAACCTTTGAATCAAGGAAGCACCAAAATCATCCAAAAAGGGAGAAGAACACAAAGGGAGCAAATGATCTTTCAATTAAGCATCACAAGATTGTTTGATCACACTAGATGCTTACAAAGCCTCTCCAACAAGGAGGGCAAGAGCTCACACAAGGAGCACACTCCAAACCCTAGCTTCTCCTCTCCTCTCCTCCAAACCCTAGAAAATGAGGAAGAATGCCAAATGAGTGCTTAAGGGGGTTTTCCATCTCCCCCCTTTCTATTTATACTATAGAGCTAGGGTTTCACTTTTGGGACCACTTACACATGGGACCCACACACATAACTCTTGAAGCAATCGCCTGCTTCACCACGTGTAGGTTGATCAGCGGTTCTCATCACGTCGCCAAGCCTCTCTTGTCCGAATCCCATCGGAACCTTCCAGAGACTCGCACTGATATCCGCACCACCTGATCCAACCAGCTGCACCGAACTACCCGTTCGATCCATCTTGCCCATCCTGCACCATGCTTGAGTCACACGACCTCACCCAGATCCATGATCGCTCGACCTCGGCTCTCCAAGCGTAGTCCCGATCCATTCACCGTTGACGTCGTTGACCTGCAAACCACCTGCACATCAATAGACAAACAAACCGTTTCCGGGAACAAGTTCTTCACAACTTGACCCACGTTAGCTCCGCAATGCAATATACAACAATAAAGCATTGAACACCATACATAAAACACATTCAAATCAACTCAATGCAAACTTGGCTAACCTCCAAGTCATCGCCGGCCCGATCGCCCACAAGGCCGGTCCGATCGGTTCAGCTTGGCCGGACCGCTCGCTGGCTACGGCCGGACCGGTCAAAAGGACTTAGCTAATTTCAGCGTGAAAATCCAAACCTTCCGAATTTTCAACTCAATAGAACTTTTAACTGAGCTCCAAAAAGATGGGACCACATCCAGAGACTCCTCACTTGCCTACACAACCTATTTTTGGCTCACCCAAAACCAAATTTTAATATGATGGTCGGACCGCCACCATGGCCGGTCGGACTCCTCCACGGGCGGTCTGACCGCCCGATACAACCGGTCATTCCGCCTGTGGTCTGACAGCCTTGAAGCAAACCCGAAAACGCGAGATTTTGCAAACCAACAACGCCATTGCCAATTGACTCATCATCCTGAGATCGTGCACATATCCTCACGATATCCACAATCTCCCCCTTGATGAACACATTGGCAATTATCAAGAAAATGTGGTTTTTCAAATGAAAAGTAAAAACTTCGCCGCTTTTGATAAAGGCACAACTTGGTCCATAAGCATGAAAAAGCCTAGGAACCGACCAAGCTGGCTTCAAAATAGTATAAGCAAGTGAGATAAGGCAATGAAGGCACAAGAGGATTCAAATTCCAGAAAGTAGCCAAAAATCTCACTTAGGTCCATATGAAAGACAAAATGTTCTATTTGACCTATGATCATTGAGAGTCTTCTTCAATTGCAATTAAAATCAGAAACAGGCAATAAAACCCAGAGACTCAACTCACTATGATCACAAATTTTCAAAAAGCTAATTTTTTTTTATATGTGTTCTTTTATGTAGGAAACCAACCACTCCAAATCTTTCTTCCCCTTTGACAATGAATTCATCAAGATGCATGGGAAAAGAAAGAGCATGAAGGAAATGACTTTATTTTTGAACTTTAGTAAAAGGAGCCATGACCATTAACCAAGTAGACAGTACAAGTATTATACCAAGCCATATAAAGAATAGAAGCTATGTTCAATCATGGCAGAACATGTACTGCAAAGCTAAAACCAAGATAGCAGTAATCTAAGATTAAAAGAATTAAAACCATGAAGGGTTGCTCAATATCATAGTTTCACTAACAGCAACCAAAAATGAGTCAAGCCATGTCTATAAGTAAAAAGAGTCTCAAAACAAGAACTGAGGCATTTTGAGCATTGAGAGTACACTTTTGAAGCAAAACTCAAGCACTTAGCCTTTTTGAGCATTTTCCTAAAAAGGATTTTTTTTCAACTGTGCTAGATCTCAAGCCTTGCCGCGACCATCTCAAGCGATAAGCTTAAAAGAATGATCTAGGTCATCCAAAACTCCCCCTGAGTTCATGCCTAGTGCAATGGCAAGCCGTCTCATGAGAAAGGATTGGTGAGATCAGTTTTTTCGCACAGAAAATCTCATTTTTCATTTGCTTGACTTAAGAAGATAAAAAGCTCATTTTTCATCTCAAAAAGTTCAAGACTCAATTCAACCTATTTGACATGGCAAGAATCATAAGAGGATCACTAGAGCAGAACTAGACACAAGATCCAACAAGACATGATTTGATTCAATTTGTTCACAGATATAAAGCTAGCAAGGCAAAAGCTAAGCTAAACAAGAAAAACCATAAAAGAAGTCTAGTAGACTAACACTTGATATGACAAGGTATAGAATATGAAATCAAGTCATATAAGGATAAAGGTCAAAGCTCCATAACTTTTATCATACAATGCAAGACAAATGAATTGAAACATGCATTATGATACAATGAATGCAAAAAGAACAACTTCCCCCTCAAAACAGCCCAATAGGACTAATAACCCTAACTCTCCTCGCAAGCAAAGAAACGAGAAGAATCAAGAGCTTTAGTGAAAATATCTGGCAAGTGGTTGTTCGACTCTACAAAGTGGAGCACAACATCACCTTTCTCAACATGGTCTCTAAGAAAATGAAATCGAATATCAATATGTTTAGTCCTGGAATGTTGCACTGGGTTTTTGGCAATATTAATTGCAAAAGTGTTGTCACAGAAAAGAGGAACACTTCTCAAGGATAACCCATAGTCTCAAGAACAGAGATAAAATCCAGAGAACTCGAGAGCAACCATCGGCAAGACTACATACTCGGCCTCACCAGTGGATCAGGTAAATCAAGACTGCTTAGAAGACCAAGAAACAAGAGATGTGCCCAAGAAATGACAAGTGCCAGAAGTACTCTTCCTATCCACTCTACACCCCGCAAAGTCAGCATCAGAAAATGCTCGAATTGAGAGAGCAGAAGAAGAAGAATACCAGAGTCCAAAGTCAAGCGTATCTTGAAGGTACCTGAATATGCGACATACTGCTTGACGATGAGAAGCACAAGGGGAAGCCTGAAAGCGAGCGCACAGACATACGGCGAATTGTATGTTCGGCCTCGACGTTGTAAGATAGAGGAGGGAGCCAATCATACTGCGATACTCTTCCGTCCACTGACTCTCCATCCTCATCGTGGTCCAAAGACGGTAGTTGTAGCAATAGGAGTAGACATTGGCCTCATCGCTTCCCATATTGAAGCGCCAAGAAGGTCCTTTGTATACTTACTCGTGAACGAAGGTGCCTTCTTTCGCTTGCTTGATTTGTAGGCCAAGAAAGAATGTCGACTCTCCCATCATGCTCATCTCAAACTCACCGCTCATCGAATCTGAAAACTGACACCAAAGCATGAGAAGAACCACCAAAATAATATCATCCACATAAATCAACCAACAAGAAATCACCGCCATGCTCGAGAGTGAACAAGGTTTTATCAACCATTCCCATTTTGAAATCATTTTCAAGCAAGAAACTCTTAAGCTCACATACCAAGCTCTAGGAGCTTGTTTCAATCCATACAGGCTTTAGAGAGTTTAAAAACATGGTTTGGGAATTTTGATTTTCAAAACCAGAGGTTGCTTGACAAAGACCTCTTCTTCTATGAAGCCATTCAAGAAAGCACTTTTAACATCCATTTGAAAAAGCTTGAAACCCTTGGATGTTGCAAATGCTAAAAGAATGCGAATGGCCTCCAATCTGCTCAGAGCAAAAGTCTCTTCAAAGTCTAAGCCCTCTACCGAATAACCTTGAGCTACAAGTCTAGCCTTATTGCGAACAACCAATCCATCCTCACTTTGCTTATTTTAAAAATCCATTTTGTTCCAATAACATGAGAATCGGAAGGTCGCTCAACTAAAGTCCGACTTTGTTTCTTTCAAAGTTCTCAAGCTCTTCATGCATGGCATTGACCCAAGAGGCATCGATAAAGCATGGGTGATATCTCGGGGTTCAAAAGAAGCGACAAAAGCGTAATATGCATGAGAATCGGAGAATAAACTCGAGCGAGTGACTCGCTCTTGAAGATCCCCAATCATCCGCTCGTGGATGTTGTCGTTGTATGCGAAGAGGTGCTCCCGTGCGTATGGCCTCTACCTCATGAGTTGTGGAGGTAGGAACAGAGTCACTCGGATCGTCGGTGGGGATAGGAGGAGGCCGCCACCGACATCAAGTAGCAAGAGTGTGCTCTCCACCCTCTCGTGAGGTAGCCGGAGGATGGTTTGGTTCTTCATCCTCGAGTCATCATCGACGAAGATGCTTCCTTGAATTTCGTGATCCTGTACCAAGCATCGGGTCTAGTACTGTGACTAGCCTCATCAAAAGTGACTTCGCAAGTCTCAACAATTTTGTTAGTATCAACATTAAAGACACGATAGCCACGAGAATGAGCAGGATATCCAAGAAATATGCCATCAAAGCATCTAGACTCAAATTTATCCAAAGTTGCCATGTTTAAGAATGAAGCACTTGCAACCAAAAATCTTGAAATGAGAGACTTTGGGAGAATGACCAAATCTAAGTTCATAAGAGGTCTTCCCAACCACGATCTCAAGAAAACCCTATTGAGATATAACAAGCGAGAGATCGCCACATTAAAATCTCCTAGGAGTAGAATGCTCATCTAGTATGGTTCAACCATCTCTACAAGGGTTCTGTTCTTCCTTTCTACCACACCATTCTCACTGGGAACTCTAGGAGAAGAAAACGATGCTCAATTCCCTATCGGTCAGGTAGGTAGAAAAAGAAGAATTCTTGAATTCATCCCATTGTCACTCCTAATGGCTCTCAAAGCTCCAGTATATCAACAAAGAATTCTAAGGACCAAATCTCTAAAGAATCCAAATGCTTCGTCCTTAGAAGCAAGAAAATAAACCCATGAATACCGGAGTAATCATCCACAACCACCAAGACATACCATTTCCCACCACCGATCAACTCTAGAAGGACCAACTGTGTCTAAGTGAAGAAGCTGTCCCGTCCATCACCATTACCAAAGTAAGAGGTGGGTGGGAAGCAGACACCATCTTACCATGTCTGAGGTGAGCACACAAGATCTCTAATGACCTTCACCTAGGCAAACCTCTAATCAAGTCCTTGCAATCGACTCTAGACAAATGATCAAAGTCTATATGCCCAAGTCTACGATGCCACAAAACAAGATCATGAGAATCGAGGCTACAAGACACCTAGGACTGGAAGTCAAGAAATATCAAATTTGCATGAAGATCTTCTCAAACTCGAGATCTCAAAACAAGCTCACCCGAGGAATCTAGAACTCTACACTCACCACGCTTAAACCTCACTTCTAGACCCTCATCAAGCAGCTAAGAAACAGATAGAAGATTATACCTCAGCTTACTTACCAAAGCGACATCTTTAAGCATGAACTTGTCATTGACGCCAAGACAGGTGCCCTTTGCGCCACGGTCCCAGAGAAGCATCCCCAAAGGTAATCAATTCGCTGTCGGATGCCCGTGTGAGGGAGGAGAACCATCTAGAATCTCCGGTCATATGTCGAGAACACCCGGAGTCAACAAGCCATATGTCCTCCTTCCTCGCACGACGGACCTAAAAGCACAATCGAAAACATCCGTGCTCAAGATCAAGTTAGTGATAAATGATCTAGGAATCCAAAGATCGAGAAGCACGATGTCCGGGAGCAGCAGAGAAATAGCGTAAACATGATCGTGAATAAAATCATAAGGATGCACATGAGAACCACCTAGACCTCTCCAAACGATCTACCAAAAGATCGATACTCCCCTGCCTAGATGCTACCCTGTCTCTCCTCACGATGTCCTAATCCAACATGCCGCCTAGACCCACCAAAAGAGTCTACAAAGTTCTCTACAAATCTAGGCCTATATGTGTTGCGATAAACAGTCGCCTAGCTCTAGAGACTACAAATGAGAAGGGACTCTCTAATGGATTTCAGGACGCCATCCTCTCTTTTCTCTCAAGTTTTGCTCTCCTAAGGTAACTCAACAAGATGGCTCTCTTTCTTGCGAAGGTGCAATGATATCGACCTTGTGAGAGGTCTGCATGAATGAGTGAAAGCACCTTTCTTGCCGTAAGGAGTTTGAGCAAAACCAATGATTTGAAAATAACCCTGATGGCTTAGGAGGTTCTAGCTCAAATGCACCATTCTTCACAACTCTAGCAATCCTAGGTGGGTTTTTCTTGGAATGCTCTAGGGGATTGAAACCTAGACCACTATTTTTCACGCTCACTTTGGATTGATCAAGAATCATGTTGAGTTTCTTTTTCCCACTTGAAAACTTCTCAAGAGTCACCTTGAGGTAATCATTCTCTTTCATTAAACCCTCACATCTAGTGCACTTGCTAGACTTGATTACCTCATTTCTCTTACTCTTAAGAAGGGCCACTTCCACTTTGAAGGCCTCACAAGACACACAATAGGATTCCTGAATCCTATTCAACTGCTCCTTAAACTTGACTCTAAATGCCTCTTGAATCTGATTAATCATGGTTTCAACTTCAGCATTCAAAACACAAGAGTTAGAATCAATAACTTTCTTAGAAGCAGTAAAAGACATGGATCTTTCAATTTTAGCCTTTTCTTCAAGAGTCTTGTTTAAGGCTTCAATCTCAATTGTAAGCTTGGGACAATTTTCACAAGATGCAACTCTAGAGTAAATCAGCATTTCTGTCATCTCTTGCATTTTAATCCTATTATTCTTACAATGAGAGCATGTGTGACTAGCATCAAACTTTTACAATTCTTTTAAGGAGCTATCCAGTTTTAATTCTAACAAAGCACAATTTGAGCAAGTTAAAGGGATAGCTTCCATGGCAGTCACATCAAGTGAAATAGCATCTAAGCAAGCAGAACTAGACTTGAGAGATTCTAATTCATCGAGAGCATCTTTTAGTATTTGTAACAGAAGAATGAGCAGATTTCAAGCTTGTCAAATCTTTAAGCAAGCTAGTGCAGGAATCACAAATATCGTCAGGATTAATAGATTTAAGCCTAACAACTTATAGGTTCAAATTATCAATCATAATGTCCTGCTTCTTAATCATTTTTACTTGCTTATGCAATTTCGCTCAAAGAAGCACCAAAGCCCTTTTCATGTCAAGACTAGAAGGGCATACCTCATCGATCACTAAAAGGATCCTCATCGTTGGAGGAGTCGCCGTGGGTCGTTCTTGGCCATGAAACACATGCCCGTGAAGTCATGTGCCTTCTTCTTTCCACGAGTCACTCGTCGCCCTCCGCTTCCGAGTCCACATCGCTCATATTGACAATCTCTAGAGCGGCAGGACCCTACCGACAAACTTGCGATAGTTTGTCTTCTTGGGTTTAGCATCCTCTCCGGGATGTCTCCGTGTCTCCTTCTCCTCCTTGCCCTTTAGCTTGGGGCACCTGGAGCGAATGTGGTTGAGCTCACCACATTCAAGCACGTGATAGGTCCACTTCTCCTCCTATTCCTCACCTTGTTGTACGCTCTTGTGAATTTGGTGGAAAGGAGGGCTAAGTCATCCTCGCAATTTCTCAAGTTGCTCATCGCTAAAGAATGTAAAGCGATAATGAAAACCGGATGAGCTACAATCAAGAGAATCAAGAACAACCCTTGGATTTGTCGACCACTAATGCCATCGACTGTCTTGGGAGAGGCGAGATAAAATCAATCTCATGCGTCTTCAACCTCGAGTAAAGCTTATCCATGGTAAGCTCACTCATGATGTTGTTGTCATTGATGGAAGTGATCTTCATTCCCAGCACCTTCACATCAAGAGCACCCGAAGTCGCGTGCATTTTCGCACTCGAAAAATACCAAGTCAACAAATACGAGATCATGAAGAATCTTAGAGAATCTTCCCACACTCATCCAAAGACTCACCGTGCCTTTGCTCGATCTTAGAGTAAACCTTTTTGAGCTGGTTCTGCCTCACTTCCTTGATCGCAGTGGACCCTTCGTGATAGTCACAAAGAGTCCTCCAGATCTCATGAGCAGACCGCAAGTGAGCAACACGCTCAAACTCGGATCGACTAAGGCCTTGGATCAAGTAATTCGAGCCTTCTTGTTGGCCTCCACATCCGAGTGATCATATCGTCATCTACCGGCACGACATAAGGGTTTTTCACCTTAAGCCAAATAGCGTGCCCTTGAGCCTCGATATATGCTTGCATACGAGCCTTCCAAAGATGCAAAGTCAACTCCTCAAAAATGTGTGGCTTGGTTGAGTACTTGTCACGCCATGGCTCCAAAGACCTGTTAAGATCTATGAGAAGAGCTAACTGCTCGATACCACTTGTAGGACCGTAAAAGGCGACTAGGGGTGAATAGGCGCTTTCTAAACTTTCTCGCCAAAATCAAATACAACACGAACTTTACTCCTTTAGCTATGAGAGCTAAGAAGATCAAGAAGCTCACAAGGAAGCCTTGTGTTGGATTTGATAAACCCTCAACCCACGACACAAATGAAGAAAAGAACTCACCGCTCAATCGGTATCTGGCGGTCGACCGGCTACCACAGCGGCCGGACCGACGGTCAACCAATGGCTCGACCGCAAGAACTAATCGGCGGTCGATCCGGTGGATGGTTCGACCCGCGATCTGAAATGGTCGAATACACGCGCGGTCGGACCGCCGTTGTAACACCGGTCGACCGGTTCACCCGAATCGAAAAACTCAACCCAAATCCAAAACGAAATTTGATCCAACTTTTGATTCAACCAATGAAACTTGACCAAATTTCGAGCACACCTCCCTAATGATATTAGAGACCTATTTCTAGCGACGATCCTTCGATCCACTTCAGAATCGATCTCTCAAGGATTTAACAAAGAAGTGCACAAACCCTAGAAATATGAAAATCTTGATTCAAGACTTGCTCGTGGAGGGTTGATGATCTAGATGACTCTAGGAGTATCCCACACATCCAAGCAAGATAAAATAGTCCAACGGACCAAGCATGAACCTTTGAATCAAGGAAGCACCAAAATCATCCAAAAGGGAGAAGAACACAAAGGAGCAAATGATCTTTCAATTAAGCATCACAAGATTGTTTGATCACACTAGATGCTTACAAAGCCTCTCCAACAAGGAGGGCAAGAGCTCACACAAGGAGCACACTCCAAACCCTAGCTTCTCCTCTCCTCTCCTCCAAACCCTAGAAAATGAGGAAGAATGCCAAATGAGTGCTTAAGGGGGTTTTCCATCTCCCTTTCTATTTATACTATAGAGCTAGGGTTTCACTTTTGGGACCACTTACACATGGGACCCACACACATAACTCTTGAAGCAATCGCCGCTTCACCACGTGTAGGTTGATCAGCGGTTCTCATCACGTCGCCAAGCCTCTCTTGTCCGAATCCCATCGGAACCTTCCAGAGACTCGCACTGATATCCGCACCACCTGATCCAACCAGCTGCACCGAACTACCCGTTCGATCCATCTTGCCCATCCTGCACCGTGCTTGAGTCACACGACCTCACCCGGTATCCATGATCGCTCGACCTCGGCTCTCCAGCGTAGTCCCGATCCATTCACCGCTGACGCCGTTGACACGCAAGCCACCTGCACAGCAATAGACAAACAAACCGTTTCCGGGAACAAGTTCTTCACAACTTGACCCACGTTAGCTCCGCAATGCAATATACAACAATAAAGCATTGAACACCATACATAAAACACATTCAAATCAACTCAATGCAAACTTGGCTAACCTCCAAGTCAATGCCGGTCTGACCGCCCCACAAGGCCGGTCCGACCGGTTTCAGGCCGGTCGGACCGCTCGCACAACGGCGGTCGGACCGGTCAAAAGGACTTAGCCAAATTTCCAGCGTGAAAATCCGAAACCTTCTGGAATTTTCAACTCAATAGAACTTTTGACTGGGAGCTCCAAAAATGATGGGACCACATCCAGGAGACTCCCCTCACTTGCCTACACAACCTATTTTTGGCTCAGCTCCAAAAACCAAATTTTAATATGGCGGTCGGACCGGCCACCATGGCCGGTCGGACTCCTCCACGGGCGGTCTGACCGCCCGATACAACCGGTCAGACCGCCTGTGGTCTGACAGCCTTGAAGCAAACCCGAAAACGCGAGATTTTACAAACCAACAACGCCATTGCCAATTGACTCATCATCCTGAGATCGTGCACATATCCTCACGATATCCACATTTTCCTTCTATCATATCACCTTCTCTCACTTGCAAGTGGACCTAATGTGTCATACAAAATTATTTTGCACTGAAATTTTAGAATAGAATATTCCATCATTTTCCTTTTAATCATTTCATGTGAAAATCAAATTTTTAGGTGTTCGTTCTCCTTGATACGAACTCCAGTTTCGTCGATTCTTGATCCAAAATTCATATAAATTCAATATCTTCCTTCAATTACTAATTTTGTATTTTTTGTATGTTATTTGGATTTCTTGTATTTATTTATCTCATTTTGTGCGTATAGAATCCGGCGTTTCTGAAGCCAGCTTGGATCAGTCTGTAGTCTACAAGAGTATTGTCATCCTTCAACGAAGGCAAGTCATATACCTTTGATCATTTTGTACCCATTTTGCAAGAATTATATTGATTTATATCAGCATGCATTGTTAATTTTATATCAACTGTTTTTTGGGAATAGTTAAGCACCTATTCGACAGTATGACACCATGATAAAATTGTTTATGTCATGTTTCCTTTGAAACCCTAGAAATGGATAAGTTTAGTTGGACATATTTTAATACCAACATGGGAGACGTTGTTATGCTTAATCATGCTTTAGTTGTACGATGGGTTCCTTCACAATAATTAATCATGAAAATTTGACTTAATGAAATATGAAATTGTGGCATGGCCACTTTTATTAAAATTTGTTGTGCCATGGTAAGGGTTGTCATTTGGTCGAGTTGAACAAAAATAGTTTTATACTCAGGAGAATGATCGTTTAGTAAAGGGGATAATTCTGGATGTTGTTGCCTCGCCTGAGTAGTCACTAAGGACTTAACTTTGCGCGCCATTAATATGGGCTTTATCGTACAACCACATGTTCAAGATGGGATGGACCTGGCTCACTAATTAGCAATGTTTTGATTTTGTTTTGTTTGGGTTGTTGAATTAGCGCAAGAAGGGGCCGGTGTGATGAAACCTTAGCGAGCAGAACTCTGTCAAAGTAGAGCTTTGTAAAAGGCCTTGTGATAATTTCTTTATCGCACACCTTTGAAAGTGTGTAAAATAGACATTATAAGATGATTATCTTTTATCATTCTAATCTTATGGGTAGGTGTATCCCTAGTTATGGATAATGTATAGTGATTTCACACGAGGGGTAGAATTTTTCATAAAATGTTGAATGGGTGGTTGGTTGGGAAGTGAGCGGGAGGTGCACCAATTGTTTCGAAGCAATTGTCTATTTATTTATAATTCTTTTCGATTGTGTTTTTGACCTATTTAATGTATTTACTGTCAATACTACTTTCTACAAAATAACCACACAACTATTCCTTGTTCAAGCCTTGCATTCATACTATTTGCATAATTTTCCTACAACTTGTCGAGTACTTTATGTACTCACAGGTTTATGCCATTGTTGATCAGTTGCTGAGGAAGAATCCAGAATCCAGAATTCAAGGAGTATTTCGAAGACTGTGCGAACTAGGATGCATTCCCAACTCGATTGCCCGTGGGCATGTCGGATGGCTACCACGAGATGTTCTTCCACTACAAGTTTATTTATTTGTTGTTAGCCCTACGTGGTAAACTATGTAAAACCTTGACTATAAGGTTTGTTGCTTTTCATTAATAATAACTTACTTATGTCTTAGATATTTCATTGTATGGATATGATTGTTATCGATATTGTCTCTATGTGAACTAGCTACTAATCATAGGACTAGTTCAGAATACACAGAGGGTCCGATTTGCATATTCGGGTCCCGACAGAGTATGGTGCAAGAAGGAAGCCGACAGGATGCACACAAAGGAAGATTAAGAATTCACCACTGACGGCGTAAAGGCTACCACGGCGGCGCAAGAACTTCAAATCCCCTCAAAACTAAAGGCAAAATCGGAGGAAAAGAAGCAATCAATCAAGGGGAAAAGCTCACTGTTTGTTCTAATTCTCCTCTGAAAAGAGAGAGCCACTCGCAAATAAAGAGGGAAAGAACCAAGAGGGGATGACACGGTTGCTGCGAACACCTGCACCCGAAGTGCCCAGGCCGCCCACACCTCCAGCGCCACCGCGTTCTTCTGCCCACACGAGCGACGGAGCCACTCGGCCCAGAGCTCCACGAACCAGCTGCATGGGAAGATTGGGTTGGAGACAACCTTATCTCTAGATAGGGTTTCTCCAACCTTATCTCTCCCTCTCTTTGACCGACATGTGGGCCCCACATCCATTTCTTTCCCTTTTTCATTTTTTTCTTTTCTCAAATTGAGGAATTACCAAAATACCCTAAAAACAACAATCCCCACCAATTTTATCAATTTGATAAAAATATGCTCAAAGTCTTATTTAATATACAGTTGTTCGACGAAGGGTACCTTGTGGGTTTGAACCCAAAGCCTAGCAACAAGAATTACGACTCTACACAGATAAAGGAGGATTTCGCCTTGATTCAATGCCTTGGTATGAGAATTTTCACCCAAGTTACATTATGTACTAGGCAGCTTGCCCTTTTCCCTCTCTGGTTGGGATGTTACGGTCATGTCCCCATGTATAACTCATGGGTACTTAAGAAAGTATACCCTTGCCTTATCTCTCCCTCTCTTTGACCGACATGTGGGCCCCACATTCATTTGTTTCCCTTTTCATTTTTCTTGTTTTCTTGAATTGAGGAATTACCAAAATGCCCTAAAAATCAACAGCATGAACATAACAATTACTGGCAGTTGTGGAAATGTAAAAAGGCTTATCTAAGATAAGAAGAAAGGCTTATCTGCTATACTCTTCCAAACAGTGTGGTTCAGTCCCAAGTTTCCTGAAGATGAATTGGCAATTGTTTGGGTCAACTGGTTCATGCTTGGAAGGGAGGACCGGTAATTCCCAACTTCAAGAACAATTGAGGTCTATGGAAGTCTGAACAATTGTTGGAGGAGCAACAGTTGAACCTTGCAAATTTGTCAATTTGATGTAGAGGTTCTGCAAAGCACGGCAACAAAGATTCAACTGAACAAATAAAAATAAGATCTAATAGTACGCATCAGCCTTTGTGGCCATTGTAAGCCGTGATTCTCGCGCAAGTAGCGAATGACAATAGCGCAGAGGTCTATCCTCATATGCTACACTACTACTGATTGCTAGTTTATTAGAACATTAGTACTTCACAAAAATACGTGGAACTAACTCTTATGGACTAAGTCCCAGCGAGGCACTATAACAGTGGACAAACAATATCACGGTACTATAGCACCACAAGAATAGTAATGTCCGCAAGTATTAAGCAGGGACGGAGCATTGTTAAGGCCAACGTGGACCGTGACCCCCCTCCCCCAGCAAATTCAGCACGTTAAGTATTCAATAGTATTCCCTGAGTATGTAGTAGAAACCTAAACCGTTGTCGTGGCTCCTACTTGTTCATTGGTAGGACAAGAAAGGAACAAGAAACAACTTTGCTTGCTCAAAGTTCAGCACATCAAGTATTCAACAATATTCTCTGTATAGAAAGGCTGCTGCATTTGGTAGTGCTAATATGCTATATTCGGCTTGAATCCCTCCAAAATATGAATCTACAAGTCCAGTCAACGGCCTTTGGCCTTGGCAGTTTGCCCCCTGGAAATTTCACTAAAGCTCCGTCACTTGTATTAGGAATGATTTATTATTTATGAATCTATCTATTAGGTGTTTCGTATTATCTATTAGTTATGTAAGTTATTATTATATTAGATTATTAGAGATAAATTTCTTTATAAATTATTTTTTAGTGGTTAAATCGCGCCACTCCTATAAAATGATAGCATATATCAATGATCAATCAAGCAAGAAATAAACAAAGTTAGTTCTCAACATGTTGGCTAAAGCTTGGAGCTTCCTTGTTCGTCGGGAAGAATCTCGGTCGAGCTTGGAGGGTGATCCCTCGCCTCCCTGGCTAATCAGCCTCAGAGCCTCGCTACCTCGATATGGAAGTACGTTGTCGGTGGTTAGATAAGGCCGAGTGTTCTACCCTCGATTCTCGGACTCGTATCCAACCAAAGACCACAACATTTAGTATCACAGTCACTCACTATGGCTTCCGGTGTTGCACCATCTCTCTTGGAGAAGTTGAAGGCTAGAAGCAAAGAGCAGAAGGTCTTACTCGACAACATGATGACCACCTTAGAAAAGGCTATGTTGTTGGTGAACAAGGTGAAGGAGCTGGAAGAGGCTTCATGTGCTATTGAAATGGCTACGATGCCACCATATTCCCTAGCGTTAGTGTCGGCACTAGTTGCTATCCATTGGAGCTTCGTTGATCCTTGTCCACATGACAAGACATCGTCATCGTGCCCTTTCGTCGATGTGAGGACGCGAAGGTCTTAGTCCGTACCACCACCTGACAGCTCGAGGACGAGATGTATCACCGTGAGGGGTGTAATGTTGTGGACTAAGATCTCAGCGAAATAATGTAGCAACACAAGAACAATATTGTGGTACTGTAGTGCCACATGAACAGTAATGTCTATAAGTATTATGAAGGATTTATTATTTAGGAATCTATCTATTGGGTGTTTGGTATTATCTATTAGTTAAGCAAGTTATTGTTATATTAGATTGTTAGAGATAAGTTTCCTTATAGATTGTTTATTAGGGTCAAACCGTGTCACTCCTATAAAAAGGATAACATGTATCCATTATCAATCAAGCAATAAATAAACAAAGTTAATTCTTAACCGGTAGACTAAAGATCATAACCTCCTTATTCGTCGGTGTGGATATCGTGAGGATATGTGCACGATCTTAGAATGATGAGTCAATTGGCAATGGCTTTGTTGGTTTGCAAAATCTCGTGTTTTCGGTTTTGCTTCAAGGCTGTCAGACCACAGGCGGTCTTTAAGATAGTGTCTGCTTCCCACCCACCTCTTACCTTGGTGATGACTGATGGACCAGGACAGATTCTTCACTTAGACACAGTTGGTCCTTCTAGAGTTCAGTCAGATGGTGGAAAATGGTATGTGCTGGTGGTTGTGGATGATTTCTCCAGGTATTCTTGGGTTTATTTTCTCGTTTCTAAGGACGAAGCATTTGGATTCTTTAGAGATTTGGTCCTTAGACTTGCTGTTGATATTCCTGAAGCTTTGAGAGCCATTAGGAGTGACAATGGGACACAATTCAAGAATTCTTCTTTTTCTACCTTCTGCACTGATAGGGGAATTGAGCATCAGTTTTCTTCTCCTAGAGTTCCCCAGCAGAATGGTGTTGTAGAAAGGAAGAACAGGACCCTTGTAGAGATGGCTCGGACCATGTTAGATGAGCATTCTACTCCTAGGAGATTTTGGGCTGAGGCGATCTCTACGGCTTGTTATATCTCCAATAGGGTTTTTTTGAGATCTGTGGTTGGGAAGACCTCTTATGAGCTTAGATTTGGTCATTCTCCCAAAGTCTCTCATTTCAAGATTTTTGGTTGCAAGTGCTTCATTATTAAACATGGCAACCTTGATAAATTTGAGTCTAGATGTTTTGATGGCATATTTCTTGGATATCCTGCTCATTCTCGTGGCTATCGTGTTTTTAATATTGACACTAACAAAATTGTTGAGACTTGCGAAGTCACTTTTGATGAGGCTAGTCCTGGTACTAGACCCGATGCTCACAGTACAGTGTTCACGAAATTCAAGGAAGCATCTTCGTCGATGATGACTCTGAGGATGAGGACCCGATCCATCCTTCAGCTACTTCTGAGAGGGGTGGAGAGCCTGCTACTACTACTCCAGGTTCAGCTGAGCAGCCTCCTCCTATCTTCACCGACGACGTGAGTGGTTCTGTTCCTACCTTCACAACTCGTGAGGTAGAGGCCACGTCTTCACCAGGAGCACCTCTTCACATTCAGCGACAACATCCACCTGAGCAGATGATTGGGGATCTTCAAGAGCAAGTCACTCGCTCCAGGTTTATTTCTCCTGATTCTCATGCACATTCTGCTTTTGTCGCTTCTTTTGAACCCCGAGATATCACACATGCTTTATCTGATGCCTCTTGTGTCAATGCCATGCATGAAGAGCTTGAAAATTTCGAAAGAAACAAAGTCTGGACCTTAGTTGAGCGTCCTTCTGATTCTCATGTTATTGGAACAAAATGGATTTTTAAAAATAAGCAAAGTGAGGATGGGTTGGTTGTTCGCAATAAGGCTAGACTCGTAGCTCAAGGTTATTCCCAGGTAGAAGGCTTATACTTTGAAGAGACCTTTGCTCCAGTAGCTAGATTGGAAGCCATTCGCATTCTTTTAGCATTTGCAACATCCAAGGTTTTCAAGCTTTTTCAAATGGATGTTAAAAGTGCTTTCTTGAATGGTTTCATAGAAGAAGAGGTCTTTGTCAAGCAACCTCCTGGTTTTAAAAATCTTAAATTCCCAAACCAGGTTTTTAAACTCTCTAAAGCCCTGTATGGATTGAAGCAAGCTCCTAGAGCTTGGTATGACAGGCTTAAGAGTTTCTTGCTTGAAAATAATTTCAAAATGGAAATGGTTGATAAAACCTTGTTCACTCTCAGGCATGGCAGTGATTTTCTGTTGGTTCAGATTTATGTGGATGATATTATATTCGGTGGTTCTTCTCATGCTTTAGTGTCCAGATTTTCAGATTCCATGAGCAGTGAGTTCGAGATGAGCATGATGGGAGAGTTGACATTCTTCCTTGGTCTTCAAATCAAGCAACTGAAAGAAGGCACCTTCGTTCACCAGAGTAAGTATACAAAGGACCTTCTTGGCGCTTCAATATGGGAAGCGAGAGGCCAATGTCTACTCCCATTGCTACAACCACCGTCTTTGGACCACGATGAGGATGGAGAACCCGTGGACCGGAAGGAGTACCGCAGATATGATTGGCTCCTCCTCTATCTCACAATCGAGGCCGGACATACAATTTACAGTATGTCATGCGCGCCGCTTCGAGCTTGCCCTCATGCTTCTCATCGTCAAGCGGTTAGTCGCATCTTGTGTACCTTCAAGATACTCTTGACTTTGGACTCGGTATTCTTCTTCTTGACTCTCTCAATTCGAGTATTTTCGATGCCGATTTTGCGGGTGTAGAGTGGATAGGAAGAGTACTTCGGCACTTGTCATTTCTTGGGCACATCTCTTGTTTCTGGTCTTCTAGAAAAGTCTTGATTGCATGATCCACACCGAGGCCGAGTATGTAGTCTGCGACGATGGTTGCTCTCGTGTTCTCTGGATTTTATCCACGCTGGGACTATGGGTTATCCTTGAGAAGTGTTCCTCTTTTCTGTGACAACACTTCTGCAATTAATATTGCCAAAAACCCAGTGCAACATTCCAGGACTAAACACATTGATATTCGATTTCATTTTCTTAGAGACCATGTTGAGAAGGGTGATGTTGTGCTTCACTTTGTAGAGTCAGAGCAACAGCTTGCAGATATTTTCACTAAAGCTCTTGATTCTTCTCGTTTCTTTGCTTATGGGAGAGTTAGGGGTTATTAGTCCTATTGGGCTGTTTTGAGGGGGAATTTGCTCTTTTTGCATTCATTGTATCATAATGCATGTTTCATTTCAATTGTCTTGCATTGTATAATAAAATTTGTGGAGCTTTGATTATTATCCTTGTATGGCTTGATTTCATACTCTATACCTTGTCATATCAAGTGATAGTCTGCTAGACTTCTTTTATGGCTCTTCTTGTTTAGCTTAGCTTTTGCCTTGCTAGCTTTATATCTGTGAGCAAATTGAATCAAATCATGTCTTGTTGGATCTTGTGACTAGCTTTGCTCTAGTGATCCTCTTATGATTCATGCCATGTTATATAGGTTAAATTGAGTCTTGAACTTATTTTGAGATGAAAAATGAGCTTTTTAACTTCTTAAGTCAAGCAAATGAAAAATAAGATTTTCTGTGCGAAAAAACTGATCTCACCAATCCTTTCTCATGAGACGGCTTGCCATTACACTAGGCATGAACTCAGGGGGAGTTTTGGATGACCTAGACTACTCTTTTAAGCTTCTCGCTTGAGATGGTCGCGGCAAGGCTTGAGATCTAGCACAATGAAAAAAAATCTTTTTTAGGAAAATGCTCAAAATGCTAAGTGCTTGATATTGCTTCATATTTGAACTCTTAATGCTCAAAATGCCTCAGTTCCAGTTTTGAGTCTCTTTTTACTTATAGACATGGCTTGGCTCATTTTTGGTTGCTTTTAGTGAAACTATGATATTGAGCAACTTTTCATGGTATTAATTCTTTTAATCTCAGATTACTGCTATTTTGGTTTTAGCTTTGCAGTACATGTTTTGCCATGATTGAATATAGCTTCTACTCTTTATATGGCTTGGTATAAGTCTTGTACTGTCTTCATGGATAATGGTCATGGCTCCTTTTTACTAAAGTTCAAAAATAAAGCCATTCCTTCATACTCTTTCTTTTCCCATGCATCTTGATGAATTCATTGTCAAAGGGGGAGAAAGATTGTGAAGAAAAATGTTATTTTGGAGCTTTTGGTTTCATACATAAGGTTTCATATAAAAGAACTCTCTTATAAAAAAAATGAACCTTTTGAAAATGTGTGATCATAGTGAGTTGAGTCTCTGGGTTTTATTGCCTTTTTCTGATTATATTTGCAATTGAAGAATACTCACAATGATCAAAGGTCAAATGGAACATTTGTCTTTCATATGGACCTAAGTGAGACTTTTGGCTACTTTCTGGATATTGAATCCTTTTGTGCTTTCATTGCCTTATCTCACTTGCTTATACTATTCTGAAGCCAGCTTGGTCGTTTCCTAGGTTTTTTCTTGCTTATAGACCAAGTTGTGCCTTTATGCGAAAACGTCGATTTTTTTACTTTTCAAACCTTAAAACTATATTTTCTAGGAAATTGCCAATGTGTTCATCAAGGGGGAGATTGTGGATATCGTGAGGATATGTGCACGATCTTAGAATGATGAGTCAATTGGCAATGGCTTTGTTGGTTTGCAAAATCTCGCGTTTTCGGTTTTGCTTCAAGGCTGTCAGACCACAAGCGGTCTGACCGGTGGCTCGGGCGGTCAGACCGCCCGTGGAAGAGGTCCGACCGGCCATGGCGGCCGGTCCGACCGGTATTGGCTAAAAGTGGTTTTTGGATCTGATCCAAAAATACGATGTGTAGGCAAGTGAGGGGAGTCTCCTGGATATGGTCGCATAATTTTTGGAGCTCCCAGTCAAAAGTTCTATTCAGTTGAAAATTCCAGAAGGTTTCGGATTTTCAAGTTGGAATTTTGGCTAAGTCCTTTCAGCGGTCCGACCGTTGTTGTGAATCGGTCCGACCGGCTGAAATCGGTCGGATCGGCCAGTATCGGGCTCGGACCACGATCACTTGAAGGTGAGCCTTTTTGGCATTGATGTGTTTTGATTGTGTTTATTGTGTGAACTTCAATGCTTTATTGTTGCATATTGCATTGTGGAACTAACGTGGGTCAAGTTGTGAAGAACTTGTTCCCGAAGACGATTTGTTTGTCTATTGCTGTGCAGGTGGCTTGCAGGTCAATGACGTCAACGGTGTGGTGGATCGGGACTACGCTTGGAGAGCTGAGGTCCAGAACGATCATGGATGCCGGGTGAGGTCGTGTGACTCAAGCATGGTGCAGAATGGGCAAGATGGATCGAACGGGTAGTTCGTGACAGCTGGTTGGATCAGGCGGTGCGGAAGTCGGTGCAAGTCCCTAGGAGGTTCCGATGGGATTCGGACTGGAGGGACTTGGCGACGTGATGAGAGCCACTGATCAACCTACACGTGGTGAAGCAGGCGATTGCTTCAACAGTTATGTGTGAGTGGGTCCCATGTGTGTGTGGGCCTTCGTGGGAGCCTATTAGTGGAAACCCTAGGCCTCTCCTATAAATAGAAAGGGGGGAGAGGAAAAACCCCCCAAGCACTTAGAAGCATTTGGAGCCCTCTTCTTTTTCTAGGGTTAGGAGAGGAGGAGCTAGGGTTGGAGAGATTGTGTGTGTGTTCCTTGTGTGAGCTCTTATCCTCCTTGTTGGAGTGGCTTTGTAAGCATCTTGTGAGATCAATCAATCTTGTGATGCTTGCTTGAGAGATCATTTGTCTCCTTTGTTCTTCTCTCTTTTGATGAATTTGGTGCTTCCTTGATTCAAGTGGTTAAGCTTGGTCTCTTGACCTATTTTATCTTGCTTTGATGTGTGGGAATACTCCTAGAATCATCTAGACCATATACCCCCACAAGCAAGTCTTGAATCAAGATTTTCATATTTCTAGGGTTTGTGCACTTCTTTGTTAAAACCTTGGGAGATCGATTCTACGAAGTGGATCTGGAGGATCGTCGCTAGAAATAGGTCTCTAATATCCTTAGGGAGGTGTGCTCCGAATTTGGTCAAGTTTCATTGGTTAAATCAAAAGTTGGACCAAATTTCGTTTTGGTTTTGGGTTTGAGTTTCGGTTCTGGACTAAATCGGTCGGACCGATTTTTATCTGGCGGTCGACCGCCGCCTTCGATCGCTTCAGTAGTGGCGGTGTCGAACCGATTTCCAACGGTCTGACCGCCAGTTAGTAGCCGGTCCGACCGCTCGTCAACCGTCGGTCCAACCGCTAGTCTCGGTAAATCATTGCGAGACTCGAGCCGATCCTCTGAGATCATTTCTCCACATTTGTGTCGTGTGGTTAAGGGGGTTATCGAATTCAGCACAAGGCTTCCTCTGTGCGTTTACTGATCTTCTTAGCTTTCATAGCTAAAGGAGTAAATCTCGTGTTGAATTTGATTAAGGCAAGAAATTTGAGAAAACGCCTATTCACCCCCCCTAGTCGCATTTACCGGTCCTACAGTCGGGAAGAGTCCCGACCCATACCAACCAAAGATGACACTATCCCTTTTTTTTCTTTTCTTTTTAAATTTTTGGACTTAACAAAAATACAAAAATTGATAATACCATATCGTAAACCATGCGTTTACTCGCATCTTGCATGTTCTCACACTTATATTTGCACAAATGCTCCTACCCCTTGCAAAGTATCTATTCACAGAAGGACAATGCAGCAGGCTATGTTCAACTGCAAGCTTGGTCATTAGCAATCTGTCCTACAGACGACCACAAATCCAACGTGTATATAACCCTGACATGCGATTGAGACCCACGTCAAGGATCGGTCAATCTTCACTGCACCTAGAGCCATAGACTACCAAGACAACCAAACTTCGTTGATCATATAAAGATGCAGGTAGAGATGAACAACTAATTTGTAACAGCATGGAAAAGAAACCTCTTTCTTCTCTTCGTCTTACAACATTCAGGGCAGCTCAAAGCCTCAAAGTAACATTTCAGTTCATGTACCCCCAACGGAAACGGGGTAAACCTGACATAATATCACACGTAGGGCACCAAATTGGCTAGTTTGTAAGTTCCATGATAGCAGTGACTATGTCGCCATCGGCAGCCTTCAGTGACTTCACCGCCTTGGACCTCGACACAGAGGCCTGCGTCATCACCAGCTCAATGTCCTTCGGCTCGACGCCGGTCTCATCAACTGCCTCTTCATCATCCTGAGCTGCTGTCGATGCTTCAGGCTTCGAGATGACGCTGCTCAGATCTGGCGCCTTGAATTGCTCCGCGGCCTGTGTCTGCAGCTGTGAGCTCAGATCCTCAATCTTTGCTTCCCCAAAGATGACGTAGGTGTCAGACATAGGGCTCTTGAAGACATCTGGTTTGGAGATGACAAACAGTATCTGGAGATACAACATGAGTTAGCTATAGCAGCAAAAACCTTAACCAAGAAGGTTGTGGAAAACAAGATAAGAGCAGCCAGAAGCTCACATTCTTGCTCTTCTTGACAGTTATACGGCTCACACCAGTGATGGCCTTCATGCCAAGCTTCAGCATGGCCTTCCTGCTCTTTTTCTCACTCCGACTCTGCTTAGATCTTCCACTGGCATCACCTCCTGGTCATTAAAGCATAAGCAATTGAGTTTGTGAACAAAAATCAATTTACACTACAACTGAAGTTTCCACTAAAAAAACTACAAAATAATGTAACTCGATTAGCAAATGCATAATTTGTCATACTTCATTGTAAAAGTACCAAGACATACACATTAAGGGCTCTCAAACACAAACATATTATGGGACTGTTCTGAAATGATAGGTCACAGATAATTTATCCTTGCCATAACTGGAAACCACCAGACCATAGTTGGTTAATTGATCGATCTGTTCAGACAATAATAATATATTGTCAACCACAATGCCCATAAATGACAAATGCATCTATATGCTGGTATCCAAGCATCCAAAGTGGGGATAAGAATATAGGATACCATCAAACATCCTAGAACTTTCTAAGCAAAGATTTCAGTCATGCGTTACAGTATTAGTGCAGATTAAGTTCTATAAATAATGTTCTCACCACATGTGTTAAGAGAACATTTCACATGGCAACCACCACTCAATTATTTCATTTGTTGAGGAAATAAATCCCTCCTAACAATTTTCTATTGTACATAGTCAATTGTTTCATTAAAAAAATCATACAGTAACAAACTAAACCACATACTTGATGTGGAACACACGTCTAATGTGTGTGAATCCTTTTCTGTAAACGCACCTACTCCCATAATATTGAGAATAGCCAACAGATATGAGTGGAATGAACTTTCCACATACCCTCTGCATCATCCTCATCTTTGTCATCCTCCTCCTCCTCATCATCTTCCTCATCATCGTCGTCCTCAACGACCGGCTCATCTCCCTGAAAGTACGAAGTATTTCTAACGGTTCAGATTTTATGAAAGGCATTAGTAACTACAGAAACAGAAATATGATGTATTTCAATATATCACCAAGATTTTTTGACAGCGAGAAACCAAAATTCAATAAACATTCCTCACCAAACAGCACAACATGATCAATGGAGCAATGCAGAATCAAATGTTACACCTTGAGATGGAAACAAACCCTATATTTTTCAAGTCAAAATTTCATCAACAGAAAAGCATTTCCAATGGAAACGATGCATAATATAATTGCCAGATAAGTACAGATAAGGCATGTGCATGCCATATGCAACAACATGTGCATCACTAATTTCATTCCTAAAATTAATAGTGCAGTAACTATCATGGCAGAACATGAACAGACATGCTATTAAAGTAGAAATAAATAGTACAACAGGATATACCTAACACAGCTAATAAAAAATAGCCATTACTGCAGATAAACACTGACCTATCAATCCACACAGAAGTTGCTAATAACAGATCATTAATGTCAACAAAGAATCAACAGGGGCATCTTTCCCTGTAGGTACTTCAATTGCACCCAGCATAGGCAGTAGTAATCTGTAACTATTAATCATTCTATGTAGATTGCTAGTTCTTAGATTATGTACTGTGAATCAGTGATGGGTACAAATCCTGTGCTAAGTGTGTTATATACTATTGTGTTTAACATATTATTTAGTCCATGTCCCCACCCATGAGAATTACCACACCGTTAATGCTAGGAATCAAGTTAGTGATACACATGGCGCTGCCTGTAACACAAGTGAGGGAAAACATCCAAGTTTCTGGTGAAGAAACTAAACTGTAACAAAGAATAAAAAGCAACAATCAGAAAACAAAATACCTGGCCCTATTATTGTTGGAAGCTCTCAACATGTCCATTTTTCTTTCACTACTTAATGAACAGGTGAATCCCCTGGGGTAGGCTCCCTACCCTGCACTGTAAGCACCCAATGATGATCAGCCATGGAAGGCAGCCGAGCTCGCCCCAAACTCGGTGACTCCTAAGCAAGGATAGAAAAACCGGTTCCTGAGGAAATCCTGGCCGGCGCCCATTCTCCGTTACCGGTCGGTAACCGGAATTCCCGAAAAAAAAGGCTGAATTTCGTCAAATGGAATTTGAATTCGGGATGAAACCGCTGGGATTTTGAATTTGAATTAGAATTTGAAGGATTTCGGCCAGCATTTAGATCCCAATCCCCACCGGTAACCGCCGGTTACCGGCCGGGTTTTGATCCCTGCTCCTGAGGGAATAATAGACTAGAACTTAGAAGATGGGCTTTTTTTCAACACTCAGACCAAAGGCCTCAACCAGCAGTCCACAAGGTTCAAAATGGCAAAATCCTCACATCACCTGATCACCCCACCCCAGTACCAGATGAAATCAAGAAAAAGGATAGATACAGTGAGTGCGCACATGGATGAACCCGAGAGGTGAGAGGCAGAGAGGAGAAACCATAGCAGCGGCTAGCGGCGGGGAAGCTCGACCACCACGAGCGATGGCGGTCTGGGCGCCAGCGGCATGCCGTGGGGAAGCTCAACGCCTCGACCACGGGCGGGCAGATCTCGAGCACCGGCTGAGGGAGTGTGGGCTGCGGCCAGCTGGCCAAGAGAAGGGGAGCTGGGGAGGCGAGGAGCCTAACCGACCACCGAGGCCCGAGGAGGACGAAGGTGGGGGAAGCCGGGGAGGCCAAAAGGGGATCTGCTCATCTGCGGACACCGACAGCCGATTGGGTATTAATTTTTTTGTTACTCTGTTACTCTTGTTGATGAATGAAGATGCCTTGATGTTTATCAATTAATCAGTGTCCTGCATAGACAATTAGATAATAGATAGTAATCTAGACTATCTAGTTTTGTATTTTGTGTAGTGATGAATTTTACAATTTGTATCACTAGTTTTGCTAATTTTGATATACAAACGGATCGCTACTCACTAGAAGCATACTTATATGTTTTAGGGGCTATTAGCGAGATATCTTCATTGTATTTTTTTTGCTTTGTTTATTTTCTATCCATGTATGAATTTGAATTGCACGAGACTATAAAACTATGTTTGTGTCAATTTAGCTTAATCCTTTGAGCCTACCCTCCATTTTCATCCTGGCTTCACCACAGACTTTATAGGCATCTAAAAATGTGTAAATCACAGACTTAAGCATCCAAAAGGTAATACAATCTTAATATCCACAATAAAAGTGAGGCAACAGTTACAGAACAATCCAATCACTAGTAGCCCTAAAGTATAAGAACTTGGAACCTTGCAGCTCTAAAGCAACGGCAGCTTAATCCCCGAGCACCTAGCAAGCAAACATCACCAACCTCACGAATAGGACAACCGCTACCATGCGGCTAAAAGCTTAACACGTGCAAGATCTAACAAAAACAGAACCCGAACAAGCAGAAAAGCCACATCTTTCAGCAGCCCGCAGGCGCGATCCGACCGTGCGGATCGCGAAGCACGGGCCGAACGGAGGGGACAGGCACAGTGCCTGGATAGCAAAGGGCAAGATCATCGTCACCTCCTCGATCTTATGCTCCTCGAGCTTGGCGCGGAGCTGCTCCTCCTGCGCCTCGGTCTCGGCCGTCATGGTGGGCGGGCGGGAGGGGTAGCCGGCGGCGAGCGAAAACCCTAGAACCCGAAGCTCGGAACGAAATGGAGGCGCGTCACTGCGGCAGATTTTATACTGAGGATTGGTTAACGGGTCCTGGGCCTAAGTTGGCCGGCCGTATTAGTTTTCCAGCCTGACTTCAACCTGGGCCAGATAAGGCACCTTTTCAATTTTAGTTTTTTATAACTGAAACGGTAGTATTGTAAAAAACATATATAGCTAATGGCTATACTAGCGAGGAAGCACGGCGTGGTTTTTTATAACTGAAACGGTAGTATTGTAAAAAACATATATAGCTAATGGCTATACTAGCGAGGAAGCGCGGCGCCACGCCGTGCTAGGGCAAGCTTGGTTGGGTAATTCTAACGGTAAAATTATGTCGGTACAGTTTCTACTTTTAGCTTCTCAATTGATTCTTATGAAGTCGTACCAAACATGTTAATTCTCAAAACCACTAGATTCTACTTCTCACGAGGAGCTATCTTGAAAATAAACTAGCAACGAGAAGCAACCTCCCAGCAGATTCTAATGATAATCCAACCTTCAGAAACGAAAATACCTTTTGAAGTTGAAGGTTTTTACCCGTAAATGCCACTGAGTTACACAAATACAATTGAAGTATTACACTCAGGGGTGACATAATCTATTTGCCTCTAATCCTCCCTTATATGGTTTTTGAAGCCAACCTACCAACCAAACGGTTTCAACAGACAGCTCCAGATTCTCAGAGAAGTGGATTATCAAAGAATTATGAGCAAAATCTGAAAAATAAGAATCTGAAACCGTACCAAACATGCCTAAATCTGCAGAGTTGCCTATACAATTCAGATACTGCTTCGAGTTTCATATGGTCTAAGAGCATTGCCAATGTGAGAATTTTGCCGGTACCCAGAGGAGAGAGGGAAATTTGATACTAGCACCTCACAATAGAAACTGCTACCAAGGTTAGTATCGCTACCAAGCTTGGTACCAGATCCAAGGGGAAAAATTGCACGGACCAGTCAGTCGTTGCTCACATCGCGGTGTTTGCACCAGCAGGGAGGTCTCGGTGTCGCTGGACCAAGCACGATGACGAGGAAGCCGAACATCGTTTCTAATCGAATTTGCACCCTAACTCAAAGAGTGATGATAGCTAATTATCTATGGTTAACATCTAACACTAATTAATTTTGATCACTCATCTGATTAAGTACGGCCCTATTGTCATTTAGACATTTCTAAATATAAGACTATATTTTAATAGTGGATAGAATTAAATTTTAACTCTTAAAAACAAATGTCAATGACATAATAGTAATTTTTTTATAATATCTAACACTATTTAATTTAATTGTTATCAAACTAAGTGGGCTCAACCATTATTGAAATACAAGCAAAATTATAAATTTTAACTTGATCCCTAACTAAAGTTCCCCCTTTTAAACTAAATTATAATTGCACACTAATGATAATTAATTAATATTTAATTGACTGAATTAATTACCTAAATTTAATTACTAATTAAATTAATTAGAAAATGCAATGGCTAATTGAAATGTGCATTTATCTAATTAACCTACTAATTCTAATTAACCATTTGACTAACCCATCATCATCATTATAACAATGGCCTAGGGCCCACAATCATTGAGACAACTATATTATAATATAATTCCTAATTAAATTTGCCCTTTAATGTTAAATGATAATGACACACAAATCATTTTAATTAATATCTAATTACCTAAATTATTCACATTAAATTAATCACTAATTAACTTGATTAAAAAGAACTTGCTAATTGAAATGTCATTAACTAATTACCTTACTAATTAAATTCTAATTAATCATTTAATTGAATGGGCCCACTATCATTGAGTGTAGAGAGAGAGTGAGTGAGCTAGAGGCAGGGAGACAAAGGAGGGGCAGAGGAAACAGGGGGGTAGCCTAGCTCGGCTCTGGAAGCAACGGCGACGCCCTGGGAGGTGGCGTTGGCAGCAAAATGGGCCGTGAGGAGTCAAGGGGCACAAGACCGAGCGGCGGCTGGTGCTAGGGAAAGAGTGGGGCAACGATGCTAGAGGAGGAGAGGAGGAAAACGACGGTGCACATGAGCATCTACGGGATGAGAGGGACTCACCGGTGTGGATGGTGGGGGCGAAGGAGAGCCGAGGCAGGCTGGTGACTTGAGCCCATGGCGGCGTAAGTGAGGTCCACGCGACGGTGGCACTGTGGAGAAGGAGAGCGTTAGTGAGTGGTGGGTGAATATGGAGGGAGATGTAGGGATGCTCCAGACGGAAGGGATGGAGTTGTAGCTCACCGGGTGAGGAATGGCGGCGGTGGTAGCCGAAATTGGGGAAGAAGGTGTTACGACGAGTGCGATGGCGTGGCACTGAAATAGGGAGGGGGGAAATAGTGAGCGAGCGGCGGAACATGTCGTGATGTGACCATAGTTTGGATTTGCTCACCAGACCAACAACAATGGCTAGTAGAGGTGGCAACAGACTTCGGGGAAGGTATTGATGGGGCGGTCATTCCCAATGATGCGACTGCCAAGGGAAGAAATGGAGGTGAGCACGGGGAAGAGGAATTCTTTAGCATTGCGCCTTATCCAAAATACTCAACTATATTATGATATGACATCAAGTACAATTAAAACATCAACTTGTGATTGTACGTTGAATTCTCAAGCTAGCAATCACATTGGTGCTATTTTGAGTAAAGAAACAAAGCAAGACTTGAGTGCGGCCGAGAGGGTGGATGGGGAGGCTGGCCGAGGAGGGACTTGCATGTGGAGGAGAAGAGCCAAGGCCAAGGCAAGGAGATAGCATGGAGTGCGGTGCAAGTGTAGTAAGTGAGATTGCAAGCAGTGCAAGAGGGGTTTGACAATTGGGCTAAAAAGCATGCAAAGCTTGGGTCAGTGCGTGGAGAGGCTTGGAGGCATGCGGCTATGGGAGGAAGAGGGGCGCGTAGGAAACAAGGCGTGTGGCAAAGGAAGGACCCCCTTGGGCCGAGTGGTGGACATGGGCCACATGAGGTACTTACTGTTCACGCATGGGTTGCATGTGGAGCCAAGAAGCTAAGGGTGGCGCAAGGAGCAGTAAGGGTAGAAGAGATTCGATTTCCAAATGGGTTCCCTTTGGATTTCGTTTTGAGCTCTCATTCAAACAGCCATTCGAGGAGGAGTTCGTATATATCAATTATCTCTAAGAATGATATACCTTAGAGATGATTATATCACGTCTATGTTTATAAGTTATTGAATAAATGTTATTATGTTCCTTGAATGAATCATCTGTTAAAAGGTTACAAGTATGTGACTTATTGGTGAAACTCTTTTAACTTATATGATGTCGTTTAAATGTATCCTTGGTCGAATGTCACTAGGTGGAACACCAGTGATCCTATCGACCAGCACATGTCTTGATTGATAACGATATTTCACCGGTCATGGATATATAGATATCGAATTAATAATGTGAACACATGTTAGAGAACATGGTGTTGGATTGACCCACCTTGAGACACTACTGAGATTGTTATGATTTCATGTGTCATTAATTAGTCTCAAGCAATGATGATGTGTAATCCTTAGACTTGAGATCAGCATGGTTTTCTACATGTGTAAGAGTACACTTTGCGGTTGCCAAACGCTACTCATAACTAGGTAGTTGTAAAGTTAGCTTTCGAGTATGCTATGAAATATACGGAGGAATGTGACTGGTCGGATATGATATTTTCCTCCTAACATAACAAGAGAGATGTCTCTAGGCCCCGCGATGTGGTTAGATAAAGAAAGTGCATGGACATGCCACTGGTGGTCGAAGAGTTCGATCATATGAAGTGATCTGACACTTGATCGAGAAAGTATTGAACATTCAATAGATGATATTATATCTCACCTGGAGTTCAACTAGATATTATGAGGCAAAGGGATAATATATGAGCTGGTCGTTCAGTTCGATCATATACGGACTAGTCGTATATATGGATATACGAGTTGGTCGTAGGCTGGTCGAACATGATCTCTAAGTGGTCGAAATCTGGTCGTAAGGAGTTACGAACTGGTCGAGACCAAATATGAGCTGGTCGTAGGCTGGTCAAAACCTGGCCGTAAGGAGTTACGAACTGGTCAAGACTAAATAGGATCTAATCGTAGATCATATTGCATTAAGCTTCATCCGATAAAATTTATGTGTATTCGGGAATCATTATGTCCTACTAGGTACCACTAACAACTTATGGTCGGAAAAGGTTTCCGAGTCACAACCGAACTACACATGAACCTACAATGTCACACACTTAACGGGTTGGAACAAACCCGTACGGATACGATTCGTCAAACGTGTTCGAATAGGATCCGTCACTGGCACTATATAAGGAGATGCTTGAGGCTATTGGAGAGGGGGAAGTGGAGATGAGGATACGTGAGTTGTTCCACAAAACCCTAGCCGCCATCTTCTTGAGAGAGCCTTCACGTACAACTTGGTGCTAGCACACCGTGAGGCTATTGCGGTTGCTGTTGCGCTCGAAACGATCTGCGACTTTGCAAGGAAAGCGATCGGTTGCTGGAGGAGACGATCGCGACGACTACGCTGGACGATCGACTTCGAGGACGATCGACTATGTTGGACGATTGTCTACAACCACTACATTGATGCGCTCTTCGTTGGATCAGGCTGCTCCAACTCTTCTTCCGCTGCATTGCGCGTCTGGTGGTAACGATCTATGATCTCTTGTTTGAAGTGGCATCCTGGTTTACGTAGTAGAATTTTTAATTATCAGCTTGCGTAGCCTACCCGTATCCCAATAGTGGTATCAGAGCCATCCTGCATCATTTTTAATCTAGATCGGTCGCATATACTGGATATGTGGCAGTGGTAGATTGGATCTATTACTGGTTTGGTCTTGTAACCTAGATCGGTTCATATGGATGGAAACGATATAGGCACTGGTCGATAAGATCGATCGAGTTTCGGTGGTAGTAGATGGGTTTGAGAAAAGTAAGTTGAGAACACTAGATGATTTACTCGACTTTTTTGCGACTGTCTTGCATGATACTCCTACTGGTCGGAATTCCGCCATCGAAGTATGTCACAGTGCGTGGTTGTATCAGGGCAGTGATCAGATTGCTTCAAAATAGGGTTAATATGATTAATTCGATGATTTTAGAGGCTCGGTTATGTGAATAAGATTCATGTTCCAAAAAGTTTCCGAGAGAGCTGCCCTTCGAACCCCTCCCACTAATCGGCTAGCAGGACCACCGTAGTCGTAGCCGTGTTATATGGCATTATGTGTCATGTCGTCCGATAGAATTGGATTCTATACATAACTCATTTTTGTAGGGATTGATGTGAATAGTATGACACATTGTGTATAAGATGCATGTATGGTTTTTTCATGGCCTGTGTGTCATGCTGTGAGATAGCCATCGAGCTACATATTATTGTATAACGGTCTACGTACCGAGTGTGATGCTTGATATTATCATCTGTAATTCATTACTAACTCTTAGGAGTAATTGCTTAGTAAATGAATACGGTCGGAGACTTCAAGCATGGTGGTCGGAGGACAAGAAACACGGTGATAGAGATGGTCATGATAAGGGCCAAACTATTTTCACAGTTTAATACGATTATCTATGAATATTTATTCCTATCTCACAATTTGATCATGTTTTATCATTACATGTTTTAACATGGTAGAATAGTATCTCGTGAGAAAAATCAAGTTAATTTGATATCTTTCCAATTGTTGCGGCCATCACAATTTTGATCATTAATTAGTGGGTCTACCATAGTAGGGTGCCATTAACTATCTTAATAAGATGGGATGGGTGTTGGACACCCACATACATAGTATTGGTTTAACTTAACAAAGCTATCAAAATAGTTTTGGGCCTTGGGGCATGGTACTATTGGTTGCTAGGGTATAGAGATGCCACCCAACAAATAAGAGTCATATGTGATATGATTGACAAGATGTTGCCTACCTAAAATCACTAGGTTTCTAGCAGTGATGCTATGGCTCACTAGGACTTAATGATTTTTTGGATCTTAAACTCACTATATGATGTTTGAGGGAAACATGGTTTAGAATATATAGTGGGAGTATCTTTGTATTGACTGTTAATGATCAAGTTCGACCAGGTATGGACTGGTCGTATAGTGATACAACCAGATCCAGACTAGTCGTATTGTGATACGACCATGTCCTGACTAGTCGTATGGAGATACGAGCTGGTCATAGACTAGTCGAACACGACTACCAATATGAGTGTCTAATAGAAGATCTTACATAAATATAGTACTAAATCTTTGCATATATTTCTATTATAGATCATGATACCTACTACTTCTTCTGCACCTACCTTTTATTTGCGATCTGTTCTTGGGAAAGAAAAGTTGAATGGAACCAACTTTATTGACTGATTTTGTAATATGAGAATTGTTCCCAAACAAGAAAAGAATGAATATGTTCTAGAGGGTCCCTATCCCGAAGAACCGAATGTTGATGCTGCTCGAACTGAAAAGAATGCTTATGAGAAGCATTGCAATGACACAGTTGATGTGCACTTCCTAATGTTTACGACCATGAACTCTAAGCTTCAGAAGCAATATAAGACCACAAACGCTTACAATATGATCGTAGGTCTGAAGGCTATATTTCGGGATAAAGCAAGGGTAGAGAGGTTTAATACCTCTAAGGTATTGTTTTCTTGTAGGCTGTCAGAGGACAACCTGGTCAGTCCTCATGTGATCAAGATTATTGGTCACATTGAGAGATTAGAAAAGCTTGATATTCCACTTAGCCAAGAGTTGGCTACTAATGTGATTGTCCAATCGCTCCTTACAAGCTTTGAGCCTACCATATTGAATTTTTATATGAATGGTATGGACAAGTCAATTACCGAGTTGCATGGTATGCTTAAAGTTGCTGAGGAGAGCATCAAGAAAAGCTCTAATCATGTGATAATGGTTCAAAAGACTACTAGCTTCAAGAAGAAGGGTAAGTCGGGAAAGTGAAAGGGTAAAGAAAAGACTCAAGATGAGATCGAGAGTCTCAAGGCTAAGCTTAAGAAGCTCAAACTGGGTCCTAAGCCTGAATCAGAATGTTACCATTGTTATGAGACCGGACATTAGAAGAGAAACTGCAAAAAGTACTTAGCGGAGATGAAAAAGAACAAGGGAAGTAAAACTCTAGTTCAGGTTAATCTTGTCACTTCTTCGGTCAGTTCTTGGGTATTTGATACTGGATCAGTTGCTCATATTTGTAATTTTATGTAGGGATTGATAAGGAGTAAAAGCTTTGCAAGCGGAAACGTTGATCTTCGTGGGGGCAATGGAGTAAGAGTTGCTGCATTACCTATTGGCACTTTACTATTAACTTTACCCTCAGGATTAGTTATGAAACTAAATAATTTTTATTATGTTCCAACCTTAAGCAAAAACATTATTTCTGCTTCATGTTTAGGAGAAGAAGGTTATGAGTTCAGAATAAAGAACAATTGTTGTTCAATTTATTTTGAATATATGTTTTATGGCCATGCTCTATTGGTGAATGGATTGTATGTTTTGAATCTTGATGATATGCCTGTCTGCTAAGAAACTTCAACCTAATAATTTGAATCCCACTTTTATTTGGCATTGTCGACTATGTCATATAAATGAGAAGCGCATGTTGAAGCTCCACAAAAATTATCTTCTAAAACTCATTTAATTTTGAATCATTTGAAACATGTGAATCTTGTTTACTTTGCAAGATGAGAAGAGCACCTTTCACGACTAGAGGTGAGAGGGCAAGTGACTTATTGACCCTCGTACATCCAGACTAGTCTTATGGTGATATGACCAGATCCGGACTAGTCGTATGGTGATATGACCAGATCCGGACTAGTCGTATGATGATTTGACCGGTCCAAACTAGTCGTACAGAGATACAAGCTGGTCGTAAATTGGTCGAACATAGTATGTGGACCAATGAGCATTTCGACCAGTGGCGGTTTTCAATACTTCATAATATTTACTGATGATTTCAGTAGATATAGTTATGTCTACTTGATGAGACATAAGTCAGAATGCTTTGAAAAGTTCAAAGAATTTCAGTACGAAATGCAGAATCAACTGGGCAAGATAATCAAATATCTACTATTTGATTGTGAAGGTGAATATTTGAGCCATAAGTTTGGTTATCATCTAAAGAGGTGTGGAATTGTTCCACAACTTACTCTGCTAGGAACGCCTAAATGGAATGGGGCATCTGAATGACGGAACCGAACATGTTGGACATGGTTCGGTCAATGATGAGTCAATCTGATCTTCCATTGTAATTCTAGGGATACGCTCTAGAAATAACAACTTTTACTTTAAAAGGGTTCCATCAAAAACTGTAGAGAAGAAACCATATGAGATATGGATCGGGAAGAGTCTTGGATTGTCTTTTCTCAAGGTATGGAGTTGTGAGGTGTATGTCAAATGTTTGACGTCTGATAAACTCACACCCAAGTCCGTTAAGTGCTTCTTTGTGGGGTATCATAAGGAAACTAAAGGATATTATTTTATAATTGGGTTGATAGCAAAGTGGTTGTTGCCTGTAATAGTATCTTCTTGGAGAAATAGTTTCTTTCCAAAAGAATTAGTAGGAGCAAGGTGCAACTCGAAGAAATTCGGGAACCATCTGAAAATGTTTCAACTTCTACTAAACCTCACAGGATGAACAAAGTTTTATTGAACCTGTAGATGAGACATCGGTCCCATGTAGATAAAAAAAAGCCATGTCCATTGCCTATAAGGTATGGGCATGACGTTTTATTATTGAATAATGATGAGCCAAAAACTTATGTGGAGTTGGAACATTCGTTTTGATGAAGTGGTCAAAGGGTTTGACTTCATCAAGAATGAAGAAAAACATTGTATTTACATGAAGGTTAGTGGGAGCAAGCTTGTTTTTTCTGATCTTGTATGTGGATGACATATTACTAGTCGGAAATGATATTTCAATGCTTGAATCTGTTAAAACTTCATTAAGAAATAGTTTCTCAATGAAAAATTTAGGAGATGCAGCATATACTCTTGGTATAACGATCTATAGAGATAGATCTAAAAGGCTAATTGAATTAAGCAGATATGTACATAGTCGTATGGTGATACGACCAGATCAAGACTAGTTGTATAGTGATACGACCACATCCATACTGGTGCCCATGGCTCGCAGACTGGTGCTCGGCATTAATCTTAGCAAGAGTCAGTGTTCTATGACAACTGATGAGCGAGACAAGATGAGTAGAATTTTATATGCTTTAGCTATTAGATCTATCATGTATGTTATGCTATGTATACGACCAGATGTATCGTATGCTCTAAGTGTTATGAGCATATATCAGTTGTATCCAGGTGAAGATCACGGATAGCAGTCAAGAATATCCTTAAGTACTTGAGAAGGACTAAGGATGAATATCCTTAAGTACTTGAGAAAGACTAAGGATGCATTCCTTGTGTATGGTGGTGAGGAAGAGCTGGTCATAAATGGGTACACTGATGCTGGCTTCTAAACCGACAAGGATGATTTTATATCACAATCAGGGTGGTCGAAGTCTTAGACCACGGTAGTCGAAGTCTTAGACCAAGTTGATCTGAAGATAGGCAAAGTGCACACAAATTTGATCCGTTAATAAAGCCTCTCCCGCAATCTAAGTATGAGGCGCACACAAGAGCAATGAGTATAAGATACCTATATGATTGACTCTAGTGTAAGTGAGAAACTGTTGGTGATATGCCCTAGAGACAATCATAGAAATGATTGTATCACGTCTATGTTTATGAGTTATTGAATAAATGTTATTATGTTCCTTGAATGAATCATTTGTTAAAAGGTTGACAAGTATGTGACTTGTTGGTGAAGCTCTTTTAACTTATATGATATCGTTCTAAATGTATCCCTGGTCGAATGTCACTGGTCAGAACATCAGTGATCCTATCGACCAACACATGTATTGATTGATGATGATGTTTCACCAGTCATGGATATTGGGATAACGAATCAATAATGTGAACACATGTTAGAGAACATGTTGTTGGATTGACCCACCTTGAGACACTATTGAGATTGTTATGATATCATATATCATCATTTGGTCTCAAGCAATGATGATCTGTAATCCTTAGACCTGAGATCAGCATGATTTCCTACATGTGTAAGAGTACACTTTGGGATTGCCAAATGCTACTCGTAACTGGGTAGTTGTAAAGTTAGTTTTAGAGTATGCTATGAAACATGCGGAGAAATGTGACTGGTCGGATATAGAATTTACCCCTCCTAACATAACAGGAGAGATGTGTCTGGGCCCCTCGATATGGTGGGATAAAGAAAGTACATGGCCATACCACTGGTAGTCGAAGAGTTCGACCACATAAAGTTATCTGACACTTGATCGAGAAAGTATTGAATAATCTATGGATGACTTTATATCTCACCTGGAGTTCAACTAGATATCGTGGAGCAAAGCGATAATACACAAGCTAGTTGTTTAGTTCGATCAGATACAGGACTAGTCGTATGGAAATATGAGCTGATTGTAGGCTAGTCAAACATGATCTCTAAGTGGTAAAAATGGTTGTAAGGAGTTACGAACTGTCGAGACCAAATATGAGCTGGTCGTAACCTGGTCGAAACCTGGTCCTATGGAGTTATGAACTGGTTGAGACCAAATAGGACCTGGTCGTATATCAGATTGCATTAAGATTCGTCCGATGTATTCTAGAATCGTTATGTCCTACTTGATACCACTAACGACTCGTGGTCGAAAAAGATTTTCGAGTCACAACCGAACTACACATGAACCTATATGGTCATACACTTAACTGGTTGGAACAAACCAGTACGGAATACGATTCGTCAAATGTGTTTGGATATGATTCATCACTGGCACTATATAAGGAGATGCTTGAGGCTATTGGAGAGGGGGAAGTGGAGACGAGGATATGTGACTTGTTCCACAAAACCCTAGCTGCCATCTTCTTGAGAGAGTCTTCCCGTGCGACTTGGTGCTAGCACACCAGTGTACGGCGTTCCTACCCTGGATATGTGGATACCGTAGAGGTGCTACTGCGGTTGTTGTTGCGCTCGAGGACGATCTACGACTTTGCAAGGAAAGCGATCGGTTGCTAGAGGAGACGATCGGTGACGACTACGTTGGACGAACAACTGCAAGGACGATCGACTATGCTGAATGATCGACTACGTTGGACGATCGACTACGACCACTACATCGACGCGCTCTTCGTTGGACCTGGCTGTTCCAACTCTTCTTCCGCTGCATTGTGTGTCTGGTGGTAACGATCTATGATCTCTTGCTTGCAGTGTCACCCTGGTTTACGTGGTAGAATTTTTAATTGTCAGCTAGCATAGCCTACCCGTATCCAAACATCAGCTACACTGGGGCGGCACGTTGCGTTGTGTACAAATATATACACAACTGCTGCTATAGTTGGTTCCAAGAGGAGACACTTTGCCCTGGTTAAATTGGTTGGTGGATAGAATAAAATTCAAGCCGATACTCACCAAAGTTGTTAGGATCCTAATCCTAGGTAGGATCATTTTTTTATGCGAGCGAATCGTAGGATCGAATAGTAGAATTACGATTCTATCATATTTTTTTAAAACATGGATATTTTTATAATGATTTAATTATGTTTTCAAATATGAAAGTCTATAGTAGAATTTTGAATTTAATTTTAAAAATTTGGGTACAATTTTTCATGTTACATTCTATTATGGTTGTTTTTTAAAACCTTATTTGATTATTTTTAAAATAAGCTAATCATTTTAGAACAAAACTTAAAACAACACAAACAAAACAAAATAAACTATTGCAACTTAAATTAGCAATATGTGATATAAAATTTTATATGTTGATATAGTTTGTTGTCAAGATCATAACACTATCCAATCCTGACCATGATCCTACCCAATTCTATACGATCATAATTTCAGGATTACAACTCTATGAAATTTTGATCCACGTACCGATCTGTATCATTTCGACTCCGTAGGATTCTATGATCCGTATCACGATCCTAACAACCTTACCACTAAAATGGCTTTGTTCCCGTAATTTGTACTGCTAGCTCCATTATGAAAAAACAGTTGTACTGCTAGCATGTTCTCTTTGTTAAAAAAAAAGTTTGAATTCATTTCTTTTCACTTTTCTTCTGTACGAGGTAAACACACGTTCATACCATCACACATGTATATGAGTGCGGCTCTAGCACACGTACACTTTTCTTCCCGTATAAGGTAGGCGCCATGGTGCAGGTGAAAAGGCCAGTATCGACGGGGAGGGAGCAGAGAACAGGGTAAAAAATGACATGGCGTCCATGTGGACAAAACCGGGTAAGATGACAACCGCGATGGTAAAAATCACTGTCAAAGCTGAACGCATGGGGTGTAGTGGTATGGTATTAGAAGTTTAGCGCTCTACGGGGTTAAATAAGATGGTTTAAAGTTCACAGGTTCAATGGACAGTGATACTAAAAATGTTTTTTTTTTCCTAAACGAAAACTCGGCCGGATGATCATCCCGCAGCGACCTACCCTGTACCCGTGAGTATTTGGCTAAAATGATACGTTTTTAAAACAAAATAGCAAAAAAAAAACATTCACGAATGAAATAATAAAAATAACACATTTACCGTGTGAAAACGCCGTGGCTTCCCGCCTGCCGTGCTTCCCACGTGTGGCAGGGAAAAAATATGTGTGAACGGTACTATACACTGCTGCTATAGCACCACAACATCAATACGGTCGTGCATGAACAACGCTGAACTTGCTGCAGTGCCACACCAATAATTCGAATGGACGGACAATTCAGAATTTGCCTCTCCATATAGTGGTCTTCTGCGTCTTACCATTATAGATAATGCAATTCACGATTTGCCATTTTGTAGAAAATAAGATTAATGATTTGCTATTTTTGCTATTTCTCTCACTTTTCCCCTTTTTCGGCCAACCACACTACCCTCTTCTCTCTTCCCTTCCCTCTTTTCTTTCTTCCTCAAGTATCTCCTTCATCCGCTCACTCTCTTTCTCCCTTCTTTCTCCGTATGCACCTCCCTTCCTCCTCTCTACTCTCCAGGCCAAACCGGTCTGGATCCAGCTAGGTGCCACCGAATTCGGCCGCCGACATCGCGCTGACTAGTTCGTCGCCGCGCCACCGGTCTTCCTCGCCTCAGCACCGCTCCAGCTATGGCTGCGCCTCGGCCGACGTTACTTGGGCCTCCCTCGGCCGCTGTGTCCTGTGCCTTGGCGTCGCCACCGGTCACGCCGCTCCACCGCCACAACGCCGTTGCCCTCGGCCTCACCTCAAGCCGCCGCCGAGCGCTAGCAGTTGCGTTCTGCACTCGGGCTCGGCCTACCTCGGTGTAACATCCCAAAAATTTGGCATGTTTTAAAAGTTTTTAAAAGAAAAATAACCATTTGAAATTTTCTACTAAAGTTAAAGCTTAATTGGAAATTTCAGAGATCAAAAACAATTTAATATGATTAATTCCAACATCAACTATTATCAAAATTATTTTATTTGGATTATATGGGCTTAGATATATTTTCTAGAATTTTCTAGGATTTTTCTGAGTGCATTTGCTATTTTCTAATTGCCATTTGTATTTTCAGTATTTTATAAAAAGAAAAACATATTAAAATTCCCTCGGAACAGTAACAGGCCGAAGCCCATTACTATTCCAAGTCCGACCCAACCCCTTCGGCCTTTCTCCCGCGCCTCGGCCCTGCTCGCCCGCTGCTCACGCCTTGGCCTTGCTGGCCCATGGCCAGCCGCGCCTCGCCTTCTCCGTGACCGGTGGCCCGCCTAGCGCCACGTCACCGTCGTCTTCAACCCGGACTCGTCTCCGAGTCCTGCTCCTCCACGCCGCAGCCGCCGTCTCTCCTTCGAACTCTCCCCTCCCCGATGCTATTTAAACCTAGCCACCCGAGTCAATTTCTTCGCCCCATCCGTCTCCTCCGAAACCCTAGACCCTCCGCCCCGGTTCCGTCTTCTCGACGCCGCAATCGCCAAAGACCCGAGGACAACCGAAGCATCTTCGCTGCCCAAATCCACCGCCGTCGGACCGCCTCCGCCCGTGATTCTACCGCTGACGGGTCCGCAATAGTGAGGGTTACGCCGTGCTCCCGTCATCCTTGCCCGAGGACCTCGGGATTGCCGTTGTCGGTTTGTCCGACAATCAGTCGCCGCCGCCATTGCTGTCGTTGCCGGTGAGTCCCCACAACCTGAGCTCAGCCACCACCTCCTAGGGCTCCACCGTCTCCCGAGGTTCCGTTTGCCATCGCCCGCCGCCACCTCGCCGCGCCGCCGTCGCCGCGGCGGTCCGTACCGGCCATTGCCTGCTCTGCGTTGCTCTCTGTGCCAACGTGGCAAGCCACCTCAGCAGCCACCTCCTCGGCCACGTCGTCCTTTTTGCTGGTGTGGCGCCTGTGTGTCGTAGCCATGTGGCAGACCAGTTTCCACCCGAAGCCAAACCTTCTTGAACTCAGTCCATGGTGCACCCAGTCACGTCCAAGTGGGACCCACCTTCGGTTGATTTTAATTCCAATTAAATATCCTCGCTGACGTCAGCTGACGCCATAAGTCGATTTTCCCATTGAAAAATAAATCAGGAAATTAAATTAAAATCCAAATTAGGGTTTTGATTTATTTTCAATCTTCCAAAGCCCATATCTTTTGCATCCGAACTCCGATTGAGCCCATTCAAATTTGTAAATTCATCTAAATTCGAGCTCTATTTATTTATAATTTTTATTTAATTTTTGGATTTGATTTTATCTCTAGTTGGTATTTATTTATTCTATTTGCTTATTTTGCGAGTAGACGTTGCTACTTCGGGAAGTTTTGAACAAGGAGAAGTACACCAAGATCAAGATCAATCCCAGGATTTATTCCAAGGCAAGCCGTAGTCCTTTGACCATATTGATCCTATGATTTCAAAAGTATATTGTTTTATACAATTGCATGCTATCTTTATATCAACTGTTTTGGGTTTAGTTATTACCTGTGGTCATTATGCCTCCAACATTTGAATGCCATGAATCCTTTGTCACCCTAGTGTGGATAATTTAGTTGGACATATTTTTATCACCAACATGGGTATCGTATTGTTGCTTAGTCCAGCTTAGTTGCGATGGGTTGTCATCACTTGTGTCTTATTGGTTAATCTTGACTTAATGATTTATGGAATTGTGGTGGTTAGCCACAGTTGTTAAAACTTGTGTACCATGACAGGGGATGTCATTGGTTTCTTCTGAACAAAATGGTTTTCACTCAGGCGAGTGGATGGTGGATTGAGGGTGTGGATTTAACACGTTGTGGGTTTGTGGAAAGATCGCCTGAGTAACTTGTCAAGGACTTAATCTTGTGCGCCATTGAACTGGGCCTTAACCGTACAACCACATGTCCTGTATGGGCTGGACCTGGCTGATTAATTAGCAATATCTTATTTCTGGTTCTGTCTTGGAAGAGTGAGTTACGGGGTACGTACTCACTATGGCGCAAGAGGGGGGCCCTGTCTGGTCGGATGGAGACATTCAGTGTTGAAACCTCAGCGGGCAGAACTGGGTTAAGAAGGAGCTTTGTAAAGGCTTTGACACGTGCTCTAGCCTGCTTACCCAAGGTAGTGAGCAGTGGTATCGACGGATGCCAAACCAACTAGAGAAGTCGTGTCTTGTGGGTCAAGCTGTACAACCTCTGCAGAGTGTGTAAAAACTATTCGAATAGCCGTGTCCGCGGTTATGGACGTGCTCGGGAATTTCACACGGGAGATAGAGTTTCTTCTAAAATAAGTCGGAGTGTGAATGGGAAGTTCACTTGATGATTAATGTTTGTTCGGTGAATGGGTAATTCACTTGGTGGTTTGTGTCGATGTGTGAATGGGGAGTTCACTTGTCATTGGTTTGGTTGAGAAGTGAATGGTTAGTTCACTGGTTGTTTCAAAGAAATTGCTTAATGTATTTATTATTCTTTTCAATTACGCATTTCAATCTATTTATTGTATTTGTCATAAATGCTGTCTTCTGCAAAAGAACCATACAGCTAACCTTTGGTAAGCCTTGCATGAATACTATTTGCATATATTTCCCTACGGCCTGCTGAGTGCTTTATGTACTCACGGCTCATGCCTTTGTTGATCAGTTGAAGAATATCAAGCTGCACAGGAGTTCTTCCAGAATCAAGACTTTGAAGGTTTTGCGGATTAGGATGCGTTCTCCACTCGATTGCCTGTGGATATGTTGATTGGCCTTTCCAAGTTTCTCGTTCCGCTGCAAGAGTTTATTTGTTTCTTTAGCCCTGCGTGGCAAGTTAAGTAAACATTGACCATAAGGTCCAGTTATTATTATTTTGAGATCTTTCTAGTTAAATCGAATAAATGGATGGTATTTCATCACTGTTTCCTGTGTGAGCTAGCTACTGATCTGTGACTAGTTCAGAATACACAGAGGGTTCCTGAGTTGTATTTTCGGGTCCTGACACTCGGCCACCACTAAGCCACTGCAGCTCCACTGCCTCGACAAGAGATTGGAGGAGGTTTTGTAAGAAGAAATAAAAGAGGAAGAGAGGAGGGTTAGTGTGGTCATTTCATGTGGCCGAAAAAAGGGAAAACAGAGAGAAATAGCGAAAATGGAAAATCGTGAATTGTGTTCTCCATAATGGCAAGACGTAGAAGACCACTCTATGAAGTGACAAATTCTCAATTGTTCCTAATTCGAACCACGTGAACAATGATTTGCGATGTTGCTGTAGTTTTTTCATGTCGTGCGTGGAAGTTGGCCTGTCACAACGTTTTCGTGCGGTGGGATGACATTTGGTTCTTGGGGATTAGATTTTCTATTCCATTCAGAAAGAGACCAAATGAGAAGGGGCGCTATGTAGTTATCGATTCCATAGTCGGGAGACAACCAATCCAATCACACAATGAACACCAAAGAGAGAGACAATGTAGAGGATAATCCAAGATCTTTATTCATCTGTATATCTGTTGTACATGGGGGTCCTCATATATATAGTCCATATGGGGTGAAAGCCCTCCAGGGGCGGTTTAGTCGTTTGCCCATAACTAGGTTTCGTAACACTCCCGTTTGGGCAAGAGACAATGATATGTGAATATCTCATCAAAATCTTCTTCCAAAAACCCATTGGGAAAAAAGGAATGGAAAAAAGAGTATATTATATTTGTAAGACGCATTACACTTGCTGCCTCACTAAAAATCTTCTTATGAGAAAACTTCAGGAAAACTCACCAAGAAAAAAGTACAATATTTAATCTTTGGGGTCCAATATTGAAGATTTTGGATAAATCTTCAAAATTTGATAAGGGTTATGATCTAGAGATTTACAACCCCCTGAACTCTACAATTCTTTAAACCGTCTCATTCCAATGCCATGAATAAATCTTTGGAAACTAGATGACGGCAGAAACTTAGTGAATAATTTAGTTGGATTTTCACAAGACCTTGTCTACTGGATCCTTACCTTACTATTCTTCTGGATTTCATGAGCATAGAAAATTTAGAAGCACTGTGCTTTGAGATGTTGCTCTTGACCTATCAGACTTTGCCGACGTTGTTGAGCCATTGGATGTAATATGGTTTAGGATGCCTCCATGTGGACAATGAGAGTGATTCCACCACATTCTTGCCAATCATGTTGGTTGAACTCCCGTTATCAATAATCAACTTACACACCTTTTATTTGATCTTGCGATCGATTTGAAAGATATAATGTCGTTGTCCCTTCCTCACAATAACGGTGTTATCACGCTGCACCGTTTGAGCGATCAAGCTAATACCTTGTTCTGGATAACAAATGATTGACTCTAGTTTCTCAGATTCATTAAAAGGTTTGGATTTATCGTTGTCGCTCTGCGTTGCATAGCTATCATGTGTAAGCAGCACCGTCTTCATGTTTGGACAATCCTTCTTCATATGACCTTGGCTCTTGCACTTGAAGCATTTAATGTTGCTAGTTTTAGCCATAGAGAATGCACTAGAATCAGCATGTGAGGCTTCTTTACCTGCAACACTTATAGGCTTCGAAGCTTCTTTGAATGTACTCCGAACCGGTATAGTGGATGCAACCGGTTTAAGAGTTGATCCCACATCTCCGTCATGCGAAGTTGCACGCTTCCAAGTGCTATGAGTGGTTCGACCACCCCTTGCTTGAGTGTCTTTCACCCATTGTTCAGCACGCTCCGCTTGATGAAGTAATTCTTGCACGGTATTGTATTGCATCAAATCAACACGGTTCCGCACATCTTCATTCAGTCCCTCGAAGAAACGTGTCATAGTCGCCTCCGCCGACTCACGCACACTTGTACGATCATGAGCACGTGCATCTCTTGATAGTACTCGCTCACGGTCTTAGCACCCTGAGTAAGCCGTCGTAGCTTTGTATGCAATGTCCTTGTATAGTATGCTGGCATGAATCGTTCCCGCATAGCTTGTTTCATTACTTTCCAAGTGTTAGGACGTTCCCCTGCATGATTCAATTGATCCCACCAAATAATAGCATATTCGGTGAACTTAATCGAGACAACACGAACCTTCTTCTCTTCGGAGTAGTGGTGGTTGTCAAAAATTTAATTGACACGCATCTCCCACTCCAAATAAGCCTCCGGAGCAGATCTGTCTTTGAACTCCGGTATGTCGATTCTGATTCTCTCGACACCGTCATCGTCACGTTCATCACCTCCAGTATGATGTCCACCATGCCCAGCACCTCGGCGATCAAACTAATCACGTCGTGGACGTCGTTGATGTCTTGCACAATCATTGGAAATAGCCTCCTCCGAATCAGCAGCATAGAAGTCATCTCCATCTCGGTGTACAACACGTTGTGCACATCCATGTAGTGGTTGTGGCAGCACCGGTACATTAACTCCTCGTGGCGATGGTATCCTCTCCTTGTGGCGATGGTAGCCTCTCCTCTAAGCGAAGGATAGCAAGATTCAGATGGTCAAAACCTTCCATCATATGCCGTTCATTCACATTGAGACGATCGTTTAGCATGTCTTGCACCCATTGAATTTGAGCTTCAAGTTGATGGCGTAAAACCTTCTCACGAAGAAGAAAATAGCCAGTAGTAGCATCAAATTGAGCACGTACATCTGGTAATAGTGTATCACCGTACATAGGCTCCTCGTCTGACACACCATTAGAACCACGCTGGCTAGTTTTTGACATGATGATCAACCTCAATGTACCAAGAAAAAATTCCACGTACCGTGATCAACCACGCTCTGATACCAAGATGATACGGATCAACGTGTATTGATACGTAATGTGGCCCAATCTTTCACGGTACTTGTACTTCAATCTTGTTTGAAGCAAAACCCCAGCTTTCCTCTTTCTTGATTCGGTAAAAAAAGAAGAACACGTGTATCTCCAAAGCAAGTAATACTTGGTTGATGTTGAATCAGTCCGAAGAGAAACAAAATCAAAACAGAAGAACAACACCAAACCGTAAGCAATTGAGGATGCTACGAATTGATGAGATGATCCACCAGGAATCACGGATCTTGGAAGAACAACATCCCTCCAATATTCATGCAATCATAAAACCCTAGATGGGAATTTCTGAAATGCATGTATTCATTTTGCGCCACATAAACCTGTGACTTTTCTGTACTTTTTCAACTCTAACTTGCTTGCAATGGTGCTCTACCCCTAAATATATAGCCTAATGAACAGTAATCGGCTCGAACTGTAGCAATGAACAGTAATTCGATCCATGAACAGTATCTGAGTCGGAATAGTAACCATGAACAGTAATTTGAATAGTAATCCTATTTGCAAACTCTTTTAATTAAAAATTTAAACTACTCTAATTGCTGAAAATAGATTAAACTATCCTTTTACAACTTATTTATAATTAACTTCTTTTAAAGAAAGTTCTCAACTATTATCAAAATTATTTTATTTGGATTATATGGGCTTAGATATATTTTCTAGAATTTTCTAGGATTTTTCCGAAGTGCATTTGCTATTTTCTAATTGCCATTTGTATTTTCAGATTTTATAAAAGAAAAACATATTAAAATTCCTCGAAACGATAAGCAAGCCCATTACTATTCCAAGTCCGACCCAACCCTTCGGCCTTTCTCCGCCCTGCCTGCTCAGGCCGCTCAGCCTTGGGCTGCTCAGGCTTGGCTGCGCCGCTCTTGCTTCACACGTCGGTGGCCCGCCTTAGCGCCACGTCACTCGTCGTCTTCAACCCGGACTCGCTCGAGTCCTGCTCCTCCACGCCGCACCGCTCTCCTTCGAACTCTCCTCCCAGATGCTATTTAAACCTAGCCACCCGAGTCAATTTTTCGCCCCATCCGTCTCCTCCAAACCCTAGACCCTCCGCCTTGCTTCCTTCTCGACGCCGCAATCGCTAAAGACCGAGGACAACCGAAGCATCTTCGTGCCAAATCCACCGCTCGGACCGCCTCGCTTCGTGATTCTCCGACGGGTCCGCATATAGTGAGGGTTCTGCCGTGCTCCGTCATCCTTGCCCGAGGACCTCGGGATTGCCGTTGTCGGTTGTCCGGACAATCGATCCGCCCCATTGCTTCTCTGTCGGTGAGTCCCACAACCTGAGCTCACCACCACCTCCTAGGGCTCCACCGTCTCCCTGAGTAGTTCGTTTCACATCGCTTCCGCCCCTCTGGCTCGTTCGCCCTGTCCGTCAAGTACCGCGGCCATTGCTGCTTTCGCGTTGTCTCGGCTACACGTGGCAAGCCACCTCAGTGACCACCTCCTCGCCACGTCGCCTTTTGCTGGTGTGGCGCGTGTGTCGTAGCCATGTGGCGACGATGTTCCACCCGGCCAAACCTTCTTGAACTCACCATGGTGCACCCAACACGCCAAGTGGGACCCACCTTGGTTGATTTTAATTCCACTTGAAATATCCTCTGACGTCGTCGACGCCATAAGTCGATTTTCCCATTGAAAAATAAATCGAAATTAAATTAAAATCCAAATTAGGGTTTTGATTTATTTTCAATCTTCCAAAGCCCATATCTTTTGCATCCGAACTCCGATTGAGCCCATTCAAATTTGTAAATTCATCTAAATTCGAGCTCTATTTATTTATAATTTTTATTTAATTTTTGGATTTGATTTTATCTCTAGTTGGTATTTATTTATTCTATTTGTTATTTTGCGTAGTAGACGTTGCTACTTGGAAGTTTTGAACAAGGAGAAGTACACCAAGATCAAGATCAATCCCAGGATTTATTCCAAGGCAAGCCGTAGTCCTTTGACCATATTGATCCTATGATTTCAAAAGTATATTGTTTTATACAATTGCATGCTATCTTTATATCAACTGTTTGGGTTTAGTTATTACCGTGGTCATTATGCCTCCAACATTTGAATGCCATGAATCCTTTGTCACCCTAGTGTGGATAATTTAGTTGGACATATTTTTATCACCAACATGGGTATCGTATTGTTGCTTAGTCCATTAGTTGCGATGGGTTGTCATCACTTGTGTCTTATTGGTTAATCTTGACTTAATGATTTATGGAATTGTGGTGGTTAACTACCTTGTTAAAACTTGTGTACCATGACTGAATGTCATTGGTTTCTTCGAACAAAATGGTTTTCACCCATTAGAGTGGATGGTGGATTGAGTTGTGGATTTAACACGTGTGGGTTTGTGGAAAGATCGCTGAGTAACTTGTCAAGGACTTAATCTTGTGCGCCATTAATGCTAGCCTTGATCTTGCTTTCCATACCACAGCTCCTGTATTGGCCTACCTCGCCCTTGCATTATTAGCAATATCTTTTTCTTCTCCATTATGCTATGAAGAGTGAGTTTAGTACCAACTTGACTATTGCGCAAGAGGCCCTGGGCCTCACATCGGATGGAGACATATCAAGGTTTTGAAACTCATGGGTTGATGGGCTTTACAATATAGGATTGTAAAGGTCTTCTAGACACGAGTTCACTTATGTCTAAAAGGTAGTGGTAGAAGTAGACGGTATCAGATGCCAAACAACTAGACGAAGTCTGTCATTGGGTCAAGATTTTGCACTTGAATTGTATAATGTTGTAATATATTCGAAGCCGTTCAGTGGACTTCATGATGTTTGCGTGCTCGAAATTTCACGGAAAGTAGTTGTTACATATGTAATTAAGCAAATGTGAATTGGGATCTGACTTGAAGATTTAAATTAATATGTATCTGGTGAATGGGTCAGACACTTGTGGTTTGTGTCGATGTGTAATGGAAGTTCACTTGTCATTGGTTTGGTTGAGAAGTGAATGGTTAGTTCACGTTGTTTCAAAGAAATTGCTTAATGTATTTATTATTCTTTTCGAATTACGCATATATCAACATCTATTTATTGATATTTGTCATAAAAATGTTGCACTTCAAAGAACCATACAATTAACCTTTGGTAAGCCTTGCGATGAATACTATTTGCATATATTTCCTAGCATCTTGTGTTAGTGCTATTAATGTACTCACTGGCTCATGCCTTTGTTGATCGTTGAAGAATATCAAGTCGCACAGAGTTCTTCCGAATCAAGACTTTGAAGGTTTTGGATTAGGATGCGTTCTCCACTGATTGCTCGTGGATATGTTGATTGGCCTTTCCAAGTTTCTCGTTCCATGCAAGAGTTTATTTGTTTCTTTAGCTCAGTGCAAGTTAAGTAAACATTGACCATAAGGTCCGTTATTATTATTTTGAGATCTTTCTAGTTAAATCGAATAAATGGATGGTATTTCATCAACGCTTTCTAGCTGTGAGCTAGCCATCGATCTCGTGACTAGTTCGTAATACACTGCAGCGGTTCCTGAGTTGTAATTTTCGGTCTCGACACTCGCCACCACTAAGCCACTGCAGCTCCACGCTCGACAAGAGATTGGAGGAGGTTTTGTAAGAAGAAATAAAAGAGGAAGAGAGGAGGGTTAGTGTGGTCATTTCATGTGGCAAAAAGGGAAAACAGAGAGAAATAGCAAATGGAAAATCGTGAATTGTGTTCTCCATAATGGCAAGACGAGAAGACCACTCTATGAAGTGACAAATTCTCAATTGTTCCTAATTCGAACCACGTGAACAATGATTTGCGATGTTGTGTAGTTTTTTCATGTCGTAGTGGAAGTTGGCCTGTCGCAACGTTGCAGGCTGGGATGACATTTGGTTCTTGGGGATTAGATTTTCTATTCCATTCGTAAAGAGACCAAATGAGAAGGGGCGCTATGTAGTTATCGATTCCATAGTCGGAGACAACCAATCCAATCACACAATGAACACCAAAGAGAGAGACAATGTAGAGGATAATCCAAGATCTTTATTCATCTGTATATCCATTGTACATGGGGTCCTCATATATATAGTCCATATGGGGTGAAAGCCCTCCGGGCTGTTTAGTCGCTTGCCCATAACTAGGTTTCAGAACATTTGCGCTACATAAACATGTGACTTTTCTGTACTTTTTTCAACTCTAACTTGTTTGCAATGGTGCTCTACCCCTAAATATATATCCTAATGAACAGTAACCGGCTCGAAACTGTAGTAATGAACAGTAATCCGATCCATGAACAGTATCTGAGTCAGAATAGTAACCGTGAACAGTATTTTGAATCGTAATCATATTTGCAAACTCCTTTAATTCAAAATTTAAACTACTCTAATTGCTGAAAATAGATTAAACTATCCTTTTACAACTTATTTATAATTAACTTCTTTTAAAGAAAGTTCTAAATTGGAATTGCTCCAATCCAAACCCATTTAGGATTCTTAGGCTGAAAACGTATTGATTTTGGAATTGAGTTTGAATTTGGTTCTTTTGTCTTTTCTTGACCGAATCCTCTTGTAAACTTTGCAACATGCATAACCCTTGATTCTTGTGTCTTTCCATGTTTGCTCAAGCTCCCCGTTTGGCCTACCTCCCTCTCCTTGCTCTTTGCCGAACCTGGTTCTTGTTTCTTTCTCCATTGATGCATAATAAGTTCAACTTGAGGTTTAGTACACACAACTTAGGGATATTTACTACCATAGTAGATGCACCTAGGGCCTCATCATATCAGGTTTGCATTTGTAATACAAGTAGCATTATCTTCATAGATAATTGAGGGGGGTTGATGGTGCTATTACCACAATACTTCTGAATGTGGTTAATCACATGTCTGAACCAAACGCATTCAAGTGAAGCTTCATATAATGTTATAATATATGAGTGGTTGGTAGAAGTAGCTACCAAGGTCTACTTAGATAACCGCCAAGAGATGACTGCACCACCACAAAGTAATATACATCCATTCTGAGATTTTGCACTATAGAGATTTGATATATATAATTTCTTCAGGATTTAGTAATGATCATCAGGTTCTATGTGTGATCTTCATGATCTTTGCATTGTCGATCAACTGGATCTAAATTGTTAAGTGGTAAAACAATCATGGTGAATTTAAGCAATAATCATAGGATTAACACCTTCTAGGCTTGACTAAGATTTTCAAAATCTTAAGTATGATAATCATGGTTTAGCATATGCTCCTCCTGGAGACTACTTATGTCGAAGTCTTATTACTCTAATGTCTTTCATACATTTTTTCAAAAATGTATATAAGCAATTATATTGTGATAAAATCAACTCAATTACCATAATGCAGAGTCTTACATGCAAATATTTTGTTACTTACCTGGAGATTTTGGGATAAACACTTTTTGGGAGTAACATGCTTAACTAATGAAATACCACTATTCGATTGTGCAACACAAGCAGATTATCCTTATAGAGAATATAGGGTAATACTACTTGCAAAGTCATATGTCTTTCGGATATGATTTATCAAAACCTTTTAGGGTCTTAGTTGATAGATAATGTGGTGTTGGGCAGAGTTATACTCATTTACGAACTTCTAGTCCTAGGTATGTGTGTCCGCAGGAGCACAATTGGACTTTACAAACGTTTTTGTAGAGAAAAACTATAGAGCCAACGGATCACACCTAGTCACCTACAGACATTCTTGTAGAGAAAAACTATAGAGCCAACGGATCACACCTAGTCACCGCGTCGTCATTTCTTGATGGCAATGAAGAGGTGGTACCTCATAAACAACATAGAACCTTTTGCCTTTCCAGCGATAGCAAGTTTAGGTGTGCCAGCGATAGGCTCAACAATGGTATGACATGGAGATAAACCAAGGTGATATAGTTGCTACCATCTAGTGCAAGCAAAATTCTATTTAGTGATGTCTAACACATCCCACATGATTTATGCAATTTTTTATATGTTTACAGCTGGTAAAATATTTCAAATGCATAAAATGAGTGCAAAATAGTATATATTAATTTTATTTATTCAGTAGAATATCCCATAATTTCCTTGGTATTTTTGGGATTTTTTAATAATTTTAAAGTCTGAAAGCAATATTTAGATTCACTAAACGAATTAATTAATTTCCCAAGACACACAATACCAGGGAAAAATAAACCATAAAAATATGATGCTTCCAATGTGTACTAGATCTAAGATTTCACAAATTTATGGAAGCACATATACCTTAGAAATTCAGTTTCTAGAAGTAATTGAATTTTTTAGAATTTATTTAATAATTAAGGTGATTAACCTGAACCACATGATCTAAGTTGTAAAAGAGCCTTAGAAATCACTATTCTGACACAAAAATAGATTTCGTGAAGGTCTTTTTCTCAATAATGCCAAAAATCCGCAAAGCATCTTAAATCCCATAAATATAGGGGTGTTTCTACAAGAAAACCTTTAATCTGCAAATATCCTCATGATTTTCCAGCAATCTGAGGGTCCATTTTGCAAGATTGTTAGGATTTCCCCATTTTTGAAAAAAAAACCAACGGGCTGGGCCCGCCTCATGTGCCCCGACTAGGTGGGAGTAGAAAAGTGGGTCTTTAGGGTTCCACCCACTAGCCATCCAGTGGCGGCTGAGCCTGGGTGGCGGGCACGTGGCAGCAGCGGCGTGGCACAAAGGCCTGGCTTGGCCACAACAAAGTGTTGCGTGAAGCGGGCGGTTGTGCAGCGGCGACGCGGAGCAAGGCGGCGCGCATGCTGCAACGACGCAACAAGGTGACGGTGCGTCGGTCGAGACGACGCTGGCGGCGCAGCAAGGCAGCCGCAAGCGAGGTTAGGCATGCATGGCGATGCGGCGACCGCATGCGATGAGATGGGGCATAAAGAATGCGCACGCGGCTCCTGGCATCGTGGCAGCGAGCTCGCCCGGTGGCCAAGACGACAACGGCTCCCGTCGTCGCGACAGTGGGCTCGGGCGATGGCCGAGACGGCGGTGCGACAACTTTTTTCTCTGTTATATTAACAGTAACAATGATGATGAATAGTAACCATAGATGACGATGAACAGTTAATCCATATGAGATTAGCCGATTGATCTAATGTAATCTAGATTTCTAAAAATTTAATCTACCATATTAAATTATAGATCATGAGGATTTGAAAAGAGGATCCCGAACGACATACCAATTGGTCAAAAGAACCATTCGTGTTGATAACGTATTAGTTTATCAATGTCGTAGTCGGGAGGCAAGCAATCCAATCACACAATAAACACCAAAGAGAGGCACAATGTAGAGGAGGATCCAATATCTTTATTCATCTGTATGTCTGTTGTACATGGGATCCTCATATATATAGCCCATAGGGGTGGAAGCCCTCCATTAGCGGTTTAGTCATTTGTCCATAACTAGGTTTCGTAACATGAGTTTTTTCTGCTAAAATAGCACTCTTGACATGCGAAACAACAAATCTAGCCCCTCCGTGCATTAGAAGAAAAAATGGTTCTACGGAGGCGCGCAGACGCGCCATGTGTCTTCATCCACGCCCGGGGGACGGTGAGCCTCGTCCAAGCCCCTGGGGGCTAGATTTCCCCTTCGTCCGCGCCCCTGGGGGTCCAAAGGTGCCACTGCTGTACCACAGGGGCACGGTGAAGCAAGGTAGCCTTAAAAACGGCTTAAAAAGAATTTTGCTACTATTTGATACTATTTAAATACTATTTGAAATATTATTTAGCACTATTTGAAATATTATTTGGCACTATTTAAAATACTATATACAACACTATTTAATACTATTTAAAATATTATGTACAACAACATTTAACCCTTCAAAAAATTATGTCAAAAGCACTTTTTTCTTTGAATTCTTTTCTGCCTGCTTTTTTACCTTGCACTCGTAGATTCAATTGACCAAAAAATATTCTACAATATTTTCATATGAAATCACGACACAACATACTATCAATCTAATTTAGGCAACAATGTTTCACCGAACGAGGCGGCGGTGACGAGCAGTAGTACATCATCACCGCCGGCACTTGGAGGCGACTTGTGCATGAAATCATAGAATAGTATTTCAAATAGTGTTCTATTTGGAATGCCACCTAATCCGATTTCATAGTGAATTTTTTAGAAGTACACGGTGACGGTGTACTCATCGCCACGCCGTGGTCTCGTGATGGTATACTATCGCCGCCACCGCGGCTAGTGTCTGAGATACTATCGCACGCCACCAAGAATCGCCTCGCCTCACAAATCGCTTTCAGATTGGGAGATTGATGTCGGTCGCACCGTGATTTCATGTTAAAAATTATGGAATTATTTTGTACATGTCATAATACATTTGAAGCTACGAGTGCGAAGTAGGTATAAAAACAAGCAGAAAAAATTCAAAGAAAAAAGTGCACTTTGCATAATTTTTTAAAGTGTAAAATAGTATTGTACGTAATATTTCAAATAGTGCCAAGTAGTAATGTACATAGTATTTCAAATATTATTCGAATAGTATTTTAAATAGTGCCAAAATTCTTTTTTCAAGCCCGTTTCCCAGCTGCCTAATAGTGTCAATACTATTTCAAACAATGTAGTTGGCATCTCCTATCCTCAGGGAAATACGGCCCCAGGGGTGCGGATGAGGACACATTCACAGTGTTATTTTTGCTTTTGATATACGAAAGAAGCTAGATTTATTATTTCACACGTCAACGAGTCTATTTTAGCACCCCAAAAAAACTCTTCGTAACAGAATTGTGTTTTTTCGCAAGAGTTCGCAACCATTTGTGCCACCTCCTCTGTTCGTCTCCCGCCGTGTGTCCCCCCTATAAGCCCAAGCCACCATCGGAGCGGTGCAAAGCACAACACCACGCTAGAGAAAGACGCAGAAGAGGAGAGGCGCCAATCTCGACTTTTCGCGAGCCCGGCGTAATCCGCCGCCAGCCGGGAACCCACGCGGTGCTCACTCACGCAGGTGTGCGCGCCCCCTCCTCTATATCCCCCTCGTATTTTTCTTGTTAGAATATTTAGCACTTTAGTGATTACATAATTCCGCAAATAAATCATGACTACAGAAATAGCATAAGTACTAAACATGTCCAAAAGATAAACTAAGACAATAAGCAATACGAACAACAGAACGTGTATATTCATATTGCAAAATACTAGATGTTACCGGTGTAGTTGAGGAGACAAAGACAAGGACGTCGCCGATGTAGATGATCAAGAAATGGTGAGCAGTCATGGAGACGAAGAATAGGGTGTCGATGATGTAGACGATCAGGGAATGGCGAGCAGTTGCGGAGTCGCTTCCCAAAAACCTGATTCGCCCTCTCCCATACATGATCGCAGGGATGATGGTTCCGGAGACCTGATCTTCCCACCACCGGTGCATGCCAATGCAGGGTCGGAGTAGCACTCAACAGCACAACACTATCATGAAGTATCCAACTCTCGCAAAGATGTGTTTTGCAATATGGAGAGAGAGGAGTCAGGCAGAGGTACTCGGTTAAAAGACCGCAGATTAGGAAATGACAATCAGAAACCACGCTCATTAATCGCAATTAATAAAGCCGTGTAATCAGCGAGACCGGATTGCATGGCAAAATAAAATTGCAAAAGAAAGCTGTGTCTGGACTCATGGTCGAACTCGGAAACGGCTGCACCATTCATGCGCATATCGTATGCCCGCGAGGCCTGGCCTGGCGTGGCGAGCAAGCGCACACGTGTAGTCCTCCTTTCTCTTACTTTACCAAAGCTAGACATTGTCCGCATTATAAGTTGGGTGTTTTTTCACCTTGGCTAGCAATATAGAACTTAAGTATCCCATATATTACTATGCATGAGTGGACTTTTGAAATTTTTTAAGGAATTATTGATTAATGAATGGCCAAAGCCCAATTAAATCCAACATTTCTCTCCGCAATGTATGGCTGGCCGTGTAGTTTGGTTGGAGCTACGCGCCTTGACTAGGATCGGCCCTTCGTAGTTGTTTTTTACATGCTTCCTGATGCTGGAAACTGGATTTCTTATCGTGGGATCCGCTTGTGCTTCGTGATAATCTTGTCCTGAATGCTCAATTGGATTATCACTGAACATCTATGGTGTTCTTATACTGCAAGATGGATGGTAGCGTATGGTCAGCAGATTGTCCCGGTGTTTGCATTCGTCTAGAAGCTTTTACGTGTACAAAATTTGGAATTTTGGACTGTTTTGGCCCTGTACCGTACCGAAATTCCCGTTCTAGCCCCATCACGTGCGAAATTCCATTTTAGCCCTCAGACGCACCGCTGCCTGCTCAGATGGCAGAGGTGGCCCCGCCACTGCCCAATTTTTTTGAAAATCTAATTAATAATATTTTTTCGATGAATTTTTAAATATATTAAATGAGCTCAAAAAAATATGAAAATTTTTATGGAGCCTCCTGGAATAGTGTTATTGGTTGTGTAAGTTTTTCGAATTTTTATCAATTTTTATTTTCTCTGCATAATTCTTTGAAGTCAAATATTTGTAAGAATGTTCTAATATAGAAACTGAGCTCCAAACATTATGAAATTTTTTTGTAAGACTCCCTACGCAGAGGACTTGATTGTGTAAATTTTACATAATTTTATATGCTCCAAAATTATCTCGACAAATTCAGGGTCTAGGTCCGAAATTAGACGAGACGCTTTTGAAATTAGGGTTTCATGATTTCATGTGACTTGAAATGTGAAGTTTACTACCACAACATGACTACTCTTGGGAGCAATATAAGCTAGCGACGACGACTACGCTACGCTCCGTAGGCTCTCTTTATTGTAAGATTTGTAACACCCATCGGGGATCAATAAGATAGGCACGCTATTGCTCGTGTTGGTCATCTTATCGCTTCACATAATTCTATCTTAATATATAATAGACTAGTTTAATGCTCGATTTTTGCTGTAAATTAAAAAAATCATAGCCCAATTATGCTTTGATCACAATGGTTATTATACTCAATGACACGATCCGAATCGTCGATGCTTTACTCACGATCCAACAAACGCCGAAAAGGGTAAAGAAGATATACGACCACCAACTCTAATTTATTAGCAAGATTGTCCGAGGATCCTCCTCGTTACGCTTGGTACAGATCGCAATAGCTTGACTTGGATGAAGAGTTCGATTCCCAAGTGCACTAATAAATCCGCGACGACGCTCGGGCCTACAGCCCTGCCACTACCACTTACCGCCTTGTTTTCAACGTCTCTGTGTGCATGCGTTGGTCATCTTACTACCTCACATAATTTTATCTTAATATATAATGTGTGCATGCGTTGGTCCTCCTACTACCTCACATAATTTTATCTTAATATATAATGTGTGTGCATGCTTGGTCATCTTACTACCTCACATAATTTTATACTAATATATAATGTGTGTGCATGCGTTGGTCATCTTACTACCTCACATAATTATATCTTAATATATAATAGACTAGTTTAATGCTCATACTTTGTCGCAAATTTAAAAATTATAGTCCAATTATGTCGATCGATCAATCGTTATTATACTCGCAGACGATCGAATCATTGGTGCTTTACTCGTCGACCCAACAGATACAAAAGGTAAAGAAGATGACGACAACTAATTCTTGTTTGTAAACAAGTGGAGATACAAACCGCTAGCTAGCCTCAACAAAATGAACTCGATCGATCGATCGATCCTAACATACCCGTGCTTATCACCATCGATCGATACACCCGGTCGGTCTCATCCGGGAGTTGCCGCGACGACGTGGTCTTATGCACCAAGTCGTATTACCTACCATATGTATCCGCCGTGCCGGGACGATCCCGCACCGGCGCGCCATTTTGTTTGCGATCGTTGTTTCGACGTGACGCTTATCTCTCGTGTCTCTCTCGCCCCGCGCTGCTTCTTTTCCGTAATGCATGGTTGTTATTGCATGTTTTAGATTTGGTTGTTTTGTCTCTCTAATAAAGGCGTGCCTCTGAGCAATCGATGTACCTCATCAGATTCCGCATGTATCGCGCTACTCTTTGCCGCCCTCTTAATGCGATTACATTATTGCTACTTATCGCTGGCGTAAAATATCTTTTTAAAAATAAGATTACATTATTGTTGTTTATCCGTCATCAAAAATATCTTATGTTTCAGCTTGATTTTTAGCCATCGATCCGCTCCAAGATATGTGGTGCTATCTTATGGTTTTTGGGCTTGTTTTATGCTAGTGGGAGCGATTTTGGTTCCCGAACCTAACCCATTAAGAGCTTATTTGGATAGAAAGGTATTAGAACCAATCTCTTCGGATTGGAAGAGATTTTAGTTTAAGTTCCGAGTCAATCCACTACTACAAAAAATATCATCACAGACGGTTCATAATCGTCATCACGCATTTATTTTGAACCGCTTGACTTTATGTGTCTATGATGACATGAGGTCATCACATACGGTTTTTGAACATTCTGTGAAAATAGTTAGCACAGACGGTTCTTGTTCTGAACCGTCTATGATAGTCTATTTTTATAAACGGTTCTGAACAAGAATCATCTGTGATAGTAATTATACGGTTCTTGTCCAGAACCGTCTGTGATAGTTTTTTCTATTGCAAAAATGGGCATATGTTGTTTCCATTCAACATAGAACTGGAAGCGATTTTGGTTCCCACCCACACACCGACTGACTCGCCGCATCATGAGACGAATGGTTGGGCTCATTGACGCACGACGCTCATCCCAATCCGCGAGTGCCCGACAACTCTACCTCCCGAATTTAACTTACTAAACCGTAAAGACGTAATGCAATGCTGCCCCGCGATACCTCCTCGCCCCACCGTCGCTGGACGCCGAATTTTGTTCAACCCAATTGAAATTTACCCGCATGCTATATATATGGATGTTTTGGCCGCTATTCCTCACTCTTCACTTCCTCTTCTCCTTTCTTCAAGTCTTGGTTAGCCTTGGTTTGCCTATACAGAGATGTCTACGGCTCGCCAAACTTCCGAGTGAGCAGCAATTAGAAACACTACGACAACACTTGGTTTGCCCTCGCTAGGGATCCGTGAATGTGTTCACCTCCCATACGCCAACCAATCCATCCCGAGTGTTCATGAAGTGTTCAAATCTTACGGTGAACTTGTGTCCGATCATCCCCAATGAACTTCTTTCGAGATAGTATATTTTTCACTTGCGCTTCAATTCTCTTAACGAACACAACATGTCGGTTCGGTCGTCAGGCGATGAAGCAAAGGCTAAAGGTTCGAGATATTGCAATGCAAATTGTCGCTTTGCAAGAAGACACCGCGGTGTTGTCGCATTTCGACAAGTGCCACGACCTCCGATGAACCAATGGAAAATATAGATAATGTTCTTAAAAGACTGGATGAAAGGATGGAAAGGGTTGAGAAAATGCTTCGAAATTAACTAACATAACTAGTTTAGCGTTTTGCTTCTATTATTTCTTGTTCTTGCCAAGTAGAAGTTCAATTCTAGTAAGATTGTAATATCGACTCTTTATCTATGCATCCCTACACTATGTGATGTATGTCTTTGCGATGTTGTTGTACTTTGCAATGATGTATGCATCCGTCTAATTTGCTATGAATACTTTGTGTGTGAATTAATGAAACCCTAATTTCAAATCATACATTCCAAATTTTCGACCAAATTACCGCACTCTACAAAGTAGGACGTGACAACACATCGCCAATTTTTCGACCGAATGACCGCGACTCGCAGTAGGACATGACACCACACCGCTCGCCAACTTTTCGATCGAATGACCACACTCTTCAAAGTACGACGTGACAACACTCGCCGCCAATTTTTCGATCAAATGACCGCACTCGCAGTACGACGTGACAACGCTCGCTCGCCAATTTTTCAGACCAAATGACCGCGACTATGCAAAGTACGCCGTCCCAACTACTCCTCCGACTATCCCGACCGCACTTTTGCCCACTAGAAGGAGCTTCCTAGCGACGACTTTTCTTATGATCCTCGCCGCCACGGACTAGAGCACGAACACGTATTGCGAAATATAATCTATATCTTCATTTCTTAGCAAGTTCATTCCACCAAAGATTGAAGATCATTTGGGAGACACTCTCAAGAGCATTGTATTCTTGAATTAGTCTTTAGTCTAGGTTACATACACTCATTGTAATAGCCAGCTCATAGCAATAAAGAGCAACCTCATTACTTTCTAGAAGATGAGCATCATTTTTCTTTTCTTTCATATAGTCATAAGATCGACGATTTGATCGTCGACACGCACTGACTCTTTTTCGAATATGCACTTACAATCTCTCCCATCTACCAGAGTCCCCGAGCCTCCGTGGCTTCCGCAAGTGGATCGACCTAGAGATCCACCCACATGACCAGCGGGCACCGACTTCGAGGAGTGGAATGCCGAAGGGGACGCGAGATCCGGAGGATGAGCGCCGAATCGAGGAGCACAACGAGTGTATCGGCCGGAGACGCGGCACATCTCGAGACGGCAGCGAGGGAGCGCGAGGCACGCGAGAGAGCGAGAGAAAAAGCGAAATGGCACTGAGGCTGCATGGCCATGAGGAGTACAACGCCGAAGCCGGAAGGAAGGGCAATGGCCCTGGTCCACACAAAGAGGTCGGGCCATTCCGTAGTAATCCCTCCTACTTGCCATATTTTTACTATCCCCTAAAGGCATGCGTGCTTACATAGTCCGGAGGCTTGTGTCGCAATGTACCGTAGTAGTAGCGCATGACTAAAGCAATTAGCCAACCATCATACTATGTGACCACATGTAACGTGCCTTCGTCCGCGGACTGCAATGTAGTTCTGGTCTGGTGCCTCCGCTGAGCCATCAAAACAATACTATATTGCAAGTATGCCTCTTCCGGTGGAATCCCAGAAATAACCATTCATATCGACATCGATTCTTCTATGTTTTAGGGCATATTCGTAATCACAACGTTCTCAGCATCTTCGAAAATATGATCAAGAACCATAGCGACCAAGAGTAGTCATGTTGTGGTAGTAAACTTCACATATTTCAAGTCACATGAAATCATGAAACCCTAATTTCCGAAACGTCTCGTCCTAATTTCCAGACCTATACCCTGAATTTGTCGAGATAATTTATAGCATATAAAATTACGTAAAATTTACACAATCAAGTCCTCTGCGTAGGGAGTCTTACAAAAAAATTTCATAATGTTTGGAGCTCAGTTTCTATATTAGAAAATTCTTACAAATATTTGACTTCAAAGAATTATGCAGAGAAAATAAAAATTGATAAAAATTCTAAAAAATTACACAACCAAGAACACTATTCCAGGAGGCTCCATAAAAATTTTCATATTTTTTTGAGCTCATTTAATATATTTAAAAATTTATCGAAAAAATATTATTAATTAGATTTTTCAAAAAAATTGACAGTGGAGGGTACTGGCCACCTGTCGGTCTGGGACGGCAAAGAAAGCGCACGGGGCTAAAATGGAATTTCGCACGTAATGGGGCTAGAACGGGAATTTCGGTACGGTACAGGGCCAAAACAGTCCAAAATTCCAAAATTTGTCAGTATAAGACGCCGATATCATGGACTGATCTGCAAAGAAACAAATCTAAACCAAAACCAGAAGCTTCTTCAGATTAAAACTAAAGCTGTGTTACGTGCTTACGTACTATTATGGACTAATCTGCAACTTCAAGTAAACGTTTTTGTAATGTGACGCAAAAAACTTCAGTCTTCACATAATCGCTTTCCTATTTAAGAAAAGATTTTATTGTACTTTAATGGAGCTTCTTTTACGCATTACTCCTATGCAGTATGGACTAATCTGCAACTTCACTAAAATTGCCTTGTAATGTGCTACAAAAAAAAAACTTCCGGCTTCAGATCATGTTTTTTCCCCTATTTATGAAAAAAGGTTTGATTGTAATTTAATGGAACTTTTTTTTACGCATTAGTCCTATGAAGTACCCTTTCCTTTTCCTTTATAAGAAGACTGTAAAACTAATTTGTCAGACACATTTATAAAAGTGCTATTTCTAAAATATCTTTAATATGTTGCTTTATGTTTTGTTACACTTACTAGTCACGTGCCAGTGCGTTGCAACGAAAAATAAATTTTTGCATAATTTTTGTGAGACGGGCGTGGGTCCGATAGGGTTTGTCGCGTGCGCTGTGCGTGATTTTTGACGCCGGTCTGCTAGGGTTTGGCGGTTTGTTGCTGCGAGATAATCCGGACCGTTAGTTGATGGTTGATCTAACGGACGTGATTAATGATGGGAGGACGGAGCGTCACCGATTTTTTTTTTAAGTAGTAGAGATTGGTGCTTTTAATTGATGTTTGTATTGGATGGATTGAGCAGTGCATGTTTTTTGGATTTGCGTTGTCCAACTACATTGAGTTGAATGCTACTTGCTACCTTCACACACGTCCTATGTTTTTACTGTGTTTTGGATCAGATGTTTTTTCTTCAAAAAAACATGCTACTTTGTAAATTGCACCTACAAATATTGCAAACTAAAAGCTGTATTATTAGTTTGTTAATTTGCTCCTTCAATTTCATTGGTGTGCTGGTATTTTAGTGTGGTTTTATTCAAGATACCGAGGTCCTAAGGTTTCATTATGTTATCAAGGTTAAACACATCTACATATTAGTACTACTTTACATGCTGCTATGTATGCCATTCTGTATGGGGTTTGTGTTGTTGGTACCAGTCTTGTCTGACCTTGAACCTTCTCTCATGCAGGTAAAGGCTGACCTGCAAACACTAGTCAAGATGGTGAGTGTAACATCCTAATTTTTAAGTGTTTTTTTAAAAAATTATTAGTTAGTAGTTGGAAAATTCAATATTTAAATTTTTAATTAAAGTTTAATATGGACTTTTAGTATCAAAATAATTTAATATGATTAATCCCAATATCAACAATTGTCAATACTATTTTATTTGGATTCTATTTGCTTGGATATATTTTCAAGAATTTTCTAGAATTTTTCCTAGTTCATCTACTATTTTATAATTGCTATTTGAATTTTCTGGTATTTTCTATAAAAACTAATTTAAAATCTTGAAAGAGTGTTGGACCGAACCCACCTCTATTCCGCCTCCGCCTAACACCGTGTGGTCGAGCTCGCCACAAGACGCTGCCGCTCCTCGACCGACATGCGCCCCGATATCGCCTCTCATCTCCTCCTCGTAGCGCTGCTGCCTGGCCGACGACGCTGGGTCCCGTGTCGTCGCTGCCTTCGCGTGAGCCGCTCACCTCCGCCATTGTCAACTTGAGCTCCGAACGAATGAGAAATCCCAACTAAAACCTCCCGATTTTCGTGATCAAATCTTATCTCAGATCTCCCGCATCCAAATCCACCAAATCAAATCCTAAATCGGTTTCTATCTCCCGGATTTCGAATTGTTTCAGTATTCAAAATGGACTCGACTTGGGGATTCTCATCCGGACGCCGAGCCCCTATAAATAGCTTACGAGGTTCGCCAAGGCCTCCGCAACCCAAAGCCTCCACCCTCATCGCCCGAGAACCCTAGCGCCGCCAAGCAATAAGAGTTTTAGGTTTTAGGTCAAACTTTTTATTTGAAATGTGCCGCCATCGCCGCCGCCGTCGACGCTGATCGCACCGCCGAGTCCGCCTTCGCTGGCTACCTCGTGTGTCCTTCCCCACCGCAGAGCATCGCTGCACCCGCCGACAATAACCGCACCTTCCTCGCCGCTTCCAACCTCACCGCCACGGCCACATCGTTGACCTCACCGCCCGTAAGTGCACAATCGGATTCGCAATAGCCTTGGCTATTCTGGTACCACTCACCGTCGGTGAGCCACCGCCATTCGCCGAGACCATTGGAACCCGCGCCACCGCCGCCATCGTCCATGTCACCTGCCACCTCAGCCGCTACGCACAGTGTCATCCTCGCTGCGGTCGCCGATCGCCGCCACGCAGCGATGCGTAGTCGTTCACCAACCCTAGATCCAATCGCTGGTGAACTTAGTTCATCGTGATCCGAGTTGCTCACATGTGAGTCTTACATTTCGATTTTTTTTATTTCTTTTAATCCGAAATTCTGAGGGCTAACGTCATCATTGTGCAATAATTCGATTTTTCTATTGAAGAATAATTCAAAATTTTAAAATCCTTTTAGGGTATTTTCTTTAGATTCAAACTTCCAAAGTCCATATCTTCTTCATCCGAACTCCGATTGAGCCCATTCAAATTTCTAAATTCATCTAAATTCGAGATATATTTGTCTTAGATTTTTATTTAATTTTTAAATTTTGTTTTATCCTAATTATTTATTTTATTTATTTTGTTTCATGTAGTAGACGTTAATTCTTCTGGGACTTTTGAAGAAGAAGTGCACCAAGATCAAGACCGATCTAGACCTATTCCAAGGCAAGTTACACCTTTGATCATATTGCACCTAATTTTCAAAATACTTTGATTCAAATTATTGTATTCTATTTTAAGTATTTATTTAAATACTTTGAGTTTAGCTATTAATCCAATTTGTTACATCCACCTTGTCTATTGTTATGCCATGATCTTTTGTCACCTTAGGTTAGTTCATTGTTAGTTGGTATTATTGTAGCAAAGAACGTGGGTTGGTTACATAGGAGTAGATTGTTTAGTCATGCTACGAGTCATCATCTCAAGTGAATGACAAATATAAATTTAACTAAGCTAGATGTTACCGGTGTAGTCGAGGAGACAAAGACAAGGACGTCGCCGATGTAGATGATCAAGAAACGGTGAGCAGACATGGAGACGAAGAATAGGGCGTCGCTGATGTAGACGATCAGGGAATGGCGAGCAGTCGCTGAGTCGCTTCCCAAAAACCTGATTCGCCCTCTCCCATACATGATCGTAGGGATGATGGTTCCGGAGACCTGCTCTCCCCACCACCGGTGCACGCCAATGCAGGGTCGGAGTAGCACTCAACAGCACAACACTATCATGAAGTATCCAACTCTCGCAAAGATGTGTTTTGCAATATGGAGAGAGGAGTCAGACAGAGATACTCGGTTAAAAGACCGCAGATTAGGAAAAGACAATCAGAAATCACGCTCATTAATCGCAATTAATAAAGCTGTGTAATCAGCGCGACCGGATTGCATGGCAAAATAAAATTGCAAAAGAAAGCTGTGTTTGGACTCACGGTCAAACTCGGAAACGGCCGTACCATTACGTGCATATCGTATGCCCGCGAGGCCTGGCCTAGCGTGGCGAGCAAGCGCGCACTTGTAGTCCTCCTTTCTTTTGCTTTACCAAAGTTAGACATTGTCCGCATTATAAGTTGGGTGTTTTTCCACCTTGGCTAGCAATATAGAACTTAAGTATCCTATATATCTCTATGCATGAGTGGACTTTTGAAATTTTTCAAGGAATTATTGATTAATGAATGGCTAAAGCTCAATTAAATCCAACATTTCTCTCCGCAATGTATGGTTGGCCGTGTAGTTTGGTTGGAGCTACGCGCCTTGACTAGGATCGGCCCTTCGTAGTTGTTTTACATGCTTCCTGATGCTGGAAACTGGATTTCTTATCGTGGGATCCGCTTGTGCTTCGTGATAATCTTGTCCTGTATGCTCAATTGGATTATCACTGAACATCTATGGTGTTCTTATACTGCAAGATGGATGGTAGCGTAGGGTCAGCAGATTGTCCCGGTGTTTGCTTTCGTCTAGAAGCTTTTACGTGTACAAAAGTTGTCAGTATAAGACGCCGATATCATGGACTGATCTGCAAAGAAACAAATCTAAACCAAAACCAGAAGCTTCTTCAGATTAAAACTAAAGCTGTGTTACGTGCTTACGTACTATTATGGACTAATCTGCAACTTCAAGTAAACGTTTTTGTAATGTGACGCAAAAAACTTCAGTCTTCACATAATCGCTTTCCTATTTAAGAAAAGATTTTATTGTATTTTAATGGAGCTTCTTTTACGCATTACTCCTATGCAGTATGGACTAATCTGCAACTTCACTAAAATTGCCTTGTAATGTGCTACAAAAAAAAAACTTCCGGCTTCAGATCATGTTTTTTCCCCTATTTATGATAAAGGTTTGATTGTAATTTAATGGAACTTTTTTTTACGCATTAGTCCTATGAAGTACCCTTTCCTTTTCCTTTATAAGAAGACTGTAAAACTAATTTGTCATACACATTTATAAAAGTGCTCTTCCTAAAATATCTTTAATATGTTGCTTTATGTTTTGTTACACTTACTAGTCACGTGCCCGTGCGTTGCAAAGGAAAATAAATTTTTGCATAATTTTTGCGAGACGGGCGTGGGTCCGATAGGGTTTGTCGTGTGCGCTGTGCGCAATTTTTGACGCCGGTCTGCTAGGGTTTGGCGGTTTGTTGCTGCGAGATAATCCGGACCGTTGGTTGATGGTTGATTTGACAGACGTGATTAATGATGGAAGAACGGAGCGCCACTGATTCCTTTTTTTAAGTAGTAGAAATTGGTGCTTTTAATTGATGTTTGTATTGGATGGATTGAGCAGTGCATGTTTTTTGGATTTGCGTTGTCCAACTACATTGAGTTGAATGCTACTTGCTACCTTCACACACGTCCTATGTTTTTACTGTGTTTTGGATCAGATGTTTTTTCTTCAAAAAAACATGCTACTTTGTAAATTGCACCTACAAATATTGCAAACTAAAAGCTGTATTATTAGTTTGTTAATTTGCTCCTTCAATTTCATTGGTGTGCTGGTATTTTAGTGTGGTTTTATTCGAGATACCGAGGGTCTGTGGTTTTATTCAAGATACCGAGGTCCTAAGGTTTCATTATGTTATCAAGGTTAAACACATCTACATATTAGTACTACTTTACATGCTGCTATGTATGCCATTCTGTATGGGGTTTGTGTTGTTGGTACCAGTCTTGTCTGACCTTGAACCTTCTCTCATGCAGGTAAAGGCTGACCTGCAAACACTAGTCAAGATGGTGAGTGTAACATCTTAATTTTTAAGTGTTTTTTTAAAAAATTATTAGTTAGTAGTTGGAAAATTCAATATTTAAATTTTTAATTAAAGTTTAATATGGACTTTTAGTATCAAAATAATTTAATATGATTAATCCCAATATCAACAATTGTCAATACTATTTTATTTGGATTCTATTTGCTTGGATATATTTTCAAGAATTTTCTAGAATTTTTCCTAGTTCATCTACTATTTTATAATTGCTATTTGAATTTTCTGGTATTTTTATAAAAAAAACTAATTTAAAATCTTGAAAGAGTGTTGGACCGAAACCCAGCCCTATTCCGCTTCCGGCCCAACACCGTGTGGCCGAGCTCGCCCGCGCACGCGCCTCGCTCTGACTGACATGCGGCCCCGCATATCAGCCTCTCATCTCCTCCTCGTGCGCGCGTTCCGCCGCTGACGCGTGGGTCCCGCGTCGTCGTCGTCTTCGCGTGAGCTGTGCTCACCTCCGCCATTGCTGAACTTGAGCTCCGAACGGCAGCGGAGAAATCCCAACTAAAACCTCCCGGATTTTCGCATCAAATCTTATCTCGTATCTCCCCGCATCCAAATCCAGCCAAATCAAATCCTAAATCGGTTTCTATCTCCTGGATTTCTGAATTCGTTTTCGTATTCAAAATGGACTCGACTTGGGGATTCCTCATCCTGGACGCCCGAGCCCCTATAAATAGCTTACGAGGTTCGCCAGTGCCTCCGCAACCCAAAGCCTCCACCCTCATCGCCCCGAGAACCCTAGCGCCGCCGCAATAAGAGTTTTAGGTTTTAGGCTGAAACTTTTTGTTTTTTGAAATGTGCCGCCATCGTCGCCGCCTCGTCGACGTTGACTGCACCGCCGAGTCCGCCTTCGCTTGGGCTACCTCGTGTGTCCTTCCCCACTGCAGGAGCATCGCCAGAACACCCGCTCGACAATAACCGCACCTTCCTCGCTGCTCCAACCTCACTGCCGGCCGTCATCGTTGACCTCAGCTGCCCATAAGTGCACAATCGGATTCGCAATAGCCTTGGCTATCTGCTGGTACCACTCATCGTCGGTGAGCCACCGCCATTCGCCGGAGACCATTGGAACCCGAGCGCCACCGCCTCGCCATCGTCCATGTCAGCTGCCACCTCAGCGCCCGCGCCTGCGTGTCATCCCGCGTGTCGCCGCATCAGCGCCACGTGTGCGCATGCGTAGTCGGTTCACCGAACCCTAGATCCAATCGCTTGGTGAACTTAGTTCACTGTGATCCGAGTTGCTCACATGTGAGTCTTACATTTCAGATTTTTTTTTATTTCTTTTAATCCGAAATTCTGAGGGCTAACGTCATCATTGTGCAATAATCCGATTTTTCTATTGAAGAATAATTCAAAAATTCCAGAAAATCCTTTTTAGGGTATTTTCTTTAGATTCAAACTTCCAAAGTCTACTTCATCCGAACTCCGATTGAGCCCATTCAAATTTCTAAATTCATCTAAATTCGAGATATATTTGTCTTAGATTTTTATTTAATTTTTAGATTTTGTTTTATCCTAATTATTTATTTTATTTATTTTGTTTGCGAGTAGACGTTAATTCTTCGGGGACTTTTGAAGAAGAAGTGCACCAAGATCAAGACCAGTACCTAGACCTATTCCAAGGCAAGTTACACCTTTGATCATATTGCACCTAATTTTCAAAATACTTTGATTCAAATTATTGTATTCTATTTTAAGTATTTATTTAAATACTTTGAGTTTAGCTATTAATCCAATTTGTTTCATCCACCTTGTCTATTGTTATGCCATGATCTTTTGTCACCTTAGGTTAGTTCATTGTTAGTTGGTATTATTGTAGCAGCAACGTGGGTTGGTTACATAGGAGTAGATTGTTTAGTCATGCTACGAGTCATCATCTCAAGTGAATGACAAATATAAATTTAACTAAGTGATTATGGAACTATGTAATAAAACTATGTGTATTGTGTGCTATTACTCGTTGATAATATATGTTGCACTTAATCAACAGAGTGAGAAAAGATTTAGACTGAGACAAGTGGTGGATATTATGTGATATGGTGAAGCTGTCTGAATGAGAATATCGGTCTGTGTGACATTTAGTTAAAAATTGAAATTTTTGGCTTGGCCAATTTAGGACTTAACTTTGTGCACCATTGAACTGAGCCTTATTGTGTCTGGTATGTAACAGATCTAACTTAGTAAGTTATGTAGTCTTGACATTAACAACTCAGGTTGTAGGTTAGGCTGTGTGATGGGCTGGAGGTGTGATTCTCACATCGCGGGATGGTTCGCCACTTTCCTGTCCAACGGTGTGTGTCGTGCCAAGCGCTGTGTGTATCGATTGACGGTGGTAAAGCACATCGAGAGTGTCAATACTTAAGATAAAGTTTCTGAAAGATTTTGTTATGGTCAGTGCTAGCTACACTGATTATATCGTGTGGGTAAAGTGTACAATCTTTACAGAGTGTTAATCAATCTATTCGAATAGCCGCGTCGCGGTCATGGACATTCTCGGAGATTTCATATGAGAGGTAGATTTTCATAAAACATTTGGGAAGGGAGTTGTGTGATCTAAGTCATATGGCTGTGTGAATAACTTGTTTAGACTGTGTGCCTTTTGTGAAAACAAATGTCAAATTATTATTGTTTATTTGGTTTAAATATTTTTTTCAATCTATTATTCATATTCAATTGCAAATGTTGCTTTATATAAAATAACCACAGAAGTTATTCCTTTGGAATAAGCCATCATCTATAAATTGTATTATGTGATATGACTTGTGAGTATTGTTGTGTACTCATACTTGCTTCAAACAATCAACAGAAGTGGAGTAGTCTTCGCCTGCATTTGAGTAGGAGTTCGATGAAGGTGCTGATCGTTAGGGTCTTGATTCTAGTCGATTGCCTGTAGTGAATTGATGGGATTCCGCTGGAGTTAAATTTTGTTCCGCTGCTGCTATTTTATTTATTGTCAACCCTGCGTGGCTTAATAAATGTAAACTCGACCATAAGGTCAAAACCATTATTTGTATTTAAATTATTCATTTATTTTATTAATCGTCTTGTGTGTGGATCGATATTCATCTATGTTGATACTGTGTGCACTAGTGTGATTCTAAACTAGTGCAGAATACACAGAGAGTTCGAATTACATTTTTAGATCCTAACATTGTTAGATTCTAACAGAGAGACATGAAACTGACAAGAACATTGAGATATGGAAGATCAAGACGTTAATCAAGGCGCTCGATGCTGGATGCTGGCTGGGGCAATGGTACCAGCATGATTTCTCTCATCTTGCCACCTCGTGATCAGAACCCCGGAGTCACTAAGATGTTGGGTGATTGATGAGTATGGAACAGCCACTAACATCAAGAGCAGAGTCAACCGGCAGTCCGTGTTGGCTGCCATAACCTCTGCTCAACAGAGGTTGAAGCTGTACAGTCGGGTTCCCCCCAATGGATTGGTGCTCTATACTGGGACCATTGTCACTGACGATGGCAAAGAAAAGGTCACCTTTGACTCCGAGCCGTTCAGGCCTAACACCGAGGCACTGAATGAGCTTCTGGAGTCCGATGACAGGTTCGGTTTCATAAACATGGATGACAATGGAACACCCTATGGCACACTAAGTGGCAACAGTAGGGAAGTCCTTTACAAGTTCAGTGTTGATCTCCCGAAGAACACTGAACCATGGAGAGGCGGCACAACTACCTGCGTAAAGCAGCCGAGGTCGTCGCGACACAGTTCATCATCAATCCTGCCACCAACCAGCCAAACGTTGTTGGGCTCATCCTAGCTGATTCTGTGATTTCAAGACTCAGCTGGGCAAATCTGAGATGTTTGATACACGCCTGCAAACCAAGGTAATCAAGACTATTGATGTGTCGTAAAGAGGGGAGACCGGCTTCAACCAAGCCATCGAGATGCCTGTCTGATGTGAAGTTTGTTCAAGAAAAGAAGCTGATTGGGAGGTACTTTGAGGAGATAAGCCGAGAAGTACTTTGAGGAGATAAGCCGAGACACCGGGAAGTATGCCCTCGGTGTGCAGGACACTATAACAGCCCTCGAAATGGGTGCGGTCGACACGCCGGTCGTGTGGGAAAACCTCGATTTAAGGCGATATGAGCTGAAGAATTCCGCGACAGGAGAAACAGTGATAAAGTACCTCAACAGTGATCAGGAGGCAGATCAGAGCAACTTCATAGATGAGGCAACGGTTAAAAATATCGTTTGTATTCAATACGAGGTTAACATGCCATATATATATATATATATATATATATATATATGAGTGTTATATATACAAAAAGATTTTTGTATAATACACATCTAAAACCCTCACCATAAGTTTGGAGAGATAGAATTCAATACAAGGTTAACATGCCAATATATATATATATATATATATATATGGAGAGATAGAATTCAATACAAGGTTAACATGCCTATATATATATATATATATATATATATATATATATGAGTGTTATATATGCAAAAAGATTTTTGTATAATACACATCTAAAACCCTCACCATAAGTTTGGAGAGATAGAAACTGTGTTGAAATCTGGTCTATGCCTTCGTGAAAAAGTCTGTCAACTGAAGTTCCGAAGACACATACTGAAGAGGAACAATCTGATCCTGCACCTGTGTCCGTATGTAGGAAGCATAAACACCAATATACTTTGTAAGATCATGCTTCACCGGATTTATAGCAATGCTAATAGCACCTGTACTGTTAGACGAAAGAGGAGTAGGTGCTGAAACAGAAACACCAAAATCCTCAAGTAACCATCGTAGCCAAGTAACCTCCGTAGTCAACAAGGCCATAGCTTGCAACTCAGCCTTAGCACTCGAACGAGAAACTGATGTCTGCTTCTTAGTCTTCCAGGCAATGAGAGAAACACCAAGAAAAACACAATAGGCAGAAAGAGATCGGCGATCAAAGTGATCACTAGTCTAGATAGCATCAGAATATGCTTGGAGCTGTAAAGAAGCTGGAACGAGGAAAAAACAGACGACGAGTGGTTGTTCCACGAAGATATCGTAGAACACGAAGAAGATGATTATAGTGGAGTTGAGTGGGAGCATAAACAAACTGACTCAAGATATGCACAAGGTACGAAATATTAGGACGAGTGACACCCGGATAAACAAGACTCCTAACAAGATGACGATATCTAGTAGGATCAGTAAGAAGTTCACCATCAGTGGACCGAAAACAAACATTAAGCTACATAGGAGTCTCAGCGGTGTACTGATCCGTAAGAGAAGAACGATCAAGAAGGTCCTAAATATACTTTTCTTGGGACAGATAAAAACCCTCAGCGTAAAAATAACCTCAATCCTAAGAAAGTAGCGAAGAGGACCCAAATCAGACATGATAAACTGCTCATTAAGATGCTCCTTAACAAAAGTGATGTACTGAGAATCATCTCCAGTAATGATCATATCATCAACATATAAGAGGAGAAGCGTCCGACCACGAGGCAAAATGTGAATAAAAAGAGCAGGATCATAAGCACTGGTAGATAAACCAGCTGCAGTGATAATAGAGAAAAAATGATCAAATCAAGCACGAGGAGATTGCTTGAGGCCGTAAAGAGATCAGCGAAGGCGACAAACCATACCATTAGGAATAGAATACCCAGGTGATGGCTGTATATAAACCTCTTCACACAGCTCACCATTGAGAAAGACATTCTTCACATTAAGCTGAGAGATGGACCATGCCCGAACAGTTGCCACATCAAGAAGAGTGCGAACAGTGGCCATGTGAGCCACAGGAGTAAAAATCTCATCATAATCACGACCATGCTCCTGCTGAAAACCACGGACCACAAGATGAGCCTTGTAGAGCTCAAGGGAACCATCAGAGCAGGTCTTAATCTTGTAAACCCACTTGCATGTGATAGGAGTAACACGTGCGGGAAGAGGAACAACATCCCACGTACTAGTACGCTCAAGGGCAGCAATCTCTTCTGCCATCGCATGGCTGCTCTTGCACCGTCTGGTTCTGTTACTTCTGTTGCACGGTCTTCCAGTAAGAGATCACCTTCTACTTATTCATCAGGTATCTTACCTTGAATTCTTGACTCTGGTGCTTCCTTTCATATGACACCTGTTTCCACCAGTCTTACGTCTATTCGTCCTTTGGCTGCTCCTATAACTGTTCAGACAGCAGATGGTACATCTCTTTCTATCGCAGGACGAGGCACTCTCTCGAATTCCTCTTTTCATATTCCTGATGTTTTCTCATGTTCTCAAACTAACTATGCGTATCTTACCTTGAATTCTTGACTCTGGTGCTTCCTTTCATATGACACTGGTACGTCTATTCGTCCTTTGGTCGCTCCTATAAGCTTCGCATGCAGATGGTACATCTCTTTCTATCGCAGGACGAGACACTCTCTCTAATTCCTCTTTTCATATTCCTGATGTTTTCTCATGTTCCCAAACTAACTATGCAGCTCATCTCTGTTGGTCAGCTCACTGATCATAGTTGTCGTGTTATTCTCAACTCTACTCTTGTTGTATTCAGGATCGACGCACGGGGACTCTAGTTGGTACTGGCCCTCGCTATCATGACTCATAACGTCTCTGAGAGCTTGGTAGCCGTCCTTCACAGGAAACTAGTGGTTCCTCCTCTGAGAGGAGCTCTAGTGCTTCTGATTCTCAGGAGTTTCTTACACTGCTGCGTCGCATGACTGCTCCTGACATACAACATAAAGATATAAGAAATAACGAGACGGCTCATAGTGGTTGCGCAGATGCGTCCATATCAACTGTGCTGAAGCCAAACCAACCACATCCCCAGTGAATTTCACCTCCATGCTAGAACCCAGAATAGTAGACGCACGAGCATCCTCATCAATCCATGTCTTGTAGACAACATACTGAGTCTAAAAAGTCTTCATAGCATCCTCAAAAGCATCAGTTGCCTCCTTACGAGCATTTTCGGAAGTAGTCTTCGAAAGCACAGGCTTAGCAGGCGGAGCAGGGCGAGACGGACAAGACAACTCGCCGGTAAGAAACTCCCAAAGACGCTGACCACGCATGTAAAGGCGCATGTGCTGAGACTAGTCCCAATAATTGAGACCATCGAAAATCACCGGCAACGAAAAACATAAATAGTGCCCTTGGTAGGCGGCGCTGGACGGCACGGCGACCAATGACAACGAAGTCTAATAGGCGGCGCTGGATGGCGCGACGGTTAGGACGACATTTCCTTTTTCTCTTTTTTTTTCTTTCTTCTTTACCTCCACAAGCCGGCTCTCACGAGGGGAACTAGGCCCCACAACGGCGGCGGCGGCTTCCACGTGGCGGCTCCTCGCACGAGGGGAACTAGCCCGCGGCAGCGACTCCTTCCCGGCGGCAACAACTCCCCGACTCCCAATGACGACTTCCCGGTGGTGGCTCCCCCCGATGCCGGTGGTCCAAGAGCTCGAGCAGCGGCCACGGGCGGCGACCACGGCTCCCGGCGACGGCTCCACCAGGCGGCGGCTTCTCCTGGTGCCGGCGGTCCGAAAGCTCGAGCGGTGGCCCGAGCGAGTAGCGACGGCTTCCCCGGCGGTTCCCCCGGCAGTGGCGGCTTCCCCCGGTGGTGGCGGCTTCCCCTGGCGGTGGCGCCTCCCCGCGCACGTGGCCGAGATGCGGAGAAGCAGACGAGTGACCGGCACCGCGCTCGTGGCCGAGATGCGGAGAAGCAGACGGGCGAGCGCGTGTTCACGTGCAGACTGAGTGGCGAGGTCGTCGTCCAGAGGAGACCAGCGGCGAGAGCTGATCGGCGACAAGCGACGTCCAGATACGGGAAGGCGGCGGCGGCGAAAAAGGTAAAACTTAACTCTAACCTCGCTTTGATACCATGTTAAGAATATTGTTTGTATTCAATATGAGGCTAATGAGTCAATATATATGTTACATATACAAAAAGATCCTTGTATAATACACATCTAACAGCAACATCTGGGAACTGGATATCATTGACAGGAGGCTGCTGCTGGAGTGGTTTGCTGAGAATTACTAGCAGTACGGTTGCCCGCTGGAGTTTGTCACGAACAAGTCGCAGGAAGGATCGCATGTTCTGCCGGGGCATTGGCGGTATCGGTGGGATCCTCCGCTACCCCGCGGATGTCACTGCCTATGACGATGATGACATGTTGGACGAGGACGACTACGAAGACTTCGAATAGCAATCAACTGAAACTCCACTGAATCCGGTTTGGGAGGAGCCTGTGCTGGCCCCAACTGCGCCGAGACGAGACCCTGAAACATCCAAACGATCAGCGCAAGAAAACTAAGGTTTGTACCTGAAAGAAAGTGGATGTTTCAGAGGAACATGTTGTATGTTTCAGAGGAACATGTTATATCCATGTTCCTGTTTCTTAACGTGGGATTCTAAATTTCTAGTGTTTGTTTGACCGATCTTACCGTATCTTATTTTTGCAGGAAGTGGAGGGAAGAGGATGTGAGCGATCACAGTCTAGATCTTGTACAAAGCATGTTGATGTTGATGCTTCGGAGATGAAGGTCTCTTCCTCTCTTCATCCGAGCTTGGAATGTGGTGATGCTAATAAGCCGCCATGGCTGCCTTCTGATGCTCCACCAGGAAATCTTTATTAATATCGTATCATATCTTACTAGTAGTGAGTCTTGTGTCAATCTGGTCTATACGTGAAGACTTAAAGCTTGTTCGCTAAGTCTCTTTACGGGGTTTGTGCTGCTGCAGCCGTGTTTTACTCCCTGGAATAAGCTACGTTTGAGTTGCCTGGGTGGTTAAGACGTATGTGATATTTGTGAACCAATACCTTAATTAGTATTTTACATGATTATGCCCGTGCCGGTGTTATGTGTTACTATGAATCTGGTCTTGCACACTGCTGTTTACAGTTTGCATATCCCTTCATTCTTTTTGGCTATTTCTTGGCTACGACAAACCCGTTCTTGCTTAAGCATTCGCTCATGGTGCTGAGCTTATGCTATGCCTTGGCTACGACAAACCCATACCCGTTCTTATGCAAGGCTGGAGCCTGTGTTGTTTTGTCGATTTATCAGCACACAACATTCTGCTGTGGTCTTGTGGAGGATGGGTTTCAGTTTTTACCAATGGGGGAGGTACTTTCAGGTACTTCAGAGCGTGTGAAAATTCTACCGGTGTACTTTCAGATACTACGATGTACTGTTCAGTATGTCCAAGCATGGTCCGAATTGCAAGTTACATCTGGAGAAGTGCAAAAGATTCTGACAGAACAAAATAAGCTGGCACATGCCTTAGCTCAGCAAGCCAAAAAGAACGTGACGGTGTGCAGATTATAGCTCAGACGAGTCCAATTGTCCCCCCCTTTTTTTTTTCTACATCTTGTTCAGAATGCCTGTAATCCTACCTTAGATTGATGAAAGTGCAAGATCAGATGCACTAACATCTTCCTTGTTTCCTTCTGGTGTGAGCGAGAGGCCGAGCTGGCCGGAAAGAGTTTCTTGCTTTGGCCGATAGGACTATAGCATATGGCAGTTTTTTCTTTTCTTTTCTTTTTAGCATGAACTGGTTAAGTGCTCGTGTGTTGCTATTATACAATAGCTTATCAATTAAAGTAAATCTAATATATCTCAATTCGTCAAGGCGCGCAGAGCAGAGTAGAAGAGTAGAGGCGGAGAGGAGGAAGTAAGACTCGTCCAGATCCGACCGACGGAAGTGGCAACTGGGGAAGGGGCGGAGGCGACCGCGAAGCAGAGCAGAAGAGCGGGGGTGGAGGCGAGGGCGCAAAGGAGGAGGAAGCGCGGACGGTGTCGCATGTGATGCTGGGAGCGCATGATGCAAGAAGATAATTTTCTTATAACGTGGTCCACGTAGAGAGACATAGGTGGAAGGGTGAGGAGGACGGACGACCATCGACTCTAATTTTATAGTAGTTTTTTTTTCAAGGTAGTGTGGCAGAATTTGGTAGACTGACAAATGGGTCCTAACTCCCAGGTCGTCCAGCCCATTCTCGTAGTTTGGATTTATGCCACAGTTTACCTTACCAAATACCGTCACATTTTACCCTACCAAATACTGATCATGAAGAAATCACAGACATGATCAACATTTTTCTTAGCGAACCAAACACTAATCAAAACTTTTAATTTGCCTAAGTTTGGTTCACATGTCATTGAGAAAGTTGTTACCAAAATTTGCTCACCAATTTTGCCACCCAAGTTTTAGCCAAAAACTCTGCAAAAATCTTGCCAAATCTTGTCTATTGGTACGGGTATGCGAAAATTTGGCATCAAACCAATTGTAAGGCCAAAATGCAAGGCGTTACTATTTCTGGTAAGGTTTGCTTCGGCATTCAACGAAATTGCGCCATCATGTCCAACGCCTGGAAGCCGAGAGAAATACGTCGTCCTTTTTTCCTCACACAATGCAAGTACTCGAAACAGTCAAAACTCAAAAGCTGAATGCAAAAAGGCTGCTCCAAATTAGGTCTCATATGAAACACATGAATTTTATAACAATTTTGCATGATTTCACAGGACATAGTTCAATTTACGCAGGAATCAAAAAAAAAATCTCACACAAACGAGACCTTAACGAAAGCGAATTTCATATGTAAAAAGGATTGTGCTTCATTTACCCCCCGTGGTGGGATTACTCCCTTTGTTCTTTTTTTGCGAGGTAAAAGAGTACTTTCAAGACCCAGTCCAATGATATCTCCGTATGACCGATCTACATAGTTTCTAACATCTTAATCAACAAGAAATCGAGTAAAATTTCATTTCGACACGTCACTTCCATCCCATGTCACCATTTTATCCAACTTACTTTAATTTGGCACCCTACCTTTTTCACCTTGGTTCTGGATTTTATTCCCATAGATCATATATATATATACTCTGGGTGTTTATTTAATTCATTTTAAAAAATATTTTAAAGATAACTTCTCTCTAACTTTATTTTCAATTCTGACCTCTTTAGCCACGCCATACCGCGTGGCGTACCAAAAGCATATTGTCACGGCACGGACCTCAGCGTGGCAAACGAGTGCTGTCACGCTACTCCTCTTAGCGTAACAGGATTTAGCTAAAAAAAGGACGCGTGTTGGCTTGGAGGGCTATCGTGGCAGGTTTGGCCACGCCGCAGTCGGTGGCGTGACAATATAGTTTGGTCACGTCACGGGTCACGACGTGACCAAAGGATTCAGAATTGAAAATAAAGTTATGAAGATATTCGCTTTAGAATATTTTTAAAAAATTGAATATATATATATGAACTCTGCTCTGTGCCATATCTTGAGGTAGTATGATGCGGCATGTCTCGTGTTAAACATGTGTTACTATCTGTGAGAGAAATGCGCCGTGCAAAGGTGGATTAGAGAGGATCACGAAAACAGATCAGAGGGAACAACCTGACAATGGCACCAAATGAACACACGTTAATCAAAAGTAAAACGATGAATTAAAGCACCTTCGAAAGCGTTCTTTCCCAGATTCGACCCAGTTGATCGAATATCATCGATCCAAAGAACCATTGACTATGATGTTTGTGTTGAAAAGAACATGATCCAATATCTAACGGAGAATAATGCAAGATCTACGTATCTTTGCCCCTGTTACTTACCACAGGGGGAAAAAATAACTAGGATTTTTTTTTCATATTTGTACCCTTAATTAGTCAAGTCATATTTCTTTCAATTCTACAAATCTTGTGGGCCATTCTTCCAAAAGCTACATATTTCTTGACTCCCACCACATTAAGTACATTATGATCGGGCTCAATCCCTTCGAATTGACTCGAAATTTGAACTAAAATCTCTTCCAATCCGAAAGGATTGATTATAATCCATCCCTATCCAAACAAGCCCTTAGGTGGGAGTCAAGTGGTTTTCATTTGTCGGACCCGGATTTCGCAAATACGAATTCTCTGTGAAAACACTATGTTATTCTATGGATCAGTAGATAGCACTCACAGGCACATCAATGAATTATTTCATACATGGTGTAAATTGAACCAAATATTATATTACAGACATCAGAGTCATATAGACCACGTCGGGTCGAGTTTTACAATAAGGACAGAACAGGTGCTGCTGCTCCTTCTGCTTCTTCTGCTTCTTCTTCACTGGCTACTGGGCTTTCACCACCTTAGGCAGAGAGGTAATTTTCCCACCAAGCAGCGGCGTCTCCTTTTAGCTGATGGGTGGCAAAGTCCACTTTGTCCTCCTTTGAGCATCGGGCGAGACGAAGCTTCTTCTCAGTATCTCTGAGCCAATCCTCAGCTTCTAAGGGTTCATTTGCTACAGCAAAGGTGGGGGTCTTGTTCGGAGGAAATCTGCCAACTTTGAATGGTGGTCGGTCGGTCCTGACTGCTGACTGGCAAGCAAAGCTTGGAGAATCTGCGTCTGTTGAAACATGACTTGCGCCATTGAGGGGTTGGCCGGCGATGGGGGGTAGATCTTGACCACGACCACGGCCATGGTCTCTTCCTCGGCCCGCTGCAAAGGCATCATGTCTAGGGACAGCTACTCTCTTTGGTGTCATCTGAAGAAACAACTCAGCTTAGAACTAGAGGAGATATATGAGGGTTTACTGGCCTCTAGAGCACACACAGAAGAACTTGAACCAAACGAGGAAAACAAAACAAGTACAATACAACGCCTAGAGTGGCTGCATTATATTATGATGGGTTAGGCGTTACATGACTTACAAACATAGCATATAGGCTATGTTAAGCCACGACACAAAATACAAACCATAATGCCTACAAAAGCAAGAAAATAGGGAGTGCTTGCAACCCAAAAGACTGCCTAACAAGCACTGCTAACTAACCTAGTCTAGACCTGACTACTCCAACACGACGATGAAGATCTCGGGGTTGATCTCTCCTTCCTGGAGGGGTGGGATGTAGCAGAAAGGCTATTACAGCAGAAGATCCTCATGCATCCGACTCAGGCGGGTGCAGGTAAAGCGTGTTGTGTCTTGGACTGCTTTGTCACAGCTGCTCTTGGGATGCTCAGCTCTGAAGGTGTGAGCGATGAACTCGCCCTCTCTGGCATAGAGGAAAACCTCCATGGCCCATGACTCTTGGTCCAACATCTGGGTCTTTCGGCCTCTGAAGATAGGCTTGTGGTGGTAGCTCAAGTGCTGCATGAGTTGGCGGAGAATGTCCACGAACTCATCGGCCTTCTCTCTGTGAGAGTGATGGCCCCACAGGCCTTCGGATGATGGGGTAGCCATCTACAGTTTTGAAACAAGAGAAGGTTCGTAAACTCAATGAAAGTAAATGTAAGTTTAGAACTAAGAGTGATGAATAAAAGTAAATAAGCACACTATATTTTGAGCAAAGCTTTTTTTAGTTTTTGCAAATAATACTCAAGTTCTTAGGCACGCCTAGTCTAACTAAGGCTCCTACAATCGTATGCTCTGATACCAACTCTATCGTGCCCGAATTTCGCAAGTCCAAATCCTCTGTGAAAATACTGTGCTATTCCCTGGATCAGTTTATAGCACTCACAGATACATCACTGAATCATTTCATACACAATGTAAACTGAACCAAATATTATATTACAGACATCAGATGTAACACCTTGGCTATTCAGAAGCCAAGATGTTACCTAAAGGACTAACATACAACCAAATTACGGAAGAATTTAAACTTAAACCCGTCTGAGTACATAAAGGGACCAACTTTAATAGTGGCATGGCAGGAATAAAGACTGAATTCATCAAACAGAATCAAGAAATAATTGAAGTGATCCATTAGCATCATTTAACAAGAAAACATAACGTGGAGAGAAATATCATGCAGTAGAAAACTTATTTATTACAGTTCTTCAATTAACAACTGAAAGACATACTCGACACTATTAATGAAAGTAAAATGTAGTGAACTGTGTGATACGTGCAAGTCTATTCCCTCCCAATAGAGACATCATCAACGATCACCTAAATAAATAAAAAAACAAGAATGGGTCGAAACTCAGCAAGTACAATAAACAATTGAACATTCAAGGTTATGAACTATTCAATCTCAATACAAAGGACGAACTTATCTCTGAACACTTATGAGTATGAATGGAATGAATGGGTGCATTGAAATGAAAGGACTCACACATGCTCATACCGGTATAGTGAGTGACACACCCGTCGGTGCTCATTTAAGCTCGTACTTAACAAAGTCTGGGGATCCAATCACCGTATGAAGAACGTTTCATACGGGTGTCCGAAATTGCCCACATTGGAATGGTGGGTCTTACGTGCCCATACTGAAATTGATGGACCTTAACAATTCCACTCTCGTGGACGGAACACGAACAATGCAAGAATGGAATGAATATATGCAATGGGTGTCATCTCTTTCACTCACATGGATTATCAACTAAGAACGAATATATGTCATGAAGTATGAATAAGAGATCATTGAAATAGCATCGCATCAACAACTTTCAACTGTATAATATGAAGTATGAACATGGATCATAGAAGAAACATCGCATTAACAACATTCAACAGAAATCAACATGTCTTAACACATTGTACTTGCCTTCCGCGCTGTGACGTGCTAGGAGGCAACGAAGGTGCTCCTCCACTCATCGCCTTACCGCCTACACAAATACATATTAGCAATAAGGATAACAAGGTATGACATAGCTACGGTGTCCTACCATAATCCCCTAACTTTTCAACACAATCAATGGTTTCAAACTGACATTTAACTTATTCAGCCACGTGACAACCCTACTGGACAGCAGTATGAGAAAAATCATAATTAAAGATCTGTAACTCAGAAAGATGTGAAACCAGTGCTCAATGAATCTTAACGAACCAGGCTACGAAACTCTAGTTGATGGGGTTTATCGATTCGGCCAAGACAATTGGCTAACCAGTAGTTGAAAATGTCTGACAGACATCTGTCCAGACCACATAACAGCAGTAAAGAAAAAGGCATAACTTTCATTCTACAGATCCAATGGAGGTGATCTTTATCAATCTGGAAATATTATTAAAAATTATACAATAATATAGTTGTGTGGAGGTCCTGAATGTTACATTGACAAGGTCAAAACTAAGGATCAAACAGACAGTTCCTTCTCGTCAGACAGACAGAACAGCGCGCAAAGAATAACTCATATCTCCTAAACCGTAAGGCGGAATTTCGTGATCTCGGTGGCTATGGAAGGATAAAAACCAGGGATACAAAACTCTAGGACGAAAATATTATATTCTGCTTCTAAGATGCCGAAACTAGGTGCACAACCTACTGGATCTGTTCTGGAACCTAGCAGACAGCATGTTGGTTTAATCTTAACTATCAATCCTTCCTCTAAACAGCAGCAAACAACGAATGAGACTCCTCGTTACCCTTGTAGACCAGTAGGAAGACGTTGATCCGCTTCCCGAAGACCTCCCTCCATTCTCCTCTCTTCCCTCTCCAATGGCTGGCCACAAGAACGACGGCAAACGGCCGATCACGGCGGCGGGAGGAGGTGACTTCAGAGGAGATCCTGGGGAGCAACGCCGGTGATCACGGGGGATGACACCACAACAGCGAGACGGCACCAAGGAGCAGCAATGGCGCCGGTTGGAGGAGGAGGGGGTGGCGGCTCAAGGGGGAGTGGGGAGGGAAAGGGGAGAGGGGGGAGGGGAGAGGGTGGGGCGGCTAGGGTTAGGGGGGAGGGCACCCCCCTTGGCCGGCCCCCCTCTTGGGCCTCTTGGGCTGTGGCCCAAGGCCCAGGTTGCCGAGAAAAAGCGGAAACCCCCCCGAAAACTGAAAACTCTGACTTTCTGATTATCTCATTCTCCCGAATTCTTTTCTTCTTTCCCGATTAAATTTCTGGGTATTACATCAGAGTCACATAGACCGCGTTGGGTCGAGTTTTATAGTAAGGGCCGAACAAGCCAAATGAATACATTACAAAAGTAGCGAAAGTGACTGCATGAGCAAAAAGGGGCAGTGCACATCTCTCCACAGGCAAATGACTGGGGAAACCATGTGCGTCCGATAATTAACCAAAGACTTAGATAATATCGGATGCACGCAAGCACCAACGGAGTCAGCTAGACTAAGGTGAGACCTAGACTAAACAAACCAGACTACTCTTCATCATTTTCTGGGCCTCCAGCTTCTGGGTCCTCGTAGCACGCATAATCTCCCTGATTTCCTGCTTCTGAGGGTTTAGGGGAAAGAGCGAGGATGAGCACAACTTCTGTGCTCGCAAGCCAACACACAGAATATTGTGATAATACATGCAGGGCTTAACAAGGATAGCTCGGGTTCTTTTATTTACTTAAAGCAATATTTTTCGTTACAGTATTTAGAAATTCCTATGACTTAACAGTTTAACCAAATCTCATTTTAAAAAGAGATATTGCAATATTTATAACGGCGAAGGTTACCTCCACCTATGCTTACATTTTGAGTGGAATCATCTCCACATAATAACATTACTGGGTACGACGACCTAGGTAAAAATCCAAAACGCGGGCTAGGTGAATCCGACATATTATTAATCCCACCCACAAAGTTTTATGAATAGAACTAACTCTTGTAAGTTCCCATACCTGTCCTTGACCGTGAGCACAGCTGTTCGAACAGTTCATACTCTGCAGAGGTTGTACATCTTTACCCACAAGACATAATCGTCTTGATATGTCACATATTGTAACATCCCAATTTTCAGAGGTTTAAAAATCTTTTAAATAATGGTAGTAAGAAAATTCACCATTTGGATTTATTTGAATATTAATTTAAAAAGCTTAATATGGACTCTAAAGACAAACCGATTTAATGTGCTTAATCCCAACATTAACAATTGCCAAAATTATTTTATTTAGATTCCATATGCTTGGTTATATTTTACAGAATTTTCTAGAATTTTTCCAAGATCATTTGCTATTTTCCATTGCTTATTTGAATTTCTACTATTTTCTTAAAAGAAAAGCTATTTTAAATCTCCAAATAGTGTTTGGGCGAATTCCCTCGGCGATCCTGTTCACCTCGGCCGATTCGTCGTGGCCGTCCGTCAATTTGGGCGCTTGGATCTCGCGCGCGCGTCTCTCTCCTCCACGCTCTCGCTAATCCTCGATCGTTGGATCGCGGCGGGACGACCAGATCTTGGCCGCGCGGCGCTCGCCCTTTCTCCACGACATGTGGGCCGCTCTGACGTCGTCGTCTTCGCCGCTTTCTTCTCGCGCGTTCGTCGCGCCGATCGCCATTGAAGCGCGGGCGAGCTCGCCAACGGACCGCTCCAACCACCCACGACTCGCGCGCGCGCGCGCGAGACTCGCGCCCTCCTCCGCGACGACTCCACGTCTTCTCCTCTCCTCGCGCGCGGGCCCAAGCGCAACGGCCGCCACGATCTCGCACCACGACCTCCACGTCGCCACGCCACCTCGGAGCACCTCAACCTCTATAAAGCCACCCCTTGATCGCGTCGCCTCCTAACGTCGTATCCACCACTCACTCCTTCTCTCGTGCTCCTGTTCGCGGAATCGGGTTTTTCGCGCCACCACGAAGGCTTGGAGCTTCGATTGCGCGCCTCCGTCGTCCTCGCGTCGTCGTCGCCGCCACCGTTGGATTCCTGTGACGCCGCTGGCCGGTGCTCGCCTCGCCTTCACCGGAGGACCCTCGGGCGCCATTTCGCGGCAACGCAACTCGCGCCGCCTTTTCCTCGCCGCCACCACCGCGTCGTCTTCTCTCACGGTGAGCACACCCCTAGGTTCGTGATCGGCGCCCTCTACCGTGGTACCACCCACCTCACCGGAGAGCTACATTCGCGGGATCCTTGGTTCCCATGCGTCGCCCTCGCCTCGCCGTCCACGTCACCTCCACCTCACCGGTTTCGCCTCAGTGGCGCATGCGTGGCGACCACGTGGAAGCCGGTCGGCGCCACAGCGTGAGTGTGCCACCTCGGCCCATCCACGGTCGGTGGTTCGGTGGACTTAGTCCATCGTGAAGCGGGTCAGCGACATGTGGGTCCCACATGTCGCTTATTTCTTTAATTATTTAAATTCGGAAAATCCTTCACGACGTCATGCTTGCGCAATAATCCAATTTTCTATTGAAAAATAATTCGAATTCGATAAATCCTATTTTTAGGGTTTTCTTTTGATTCAAACTTTGAAACCTTATAACTTTTGCATCCTAACTCCAAATCCATCCATTCAAATTTCTAAATTTGTATAAAATCAAGATCTATTTATTGGAGATTTTTAATTATTTTTATCAGAGTTATTTACTTCTATTATTTATTTTTCTTGTTGTTTGCTTCGTTCTGGGTAGACTTGACGATACTTACGGAAGGTTTGAGGAAGAAGGAGCTTTCCAAGACCAAGACCAGCACTTGAACCTATTCCAAGGCAAGCTATACCCTTGACCATTTTGCTTCCCAGTTTTATAAAAGTATTTTAATTCAAATTACTGCATCTTAATTTTAAGTATTTATTTAAAAGCTTTTGGAGTGCGATAGTTAATCCCAAATTGTTATGCCATCCTTGTTAATTGCTATGTCCCGATTCCTTGTCACCTTAGTTGGTATTTAGTTGGTAAATATGGTAGCACCAACGTGGGTTGGTTAGTTGCGTATTATATTGCTTAGCCATGCCACGAATCACTTGTCATGTATACTGCTGTTATAAATTGACTAAGTGAATATGAAACTGTGTGAACAAACTGTGTGTACTATGTGTCTTTGTGGCATGTGTTGCACTTAAATCAACCAGGGTGGTAAAAGGATTTGGGTGAGGCAAGGGTGAATCTTGTGTGAAAGGGTGGGTGTGTGGTGTGTGAATAATTTTAATCTGTGTGTCTATGTGGTTTGGTTAGCTGGAAGTCTTGCCTTGGTCAATTAAGGACCTCACCATGTGCGTCATTGAACTGAGCTTCCTGTACGACCACATGCCTGTTTTAAGACGGGCCTAGCATAGTAAGATAAGGTATCTGAATTGCTTTGTTATGCTTAGTGTTAGCTACACTAAGTGTATCTTGTGGGTAAAGTGTACAAACCTCTGCGAGTGTAACGTAATCTATTCGAATAGCGCGTCATGATCATGGACAATGCTCGGGATTTCACACTAGGGTAGATGTTTTCATAAAGCGTGTGGGAAGGGAGCTATGTGATTAAGTCATCTAGCTTTGTGAACAAACTGTCAGGCTGTGTGTGTCTTTGTGAAATAACTTGTTAAGATTATTATTGTCTATTGGTTTTACCTGTTTTCAATCTATTAAATTGTATTAAATTGCAAGGGTTGCATTTATGCAAAAGAGCCACAAAATGCCTTCCCTTGTAAAAAGCCAAATATATACATTTTGCATCTACGTGGTGTGGCTTGCGAGTGCGGTGTGTACTCACGCTTGTTTTGACGAATCAAGCGGAGGAGGAGTCTTCACCACATTCGAGGGGCGAGTACATCGAAGGTGCTTAATCGTGAGTCTTGATCGATCGGTTGCTGTGGTGAATCGATGGGGTGCCACTACCTTTTTCGTTTCCTCTGTCGTTTATTTTCTCTGTTAGCCCTGCGTGGCTCAGTAATTGTAACTTGACCTTAAGGTCAAAACCTTTATTTATTAATCAAAGTTATTCGTTTATGTTACTATTAAGCTTGTATGGATCGATTTCCATCTTTGTTAACACTTGTGTGCACTAAGCGTGATCTGGGCTAGTGCATTAAACCTGAGGGTCTGAATCAAAATTTTGGGTCCCGACAATAGTGGTATCGAGCCATACTGATCGTAGGTCTAGACCTTAGTTAGATTGGCGTTCAGTGTTCAAATTATTTTCTAAAAGAAAATTAACTTGCAAGACTAAATGAATTGCTTAACTCCTCTTATATCTCTCTTAACTCATCTATTGCTATAACTTCTTTACTCTCTCCGCTGTTTTAACGTGGTTCTTACCTCCTGTCTGTCTTGACAAATGCCTTACCTTCAGACCTTCGGAGATAGCAACGGAGGACTTGCCGCAGAGCTGTGGAAGCTGTTGCAGACACTTGGAGGCTTCGACTGCCCGATGTACCGTGGCAGTGAGTACATGGTCAACGGACGGGATCGTGGTATAGTCTGCCGTCTGACAATCTACGCCATGAGGAACACTAGAGGCAGCCAGTCTTTGTACATCTCAGTCAGGAGGATCACCTTCACACAAGGAATCCAGGAGTCGTCACGGTAGCCATGCTCGAGTCCGCCACATTTCTGCCAAGAAGCGCCACACACCGTTTTCGCTATCATCCCGTAGCGCCGGGGAGATGTCTGCGCTTCCGTCTACAAGCGGAGAAGGCCATGCCACGATGGTGCATCTTGCAGTTCCACACCGCCCGGAGGAGTCGGCTGGAGATGGCCGCCACCGGTGAGGTGCGCCTATCGGGCTGGGAGGAAGCCGAGAAAGGATCGCCGTCCTAGAGCAAGCTCTCTCACAAGATGAGCTCGAAGATGATCAAAGGAAGATCGGAAGAGCCGAAGAAGCGAGGAAGACCCAGAGGAGATTCTAGAGGATCGATGAGAGGTTGCACACCGAGGAGGAGCCAGTACTGCACCAAAGACGCATGCTCTGCTTGCACGATCCGGGGCATCGAGAATCGATTCGCGACGATGCCGGCTAACCCGAGTCTACACGGCGGGAGTGTCGCCGTGGATTTGGAGGCTTTCTCGAGTAGTTTGTCTAAGTTCCAGTTTAGTCGAGCTTAGCGATTTCCTTTTGAGTCGCCCTTTAGGCGGTAGCTTGTGTGCTTAGGTTCGCTTCATTTTCTGTGTGCAAGTATGAGTGCAAAGCCCTTAGGCATTTGTTGCGACCATGCTATTAAGTTATTAATGAAGATTATTTCATTCAAGTTTCTTGAGTGTGTGTTTGTTGGGTTTAATCTATCCCTATCTAGTTCTTAACTCACCTTGTGCTCTCTACCTTGTCTAACCCATGGCACCTCACGGATGGTTCGGACTCGCCATACTGCGCAAGTGGGCGGAGCCCAAGGATCGAAGGCAATGAGCAAACCACTACGGGGCAGTACCACCCCAAGCACCTCCTATTGACTTACGTAACTTTGGAGCCTTCATGGCGGCCTGAGGCGAGATGATGTACACCATGATGAACGGATCACGAGCCATGAACAACAACAACAACCACAACCATCATCGGGGAGGAGCCCGGTTGCTCATAGTCATCGAGGACCATCAAATTGGTGAATTCATGAGGACCCGTCCGCCAACTTTCTCGGACATGTCTCGCCATGAGAGGCGATGATTGGCTTGGCGTGATTGAGAGGAAGCCGTTGATCACCCAATGCGGCGATCATGAGAAGGTTTTGTATGCCACCCATCGGATGGAGGGCATAGGCTGGCGAGTGGTGGGAAAACTTCTACGCGGCGCATGGAGCACCGAGAATATCACCGGGAAGAGTTCTCCGCACTTTTCGCGATATCATGTACTGAAGGCATTATGGATCCAAGAAGGGCGAGTTCGTGCTCTCAAGCAAGGGGTATGTCGATGGTGACTACGAACAAGTTTTCTCGGCTAGCTCGCTATGCTCCGAAGACGTCGCTCTCGATGTGTCTCGCGAGTCGATTCTTGAAGGTGCGAACTTCGGGACTACAAGTCAATCGCTTGCCCACACCTTCCTGCATTTCCAGGAGTTGATTAACAAGGCGTTGGTTATGGAGGACAAGCGCAAGGAGGCGGAGGATCACCGCAAGCGTAGGATGATTCGGCGAGGAAGCCACCGGCCACAACGCGAGGGCAAGGATAGTGCCACGGCGGTTTAATCGTTTCCCACCACAGAGTTCTTTCAGAACACCTGCACCGCCTTCAGCACCTCGTCCTTTTGCTCAGCATTCTCGTAACCCTACACCAGTCAACCCCACCCCAGGAAACAACAATCGTCAGAATGAACCAAGAGTGTGTTACCATTGCCGTCAGCCAGGGCATTTCGCTGATCAGTGTCCTCAAAAGGGAACTATCACTCTAGTTCGCTTCAACCTTGGAGCAACACACGCCAAGACCCGATGCGAGAACAACCAAGGAGTTTCTCGAGGAACGATCAACGGGAGGAACGCCTCGATCGGTGGTCGAGGTCGTGTTAATCCGTCACTTTGGAAGGAGCCGGAAGCACCGAAGTTGTCTTGGTAAGTTCTAGTAAATTCGATGCTTGCTTAGTTACATTTGATTACGGAGCTTCGCATTCATTTGTTTATGGAGTTTTTGCAACCAAGAGTAAATTGGAAGTTATGCACCTTAAGCGTACTCTGTCGGTCCAGTCACCTGGAGCAGAGCTAAGTTCTAATATGGGTTGTTTAGGGGCTAAGTTACTCATAGTTTGGAGTTGAGTTTCTAGCTAACTTTGGTTATTCTAGACACCCAAACCATAGATGTCATCCTTGGCATGGATTGGTTAACCAAGCACAAAGCCGTGCTAGATTGTGGCCGAAGAGCCGTTACAATCGAGGATACCAAAGGAAACAAAGTGGAGTTCCTATCTACCTCAGTTCGTAATGGACATCTGCTAGTCAATAGCCTGAAGACCGTCGCGTTGGAAGATGTACCGATCGTCAAAGAGTATCGGATGTGTTTCGGAAGAGTTACGGGAATGCCACCGGATCGTGACATCGAGTTTGTCATTGATCTAGTGCCGTGGACAGCACCACTCGAAGAGACCTTATCGGATGCCGGTAGATGAGCTAGTAGAAATGAAGAAGCAAGTAGAAGAACTTTTGGAGAAAGGTTTTGTGAGGCCTAGTTAAATGCCGCCATGGGGCGCCAGCTTTGTTCGTCAAAAGAAGGATGGAAGCATGAGAATGTGCATCGACTACGGTCTCTCAATGAAGTCACTATTAAGAATAAGTATCCATTACCCGAATAGATGATCTGTTTGATCAAATGAAAGGAGCCGAGTGTTCTCGAAGATCGACTGCGATCGAGGTTACCATCGATTGAAGATCTGTCCCAAGGATATACCTAAGACCGCTTTCTCAGCGCATGCGGACATTTGAGTTCCTAGTCATGTCCTTTAGTGCGACCAATGCCCCCGCCTATTTCATGAACATGTGAATCAAGGTATTCATAGAGTATCTGGACAAGTTTGTAGTTGTATTCATCGATGATATTTTGGTCTACTCAAAGTCGGAAGAACAACATGCAGAACATTTGAGATTAATTCTAGAAGCTCGAGAGAACATCGGTTGTATGCTAAGTTTAGCAAGTGTGATTTACGGAAGAAGGAAGTGGATTTTCTTGGTCATGTGATGGCAATTGCGGGAGTAGCCGTTGACCCGATAAAGTTAAGCGATACTACAATGGGAACGGACCAAGACTGTCACTCAGTTCGTAGTTTCTTGGGATTGGCGGGATACTATCGTCGTTTCATTGAAGGATTCTCATCAATTGCTAAACCTCTTACGCAATTGTTGAAGAAAGAGAAAAGTTTACTGGACTGACTTGTGATTTTGAATCGAGAAGATTTTGTGTATCTTGATTCGCCCCTCGAGAGGTGTGAAAAGGTTCCACGCCAAAGAAACTTGCCCCTCGGTATGTTGGTCCATTCAAGATTTTGGAGCGTCGTGGAGAAGTGGCTTATCGATTAGAGCCGCCACAATCGCTAGCGAGTACCACGATGTCTTTCCGTCTCACGGTGAAGAAGTGTCTTCGTGTGCGGAAGAACAAGCAGTTGGATTGATTGAACTAAAGAAGACCTCACCTACAAAAGCGACGGTCAAGATTATGGATGTCGCGAGCGCGCGCGAAAGCAAGGCCGTTCGTTTACGCAAAGTCGATGGAGTAACCACTCAGAAGGAGAAGCAACGTGGGAACGTGAAGAAGAGTTGAAAGCCGAGTTCCCTAGCCTTTTCTCTAGCTAGCCTGAATCTCGGGGTTGAGATTCCATTAAGGGGGGAAGGTTTGTAACATCCCAATTTTCAGAGGTTTAAAAATCTTTTAAATAATGGTAGTAAGAAAATTCACCATTTGGATTTATTTGAATATTAATTTAAAAAGCTTAATATGGACTCTAAAGACAAACCGATTTAATGTGCTTAATCCCAACATTAACAATTGCCAAAATTATTTTATTTAGATTCCATATGCTTGGTTATATTTTACAGAATTTTCTAGAATTTTTCCAAGATCATTTGCTATTTTCCATTGCTTATTTGAATTTACTATTTTCTTAAAAGAAAAGCTATTTTAAATCTCAAATAGTGTTTGGGCGAATTCCCTCGGCCCGATCCTGTTCACCTCGGCCCGATTAAATCGTGGCCGTCCGTCAATTTGGGCGCTTGGATCTCAGCGCGCGTCTCTCTCTCCACGCGCTCGCTAATCCTCGATCGTTGGATCGCGGCGGGCGACCAGATCTTGGCGCGCGGCGCCTCGCCCTTTCTCCCGACATGTGGGCCCTTTTGGCGTCGTCGTCTTCGCGCTTTCTTCTCCAGCGTTAAATCGCGCCGATCGCCATGAAGCCGCGGCGAGCTCGCCAACGGACCGCTCAACCACCCGACTCGCGGGCGTGCGCGCGAGACTCGCCCTCCTCCGCGCGCTCCGTCTTCTCCCCTCTCCTCGCGCGCGGCGCCCAAGCCGCAACCGCCGCCACGATCTCGCACGACCTCCACGTCGCCACGCCGCTCGGGCTCCTCAACCTCTATAAAGCCACCCGGGATCGCGTCGCCCTCTAACGTCGTATCCACCACTCTCCTTCTCTCGTGCTCCTGTTCGCGAATCGGGTTTCGCGCGCCGCCACGAAGGCTTGAGCCGATTGCGCGCCTCCGTCGTCCTCGCGTCGTCGTCGCCGCCACCGTTGGATTCCCGTGGCGCCGCTGGCTGGTGCTCGCCTCGCGCCAGCCGGAGGACCCTCGGGCGCCATTTCGCGCGCAACCGCAACTCGCGCCGCCTTTTCCTCGCCGCCGCCACCACTGTCGTCTTCTCTCACGTGAGCACACCCTAGGTTCGCCTTGGGATTACCACAAGGCCTTTACAATTTTACTGTCAATCTATTAAATTGTATTATTTGTTACACCACAAAATCTAAGATTTCATCCGAAAAAGGGTTACGCTCCGATCGGTTTTGTGGTGAATCACCACTACGTTTCAACCCTTACGAGAATTGTAACTTGACCTTAAGGTCAAAACCTCTTTTATTAATCAAAGTTATATCTTAAGGACTCGATTTCCATCTTTGTTAACACTTGTCATGCGCCTAGTGCATTAAACAAATCCCATCGCTTTACAATGTCTCCCTCAGTATTTGTTACACCCTCTAAGATTTCACCTGAAAAGGGTTACGCTCCCACACCTACGTCAACCCTTACCCAGACCCCCTCTTACGCATATCTTAAGGACTTTCGTCATGCGCCCCAACCCATCGCCGCAAAGGCTTACGGTGTCGTAAGTCATCTACCTGGTGCAACTCGTACTGATGGACACAAATTATTTAGCCTAGTCGACACCATTATAGACTTGTGGTTGTACTATTTTACATTGGGACGTCATCGCGAGATTAAGTCCTTATGATTATCTGGGCGGTTCATACCACATTTCACATACCAATATTCCTTGGGCTACATCAGTACCCATCATCATACCATCCACAATACCAGCCGTCCAGAAGGGGTAATAGCAGTTATTAGGGTTTTTGAGGAGCAACATAAATTAACTGAACCATCTCATTCACTTGCCCATAATGACTACCCAAATCCAATTTTATGATTTTAAGAGATGATGATTAGGGCATTTAATGCTCCAGTGCTAGACTATCATGTCGCTTAAATACAACCTATAACTAGTAATTACCACATAGTTACTAGGGTGACATGGAATAATGGATTCAATTGCCAAAGGATGGTATAATAATTAATTAATCATTAAATGTGTATTTAACTACCTTAGGGTTTAACATACATTTGCTTAAAGAATTAAAGCATGCAATTTTTTGTAATTTAAAGGAACATAATTTGCATAAAATATAGGCTCAAAATGATCAAAGTATTGACTCACCTAGAGTGAAGGAGAGAGAGTTTTGAAAGTCTTGCACTTGATCAAACTGGAGATCTCATGCGTCTTCGAACTCTATTCGGACGAACGTACCAGAAAGATTAAACAGGAAAAGAGAACAAATAAATACACAAGAAATAGAAAATGAACTCCAAGTTAAATAAGACCAGTGTCATTAGCAAGGTCTTGAATTTATACAAATTTAGAAACAAAAATCACTAGAATCGAAGTTATAACGAAGGAGAACAGAGCTTCTGAAGTTCTGGCATAGAGTATTAATGGTTCCGAGTACCGTTCATTTCGAGTACTGTTTGTTTCGAGTACTAATTGTTTCGAGTACCGCTGGCTTCGGGTATTGTTCGTGTTGAGTACTAGTCATTTCGAGTACTGTAGTGGCTTCGAGTACTGTTCGTGTCGAGTACTGCTCACTTCGAGCTGACGTGGCGGAAGGAGGTTAGACTACAGGACATAGTTGGAAGGGGCTCGACTGTAATACTCCAAAACGCGTTACAGAGAAAACGGGTTTTTCTGAAATTTCTTCAAAACATGGGCCATGGGCTCTTGGCCCACATCACCAAGGCCCAAAAAGGGGGAAAACCCTAAATTTGCTATAGTATCACCCCTACTACAGTGCAGTCGCCGTTCTACAATGTACATTGCTACAGTACCTCCCAAGATCTCCATTGATGTCCTACACCCTTAGTGAAGCTTCCCATTGCCGTTGGCCAAGGAGAAAGGTGGAGGAGAGGGAGAAGAAAGGGGAGAGGTTATCCTTGTGGGGATTTTCAGCGGATTCGTGTCTTCAAGGGTGATTCTCAACTCTTGGTTGTTTGTTCATTGTTTCTCCATGCGATTGTTGTCGATTAGCGAATTAGTGTTCCTACTAATTGTGATTCACTAATATATATAGGTTGTTTGACCATTTTAGTTTAGATCAATGCAAAATTAGGGTTTTTGGTATCCTAAATAATTGTGGGTTATTTTGTTAGGTTTCTATAGGAACTGAGATCACATTATTTGGAGTTGGGGTTTGTGAGTTATGAATTTCGCAACGATTACTGTCCAGAAACCCTGTCAAATTAAGCAGTTGTGAAAACTGGCAGATTAGGATCTTCTAATTGCCTAATCAGGGATACTACCAACACAAATTGTGTAGGAAATTCTCTTAGCTTTCCAGATTGATAAAGAACACAATTTTTGGATCATCCTAGTTAAAGTTATAGCCTTTTTAAGGTCACTGTCCAGATTGTGAGACAGTTCTGTCATTGTTTTTCTTCTGCCTATTAACATGAGTTAAATGCAAAATTAGATAATCCGACCAACTAAATTAATGTAGGTAATTCCGTAAGCTTTCCATAAAATCTAAAAACACCATTTTGGGGTAAACAGAAGAAAAAATACACTTTTTGGAAGATGACTGCATGTTTGGGGCAAAATGATGTTCTGGGGGAAATGATGTTTTGGGTTGCGATTAGAAGCATAGATAGTTATGTAATATTGTATGCTCTGGAATGTCTCCTTAGTGTGGTTATTAAATATTCAGGTGGTGGTGTGAATCCGGGGGTAGTGCCCTCTTCTCATCGTCAAACTTCACGGTTGAGGCAAGTACATGTATAAGGGTGATAACGGGTGTTTGTCATTGTCTTGTTGATTTATTGCCATGAGATAAAATAATATTTTGGTAAGATATTTTAGTGTCATGGTATTATTTATGAAAATAGTAAGATTGAGTTGATGATGCAACTACCATAGGGATGACATTGTGATATTTTTATTGCTTGAATGTGATTATGATATATTAATGCAAATACCATGGGGATGACATAATAATGTTGTTAAAGTTAAATTAATTATTGCATCATTCTTTGATCATTAAGGTTTGGTCTACGATGTAGCCAAGTAATGAGAAGTTCGAGGTCCCCGTCATGTATTAGATGGGCATGAGATCCCCACATTCGTGGAGTGTGGGCTTGAGGTCCCTATGCTAAAGACGCAGGCATGGGTACGCATCGACAGATTCATATCCCATTACAGATATATGCAAAAGAGAAAAGAAAAGTGCATTTGTAGCATGAGCATTGCATGATAATTAAAGTTGGATGGGTATGGTGATACTGTGGATGATTGTATGTGACAAGCTTTACTTATATTCAAAATATGTTTATGAGATTTGGGTTTTTATCTTGTTTGTACTTACTGAGTCTTGAACTCACGCTTGTTTATTTAATGTTTTAGGTGAACGTTGATGACGACATACTTTGGGAAGAAAGTAGAATATGGGACTGTTGCAATTGAGAAGCACTTTATTCCATTTCATGATTCAATCATTTTGGAATTGTAATAATTGAATATGTTGTGGTTCCCTTAGTTCCTTATGGTCGATATTACTGCTAGTTGTTGTTTTTCTCTTAATTGAAATTTATCTATAATGCCATTGATAATTAATTAGATTAAATTATACTTGAACTATGATTAACTGCATTGCTTAAATTTATGATTACCTTATTGTATAAGGTATAATTGTGACACCTAGAAGCTAGTAATACTTGAGTTTGATGTAAAAAAGTGTAGTAATAATAGTTGTAGGTGACATCTTGGGCTTTTACTAAGCTGGGGTGTAACTTCGACTACGTGGTTGAACGAGTTTCAACTATGTGGTCAAAAGGGTTTCAACTACGTGATCGAAGGAGTTTTGACTACGCAGTCGAAAGAGTTTCGACTACGTGATCGAAAAGGGTTTCAACTATGCGATCAAAAGAGTTTCGACTACGCGGTCGAAAGAGTTTCAACTATGTGATCGAAAAGTGTTTCAACTACGCGATTACCTGGTCATGGACGTAGTCGCGGACATGGTCATAGACGTAGTCGCATACATGGTCGTAGACCTGGTCGAGATGGAGTTGCGACCACTCGGCGTGGTCGGAGAGAGGTTCAACAACACAACGTGGTCGGAATGACAAAAGGAACAACCGGGCATGGGGAAAGGGGCTTACCAAGACCGAGAGGGAGGTCGGAGGAGGAAGGTTGTAAGATCGAGGAGGCCAACTAGGGGGGAGAATAGGCGGTTTTAAAAATCTTTTGGATAAAACCAATTTCTAATGTGGAAGAGTAAGTCAAATCAGTTTTGCACAATTAATGCCTAAAACAACTAGTCCCACTAAGTGCACAAACAATATAACACTATGTCAATGATAGCAAATATACAAAGACATGAAAGCAATTTAATTCTAGGAATGTAACTTGCACAAGGTAAATCACCAGAGAGCAACCCACAAAGACACAATAACTTTTTACCAAGGTGTTCGGAGATCTCCCTAATCCACGTTGAGGTAAGCCCAAACTAATTGGACCGGCTCCACGAATTAAGACAAACACCTCAATTCCACTAGTGGTAGCTCTTTCTCGCTCCAGGTAGGTGAGCTCCAACCTTCACAACACGCCGGGCATCTTCACAATCTTCTTTGAAGAGATCACTGGACACGATGCCTCCAACTCTAGATGCGTCACATGCAACTAGAGACCTCTCTCCTTGCTCACAAAGTGTAACACATGCACAATTGAGAGGAGAAGCTCACACTAGCTCAATAGAATAAAATAAAGTGTCAAAATGTTATTTCACAACCGACCAAGGGAGTATTTATAGCCTCCACCACAAAAACTAGCCATTGGAACAAACATCTTGAACAAATCTGGATTTCCAGTAGTACCGTCGTTCAGGACCGGTACTACCGCAGTTGAGATTCAACGGTCGACTGTTGTACATTTAATGCACTAAACTAGCCGTTACACATAAAGTTACGGTACAACCGCCAACTAAAAATCGGTACTGCCGCATCGCAGTCGTACCTCTCGGCTAGAACGGAGCTTCCACTTTTTAGAGCTCAAGAATTTTCAAAAACACCTTCTTTGGAAAACTCGTACTGCCATGTAAATATCGATACTACCGCACTCCGGTCGTACCGCTCAAGATAATGCGGTCATACCGATTCAAGGGAGACCAAAACTCCCAAAAACACAGTCTCTATAAAATACACACCGCCACATAAATATCGGTACTACCTACCTGCGGTAGTACCGCGGTGAAAATCTTGATGCGTTACTGCGATAATCGCGGTGAAGTCTTGATCGTTCGATTTCAGTATCAAACCACTCGAAAACACACTCTCTGTATTTTACATACCGCCATAAATGTTTTAGTACTACCGACCTGCGGTAGTACTGCAATTCAAATGCGGTCGTTCCGATTATTAGAGAGATTCAAAACATCCAAAAAATATGCTCTCTGGAAATATGTACCGTCAAACAAATATCAGTAATACCGACTTGCAGTATTACTGCTTATCAACAGCGGTCATACCGTTTTTCAAAATAGTTTTCCAGAAGCTCAAATCAAAGCAATGAATAAACCCTAACAATTTACAAAACACATTTGCAAACTTAGATCATGCGACAAGGAGTAGATACATGGACTTCGGCCATTTGCAAAACACATTTGCAAAGAATAGTCACATGTTACAAGGATTAAATGCATAAGCCTCGACTATTTGCAAAACACTTTCACAAATACTAGCATCATGCCATGGTGAGCTAGAGCAAGTAAGATTGAGCTATCAACACATGATGAGACTCAAGCTACTAGGCAAGACCCCTCTTAATAGTACGACAACCTACACTACTAATCCGGTCTCCCAACCAAACACCGAGACGGGTAAAAGACTAGGAATACATCCTTAGCCCTAGCTAGTCATACCTTTGCCTTGCACAATCTCTTGAAACTTGATGACGCACATCTTTACTTCAAGTCTGGGTTCTTGATTTGAGTATCATCAACACATGATGATCTTTTTCACTTCGGGATCTTGTCTTGATGCCCATCAACACATGATGACATCCTTCATCCTGAATCTTGACTTGAATATCATCAACACATGATGATCTTCTTCACGTGCCCTCCATCAACACATGATGGGTCTTCTCTTGACTTGATGATCATTTCATGATCATCTTCTCTTCTAGATTTTGATATGCATCAACACATGATGCATCCTTCACTTGACTTAATGATAATCAACTCATGATGTCATCCCAAGTTATCGTCGTCACGGAACTCAATCTATTTCATCAACTCATGAAAAATGTTAGTTCCATAATGTGATTGTTATTAATTACCACAACATACTATTAACTCATAATGGTGGGTCAAGATACCTCAATCTTTCCCTCTTTGATAACACCCATCGTAATTACAAATATTTGAATATAAGAAAATATGACTATATATATAAACTACACAAATTTTATATACTAAAGGGTATGTTTCAAAGTAGAGATCCCAAGTATATGTGGATAAAGAAATATGGATCAATACTAATAAAACTACAAAATATAAAGTGGACTCCCCTAAATGTGTGCATACATGAATGTGTAAAAAGAACATATGCACATATTCAAGTTAGACTTTTGATGGAGTTCAACCTATATTTTGGATTCGAGGAATACAATAAGATATAAGAATTTGATATCAAATGCATACCTCTTTGATTTTCACATTTTCATCCAAATAAGACTACACAATAGGTATATCAATAGAACTGTTAGTTTCACATATGGATTTGTCATTAATCACCAAAATACTCTATTAACTCATAAAGTCAGGTCTAGATTCTTCAATCTCCCCCTTTTTCGTGATTGATGACAAATTCATTATCAATAACAACATTTGGATATCAATCAACATAAGATAAGAATTTAAGCTAATTGAACTATATCTATGCATGTCATTAACCAATTTAAGATTTATGCACATAATGCATTCTCAAGCAAATGAATGAGACATGCATGAAAATGTGAAATCACAAGAGAGAATATATTACTCGTCCAAATGTGGAAATATTGATCATATAAAAATTCTCCCCCTTTTGGTAAGTAATCATCAAAAAAGCCAAAACGAATATAAGCCAATAGAGAGTTTTGGCAAAATAAAGAGCTTGGCAATTGAATTTATTTTATTTTGATCATTGAAATACTCTTCCCTAATTGAAGAAAGGTTTTGTTTTCAAGATATTTGAGGAAAACCAAAATAGGTTGCAAACTCCCCTTTTATAGCAGAAAGGAACAAACAACTCGAAATGAGACCATATTTGAGTTTGTCTTAAAGGAAGTGATATTTGGAATGCATTTAAGGAGACTTACTTGTGAAATCACCCAAATAAACAAGCTCCGAAAAATAAAAAAAATCTCAAATAAAACATGGAGCTAGTCCTTATAAATAAACACGAGTTTCATTTTTGGAGGCTCAACAAAATGCAAACCAATTGGAATTGATCTTCAATAAACATATAAAATATAGAGAAAAACTCCCCCCTAAACACGTGCATTTGAGATTCATGAAGTGATTTTCATGCACATATGGATTATTGGAAATTTTGAGAGAGTTTTCCTTATATATTGACTATGAGGAACAATATTCATAAGATCATTCAAGCAATAATCAAATATAATCAATAAAATAAGCTTGAGATACCAATAAGCATAAACATTCAACCATTAAGAATATCATTACGCATAAACATTCAATAAAACACATTATTCCAAAATAGACATAATAGCCAAAATATTACCCAAAATATTATAAGCTCCCTCTAAATCTTTCAACCTAGTCTTCAAACTTTAGTCTTGAGTAGAAGGATCTTGAGGAGGAGTGTTGAGGCGACGACGTCTATTGTAAGCTAGAGTAGACAAGGACTGCTGAAGGGAGTGAACTTGATCGGTCAAAACGACAATCCTTCTATTTGTCTCAGTTTGGGCTTCCTCCAACCTTTGTTGATTTTTCTCCAGTCATTGTTGCGACTCTCGAATTTCCATCATAACTGAAAGAAGTGAAGCTTGATCTTCTAGAGGTGCTACTAGAGCAAGAGGAGGTATAGCTGCAGGCACTGGAGCTCCTTCCCTAGGCTTGTAGGCCTTGTGCACTCCGGGCCTTGGTCCTTTAAACTTAGTCACTCTTAAGATGAGTGCTATAATATATTACGCAAAGTATATTCTTTTGACTTTCATTATTGGATGCATTGATCTCTCTTATGATCACATCAACTACATCAAACTTTATGTCATTCATGATATTATCAATGATGTTCCACGCATACCCTCAAATAGCATCTAAATTTTCACTCTTGGGAAAGAAGGTATGATTGATTATCTAGTTGACCAAGCTGGGCAAATGGAGAAGGTCTCCAATACTTCCAGGCACAAAGTTGACTTCTTCATCATAAAACTGCCTGAAAGTTGGCGTCCTTAGGGCTTCTTTGTCATACAATTTTTCTTGGGTCCCGTATAAGTTCTCACAACTCTTTCAAAATCAACATTGGATGCTTGATACCTGTGGGTTCCCGTCATCCATATCAAGAAATCAAAAGAATCTGACACATGTACCGTGGCATAGAATTGTCTTATGATTTTCTCATTGTAATCACACTTCAAAGCCACCAGGTCATGTAGACCGACATTATGAAATATCATATAGGCTCCATCATATTTATCAAGTGAGTTCAAGTGAGCCCAATCCACATGCTTGTGATCAGAAAATTACCGGTTTTAGATATTCACAAATACTTCTTGTTGAAATCTCGTATGAAATCTCACATCCGTTGAATTTCTAGGCTTCTCACACGGATTGACTTGCCGAAGAAAAACATATTTCTCACTTGGAATCAGCATGAGATCTACTTGAGGCACTTTGGCCTCGCTCATCTCCTCATCGTGAGCAGTCGCTTCTTGTGAGGATCCTTCACTGTTCCTATTAGTCGCTTCTGTGTCTGAGTCGGTCGCTCCCCTTGGAGGTCTTCTTGTCGCTACCTTCCTTGTAGGCCTCTTTTGGCGAGAAGGTCCAACGCTTGAAGCTAGAGGATCATAAATCTCTTGAGGATCTCAATCGGGAGTGGCCCCTTTACGAAGATAGGTTGTCTCCATCCTTGGCATGATTGCTAAGATAGGAAGAGATGACTATAATAGGTTTTTATGCAAAAGAGAATGATTAAATCAATTTTACTATTCTAGAGCGGTAGTACCGCCGTTCACATCACAGTATTACCGCAAGTCGGTAGTACTGGCGATTACAGGGCTGTTGTACTGCAGTTCCAGAAACATTAGGGTTCTCTTTCTATTTTGATTTTAAGTAGTGCTTGATAGGAATGAATTCATGGAATCGACATAATAAGTCATCAAATACTAATTAGTACCAATTTTTCCAAGTGAAATTGGCTTAATCATGCACATTTTGACTCAAACCCTAGAAAAGAGATAGATCCAAAAGTAGATGAGAAACAAGTGAATCAAGGGAAGTACCTCAGGGATTTGAATAGATTCAATCACAGTAGATGTTTTCAACAAACGGATTCAAGAAAGCTCCAAAGAATCGAGAGATTTTGAGGTTGAGATCTTGGAGGAGAAGCACGTGAGAGAGAACAAGAGTGAAGGGTCGGGTCGCGGAATGACTGGTTGAGAGGAGAGAGAGGGATTAAAACCCCGTGCGAGGGCATTTAATGCAATTCACCAACCAACGCGGTAGTACTGCAATTTTATGCCGGTATTACCAAATTTCAGTAGTACCATATTTTAATGCCGGTAGTACCGGTGATCTTCGACCACGTTAGTTTTCGATCGTGTCTTCGACCACGAAGTTCAACCATGTTTTCGACCACGACGTTCGACAACGTTTTCGACCACGAAGCTCGACCACATTTTCGACTATGATGTCTGACCACGAAGTTCGGCCACATTTTCGACCATGACGTTCAACCATGAAGCTTGACCATGCTTTCAACCATGTTTTCGACCACGTCTTTGAGTACGTTTTCAAGTACGTCTGCAACCACGTTTTTTAGTACGTCTTCGAGTACACTTTTCGACCACATTTTCGACTTGGTCTCTAGTGAATTCTTCGCCAACCCTCAAACAAGAACAGTAGTACTGATATATACCAGCGGTATTACCGGGCAGTGGTAGTACCGGCGTTAAAACACGGTATTACCGTTTTGCCTGAAAATTTAGAAGCTGGGTTTGAATGCAAATTTGGATGATCATTATGCATGAGATAGATAGATAAACTCAAATGAATATAGTTTTTACTTAAATAGATATTTTAAGAAAGATTTTGAAATTATTTTCACAAATACATCAACAGAACCGAATAAAAGCAATTTTTCATGAGACTTCTTCAAATATACCAAATTGAGCATATGATGAGAATTTAAAGCATTCAATTGTATGTATGAGTCATTAATACCATTATGGACCAATTCATGTGAATAGGTTTGGCTCATATTGCAAAACTCACTTAAGTGCTAGAATGTGATCACTTAGGTCAAACAAGTAATTTTGGACGAGTTTCAAAATCAAATAATTTTTGCTAGGTTGGCCTTTTGGAAATATTGTGAATACCAAAAAAAAGGTTTAGAATAGCCAACTCTATGATATTCCTATTGGGATGGTTTTCAAATTCATTTTAGAATAGATTTTACATAAAAATCTAGTTTATATCAAAAACAAGATACTATAATTTTAGATTTTGGTTAGAAACCTTTTTCACTTAAAATGAGTTTTTCTTGAATCAAAACCTTTGGAAACCTTTGAAAGGCATCTGTATACATTTTGCAACTAATTTTTCACAAGATTACTAATAAATATGAATTTTTTTACTTTTGGCTAAAAGGCTCAATTTTGAAAAATATTACTAGCACTTAATTTATTTGAGCACACTTAGGGATGTGATATATATGTATATAACTTAGCTCTCTCCCTTAATGTGCCACTATCATCTTACTCAAGATCACCCCTTTTAAAAGATTTTTATAGAATGCAATGATGAGGACATCACTTCTACTGATACGAACACTCCTCATGTGCAAGGTCCAATTACTCGAGTACATGCTCGTCAACTTATTTATCAGGTAAATTCATTTCTAGGGCTGAGTGTATTATTTGAGAATTCTATGATGCTGCCTAACGAGATGATTTACTTGTACTTAGGAATCTAGGACTACGACCAGTGCAAGAAGGTCTACGACCGATTCTGCGAGGTCTCGACCACTTCAAAAAGGCTTACGACCAGAGATAACATGGACTCCTCAAGACCACCCCAGGACCAGTCCTACGACCAAGTCTTCGACCAGAGATACGCAACCTGAATAGTGAATAAGGTGTTGCGTCACCGTTTTGGCCTAATATGGTCTTGTAAGCGTGTCGAGGTCAGAGTCCAGGTTGTGTACGCCTCTTCCCACAGCCACACAACCCTAGGTCGACCTCCTCACGTCCCCCTATATATATACAGTAGCCGTCATAGTTTAACGTGGGTTTTTCTTTGAGATTATTCGCTTAGCGATCTCGCCAAGACGTTCGGTTGAGGAACCCCACATTGTGTACTTCATCTATATTCGCAATACAATATCAGATTGCATCTTCTACTTTCTTGCTTGTGTTCTCGATTCGCATGCAGGAGATAGCCTTCTTGGCGAGGTCAACCGCGCTGGGCACGGTTGATAACCATTGGAGCAGTGGTGTAGTGATTGCAGGAGGTTTGATCTGTTCTGGTCGGAGCCTTCGGATCATCAACGTCGAGTTCTCCACAATCGACTTATCAGTACCTTTCGAAAGATCGGGACACCGTTACGTCAATTGGTATAAGAGAAAAAGTTGTCCGTTAGGTAATCATAATTTTTTTCCCTGTTAGATTAGTTGTTTGCCATCGTCCTAAAACTCCAGAAAATTGCCCCATAAAATATTTTTTTTGTCGTGTTCTTCCACTGTCCCATCACCCATTGTGCCTTTGCAATTTCCATTCTTTGTTTTGCGTTGTTGAATTAGTGTCCTTTATCTAAGTCGTGTTGCTGGTTTAGAGTCGTATTTTTGGTCGCTAGTCAACACCGTCGCCTACCGTGCCACCATCCATCTTGGCCGCACCACCCCCTTTTTCGACCACCTCCTCGCGTTCGACCACCTAGTCGAAATCAACCATCTACTCGGGTTCGACCACCTACTCGTTCCCGCCCCGACCACCCTATTGTTTCTTGTTGCTCTCGGACACCCCATGCACTCATCATATCGTGCCTGCCACACAAAGTCCGAGAAGAATTTTCATAGCCAAAGTTCAGAGACAAAGTCTTTTAATTACCTATATACCCCTGCCTTCTACAAAAAAGTTTGTGACCCATATATATCCATAAACCCAGAAGAGGGTTTTGAAGAGTTTTGAGTCAAGGTCACATTCGCAAAAAAAGGGGGAACCCTAGGTTGGGTTTCGGCAATCAAAAAAAAAGAAAGAGAAAAAAAAAAGAAGAAGAAATGAACCCTAAGTTGGGTTTCGGCATTCAAAAAGAAGAAGAGAGTAGAAGAAGAAGCAAACCGACCACCCCAATGAAGAAGAAGAAAATCAACCACCCCAGTTGGTCTACGACCACTCCCCGCCTTGCATCCTTTGAATCTTTGTATCCAGTCCTTGTTATCGATCAGTGTGTGCTAGGGCTAGGGACGCTTCTTAGGCCAACAACCGTGATAGGTACTTTGGACCCTTATTCAACTTTGCTAATCAGGTTACGGTTTTTGCTAATCCTTGCAACATATTGTACCTTCAGAGCTCCACCTACTCTTGGTCAGAACAGGTCCCCTCTTGCAATCATACCAACTCTCAACAAGGTATCACGAACCTGCCACCTGTCGTACCACCTGCTGCGTTGGTAAGAACACTTTAAGAGTGTGGTTAGACGCTTGAGAGTGTGTGTTTTCACCTTCCATCACCTAGTAGTTGATAGGGATAATACCTTTGTGTTGTCTTTTATTTTCTGCTAACCATGACAGGTGAAACGTCTGATGAGAAAGAGTGTGTTATAAAGGGAGAGCGCATGGCGCTCTTGAATGAACAACGCACTACCATTAATGAGGACATCGATAGAAAGTTTCAAGCTACCACAATCACATTGCAGCGCTCAATCAACGATAGTATTGCCGCGCTCACTACACGCCTTGAAAGAATGGTGAACCGACCACCAAACACTGGACGTGAGTATGATCACGATGTTGTTCAAGATCTTGAGGAGGGAGATGATAATGAGAGGAGAAACCATGATACCGGTGCTGGGTTTGCTGACCAAGATGCACGTCAACGACAGCACCTACATCACAACCGTCATGGTATGGGAGGTTATCATTTTCAGTACCACAATGCTCGTGCTAATGATGACCCATTTGCTAAAGTTAAATTTACCATACCATCTTTTGTGGGTGTTTATGATGCTAAAATTTATCTAGATTGGGAGATGATAGTTGAACAAAAATTTAATGTCCATCTAGTTCCTAAAGTGCATAGAGTTAGACAAGCTACTAGTGAATTTAAAGATTTTGATATCATTTGGTGTAATCAAGTAGTTAATTCTGGTTTAACACCTGATACATGGGATAGATTGAAAGTAGATTTGCGTGCTAGATTTGTTCCCCCTGCTTTTAAACGTGATATGCGTAAGAAATTACAGCGCTTAGACCAAGATAATAAATATGTCGATGAATATTATCAAGAACTACAGATAGGCATGCTGCGCTGTAATGTTGTTGGGGGATAAGGAGGATAAGATGGCTCATTTTTATGGTGGTTTAAAGTATGAGATTCAAGACATAGTTGATTACAAAGAATATAATTATATTAATAGGTTGTTCCAGCTTGCTTGTTTGATAGAAAAAGAATTGCAGGGTAGACAACAAAGGACCAAGAGCAATTTTGGTAGTACGTCTACATCGAGATCAACACCGGGACAAGCCAAGATAGCCCCACATGCTTTTCGGTCTACTGCCCCCTCTGTGAGTAGGGCGCGTTCAGCAGCACCATCTCCACCGTCACGCGCATCCGAGACGAGCAAATCTACTAGTGTGCAGGCACCAGCGTAGAGCTCTTCATTGGTTGCTACCACAGGTCGTACAACAGAAATTGTATGCCACCATTGTAAAGGAATGGGCTACTTCATAAGAGATTGCCCAAGTCAACGAGCGTACATTGCGACAGAAGATGGTGGTTATGTAAGTGCTAGTGATGTTGAGGATGAATATGCTCTTGCAGCTAACCTTGCAGGCAATGATAATGATCATGAGAGACCATGTGAGAGGTCCTCCACTCTGAGTGATGAGTATTTGACAAGTGTGTTGATTAGATTGAGAGTTGGGTTTTTAGGTTTGGATGTTTACGGTGAGTCGAAATCGGAACTACGCGTGTATGGAGCGGAAGTTCGATAAATCAAACTACTGGCGTTGGAAATAGGATCTTCCGATTAACTGGTTTTGGTCTCGGTGAAGGAAATCGGAACTTCCGCACAAGGGTAGCGAGTGTCAGATATTTCGACATTGAGTGTTCTCGAGTTGCTAATCGAATTAATTATCGAAAGTCGGATGTTCAAGATCGGAATACCGCAGTGTTGAGTGCGGAACTTCCGATAATCTGACAGTCGGATGTTAGAAATCGGAACTTCATGTGTAAATCTTGAAACTTCCGATTGTGTCGAATCGTGCGAGAAGATTAATTTGTGATTTTGATTTTGTATGAGTTTGAGTCTTATACAATTATTGATGCTATGATATTGTGCAATGCTATGTGATGTGTTTTTATGCATGTTGATGCGGGGCATCAAGATGGAGTCGTGGCGAGACACGTGGACGGACTAAGCGCGAGGCGTTGAGGTCGAACGGTCGGGATGTGTCGAAGGCGGTGTGAATCTTGAAGCGGTTGCAGTCGTGCACAACAAGGTGTCTGGAGGCTTCGAAGGTGCGCGAGGGGCTAAAGGGTCTTTTATAAGCGGCAAAAGTGGAGGCGGTTCCGTTCGGTGTAGCGGGCTTAATGGGTTGGAGGCCCATTAGCAAAGGCTATAAATAGGGAGAACCACAGAGTTAGGGTTGGACTTTGAGAGAGAAAATTAGGGTTAGCCTTAGCAAAGGGTTTGGTTTGCTTTTTGAGAGTTTGTTGAGTTGAGAGGATGAACTGAAAATCTTTGTAATCATTCCTCTGTGTTTCCTCTGTAATCTCTTGATTCTATCAATGAAACTCTGAAGTTTTGATTACTCGTTTATGCCTCTCTTATTCCCTTCCTGTTCTTGTTGAATATTTAGGTTTTGATGCATCTTTTGATTCGTCCTATGAAATAGCTTGAAACTTGATATCTAGAGTCGTTTTAATATTGCTAATGCATCCTCAAAGTTTCATGAACTAAGAATCAGAGAATCTTGTCTATCGTGGGTTTTGGTCTTTCTTGCCCCTTCTTCAAGAAATCTGATTTTGGCTTGTTTGTTAAATCTTTGTTTGCGATTCTTCTCCATGAGGTCAAGATGTTGTTTAGGATGATGTCTGTGAAACTTGACCGAGAAGAGTATTCAAGATTTAGTATTTTGGATTTTTGGGAAAAACCGGCGCGCTGTTTCTTGGTCGGGACAATCGAACTTCCGATGTCCACGGCGAACTCTGCATGACGGAACTTCCATGATGCGATCCGGAACTACGGAGTCGGAACTACTGCAGTAGAATCGGACCTTCCGATTCTTGTGAAACGATCAAGTTTGTTTTCATTCTTTGATTTTGCTTCACTCTTTTAAGAGATCGAGAGCTTTGTAGATTTATTTTAAATACAGAAAGGGGAGTTCTTAATTTTTATTGCACCATTCACCCCCCCCCCCTCTGTTGCCATTTCGGTCCTTCAGATCATGAGGCAGATAGTGATGGTGAGGAAATTTTAGGTGCCGTTGCTACGGCAAATTATATTACCATAATTGTGCAACAAGTATTGAGCTCCCAAAGAGAGCAAGAGGAGACGCTACAACGCCATAATTTGTTTCAGATGTTCCTCATCGTTAAGGATTGCCGTGTTCGTGTCATAATTGATGGCGGAAGCGCAATAACTTGGTGAATTCGTGGATTGGTCAAAAGCTTGGCTTGACCACCGCAGCAAGCATCCTCACCCATACCACATTCAGTGGTTCAACAACAGCGGTAAGGTGAGGGTAACACAATCTGCGAGAGTGCATTTTTCCATTGGTTCCTATCATGATGTTGCTGATTTCGACGTAGTACCTATGCAAGCCTGTTCTCTTTTATTAGGTTGTCCATGAGAATTTGATACCGATGCAACTCATCATGGTAGAAGTAATAAATACTCTTTTATGCACAAAGGAAAGAAAATAACTTTGCTACCTTTGACGCCTACTGAAATTGTGAATTGTGATAAAGAGCTAGCTGAAAATGAGAAGAAAGAACTTGAACATGAATCTGAAAATCAGCAAGTAGTGAAGAATGTTTTCCCACCTAAGAAAGAGCACCCTCGCTGCACTGCTGAATGAGCTTACAAAGAAGGGAGTTCCTTTTACTTGGGCCACCATACAACAACAAGCTTTCGACCCTCTCAAAGATAAGCTAACACAAGCCCCTTTGCTTCAACTTCCCGATTTCAGTAAGACTTTTGAATTAGAATAGATGCTAGTGGCATAGGTCTTGGTGGTGTGTGAATTCAAGAAGGAAAACATGTTGCTTACTTTAGTAAAAAATTAAGTGGTCCTAGTTTGAACTATTCTACCTATGATAAAGAATTATATGCTCTAGTTCAAACTTTGAAAACATAGCAACATTATTTATGGCCCAAAGAGTTTGTAATACATTCTGATCATGAATCTTTGAAGCATATTCGAAGTCAAACCAACCTGAACCGCAGACATGCTAAGTGGGTTGAGTTCATTGAGTCTTTTCCCTACGTCATTAAATATAAAAAGGGCAAAGAAAATGTGATAGTTGATGCTTTCTCTAGGAGATATACCATGCTTTCACAACTTGACTTCAAAATCTTTAGATTAGAGACAATAAAGGAGCAATATGTGCATGATGTTGATTTTAAAGATGTGTTGCTAAATTGTCAAGAGGGAAAGAGTTGGAATAAATTTATGGTGCATGATGGGTTCGTGTACCGTGCTAACAAGCTATGCATTCCAGCTAGCTCCGTTCGTCTCTTATTGTTACAGGAGGCGCATGGAGGAGGATTTATGGGTCACTTCGGCGTGAAGAAGGCCGAGGACATTCTGACCCACCACTTTTATTGGCCAAAGATGAGGCGTGACGTCGAACGCTTCATTACCCGCTGCACCACGTGCCAAAAAGCTAAGTCACGACTTAATTCTCATGGTTTATACATGTCTCTTCCTGTTCCAAGCATACCTTAGGAAGATATTTCTATGGACTTTGTTTTATAGCTTCCTAGAACAAAGAAGGTGAGGGATAGTATTTTTGTTGTCGTGGATAGATTCTCTAAGATGTCTCATTTTATACCATGTCATAAAAGTGATGATGCTTCAAATGTTGCTAATTTGTTCTTTAAGGAAATTGTTCGCTTGCATGGTATTCCGAATACGATAGTTTCAGATCGTGATGCTAAATTTCTTAGTCATTTTTGGAGAACCTTGTGGGGTAAGTTGGGGACTAAGCTGTTATTTTTCACTACTTGTCATCCCCAAACCGATGGACAAACTGAGGTTGTCAATAGAAGCTTGTCCACTATGCTTACGGCTGTGCTTAAAAAGAACTTAAAAATGTGGGAGGACTGCTTGCCTCATGTGGAGTTTGTTTATAATCGTTCGCTACATTCTACCACAAAGAAGTGTCCTTTTGATATTGTTTATGGATTCATCCCTCGTGCACCTATCGACTTGTTACCTCTTCTAGCTTCAGAGAAAGTAAATTTTGATGCTCAACAGCGTGCTGAGTTGATACTAAAGATGCATGAGACAACGAAAGAGAATATTGAGATTATGAATGCTAAATATAAAATTACTGGTAGTCAGGGACGCAAGCATGTTTCTTTTGAACCTGGTGATCTTGTGTGGTTACACTTGCGTAAAGAACGATTTCCTGAATTAAGAAAGTCTAAACTCATGCCACGTGCAGATGGTCCTTTTAAAGTTCTTGAACGTATTAATGATAATGCATATAAGTTAGACTTGCCTGCAGATTTTGGGGTTAGCTCCAGTTTTAACATTGCATATTTGCGGCCTTTCTTGGGTGCGGGGGATGATCTTGAGTCGAGGACGACTCCAATTCAAGAAGGGGAGGATGATGAGGACATCACTTCTACTTATACAAACCCTCCTCATGTGCAAGGTCCAATTACTCGAGCACGTGCTCGTCAACTTATTTATCAGGTAAATTCGTTTCTAGGGCTAAGTGTATTATTTGAGAATTCTACGATGCTGCCTAACGAAGATGATTTACTTGTACTTAGGAATCTAGGACTACGACCAGTGCAAGAAGGTCTACGACCAGCTCTGCAGGGTCTACGACCACTTCAAGAAGGCTTACGACCAAAGATAACATGGACTCCTCAAGACCACCCTAGAACTAGTCCTACGACCAAGTCTTCGACCAGAGATACGCGACCTGAATAGTGAATAAGGTGATGCGTCACCATTTTGGCCTAATATGGTCTTGTAAGCATGTCGAGGTCGAGTCCAGGTTGTGTACGCCTCTTCCCGCGGTCGCACAACCCTAGGTCGACCTCCTCACGTTCCCCTATATATATACAGTAGCCGTCATAGTTTAACGTGGGTTTTTCTTTGAGATTATTCTGCTTAGTAGTCTCACCGCACGTTCGGTTGAGAAACCCCACATTGTGTACTTCATCTATATTCGTAATACAATATCAGATTGCATCTTCTACTTTCTTGCTTGTGTTCTCGATTCACATGCAGGAGATAGCCTTCTTGGCGAGGTCAACCGCGTTCGGCACGGTTGATAATCATTGGAGCAGTGGTGTAGTGATTGCAGGAGGTCTGATCTGTTCTGTTCGGAGCCTTGGGATCATCAACGTCGAGTTCTCCGCAATCGACTTATCAGTACCTTCGGAGATCGGGCCACCGTTACATCATGCAACCTACACAAGGTAAAAGTGCTAGATACTTCAATGTAAATACTTGTTATCGAGATGGTATTTGGTTCTTGATATGAAATGATCATCCTTAAGTTTGGCTCCAATTTTGCACATGGTGGAATCCACCTCTTCATGTAAGCCAAACCTCCAATGCCTCTCCAAACACCTATTAATTATTTAAGCACCTTTTGGTACCCAAACTCAGTTGGGTCCTTGAATGTTAGTCACAAGAGATTTGGGCACCCAAATTTCCCTAGCTATAACCTTTGGTGAACTAACAATTATAGCAAACACATTGACATATTTGTTCTTCCTAAGCAAATAATGATCATTATATATAATAGACTTAGGAGATATACATTTGGGACAATCCTTACTAAAATATCCCTTTTTCGGCAATTGTAGCAAGTTGGACTTTTGATTCCCCTTCTTGTCTTCTTATCTTGCTCATTGCCGATTGCCTCATTTTTTAATGTCTTGACTTGACATCCATTTGATTAGGGCACACCGAGGCATAGTGGTCATTCCCATTGCATCTAAAGTACTTGACATTCTTCGTTTGTCTTGCATTATACCTTGTCTTGCTATTCTCATTCTTCTTTGGAGTGTAGTCAATTCCACTCTTATCTTGTAAGCATTTTTGCTTGTTCAATATTTCGTTGAGAGTGGCATTCCCTTTTAAACTTCTATCCAAGTCAATTTTTAATTTTGTAACTTGGGCCTTGAGCTCTTTGTTTTCCTCTATAAGTTTAGTTTCAACAAGCGTATATTTTTGAACTATAAGAAATATCTAGCAAATCATCACAAGATGTAGATATGCTAACCTTAGATGAGATGCAAGGGCTAGGAGCTATACATAACATATCATCTAATAAATTACATGTAATATCTACATCCACCTTGGACTTATATATCTCATTTTGGATGAGAGTTTCAGGTTCATCATTTATAATATCATAATTATTTTGAAAGTGAGACATACTCTTTCTTCAAAACATTAAATTTTGATTTCTCCTTTCCTAAATAATCATTAAGTTCCTCAAGCATATCCATCAACTCATCATATGAAGGTTCATCATCATTATTCACCTTCTTATTACCTTTGGCCATAAAAGCAATAAGGTGGTGTGGATGGGGTTGAGGACTCATCATTGTCGGAGCTAGAAGTTGAGCATTCTTCTCCCAACGTTCATTCTTCCATGCAATCATCCTTGGTTGAGGTGCACATTTCATAATGATTTTGAAGATATGTCCACATCTCATGAGCGTTCTTGAGATTGCACACTTCATCGAATACCTCTACACTCAAAGCACTAAATCAAGGCGTTAATTGCTTGAGCATCGAGATGTGAGCATTTTTCTTCGTCATTTGTTGGAGCAAGCGGATCCAATGGAGAAGAAAAGCCAACATCTACAATCCGCCATATTTTAGGGCTCATAGCCTTAAAGTAGCATGACATGTAGATTTTCCAATAAGCATAATTTGTGTTATCAAATAGAGGTGCTTCGCCTAGGTGAACTATATCACTACTGGTCATCCTTTACCCTCTAGACGGTTAAGTCTAATAAATGAGAGACTAAGCTCTGATACCACTTGTAAGATCGAGGAAGACGACTAGAGGGGGGTGAATAGGCGGTTTTAAAAATCTTTAGGCTAAAACCGATTTCTAATGCGGAAGAGTAAGTCAAATCGGTTTTGCACAATTAAGGCCTAAAACAACTAGTCTCACTAAGTGCACCAACAATATAAGACTATATCAATGATAGCAAATATACAAAGATGTGAAAATAGTTTAATTTTAGGAATGCAAATTGCACAAAGTAAATCACTAGAGAGGAAACTACAAAGACACAAGGACTTTTTACCCTGATGTTCGGAGACTTGCCAATCTTCCCTAATCCACGTTGAGGTAAGCCCAAACTAATTGGATCGGCTTCACGAATTAAGCCAAACACCTCAATTCCACTAGTAGTAGCTCTTTCCTGCTCCGAATAGGTGAGCTCCAACCGTCATCACACGTCGGGTCTCTTCACACTCTTCTTTGAAGAGATGACCGAACACGACGCCTCCAACGACGTCTAGGAGTTGGCAAACTCCAAGAGTAATAAGTCAACCCCTTACTTGACTCTCACCATGTGCAACGAATGCACAAGCTCAAGTGGATACGAAATCCAACTCTAGATGCAACATATGCAATTAGAAACCTCTCTCCTTGCTCACAAGGTGCAACACATGCATAATTGAGAGGAGAAGCTCACACTAGCTCAATAGAATAAAATGATGTGTCAAAATGTTATTTCACAACCATCCAAGGAGGTATTTATAGCTCCCACCACAAAAACTAGCCGTTGGAACAAACATCCTGAACAAATCAGGATTTTTGGTAGTACCATCGTTCAGAGCCGGTACTACCGCAGTCAAGATTCAACGGTCAACTGTTGTGCATTTAATGCACTGAACTAGCCGTTACACATAAAGTTACAGTACTACCACCAACTAGAAATCGGTACTACCGCATCGCCGTCGTACCGCTCGGCTAGAACGGATCTTTAGTTTTCCAGCGCTCAAGAATTTTAAAAAACACCTTCTTTGGAGAAAAAACTCGTACCGCCATGTAAATATCGGTACTACCGCACTCCGGTAGTACCGCTCAAGATAATGCGGTCATGCTGATTCAAGGGAAATCAAAACTCCCAAAAACACACTCTTTGTAAAGTACTTACCGCCACATAAATATCAGTACTACCTACTTGTGGTAGTACCGCAGCTGAAGTTTGGTCGTTCCGATTTTCAAAGAGTATCAAACCACTCGAAAACACACTCTCTGTATTTTAAGTACTGCCATACATTTTTCAGCACTATCGACCTTTGGTAGTACCACAGTTCAAATGCGGTCATTTCGATTATCAAAGAGATTCAAAACATCCGAAAAACATGCTCTCTGGAAAAATACGTATCGCTAAATAAATATCGGTACTACTGACTTGCGGTAGTACAGCTTATCAACAACGGTCATACCGTTTTTCAAAACAGTTTTCCAGAAGCTCAAATCAAGGCAATGCGTGAACCCTAACCATTAACAAAAATACATTTGCAAACTTAGATCATGCAATAATGAGTGGATAGATTTTACACAAAAATCTAGTTTATGTTGAAAACAAGATACTATAATTTGGAGTCGTCGGAGACTTGGAGGCGCGAGGGTTCCCGAGGCGGTCGTGGCATGGGCGCTCTGGTCAGAGAGGACGGGGCAGGTGCGCGCAGCAGGGAAGTGACGGGAGCGACGACTTGGACGATCGAAGCAGGTGGCGGGAGCAACACAAGCGGCCCGATGACGAGACGGGCAGCGGGCGTGAGTCAAGGCAAGTGGAGGCAGCGGCGAGAGGGCGAAGTGCGGTGCGCAGCAGCCATGGCGCTAACGCGCGCGATCTGACGACGATGCAGGCGGCGGAGGTGGCGACTTCGGGGGTCAAGCAGGTGGCGGAGGCGACGGGAGCGGGTGGCGTTAGAGGCGCCAGGCGATGAAGAGGGGGCCGGGGTGCCGGAGTCCACGGGCAGGTGGAGTAGGTGGCGGAGGGGCCAGGCGGCAGGGGCTCGGCCTGGGCCGAGCCGGGAGAAGAAAAGCTGGGGGCGGTGGAGTGCAGGGAGGAGGCCAAGAGGGGCCTACGACCAGGGGGTGCTGGCCTAGTTGGGCCGGAAGGGGGAAAAAGGAGGAAAATGGGCTGGGCCCGAAGAGAGATATTTTGAAATTGAGGTATAAGTTTGAGATTTTGAAAATTACAACATAAGTTAAAATAAATTTTTGAAACCAACTGACAAAAATAAAAACTATTCACAATTTGAAAATGAACTGTTACATCATTTGTAAATAATCATTTTGGTTTGCTGAGTAACTTTTCTCTCCAAATACCTCTATTAATTATTTATTTATCGATGGCGGTGGTGCTAGAGAGATGAGTATGCAATTAAAGGAGAAAGGGGCTTGAGCATATGATCTCGAAGACTAAAATGAGAATACGTGCGAGAGCTAAGATTATGCCATGTGAAAAACTAAATCAAGAATGGTAATTTTGTGCTTCTCAAAGTTCAATTAGGTCATAATTTAAAATTCAATTGTACTTTGCGCCATGAGTCCAGTTAGTTCATTTGACCATTACGGACATCATAAATAGTTGATTCAAACACCAAGGTTCCGTTGGACATTGTGGCGGTTTTTTAGAAGCACTTATTTATTTCTACTTTTGGATCTAACAATCAGTTAAAAGTACTCTTTTTTTTAAAATTACATGGACAAAATCTTACTGGAATTTAAAAAGATTCATATACTAGCTAGATTGTGCAGCACGATAACCACAGACCGACCCTGGATGGCTAAATGAAAGACTTTGATTTTCAAGGATTTCAATTTACTCTGACATGCCGGACGACCCAACCTTTGGACGACACCTTGCCGGTCTATATTTGCAGGGCCTGAATGGCCGAATTGGCCTAGGAATAGGTAGGACAACAACCAAACCGACCAACCCCACTGGCTACAACGCAAACGACCCCTACTGAACAAGACCGGCAATATTGCAAATTGCACACATCATGCGAGACCAGATGTGCACTTTTAACCGAAGAAAAGATTACAAGCATGTCCTGTGACCCACTGATCGAATTGGGATCTTTATAGATCGAATTGGGATCTGGATGGATGGATGGATGGATGGTATATGTAGCTCCTTGGCATGGGAACGGTGAAAAACAAGTTCATTAAAAATATATATATAGCTGTGGTGATTTCATGACAACTTGCAATTACATTTGCATCGATATGCGGTGCCTTTTGAGGTTTTCGCAAGACAATCTGATGGAATGATGAGCTGCTGTGTGCCAATTTGCAGCTGTGGATCAATGGTGAAGTTGCAAGGGGCTCCAATTGAGAGACAGAGAGAGAAAAAAAAAGGGCAAAGAAAAAGGATTAAAATGGGACTGAAAGGCACATGTGACCCACGTTATCGCCTACTCGCACATGTAATCTGGACGAACTCGACAATTTGCGGGTGTCCGCTAGACCTCCATCCAGCAGATGCTGTTCCGACTTGATATTTTCCAAGCTGTGTCCGCTTGGTAGGGGAAAAAAATGTGATGGGAGGCCCTCCCCCAGCGAATTTTCTTCCGCTTGGTAGCGCCGCGCCATCTTTGGTTCCTCAATGCGTCCGGACATGAAACCAATTCAGAATCCTTTGTGAATTCACAGCACTATTCCTTATATCAGTAGATAGTACTTATAGATACATCTCTGAATCATTTCATATAGAACGTGAACCGTACCATATATTAAATTACAAAACATCAGAGTTCACATAGACCGTATCGGGTCAAGTTTACAATAAGACCGATCAAGTCAAATGGATACATTACATAAAATCGGAAGCGGTAGCGGAAGCAAAAGGGAAATGCACATCTCGCCACAGGCAAGCGACTGGGGTAACCTGTGCGCGACCGATATTACCCAAAGACTTGAATAATACTGGTGTGCGCAAGCACCGACTTAGCCGACCAGACTGAGGTGAGACCTAGATTACTAGAGCCAAATATACTCTCCACCGTCTTCTTCACCCTCGGCTCTTGGAACTTCGTAATAGGTGTGGTGTCCTTGGTCCACGGCTTCTGAGGGAGGTGGAGAGCAAGTGTGAGCACAAGTAACTGTGTTCCGTGAGCCAACATACAGAATGCAATAGTTATATGTGCAATGTTTAACAAGGATGGTTCGGATTCTTTTGTTTACTAGAGGCGACATTTTTAATTACAATAATTAGAAATAGCTATGACTTAGCATTTTAACCAAACTATATTTTATTAAAGAGAGTAAAGGTGTGCAATATTTATAACGTGCAGGTCCCATCCACCTTTAACATGGTTACATCCACCATATGCTTAATTGTGATTACAAGGGTTACATCCACCTGACGAGTTTTCATCCCACCCACAAAGGTTTATAAAATAAAACTAACTCGAGCACGTTCATATGCCCGCCCTTGACCGTGTGTACGGTTGTTCAAACAGTTGATACTTTGCAGAGACTATACACTTTACCCATAAGAAATAATTACCTTATTGTGTTTCGCGTGTTTCCTTAAATATGTGAATCAAGAAGATCATCACAAAGGACTTTATAATGCATCCCCTAGTGTAAGCTACATCAGTTAAGGTTTCATTTGAGGGTGGTTACGTCTACCACACCCAGACCCCCTCTTGCGCCACACAACAGCTTACACCAGCGACACAACCCGTGTCCACGGCGGCTTAAAACCAGCAACACGACTCGTGGGTCACTCCAATGGTACAACTCGCACTAGTGGATACAAATTATTTAGCCATATCAATACCATTATAGACTTATGGTTGCACTGTTTTACATTGGGAGATCATCACATAATTAAGTCCTTAAAGTTATCTGGGCGATGCATACCACATACCACCATTTCTCATGCTACATCCGCACCAACCATCATACCATCCATGCAGATGTAGTAACAGCAAGTTGTTAGGATTTTAAGAAGCATAAAACAAGGTTATCTCAAATATACCAGTCATTTCCCTCCAAGGATTTCTCAAAACAAGTTTCACGATTAAAAGATGATGTTTAGGGCAATTAATGCCATGGTACTTAAGCAAGACTAGCATGACGCTTAAATACAACCTATAGCTAGTAAGGTTACCAATAAATTATTTAGGGTGACAAGTGATACAGGCGAGGTGCCCGATTTTTCGATGAGATTGATAAATATCAATTTTGGTGGAGGTGACTCTCGCGATCCGACTACAACAGTACGACGACGCTTGCGCCTTAGCAATCATTGAACTAACTCCGATATGTTATTGACCTTTCTGAAAGCACGATCAACCTGGATACGAGGTCCAATTCCTGCGAGCAATCGGAGAACTAGTAAGAATAAGATGTAGGCAATCTGATATTGCGAATAAAATTGTAGTGTAGATGGTATTGAAAAACAAAGGTGGAATCCCGAAGGCTGTCTTGACAGTTGGTCGTCCGACGCAACTAAAGAACAGAAGTTTTCACACTAGCTAAACCTGAACTCAACGAAATCCGCCTGTTTGTGATGGCTAAGGGGTGTATTTAAAGGGCTAGAGGACGTCCTCTAACACTAAGGACGTGCCTCAATTGGGCTTGACTTAATACAAGGCACGTTGGCCCAAGTTGAGGTGGTGCAGCACCGTCCTCAGAAATAGACGCGGACTATTTTGATGATTGTGGCTGGCTCGAATGGAATTTGAAGATGAGGTTGAATCCGTTGGAAATTAGACTTGATAAGCTTTCCATGAAGTCCAAGAACGTATCAAACGAAATTCGTAGGAAGAAGTTACGACCGTTTAACTTAGTGATGTCGCTGCAGTCCGAATCTGAATCCAGAACGAGTCCAACTCGAACTCTTGCCTGACTCAGACCCAAAGTAACGTGGTGACCTCCATTATACCTTCCATGCATGTCCATGACTCCACATACCTCTCCTTTGTCCTTGCTCATGTTCCTAAGCACAATTAAATCAATTGCATTAGGTAGCGGTCTATTCTCGGTAATATATAAACCTAAGAACGAGTTCACCTAGTAATTAAGTTGGCAAGTATGAGCTCGAGTAAGTGGTCCTTGTAACACTTGTTGTGAATGAGTTGTGTGTGTAGGCGCCGTTGTATCCATGGTAGAGATGTCCACAATCAACAATGATCATGTGATTCTAATGTCAAGAAATGGTACGTGTGATAACCGGAGGTATGTCACGGACACGGGCTTGGTTGGTGCCCTGGGCTTTTAGATATAAATCGTTTTTAGCCAATAATTTTATATTAACTCGACAGATGCTTTAGAAATAAATATAAAAGATGCTTTAGAGATAAATACTAATTAATTAGATTAAAAATTAGTAACTTCTTTACATGTGCTAATATTTTTCTTAGTTGCACGAGCGTCTATGTATATCCCTCCCTACCATCTATTCCCCTTCTAATCTCAATTAGCTACATATTGTTGCTGCCTGCAGCCCAGGCCGGCGATTTTGGTCGGCATCCAGGCCAAGCAAGGGATGACAACTTCAGGCCTCCAACGGATGGGTCCGGCCAGGCAAGGGATGACAGCTAAGCAGACTTTAACCCATTTCACGCATAATTTGGTCCATGCCCACTCCCCTGTTCCCCAAATGCCTTCCCTCTCCTGTGTGTGCTACACTACTGTCCCCCGTAACATCATTACTTGTCTCCCGTAACATCTTAAAGTTATGTTACTAAATTTAAAATTAATAATATTATTATTTTAATAGATTTTCTAAAATTTAAAAGAGTTTTCTTGCTTTTCTAGAATTTTTTAAATTTTAAAAGTCAAAAATAAAACTAATTCAGTTCTCTGGGTCTATATTGGATTTAAAGTTAAAAAGAAAAAACTAATTAATTTCTTGAATTTTTTGGAATTTAAAAAGGTTTTTCTATTTTTCCAAAAATTATGAATAAACTATGTGCAAAACTAAAAGCCAACTTGAAGTTGGAAATAATTTTATTAAATTCAAAAATAACCGTCTAATTTTTGGGCCTTTTTGAAAGTTTCAAAATAAAAATAACAATTTGAATTTTATTGAATTAATTTAAAGCTTAAATTGAAAGTCTAGATTAGAAAATAGTTTAAATGACTAAAATAAACTTTGATTAAATCCAAAATTATTTTTATTTGATCTATTCAGGTTCCAAGGAATTTTATGAAATTTTTTAGATTTTCTAAATTTATTTTCTTTTTCTTCTTTTCTTTCTTCTTCTCCTATTTCTTTTTCTTTTTATTCTTTTCTTTTTTCTTTCTTCAACCTCCGGCTGCTTCTGCCTGTTGCGCCGATGTTCTGCAAAGCCGCACCTTGCGCCTGGACTCCCAGCCGCAGCCTCACACCGTGCGCCCGTCCCATCCCGTCGCGCTGCACGACGACACCGTCCACGCCCTAGCGCGCCCGCGCTGCCCCTAGCCCTGGCCCACTCTGCCTGGTCGGTGCGTCGCACGACTTTGCCCATGCCGCTTGGTCCCCCTTTGCTTCCTCTATAAAAAGCCACGAGCACCTCCCCCTCTCCTCCTCCCCTTCCCCTCTCCTCTCCTCCCCTCCCCTCCCCGCGCCCGAAGCTCCCCCAACCGAAGCTTCTCTTACTTCCCCAACTCTGGCTGAAGCGCCCCTACCTCGTTCTCCCTCTCCGGCCATCCTTTCGCCGCGTCACGGTGTGCTCCTCGGTCTCCTCCACCCATCTCCCGAGTTTCCCCTCCCCTCTCCCTTCCACATCACCTGATTTTGAGTTTTACCACCGCTGATCGAAGCTCCTTCCTCCTCGCGTTCCGTCGTCGTCGTTGATCCTCTGGCGACATCATTACCACCATTGGATTTGCCTTGCGACGTTCTACGTCGTGCTCCCTTCCTTTTCTCTGGAGCATCGCTGCCGCGTCGGACCTCCTCCGACCACGCCACCGCCACCCATGGGTTGCCCACCCCGTGGGGTTCCATTTTCCCCTACTTGTCGGCCGGCGACGACGCAAGCCCGAGCCACCCATGTGTTGGAGATATGCCCTAGAGGCAATCATAGAGATGATGATATTTCGTTGTATCCATGATTTAATAAATGTTCCTTGAACATTGCCTTTGTGTTGATTAACAAGTATGTGACTTGTTTATGAAACTCTTTACTTGTATGGTTATTCTAAAGTTGTCCCTAGTCAGAGTTCATGTGAGGACACACGTGAATGGTAGATTAGCACATGTATCGGTTGATGACTATGTTTCACAGGTCATAGACATGGAGATGTCAAACCAATAATGTGGACACATGTTTAGAACATGGGGTTGGACCGACCCATCATGAGACATAACAATTATACTTATGGTTCTCTCTACACAATGTGTACGCCTTGTCCTTAGACCTAAGATTGTCGCATGTACTTGAGATGTGAATTGACCTACTTAGGGGCTATCAAACGCTACTCCGTAACTGGGTAGTTATAAAGGTAGTTTTCGGGTTTGTCATGAAGCATGCTGCGAGGCATGGTCAGTCAAGATGGGATTTGCCCCTCTCTACCTGAGAGAGATATCTCTGGGCCCCTCGAGTGATCGGATCCAGAAATACATGGCCATACTACTTAAGGTTAAGAGTTAACCTAGTAAGGGATTCCGGATCACAAGATCAAGAAAGAGTGGTCAGCTTGGAGCTCGACCGAATATCGTGAGGCAAAGGGATTGGCATGTACATAACGTTGTGTTGGTTCGTCCGATATGATCTTTGTGTACGTTTAGGAGTTGGGACGTCTTGCTAGAGGCCGCTACCAACTATTGACCAAGTATGTATACTTGTGTCATGTCTAAACATATGTGAACCTAGAGGGTCACACACTTAAGGGGCTGAAGCTTAATTCGGATTAGATCCGAATTAGAGTGGGCATTGAGTCCTAATGGGCCTCTATTAGTAGAAGCCCATTGTAAGGACGTCTATAAAAGGAGGGCAATGGCGCACAGGTTTGGGGGTAGTTTTTTCGTGACATCCTCAAACCCTGGCCGCCACCTCTCCCACACCCTAGTCGCTCGCGCGGATCTAGCAGTCCGGCGTGCGTCGCTTCATCCCGTACGTGTGGATACCTTTGGAGGCTCTGCATCTGTAGCGTTTGGACGAACCGCAAGAGGGGAGCTGTACGTGGGACGCCGCAACGAGGACGAGGAAGTAGTACGACTACTCGCCTGACGACGTCTTGCATCAACTTAGTACGACTACTCGCTTACGACGTCTTTGCATCAGTTTCCGCACCTGCGCGTCTAGTGGTAAGACCGTGATCTATAACTGCAGTGATCTTGGTTTACGGGTAGAATTTTTATTAATTTGCGCTAGTGTAGCCTACCCTTAACCCTTCACCATGGAGGTCCTGCTTTGGCTCTAATCTTCCTCTTCCTTTCGTTTTCTTCTTTGAGTCTCTTACACATGGGACCCACCTTGTCATTCACTCCTTCCTCTCTCCTTTCATCTCTCTCACCTCCATGTGGAGCCCTCAAGGTCAGCCACTCTTTTGCCCTCTCTGTAAAAGAAAAGCCAGCATAGTAATTCTAGGAATATTCTATTCCTTTTTTCTGATTTTTATCATTTCATGTGGTTGAAAACTTTGGACGTTCGTTCTCCTTCATACAAACTCCGATTCCGTCGATTCTTGTTCCTAAATTCATCTAAAGGTGATATCTTTCTTTTGGTTCTAATTTTATTATTTTTTTTGATTTTATTTGGATTTATCTTTATTCGGCTCGTTTTTCGCGTGTAGATTTTAACAACTTCGGATAGTCAATTTTCGACGTCGTTTCAGACTAACAACTATTTGAGCAAGCCAAGTTACATATTTTGATTATATTTGATCCCAGTATTTCAAATTATTTAAATTATATTTTAAATTATTATTGTATGCTTACTTTTATTCAAAGTAATTTAAATTCCTATCTTTAAATTATAGTTACATCCCAAACACTTGTATAGCCCATTTATTGTCAAGATAGGTAGCTTGGAGAATCATTCCAAGTGTGATATATTTTGGAGTTAGAAATTGAAAAGATTTGATTGATTGTTGGATATTGGATTATTAAAAATACTTTATTGTTGGATGTTGTATTATAGGAATAGATTATTGTTGGATATTGGATTGCTGGATGTGGGATTATATGAATAGATTATTGTTAGATATTGGATTGATAGATGTTGGATTATAGGAATATATTATTGTTGGATATTGAATTGTTGGATGTGGGATTATAGGAATAGATTATTGTCGAATATTAGATTGTGGGATGTTGGATTATAGGAATAGATTATTAATGGATATTGGATTATAGGAATAGATTATTAATGGATATTGGATTGATGGATATTGAATTATAGAAATATATTATTAATAAATATTGGATTTTTGGATATTGGATTGTTGGTTATTGGGTTATAGAAATAGATTATTATTGGATATTGGATTGTTAGATATTGGATTATAGAATTAGATTATTGTTGGATATTGGATTATTGGATGTTGGGTTATAGAATTAGATTATTGTTGCGTATTGAATTGTTGGATGTTGGATTATTATTCTAATATTAATGGTTGACTTACTGATCTTGAGTTGACAATTCTTGAACATAAACCCCTCACCGTTTGTCGCTATAGATAAAATTCTAGTTAATAGGATAGTATTGACAAGATGATTTTGTTGAAAAACTTTATACTTTGTCAAAGTTTAGACCAAAAATATTGAATTTGGAGAGTTTCAGCCAAATGTTCAATTATGATTTAAAATGAGACTATGGTATTATTTTTACCATAGAGGTTTTAGCAAATGATTTAACTTGAAAAATAAATAAACGTTGGTTTAGACTTGAACGAAATGGATGTTTGGATAGTGCAACTTGATGCACAGGGCCGATTCATTTCTATGATCGAGACCAGAGTTTTACTGGAAAGTCACCCAAGTTAGTTAAAGACCGATCTTCGAGCAACATCTTGCTAAGATCCACCGTACTACCACATATCGGGAATGGGACATACTATGCTAAATAATTTGCAACGTTCTAGCATTATGACCGCATGCTATTTTTAGGTTTGTGCAGATGATGGTAAATGATGTCCATGTCTATTGGGGCTTGCTTCGGGCGATGGTAACAGGCATCCATGTCCGGATAATTTTTCCCCGCAACGGTAGGCTCTTGGTTGATGATAAATGACGTCCATGACTTGGGGTTAAGCTCATCGGGAGGGTTGGTGTTAGAGCGTAGTATTGTAAAGGCCTTATGATAGTCACTTAGTCGCACACCTATGGAAGTGTGTCAGATGGATATTATAAGGTGATTATCTCTTATGGGTAAAGTTGTACAATCTCTGCAGAGTGTAAAACTATTTAAATAGCCGTATCTACGGTCATGGACATGCTAAGCAAAGCCACTCAAAGTTAGACTTTAGTTTTTATTTCAAAAGAGTTTATTAAATGTTTTTGGATAGTTTATCCAATTGAAAAATTGGGCGATTTGCCATATGATAGGAGGGTATCCTTCACCTATTTTTGTATGGAGGTTATCTTACTATAAAATTTGAGAATTTGATAAATGAATTTTAGTTATGAAATAACTGCTTTGGAACTTAGTACAGATATTTGAAAAGAAAATATTGCTTTATTCAAATTCAACCACATAAGCCTTCTTTTGATATATCCCTGCATGCATTATAATTCTGTTATTGGGTGTAACTTGCGGAGTACATTTTTTGTACTCACCCTTGCTTAATAAAATGTTATTCAGAGGAGAAGGATCTTGCAGCTGCTGAAGATATCGATGACTAGGTCGCTACCCTAGTCGATTACCTATGGTAGATTAGCTAGGCTCTACTACTTTTTATTCGTCTTCCGATGTTTTCTTTATTATTAGCTCGTAAGACTTTCTTGTATTAAACTCTGATTATTGATAAAGTTGTGTGAATTATGGATGTTATCATATTTGTTTACTATGAGTTAGCTACTAATTATGAGACTAGTTGGAATACACAGAGGATTTGAGGGTGTTACTCCTGGGTTCAACAAACATGGTATCAGAGTCAGGTTGACTGTAGGTCGTGACCTAGTTAGAATGGCCGTTAGTTGAAAGACTTCAAAACTTATTTTACATAACACGAAAAATAAATTGTTCTCTCATCTTTGTCATCTTTCTATCCTTACCTTCTTCATAACAATTATTTCTTACCTAATTCTCTCTTCACTATTTTTCAATGCTAAATGGGTCATCTTTCCTTTGAAAATTTCTATAGATGATCAACACGATTCTTACCATTACGTTCAAGATCACAAGATATGAAGCTGGCAAGAGAGCATCGTCATACAAGAATCATCGAAGACCGTGAACCGAAGATCGCGATGTCAGCAAAGCCATATAGTCTAAGTTTGCCAAGACTCGTTCTGTGTATTGAGCCATTTTACCAGCTTATGAGTATCGATCGAGTAGAACGCTGTATTGTTTCTTAACTTGTATAGTATATTTTATTTTGGTACATCGTACATAAATATTTTGATCTTGTGTACAACGTTTGCTTAAGTGGTTAGATTTGTCTCTTCATAGCTTTCTTTATCATCCTTTGTTTTTTCCTCTTCCCTAACAATCTATTGGACAACTCAAACCTAACGATGCACATATGCGACTTCAAGGACAAATTGATGTTTCAAAATTTCAAATGACTCAAGACACCCAACCTCGGGGGTAAATACGGAATGGGTGCTGCAGGAAGCCGCGGAAACTCCCTACGGGTGGCTTTCGGCTTCGGTATGTTGTAACACAAAGTGGCTTCGGAGAAAAGCGACCGCAAAAAGCTAGATATTTGAAATAACTTCTGACTTTTTTGAGCGAAAAACCAAAATCGAAACCGTTCCAAACATAACAAAAGTTGCTAGCCATTTCTCCTGTTGTAAAAGCATCTGTTTAACGTAAGACCCTCTAAAGTTGTGGGCTCAGCCTCTATTTTCAGGAGCCGACACGCCAGCAGTGGGCCCCACGTGCCAAAGTCAGAGATTTGTTTTCAAACGACCCACGTGTAGTGTGGGCCCATTAGAGCCCACGTACCTGCAACTCTAAGGCCGGGCCTGGCAACGATATCTCCCCAGCCTCCTTCACCTGCCAATGGCCCCACGTTGGGACCATAATCTCCATGGCACAAAAGAGAGATTTTAAATATTACCATCTGGACTTTTTATTAATTAATTATTTTTAAATTTTATTTTAAAATTAATCACCGCAAACTTTATTTCTAATTCTGACTTTTTGATCACGCCACCACACACGACGTGACAAAACAACACTGTCACGTCAGGTCGTATCTGGGCAAACTCTTATCACGCCACCGCCACTACCCATAACGTGACAGTGTTATTTGGTTACACCACCACCAGTAGCGTGACAAAAAGTGTTATTTTAACGAACTTGTCCTATGCCGTGATAATACCATTTTATCACACCATGAATAGTGGCGTGACCTAAGGAGTCAGAATTGAAAATAAAATTTACGGAGGTTAACTTTAAAATAAAAATTAAAAAAGGTTAATTAATAATAAAACAAGTTCTACCATCTGCTCCACCTTGGAAATACAAAAGACCTTTTCATTATAAATGAAGCATGTTTTCATGATTCCTGCCTCTAGTTTCCAACTCAACCTCGACTATTTAGAACCCGTTTGAAATACAGGAATTTCAAAGCAAACAGTTCATTTCCAACCAAAATGTGAGAAATTCTGGTGTTCCAAACACCGTGGATCCGTAAGCTCATCATTCTTTGGGCTCTTTCTTCTACTGAAGCACTAAAGCTGAAATCGAAGCTCGGCTACTAACCTTACACAACCTATTCGATCTTGAACATCCTTGCAAGCCAAAAACGCTGTGCAGATGTCTCTGGTAACCGCAGCATGAACGGCTGACAAGGATCTGGGACTGAGACATCCAAGGTTGCGTTGCATATTTGCATACCAAAAGTGGCCATTGTTGCCACCAGCGAAGTATACCTGACCTGCCAACTATCGGTCGGTATGGTTAGTATGTACCATTTCACCACCTAAAATAATACAAAGTAGACCTACGTTTCATACTAACCTCAATACCGGCTCGATACCGGTCATACCGGCTTCGATACCGGACAATGCTGGTTATACCGATGAAATTGAAAATACTCTCTATTGAATTCATTGAAGTATATGTTATATTTGATCCTACCTAATTTTACAGTAATTTACCAGTGAAGTTTAGTGTACATACAATTAAGCGTATATATACTTATAAGTATATATTATTATATTAAACGCTATAACGGTACACCAGTATAGACTAATACCGGAACGTACCATTCTAAAACACAAACCGGTATAGCCTTAGAAATGGTACTACAAGTGTGCAACTTGCCCAATGGCCATCCACTGATTTTGGCAGTGGGTGGGCCCATCCACTCATCTGGGAGTGGGGTGGGGGGGAGGGGAGGGGGGCGCGCTCCAGCTGAGATTGGCCGCTGAGCCTCATGGAAATCGACAGCACGGAGCAAACACAGCAAATAAGCAACTGACACCTTTGTGAATTGCATATCATGGATTAGGGAATCTAGCATCCATCTTCGACTCAGCCTGCCATGTGCCGGTAGTGGTAGCCTCCTTTATGAAGATGTGCACATTTCGATTTAACCATCTATTTACTTCAAGGAAATAGTTTCCCGTAAAAAGCTTAAAAGAAACAGCATTGTTTGAGCAAATGCCAGAATGGTTGCTTTGTGATACCTATGATTCTAAGAGGCTAAGAGGTTGTGTGATATATCTTGGGTTAGTGCATACCAATTCCATCTATCATCCCTACACTACAAATGAAAATAGAGGCGTGCACATCTAGTTGACACCTCAAGGACCAATGTACCGTAAAGCAAATCCAATCCTTCTTTTCAAATGAGCAAATGAGCTCGGGTGTTGATATATTTTATTTTAAAAAAAACATTTATAGATATTCTCCTACCATCGAAAATTTACCTTTTATTTCCATGGAAAAGATGTATACTCCCTAGACAGCTCATTACGTGTGTTCTCAAGAAAGAACGGAAAAAGAAAAGCCAGGTATTATCACTGGTGGCAGCAGACATACCCCTGCAACCAAAGATCAGATAGGCATAGGATGTCATTTTTGCCATGAACTGTGTAGAATATAATTCAGAGAAAATTGCATTGTATCTACAATGATTTTTAAGTTCCTGCAATACCTACATGTACTTCAAGAAGCGACAATTGACTTGTAGCATGACTTCAAATTTAATACCATATGATCCCAAAATCTCAAGTGGTAAACAATATTTCACGTGCCAAATTTTAAAAAACACAATAACTGCCAATTTTGAAATGGTTGGTGGAACAGGTGAAGTAGATAATTGATATTACGGGTTCCAGAATTCAACATATTAGCCTATTGAAATGTGCCCTTTAATATGTATTGATGTACAAATATGCTCGTGGATGATAATATTTATAAAAACCAGTTTGTTGGTTGTACCTAGCTTTGCTAATACTGGCATACGCTTTTTAAAATAAAAACAAGCACTGGTATACGTTGTTTCATGGAGCTGACTAATTTTCTCTAACTTTTGGAGAAACAGAGCAGGCTAGTTGGTTATTTCTAATTAGGTGCATTTAATACAAGCAATAGATTTATGGTTGATTTATATGATCATACATATTTGGAATCCCTAATCACGGTTGATTTATCATGAAAGTAAGAATTGTAGGATAGAGAACATACCTGAATGGCATATATGACAGAAATGATACCAGATCCAACAAAATCTTTTGTCAAAACTAAGCATTTACCCATATGTTGAATTTACGCAAACACATGCTTAGGAGATGAATACACCAGACAAGTCGCATGACTAAATGCCAATAATTTTAGCAAACAGATCATAGAACATATGACTAGCAGGACCTGAATCGAATTTACGCAAACTTATCCCTAGTAAAGGTAAATACTTAGTTTGCCGGTCCCCTCTTGTCCACTTTGCTTTACAAGGTGTGGACACTCTTTGTTTCCTCCGTTTTATGGAGTTCCCAGTTATCCACAGAACTGTTGCGTACACTTAGCCGTTTTCTAATCTCCATACGTGTAAAGAGCAGATATGACAGAACATTCAGTTTGTTTCATACATTCGTTCACGTTGCCTTCAAACAGATATGATCAGATACGGGAAACAACGAGGACCCAAGGATTCCTTTGGTAAACTCTTAGCAACTTGGGGGTGGGCGGACATAGCATTTTGGGGGAGGGTGGAGAAACCTCAGGATGGGAAACATGCAAGAATAATTGGATAACTAGCTAGGGTGGCGATTCCATGTGGGGCAAAGGGATTCTACATTATCAAGCGAAAGCTCGTGGTCACTAAAAAAAGGAAAAATGCTTAGGTGATCCATGCCCATTCGTTTGAGCTAACCACAAAATATTGAAAAGGAAAATTCTATCACTGTAGTATCAACATGTCTAAAAATGGCCAGACAGAAGGATTCTCACCGATATATATGTTCTGCGAAAATAGATGTGCGACAAGCATCTGGGAAGAATCTTTATCTGATATGCTCAACAGGATCCTTGCCAGTCACAAATCCGAAAGCACAGAGTGTTTGCCTTTGCTGATCATGCCCAAGACAAACAGGAATTTCTGCACACAAAATCGAATTTGAGGGATCAAGTGGGCCTGCCCAACAGCAATCAGGTTCGCCACTTGGCATCAATTTTGTTACTACCATCTGACCTGATCAGAAGTTCAATCCTTCTGAGATCCACATCAGATCCACAAGATAAAAACCCCATCTCTGTTCACTGCACCTGTTTGATCTTTGCCATGTCACTGTTCTCCTGGGCAAGGTGTAGTGAATGGTATGTACCATGATAGACTGAGTCTACTGAACGAACCCTTCTTTTTCGCCTGCCTCCATTCACTTGCTGACAGATGTCGCACCAAGCTTAAAAAAGAAGACAGCAAGCAAGAACATCATGTTCTGGAATGGAACACTTCCACCGCTGCAATATGCCTTCATCCAAATTTTGCAAGCAACCTGTCCTCACCGGGTTCTAGCCTACCAAACAGTGCCCAAGACCAGTTTGACCACGCCACTTCCTGCACCAGTCCACATACATACCCTTCAGGTTCTCCTTTAAATCTCCTTCTCTCCCTCCATCTCCACTCCCATCCCTCTGCTCTTGCATCAAACCACTACCCTACTACACACCTTTCTTGTTTCTCCTCAAACCATCACCGCCCGAACTCGTTGTTTCTTGACCTATACAAGAGCTAGCCATGAAGCCATCGCTCTTGCAATACCTGAAGCTGTTCCTGTTACTGGCCCTTGATGGAGTTACCAGCACGCATGTGCCTAAACAAGACGTGCCTGCATCCCTGGTGGCACTCCCCCTCGACGGCCATTTCAGCTTCCACGGCTTGTCTGCTGCTGCACGGGACTTTGGCAACCTCTCTAGCTTCCCACCAGTCGCCGTGCTTCACCCAGGCTCGGTGGCTGACATTGCAGCAACCTTGAGGCATGTGGTCTTGATGGGTGAGCACTCCGCACTCACGGTGGCAGCCCGTGGGCATGGGCACTCGCTCTATGGGCAGTCCCAGGCTGCTGGGGGGATTGTCATCAGAATGGAATCCCTCCAGAGTGTCAGAATGCGGGTGCACTCTGGTGCATCGCCCTATGTCGATGCCTCGGGTGGAGACCTCTGGATAAATGTCTTGCATGAGACGTTGAAGTATGGGTTGGCGCCAAAGTCATGGACAGACTACCTCCACCTCACAGTTGGGGGCACACTGTCGAATGCGGGTGTCAGCGGGCAGACGTTCCGGCATGGCCCACAGATCAGCAATGTCAACGAGCTGGAGATTGTGACTGGTATCACACGGACCTATATATCACGACGATTTGAACAAATAAGAGATTAAATAATGTAGCTAACTTTGTATGATGACTGTCAAATGCAGGAAGAGGTGACGTTGCGACTTGCTCACCTGAACAGAATTCTGATCTCTTCCATGCTGCTCTTGGTGGCCTAGGTCAGTTTGGTGTCATCACCAGAGCCAGGATTGCTCTCGAGCCTGCTCCACAAATGGTAAACCGAAACAACTCATTTGTGTCAACTTGATGATAGTAACATTTCAGTAGCACTCATGAGTTAATTGGATGTACAACAGGTAAGGTGGATAAGAGTTCTCTACTTAGATTTTGCAATCTTCACGGAGGACCAGGAGATGCTTATTTCAGCAGAGAAGACCTTTGACTACATTGAGGGCTTCGTCATCATAAACAGGACAGGAATCCTGAACAACTGGAGGTCATCGTTCAATCCACAGGACCCAGTGCGCGCTAGCCAATTCGAATCAGATGGAAAAGTGCTCTTCTGCCTCGAGATGACAAAGAACTTCAACCCTGAAGAGGCTGACATCATGGAACAGGTGAGCCAACCATTTATCCTTGTGTTACTAAAGATGTTTACATATCAAGTAATATCAGGTAGTCTGAGTGGTTGAATTCTATATGTATACGTGCTTACAGGAGGTCAACGCACTACTGTCTCAACTTAGATACATACCTCCATACTTGTTCCACACAGATGTCACCTACATGGAGTTCTTGAATAGGGTGCACTCCTCTGAGATGAAGCTGAGAGCTAAGGGCATGTGGGAAGTCCCGCACCCATGGCTTAATCTCCTCATCCCAAGAAGCACGATACACAAATTCGCGAGGGAGGTCTTCGGCAAAATCCTGAAAGACAGTAGCAATGGTCCCATATTGCTCTACCCAGTGAACAAGTCCAGGTAAAGTAGCTTCATCTCTGAAATCACAAACCCCATGGAGATACATCATGTTGTAGTTTTGCTAAGTAAATGACACATATTGTTTCATGCAGATGGGACAACAGGACGTCAGTAGTCATACCAGATGAGGGGGTTTTCTACCTGGTGGGATTCCTATCATCGGCACTGGGCCCCCACACCGTCGAACATACACTGAACCTGAACAGCCAGATAATAGAGTTCTCTGACAAAGCAGGAATTGGGGTGAAGCAATATCTGCCAAACTACACCACAGAACAGGGATGGAAGGTCCACTTTGGGGCAAGGTGGGACACATTTCAACAGAGGAAAAACACCTATGACCCCCTGGCCATCCTAGCTCCAGGACAGAGAATATTTAAGAAGGCACCAGCATCACTACCCTTGTCCTCATAACGGTATCTACTGTAAAAATGTTTTTGCGTAGCATATGTTAGTACAGAACTATAGGTAAAAGTTCTTTTGCAAAAGGCAACGAACTGTAGCACGAAGGACATAGTGCACTGACTAGTGACTAGTAGTGGTGACGCACTCGGAAAACACTTTTAGCAAGGAGATCAAAGAAGAGCAGCATTACCTTACCTTTGAGCTGTGTCTGATGCTCTTTGGAAGCAATCATTTGATGATTATATCAGTCCAAGATACATGAGAATTCCAGCTGTTGTTACAGCACAAAGATAAGCCGTGAGATGATGAACTGAACCACTAACCAGTGGAACTCATGCTGATTATTGTGTTAATTGATGACAGTAGCAAAATGCAGCTCCCAGGTGGACCGGCGATTAACAAAGAAAGGTGTCTGACTTACGAAAGATACATGTATACATGCAGAAAGATGAAAAAACTACCCTGCATTCATGCAAAAAGCCATAAACTTTTAAAAAAAAGGATACGTCTATATAATCTGAATCTTACTGAAATTCCCCTGCAACCACAAGCTAACAAATCAGGTACCAAAGGTGAATGACATGCAACATATAATTACTTGAGCAAAATAATACCAAACGTATATCTCGACCCTAACGAACAGGGAGCAATCCATGATTTAGAGACACATGTTGAGGAAGAGGAACAACAGAAGACAGAAAGAAATCACATCTGAACAGTAACAGGTTGATCAAAAAAAAATCAAAGCCTAAGCATATTTTCAATCTTTGGAGGCAAAAGATAACTTTTGTTTACTGTATGTAGGAATTCATCGCAGTGGCACAATAAGTACCAGAATAAAGTAGAAAGCATACTACCTTTTAGTGGGATGTGACTGTGTATTAAGTGCTAAACATGAAGTGTTCAAGATACAAATGTAACCTGAAAAACAATAAATAAAATTGACAACGGTATTTGGGATTGGAAGGGCCTTCACTGGTCCTAGCAAACTTGGCAGCAATCCAGTCAAAGTTTTTTTTGTCGAATCTTGTACATGTCTTCATTACAAAAGTTACTTTAGTCTGTTTTTCTCATCCCTGATTGACACTGTAACATAACATGACTCAAAGATCATCCAAATAAATCTAAATGTTCCACCTTAAAATATATTATCATCAGCATTAGCATGTCACACTTTCCATTATAGCACGCACCTATGGAAGTTAGCAAGATCAGCAGGAGAAGACACCTTTGTCGATTTTCAAACTAGGACTAACTACCATCTGAAAGTGAGAGAACGCCTGACTCACCAACATCCAAATCAAGTGAAACAATGAGAAAACCCACACTAAGATTGGCTTCTTCAAAGGAAAAAGTAGAATATGTTATATGTGTATTGTACAAGGGGCTCTTTGCATATGTAACACCATGTACTTGTATATATATTAGCTCATTGGCCTCATATTGAATACAAGCGCTATTCATAACATGGTATCAGAGCCAGATTAGAGTTAGGGTCTTACCGTTGCCACCGCCGGTCTTTCTACCGAACGCCACTGCCGCCCTTCCCGTGTCCTCTGGACGTCGCTTGTCGCCGGTCAGCTCTCGCCGCTATTGGTCTCCTCTGGGCAACAACCTCGCCGCCGCCGCCCCGTCGCGCTCGTGCCTCCTCGGGCGTTCGCCTACTTCTGCTTTGGCACGCCTCCGGCCAATCGCGCCGCACTGTGGCCAGCGAGCACGCGCCGCCGAGATCCAACCGCCTCCACCCCAAGAAGCCGGACCCGCCTCTCCGCCCGGATCAATTTCTCCACCACCGGATTCGGCGCCTCCTCCGCCATCGCGTCTCCCGCCTCGATCCGTGGCGGGCTCTTCCCTCGCCGGATCCAGCTCCGCGTTGGATCCTGTCGCCACTCGGCCTTCTTAGCCACCGCCGCCGGATCCGGCTGCCGCGCCCTCGCGTCGCGGGCTCGTGCTTCTCTCCGCTTTGTGGCCGCTCGTTGTCTTGGGAAGTCGCCGCCGCCGGGGGGGAGTCGCCGCCACCAGGGGGAGCCGCCGTCGCCGGGGAGGAACCCTAGTTCCCCCGTGGGGGGTGCCTCCTCAGTCGAAGCCTTCGGTCGAAGGCCCTTTAAGCCGACCCGTGTAGGCAAGGAAAAATACGTTGTTCTAACTGCCGCGCCGTCTAGCGCCAACTGTTAGACTTCATTGTCATTGGTCGCCACGCCGTCCAGCGCCGCCTACCAATGGGCATTGTTTATGTTCCTCGCTACCCGGTGATCTTCGATGGTCTCAATTATCGGGACTAGTTTCAGTACATGCGTCTTCACATGCGTGGTCAGCGCCTTTGGGAGTTTCTTACCGGCGAGTTGCCTTGTCCGCCTCACCCTACTCCGCCTGCTGAGCCTGTGCTTCCGAAGACTACTTCCGAAGACGCTCGTAAGGAGGCAGCTAAGCTTTTGAGGATGCTATGGAGACTTTTCAGACTCAGTATGCTGCCTACAAGACATGAATTGATGAGAATGCTCGTGCCTCTGCTATTCTAGTTGCTAGCATGGAGGTGAAATTCACTGGGGATGTGGTTGGTTTGGCTTTAGTACAGTTGATATGGACGCATCTGCGCAACCGCTATGAGCCGTCTGGTGATTCCTTATATCTTTCTGTTGTGCGTCAGGAGCAGTCATTACAGCAGGGAGATGCCACTGTGGACGAGTTCTATGCTTAATTGTCTGTGGTATGACGTCAGATTGACTCTTTGGGACTGGATGTTTGCCACACTTGTCAGTGCTGTCAGTGTCAACAATCTCAACTGGAGCTTCGTCGCATCTATGATTTCTTTTCTCGTCTTCGGGCTGAGTATGAGCAGACTCGTGCTCAGTTGCTGACACGACACCCTCGTGTGACTTTGTTAGAGGCCCTTGCAGTTATTCGTGCTGAGGAGATTCGCCTTCGTGTTGCGGGTCTACTGCCGCTCCAGTCGTCGCTTTCGGTTCTGGCAGCTCTTCCAGCTTCTACACCTGCTACAGCTACTCCATCACCGGTTGTGCCTTCACTAGTGACAGCTGCTGTTGGAAGGGGACTACATTGCGCTTACTGCAACAAGGATGGGCATGTACAACAGATCTGCTACAAGAAGAAGAAGGATTTACGTCGTGGTGACCGTCCTCCACAGGGAACTGGTGGTTCATCTTCTCAGAGGAGACCTGGTGCTTCTGATTCTCAGGAGTTTCTCACACTACTGCGTTGCATGGCTACTTTTGCACCATCCGGGTCTGCTAGTTCTGCTGCACAGTCTTCTAGTGAGAGACCACCTTCTACTTCTTTCTCAGATATATCACCTTGGATTCTTGACCCTGGAGCTTCTTTTCATATGACATCTGATTCCACAAGTCTCACTTCCATTCATTCTTTAGCTGCCCCTATCACTGTTCAGACAGCAGATGGTACCTCTCTTTCTGTCGCAGGACGAGGCACACTTTCAAATTCCTCTTTTCATGTTCCTGATGTTTCTCATGTTTCCAAACTAACCATGCAGCTTATATCTGCCGGTCAACTCAGTGATCATGGTTGTCGTGTTATTCTCGACTCTGATTTTTGTTGTGTTCGGGATAGACGCACGGGGACTCTGGTTGGTACTGGCCCTCGCTGCCATGACTCACAGCGTCTCTCTCTAGGAACTTGACTAGCTTCATCTTCCTTCTGCTGCCCCTGCCAGTCTTGTCTCCACCGACGCCACCGCTTCTGCTGCATCCTCCACTGCGTCTTTTGCTCAGTGGCATCATCATTTGGGACATCTTTGTGGGTCGCGTCTATCTTCTTTACTTCGTCGTAGTCTTTTAGGGTCTGTGTCTGGTGATGTTTCTCTACATTGTCAGGGTTGTAAGCTTGGTAAACAGCTTCAACTTCCTTATCCTTCCAGCAAGTCAGTGTCGCAGCGTCCTTTTGATCTTGTTCATTCTGATGTCTGGGGTCCGACTCCTTTTGTTTCGAAAGAAGGTCATCGATATTATATAATTTTTATTAATGATTTTTCTCATCACACATGGATATACTTTATGTCATCTCGTAGTGACGTTTTTTCCATCTACAAGACTTTTGCCACCATGATTTGTACTCAGTTTGATTCTCCTATTTGTGTCTTTCGTGCTGACTCTGCTGGGGAATACTTGTCAGGGGTCCTTCGTGGATTTCTCGCTGAGCAGGGCACTCTCTCAGTTTTCTTGTCCTAGTGCCTATGCACAGAATGGTGTCGCTAAACGAAAGCATCGTCGTCTTCTTGAGACAGCTCGTGCTCTTATACTTGCTTCTGCTGTCCCACCACACTTTTGGGCTGAAACTGTTTCTACTACCACCTTCCTGACTAATATTCAGCCTTCTCCTCTTCAGGGCGGGATCCCAGTTAAGCGTCTCTGTGGCAAGACTCCTGACTATTCTAGTCTTTGTCTCTTTGGGTGTGTGTGCTATATTCTTCTTGCCCCTCGTGAGCGCACCAAGCTGACCGCTCAGTCCGTAGAGTGCGTTTTTTTGGGATATAGCGCTGAGCATAAGGGATATCGTTGTTGTGATCATGTTGGCCGACGGATGCGGATTTCTCGGGATGTCACTTTTGATGAGTCTCGTTCTTTCTACCCTCGTCCATTTTCACCACTCCAGCATCTCTTGTTGAGCCGCTTTCTTTTCTGACTTTTCCTGTCACCCCCATAGTCACCACACCTCCATCACCACCTTTGGCCTCTTCGGTTCCTCCTTAACCATCTCCTTCGCCACCGCCACCCTCTCTAGAGGCTCCTCCCGGCCTTCGTCCTTCTTATCCTCTTTACTACACTCGTCGTCCGCGAGTTGAGGATTCTTATGATGCAACATCTTCTTCTGATGGTTCATCTTCTTCGGCCTCTCCTCGATATGCTCTTCGTGATCACCAGTCTATTCGGCTTCCTGCGCGCTTTTGTTTAGCGGCTTTGCCGAACCTACTTCTTATCGTGATGCTGTTGTTCATCAGGAGTGGCAGCATGTGATGGCAGAGGAAATTGCTGCCCTTGAGCGTACTGGCACGTGGGATCTTGTCCCTCTTCCCGCGCGTGTTACTCCTATCACGTGCAATTGGGTCTACAAGATTAAGACTCGCTCTGATGGTTCCCTTGAGCGCTACAAGGCTCGTCTTGTGGCACATGTTTTTCAGCAGGAGCATGGTCGTGATTATGATGAGACTTTTGCTCTCGTGGCTCACATGACCACTGTTCATACTCTTCTTGCTGTGGCATCTGTTCGGGCATGGTCCATCTCTCAGCTAGATGTCAAGAATGTCTTTCTCAATGGTAAGTTGCGTGAGGAGGTTTATAGGCAGCCACCACCTGGGTATTCTATTCCTGATGGTATGGTTTGTCGCCTTCGTCGATCTCTTTACGGCCTCAAGCAAGCTCCTCGTGCTTGGTTTGATCGTTTCCCCTCTGTTGTCACTGCAGCTGGTTTCTCTGCCAGTGCTCATGATCCTGCTCTTTTTATTCACACTTCGCCTCGTGGTCGGACGCTTCTCCTCTTATATGTTGATGATATAATCATTACTGGAGATGATTCTCAGTACATCACTTTTGTCAATGAGCGTCTTAATGAGTAGTTTCTCATGTCTGATCTGAGTCCTATTCGCTACTTTCTTGGGATTGAGGTTATTTCTACGCCTGAGGGTTTTTATCTGTCCCAAGAAAAGTATATTCAGGACCTTCTTGATCGTGCTTCTCTTATGGATCAGCACACCGCTGACACTCCCATGGAGCTTAATGTTCATCCTCGGTCCACTGATGGTGAGCTTCTTACTAATCCTACTCGATATCGTCATCTTGTTGGGAGTCTTGTTTATCTGGGTGTCACTCGTCCTGACATTTCGTACCCTGTGCAAATCTTGAGTCAGTTTGTTTCTGCTCCCACTCAGGTCCACTATAGTCATCTTCTTCGTGTTCTACGATATCTTCGTGGAACCATCACTCGTCGTCTGTTTTTCCCTTGTTCCAGCTCTTTACAGCTCTAGGCATATTCTGATGCTACCTGGGCTAGTAATCACTCTGATCGCCGGTCTCTTTCTGCCTATTATATTTTTCTTGGTGGTTCTCTCATTGCCTGGAAGACTAAGAAGCAGACAGCAGTTTCTCGTTCGAGTGCTGAGGCTGAGTTGCGAGCTATGGCCTTGTTGACTACGGAGGTTACTTGGCTACGGTGGTTACTTGAGGATTTTGGTGTTTCTGTTTCGGCACCCACTCCTCTTTCGTCTGAGAGTACAGTGGCTATTAGCATTGCTACAAATCCGGCAAAGCATGAGCTTACAAAGCATATTGGTGTTGATGCTTCCTACATACGGACCCAGGTGCAGGATCAGATTGTTGTTTTTCAGTATGTGCCTTCGAAACTTCAGTTGGTAGACTTCTTCACAAAGGCGCAGACTAGGGCTCAGCACAGCTTCTATCTCTCCAAACTTAATGTTGTTGATCCACCGTAAGTTTGAGGGGGTGTTAAATGTATATTATACAAGGGGCTCTTTGCATATGTAACATCCATGTACTTGTATATATATTGGCTCATTGGCCTCATATTGAATACAAACGTTATTCATAACAGAATCATCCACACATTAATTATCTACTTGACAAAATTACTCGTGAACGAGGGTATTGAATGTATCCACTGAATTCAACCCACCACCACAAGTGTTATATATATAGCTACTGTTCAAATCTACATATGAACCGGCTGGTTTTCCGTGTAAGTTCTTCTTGGTACTGTATTTGGATTTCATATTTCATTTATAATTTCACTAAATCCTCTCATTTCTATGCCAAGAAACATAATGAAAGTAACAGATAGCAGTTAACAAGTACAACATGCAAAAGGCATAAATAGATATCTATTTTCACTAGTTGTTCTCCAAGCAGTTGATCAACGGGTTCCTCCAAGCAGGACTGCCTATAATGCCTCATTTTAATCATCTGGTTCCTCCAAACATATGATGCTAAAAAAGAAAGTTCAATGGCATGCACTTCATTTAAATTTTCCCACTTTTTTCCATGGGCCTGCCATTCCCAGAACTTCCAGTAAATTCCCAAGACATGTGCTTCTATAATCTATACTATTCCAAATAATAGCATAAACACTAAGACAATTATAGTTAGATCAACCAAAATGCCTATTAAAACTTAAAACTAGTGTCGGCAAATTATCTAACAAAAACTACTTCAAATTTCATGCTTGCTTTTACTATTAATAGTATCAAAGCACAACCCTGGTATGTATGTTGACACCCAGTGCAACTTCATGCCATTTCATTTTGATAAGGTAAATCACCAGAAGGAAAAAAAGATTAACATATTGCTCTTTATTCAATTATTATTTTCTCTGTATGGCTTCCTACCTTCTGCATTCCATATTGCACTTACCAGCTGGGGTGCATCAAGTATGTAACCTTAGTTATGTATTAAATCTTAACTTAGTGGTAGGTTTACAAAGGTTCCACACCTTGCAGACAAAATCAGAAACTAAACACAGGAATAGAAGTAACATTTCATATGTTTTCAGTATGCTCTAATCATATATCATTGAGGAAGTAGTAGTAATTCCATAACATCTCATCAGATGGGCAAAAGAGTACTTCACAAAAAAACAAAAGTTGATTGGATACCAAAAAAGTGGCCCGGGGCCGGAACTACTATTGGTGATTGACCTTATTTCAACTAGCCAATGGAACGTCTAATTCACCCTATCCATTATAGCAGCAACTAAAAGGTGACATCAAACATCAAACATCAAAAAGAGTACCCTCATCAAGCATGCTGATGGGCAAACATCATGAAAGGTTTTGAAATGTGTTTGATTTTGGGTTATATCTACAGATGAGGCCACAAAAAAGTAGTTTGTCATATCAGTGCTCTGCAGTATGTGGTCTCAAAACTCCAGACAAAGAATAATTATATCCACTTAGGATGTTGACCAATCCACCTCGAACTCATGCACCAGCATTACTCAGTCTTTGCAGTACAGTTGTTGTGGGACTGCCAGTTTGGATAATAATAGCTGCCTAAAGAAGCACATGGCAAACTGCAAAATTTGCTGCTGACGATCAGAGCATAAGAAATAGTAGTCAAGTAAGAAGTTAGGTAAACGTCACCACTTGGGAATTATGAGAAACACTAATTGAAGCTACAGAAAGTTTCAATCTAAAAGGGGGACAACTGACAGCTATAAATTTTGGTAATAAATACAAAGTTAGCATTTGTTTGACAAATGCGTACTGCTTGTTTATGCACTCACTGTATGGGTGAACCTAAACATTTTTTTACCGTAACAATATGAGTCCTCGTTAACTTACTGATTAGTTTTTTTTTTCCAAAGGAGCAATTACCCCAGGTATTAGGTAATACATGTGACTGTATCGGGGCAATCGACATTTAGGATTGAAAATGCAGGTACCATGTCAAGATAAAGGGAGAAAAATAGAAAATGTGCATATCTTCTAAACAAAACAAGGTAATTAAAGCCACTGCGGTCAGAATTGAAAATCTTTCTTCGATCAGTATTTGTCAGTTGTCACCGTTTATCAAATTCAATTTTTGTGGCATATGGCAATGGGTTTGATTCTTGCTCATTGCAACAAAAACAGGGATATATTTGAAATAGTCAGTAGAGTGCCCTTGAGTAAAAACGGACATGAGTTCTGAATAATACATTGATAACTGCATGAAATCCCAATTACGCTTGAATTTGTTGGAATAAAACAGCTCGATAGTCGATAGTACAAACTGATGAGTAGATAGCCATAGATTGTTGATGAGTATAAAGATTGGAACCTTCTCAGGTCCAAAATAGACTAAAAAAAGTATACAGAATCCATCAATGTAGATCATACATCAGCGAGTAGGTAGGACAAGAAAGCAAAATAAAAGATTATGTGGTATGTCAGCCTATTAATCTACCAGTTTTGTAATATTAGAGCATCTCTAATAGGTGCTTAGAGGTGGTTTCTTGCCACGTTTCAGAGAGAATTTGTCAAAACTTAAGCATCAATATTTGGTGCTTGAGAGTTTGTGGGAGAATGTTGTTATGAATATTGTGTGTATATTCAAGAGGCCCAATGGGCAATATATATAGGTAATACAAAGAGGGTTATCATATACAGATAAGAAAATACAAAAGGAATCATATTCTGACACCCTCTCAAACTCATGGTGGATCATACACACTGAGTTTGGAGAGAAAATACAAATATTGTGCCCTAGTCTGTGGCTTCGTGAAGAAGTTAGCAACCTATAACTCTGATAGCACAAACTGTAAAGCAAATACCCCCTCCTGCACCTGTGAGTGAGTGTATGAAGCATTCACACCAATGTGCTTGGTGAGCTCATGCTTCACTGGGTCCTGGGCAATACTGATAGCACCTGTACTGTCAGACAAAAGAGTCGTAGGTCCCATCACAGGCACTCCAAAATCTGCGAGTAGCCACCTCAACCAAGTAACCTCTGCTGTCACTGCTGTCATAGCTCTCAACTTAGCCTCTGCACTCCAACGAGAAACTACAGTCTGCCTCTTAGTCTTCCAGACAATCAAGGAGGAGCCAAGAAAAATATAGTAAGCAGAAAGAAAACGACGATCAGAAGGATCACTAGCCCAGGTCGCATTGGAGTACGCCTGAAACGGTAGTGAGGTAGAGCTAGGAAAAAACCAACGACGAGGGATAGTCCCACGCAAGTAGCGAAGAACACGAAGAAGGTGACTATAGTGAAGATGGGTAGGACGAGCCATGAACTGACTAGAGATATGAACAGCATAAGCAATATCAGGACGAGTGTTCACAAGATACACCAAACTCCCAACAAGATGGCGATAGCGAGTAGGATCCTCAAGAAGATCATCATCAGTGGCATGAAGCTGTAGGGATAACTCCATAGTAGTCTCAACAGTACGAGTGTCAGTTTGACCAGACCGATCAAGAAAATCCTGGACATACTTCTACTGGGAAAGGTAGTAGCCCTCAGGCATGGAAGAGGCCTCAATCACAAGGAAGTACGTAAGAGAACTAAGATCGGTCATCAAAAACTGCTCACTGAGATGCTTCTTCACACACATGATGAATGAGGAATCATCACCGAAGACAAGCATATCATCAACGTACAGAAGAAGCAGTCCTACCCCGAGATGTAACATGGACAAAAAGAGCAGGATCACGGGAACTGACAGTGAAACCGACAACAGTAGTCACTGAGGTAAAACGCGCAAACCAGACATGAGGAGCCTGTTTGAGACCATAAAGAGCACAACGAAGACGACAGACGCACCTATCGGGAACAAAATACCCAAGTGGTGGCTAAATGTAGACCTACTCAAGCAAAACACCATTAAGAAAAAGCATTCTTAACATCCAGCTGAGAGATAGACCACCGGCGAATAGAAGCAACCACAACAAGAGTGCAAACAGTGGTCATATGGGCAACAGGGGCAAAAGTCTCATCGTAGTCACGACTGTACTACTATTGAAAGCTGAGAGCCACAAGACGAACCTTGTAGCGCTCGATAGTACCATCAGACTGGGTCTTAATCTTATACACCCACTTGCACGTGATCGGACGAGCATGCATAGGTGTCGGCACAATATCCCAAGTCTTCGTACGTCGAAGAGCATCAAACTCCTCTGCCATAGCGAGCTGCCACTCAGAATAAGGAGCAGCCTCACGATAAGAACTAGGCTTAGTGACAGAGAGAGCATCCGCTATCAGAGCAAATCCAAAACGATCAGGAGGTCGAAGGGATGTCCGGTCACGAAAGACGTAACGAGGAGCATCATCAGGAGGATCAGATGTGGGTGTCAACAAGATACCAGGAGAGGAGACAGGTGAAGGACGAGGACGTCTGGAATAGTGAATACCAGAGAAATGGACGGTGGTGCTGCAGGAACAAGAGGCGGTGCTGCAGGAGGCAGTACCGAAGGCGGAGGTACAGAAGGAACCACTTTAGACAGGCCAGGGGAAGATTGTGATAGTAAAGAAATGGGTGAATAGTCAGAAAGAGAACCATGAAATCGACTCAACGGTGGAAACAGGAGAAGTAGCCGAATCTCGATAGAAGAAAGGTCGAGATTCGTCAAAGACAACGTCTCGTGAAATACTGATCTATTGAGCAGAAGAATCTCAGCAGCGATAACCCTTATGCTCAGAACTATATTCAAGAAACACACACTCAACTGACTAGGCCGATAGTTTAGTGCGCTCACGAGGCTGCAACAGAACAAAATAAGTACAACCAAAAACATGAAGGTGAGTGTGCTGGGGGGGCTCGAGAGTAGAGACGCTCTGTAGGACTGACACCCTTAAGAGCAGCAGAATGCTGCATATTGATGAGATATGCAGCCGTAGAAAGAGCCTCAGCCCAGAACTATGGTGGAATGTGAGAGGCAAAGAGAAGAGTGCGGGCAGTCTCAATCAAATGACGATGTTTGTGCTCAGCAACCCCATTCTGAGCATTTGCGCCAGGACAAGAAGATTGGTAAAGAATTCCACCTTTCGTAAAGAAGGCATCGAAAAGCGCCGCGAGCGATTTCGCTAGCGTAATCACAACGAAAAGTATGGATGGCAGAATCAAACTGAGTACAAACCATCGTTGCAAAGCTACGATAGATCGCAAGAAACTAACCACGATTAGACATAGGGAAAATCCATGTAAAACGAGAATAATTATCAATGAAGATAACATAAGATTTATGTCCACCTTTAAAGATAACAGGTGCAGGTTCCCATACATTTGAATGAACTAAGTCAAAAGGACGAGAAGACAAGGACTTACTAGAATGATAAGGAAGTTGTAGCTGCTTGCCCAGCTTACAACCCTGACAAAACATAGACGTGTCAACAGTAACACGTCCAAAAACACCCTGAAAAACTAATGAAGACAGGCGGGACCCACATAAGTGACTTAAACGGTAATGCCACTGCGCAAAAACTTCATAAGTGATGGCAGTAGTGGCGGTGGAAATAGACGTAGAGGTGACAGGAGCAACTGAAGTGGACGAAAGGTGGAGACAATCAAGGATGTACAGACCCTGACGATCCCTACGGCGCCTCCAGTCCCAAGTACTGTCCCTGTCTGTCGATTCTGGATGAAACAAATGTGAGTCAAAACAAACCCTACAGCCAAGATCGGTGAGCTGACCCATCGAGAGAAGCTGCATGGTAAGCTGGGGAACATGGGAAATAGCTGGAATAGAAAAGTCAGAGGACAAAAGAGTGCCTAACAGCTGACAAACAGAGGAGTACCGTCAGCTGTTTGAACAGAGATAGGAAAAACAAGAGGTCCGACTGAAGTGAGGGATGTGGAGTCTGGCGTCATGTGGAAAGAGGCACTAGAATCCAGAACCCAAGAAGTCCTAGAGAAGACGTCTGAACTAGGTGGCGAGAACTCTTGAGCCGTGAGAGAGAGTCTGCTGAAATAGAACTCGACAGTAATCGCTAAATGAGTCACCTCGCTGTGAAGGTCCTCACGTGCTAGTCTGTCCACCCGTCGAGGAAGGGCCTCCCTGCCCCACTGGATCGTCCAGCCCTACGTAGGGGTGGAAAAAAAGCTCGAAACTCGTGAGCCAGCTCGGCTCGGTTCGACTCGGCTCGAACTCGGTCCCTTAACGAGCCGAGCCGAGCCGGCAATTTAGCTCGTTTTCTTAACGAGCCGAGCCGAGCTGGCTCGCGAGTTCCCCGTTAACTCGTTTAGCTCGTTCACTCACCAGACGTCCAGAGTTCCAAGCCATCTCGGTTGACCACTGGCGGCCATCGCCGCGATTCTAGCCCATCCATCGCCACTAGACTCAGCGCAACCCTAACTCCCTAAGTCTCTCATCCCTAATGCTCGGTAGCTCGGGGCTCGTGCACTTGGTCTTCCAGTTCCTTCCCTATTTCACCCACCCCCGCAGACCACCGCCCGCCCGTCCTGTTAGTGGCTTCAGAATGAATGATAGCTTTGCCTGTAATACATAGTGGCATAGGTTTAATGGCTTCAGAATGAATCAAGCATTCTGTTAGAGCCTTCAGAATGAATCAAGCATTTTCACATGCTATAAGCGGGTTAATTGCATAACAGAGATGGTGCATGGTGATGGTAGCATGATCGTTGATTAACAAAGATGGACTGCATGTATTTTTATTGATAACGAGCCTAACGAGTCGAGTTCGAGTTTTTAACGAGCCAAGCCTGGTATTTTGCTCGTTAGCTTAACGAGCCGAGCTCGTTTTCTTAACGAGCCTTAACGAGCCGAGCCGAGCTAGCTCGTTATCCACCCCTAGCCCCACATGCTTTGTTCTGCTTTTTTGCACCGCACAACGCTGATAGTCGTGCCCGAAGTTCTTGCAATAATTGCACTGAACTCCAGCTAGTGCAAAAACAGGAGCAGAAACAGACACCTGAAGAGGGACTATAGTCGAAGCAGAAACCGTCAGTGTAGTCGAAGAAGGGGTAGCAAGCATAGCCGGAACAAACTGTGCTGCTAATTCGCGACGAAGCTCCTCAGCACGAAGCGTCGAAAGAGCCTCGGTGACTGTCGGTCGTGGTGAGCAGCTTAGCAATTGAGCCCTGACATGCTCAAACTCTGGGCAAAGATGGCAGAGGCGGCGGCCACGACAACACGGCTGCGCCCTCGGACGGCCCAGTCTGGATCGGGGAACGGCGGTGCAGCCTCGGCTCGACGCGACTTTGGGCGCGGCAATTCGCTTCAGTGCGGCGGCGGCGGGCCGGAGCGACGACTCGCGGTGGCGTTCGGGCCAAACGGCGACCAAACGGCGACGACGTCGGGCGGCAGTCGTCGGACGACGGGATATGGCAGTGGAAAGAGCTAGATTATTTCTTTGCTTGATTGATAATAGATACATATTATCTGTTTTACAGGGACGACCCAACTTAACCCCTAAGAAATAATCTATAAAGAAACGTATCTCTAACAATCCAATCTGATAATAACTTGTCTAACTAATACATAATACCAAACATCAAATAGATAGATTCCTAAATAACAAATCATGCCTAATATTTGTGCTACTACAGCTACGCACTGCTACAGTACACACAATGCTACAATGCACCTGCGCTAAAGTACTCGCATGTATATTTGACCATAACAAGTAGCTTAAAACTGTCAAGTCACATTGGACCAAAGCAGACCAAGGAACATTGCACTAATGAGCAAACACATAAACTCACCTGGAATTGAAGATAAATGAACTATGCTTCAATGACATTTGTTTGAATTACACATTGTCCAAGTGTCGAACAACAGAACATAGCAATACCCATTAAAAAATACAAAACCAAACTAAAGTAATTGTGAAGCGTTCATGATGACCAATTCTGGCCCCTTCTTTATGGTTAATTGTAGGACCCAATATCTAGTTGTACAAAATATATGGAACTGTGCGTTCACAGGTTGGTAATGTAGTAAACTGAAGTAAATAGGGTTTTCCCTCATGTAATCAAAATATAAGGAGTTGGAAAAATGGACCGTAAGCTAGTTCTGGTACGACATATGGGTTGTGACAACAATTTGGCCATGCTATGAAAATACAGTAAACGTTAAGCACAAGAAAATCGTAACATTTTCTCCTTGAAAGGTCGTTAGATACAAGCATGAAGGCAGCACGCTAATCTAAAGTATAATTGAGGCGTGCTTATATGCTAATTGTTGACGATCGAGTCACCGATCTTACGAAATAAAAAGAAGAAAATAGTAAACAATTCTTGGATAAGAATGAGACTGCTTTTTATTGCAATGAACTGACTATTACAGGGGGTGCCTCTGACAAGGCAGTGGACTAGCTGTAACATCTCAATTTCTTGAGCTTTTTTTTTAAAAAAAAATCTTTTATTAATTAGTAGTTGAAAAATTCACCATTTGGATTTTATTTGAATTTCAACTAAAGCTTAATATGGACTTTCAATATCAAAAAAAAATTAATATGATTAATTCCAACATCAACAATTGTCAAAATTATGTTATTTGCATTCTATGGCTTGGATATATTTTCTACATTTTCTAGAATTTTTCCGAGTTCATTTGGTATTTTCTAATTGCCATTAGGATTTTCTGTATTTTCTAAAATAGAAAACCTATTTAAAATCTCCGAACAGTAACCGGGCCGAATCTCTCCGGCCCAGCTCCTATTCCCGTGTGTGGCCCGCGAAGCGGCCCAGTTAGCTATGAGGTTCACGATCATATAAACTATGTGACTTTTAATTAATATTTAGGAATTTAATCATCACCGCTCGAAACAAAATTTTCACAAAATGTAAAGAGGATATGACCCAACCTAAATAAATACCAGCTAAAATGGAAAAGGATGTGCATTCGACAAAAGGAAAGTGCTCTTATGCCCCCCTACAAGAAAACTGCCATGATCCTGAAGCACAGGAGTAGTTAAATAGCAGATTTGCAGCAGATCATTATAAACTACATGTACTTTAGGAAATGTGCAGTGGCATGAACATGGGAAAATTATTGTCACGCGTTCAGTTAAGGACCTAATGAGTAGCTGACCAAAATCAACTAGTGTTACACTTAACTGGACCTAGTTGCACACGGCTCCGAGCAAATCAACTCCGCATAATTCCGTGGGTTTTTACTTCAACTCAACCTACGTGTGCCATATATCTATCTAGCCCTGCAAGCGATGGCCGACGGCGCTTCAAACAAGCAATACTACTAGCCGCGATCGCCGTGCGATCGTGCGTGCGCTGGAGAGGAGGGGAGGGGAGAGCTCACGGAGTGCTCGGCGAAATGCTGCCGCCCAGGCGGAGGAGGGGACGACACGACGACGAGCCGGGGGTCGGGGCACCCTTGACGCGGTTTCGGCGGTGGGCGTGGCCGCGTTTCCTCTCCTCGCGTCGCGCCTTTTCAAACGGAGAGGGGAGAGGGGAGAGAGGAGCACGGACACGAGCACGGACACGGTGACGCCGAGCGATACGGTCGGCGACGGTGGAGCCTCCACGATCCCCTGTGGGTCTCTGTCGTTGTGGCTGCTTCTGGGCCACGAATGTACACAGTGGCGGGACTCTTTCGAGATCCATTTGTTTCGCAGTATCCCAAGATACCCTTTTTGAGTAGTGCTTCGTAAGTAATTCTTGTCATCAACGAACACAGGAGCCGTCGTATTTTTACGCTCTACCTATTTTAATTAACCAGCAGAATGTCCGCTTTACTACTAATAAAAAAATTATAATACCCTAACACATCGAGTTGGTGTCATCAGAGTCGGCAGCTCCACGCCCTCGGCTCTGTCATCATGTCGATAAAGCTAGCAGCGTGACTATGATAACGTTGTGCTCGCCCTGCACCCTTTGCCTAATCAAAGTTTATTTGTGACCCACAATACAATTTCTATTGAAGTTAATTTGTTGAGAGATAGTCTTTTTTTCTTTTTTGTTAAAGATTAGTTTTTTTTCTTTTTTGTTAGAGATTTCATTAGGGAGGTTTTTTTTAGGAGATGGCCTTTTTGTTTTTTTAGAAATTGTTTAGAGAGGTAGAAAGGGGAGTGGAGGGGTCACGGACCACTAGCACCATCGACTCCTCTTATATTAGTAAGGATGTTGTAAAAAGAGATTAAGTAGTATAAGGTGTCATTTAATGCAGATATATATATAGTTCAATACTATAAAGTGGTCATTTCGCTTACGAAAAGGCTAGAACGAGGGTAGTGTGAGGTGTCGCGATGTTGATTTCCTCACATGGTTATTTGTACACACAAATATGAACAAATAATATCGTAAATATGAGACTAGCATAATGTAAGTTGTACACAAATTAATATTTACATAACATAAGTGATACATCTACTCGCAGGACCTCTTGGGATGTACCCCACGTGTGGCCCCTGACCTCGTCCGGCGGGTCGGCTACTGGCGCCGGTGCGAGTACGTCAAAGCCTCTGACGCCTAACTAACCCTACCGCCGCGAGTAGCTTGCACGGGTGTCGCGATAAGGGGTTGCGTCGGCTAGCTCGATCCGAACACACCGTGAAACTGTGTGATGAGGATATCACTTCTACTGATATGAACACTCCTCTTCCTACTACTTTGAATGATGTGCAAGGTCCAATTACTCGGGCACGTACTCGTCAACTTATTTATCAGGTAAATTCGTTTCTAGGGCTGAGTGTATTATTTGAGAACTCTATGATGCTGCCTAACGGAGATACTTAGAAATCTAGGACTACGACCAGTTCCGCAAGGTCTACGACTACTTCAAGAAGGCCTACGACCAGTTTTACCAGTACTCGCCAAGCCCAGTACTCGTTGGACATAATCTACGACCAGAGATAGCATGGACTGCTCAAGACCACCTCAGGACCAGTCCTACGACCAGGTCTTCGATAAGAGATATGCGATATAAATAGTGAATAACGTGCTATGTCACTATTTTGGACTTAATAGGGCCTTGTAAGCGTGCCAAGGTCGGAGCCCAGGTTGTGTACGCCTCTTTCTGCGGCCGCACAACGCTAGATTGACCTCCTCACGTCCCCCTATATATATAGTAGCCGTCATAGTTTAGGGTGGGTTTTTCTTTGAAACAATCTACTGGCGGTCGGACCGCTGTCTAACTGGCGATCATACCGATTCCCGACTGGTCTGACCGGTGGCTATGGGCGGTCTGACCGCCGGTGTACAGAACAGAAAAACAGCCCCGATGACGAAGATGAAAATGGATGAAACTTTTGATCTACTAATCCAAACTTGATGAAACTTAGAGCACACCTTCTCTATGATATCAGGGACCTATTCCAATCGAAGATTATGATAATTCTTGGAGGAATCAAGATCTTTTTCCGTTTGATCAAAGAATGGTTCAAAACCGGGTCAAAACGAAAACTAGGTCAAATCTCTTGCTCGTGGGTGATTGATGATCCTAGATAGATTTTCACACGTCACAGCAAGCTAGATCACGTGAAGAAACCAAGCAAAAACTCACTGATCAAAGAAAGACCTAAAATCATCAAATAGAGAGAAAGAACGCAATGAGACAAAACATTGATCAAACTTTCCTTTGATTGATTAATATGATCAGGGCTTACAGCCACTCCATCAATGGAGGACAATGCTCAATCCAAGAGTACGAAAATCACATCAAACATCAAGAACCCTAGCCTCCACAAAAACTCTCCCTAAGAAAATTAGTGTTTACAAGAATTGCAAAAGAGGCAAAGGGGAGGTGCAGTCACCTCTCTCTCCTATTTATAGTGGAGGCTTAGACCTTCTAGATGTTTGATCCTATTGGGCTCCCGTTAAAGCCCAAAATAAACGGGACACATACGCACGCATTTTAAAGCGTTATTTTTATCTCCTCTTGACCTAACTAGCTACACTTTGCGCCATCTTGCACCTCGAATTAGCTAATAGGTCACCTTTGTCCATCTTACACCACGCTTGAGTACATTGACCTCACCCGGCATCGTAGATCGTTCTGGACCTCAGCTCTCCAAGCCTAGTCCCAATCATCCTCGCCGTTGACCGTCGTTGACCACCAAGCAACCTGCACAACAATAGACAAGTAAACCGAATTTGAAAATAAGTTCTTCACAACTTGACCCATGTTAGTCAAAACATGCATCATGCAACATATATGCCCTGAAACTCCTCACTTTGACCTAACAACCAAACAACGTCGCCACGACGGGCGACGATCAAAGTGATAACCGGTCAGACCGCCCCGCAGGGCCAGTCTGACCGCCCACCCTGGCCGGTCTGACCGCCACCTATGGGCCGGTCAGACCACCAGCTGGGACTTAGCCGTTTTTCCTCTCTGGAAAACCGAAACCTATTGGAATTTTTAAACCAATAGAACTTTTGACTGGAGACTCCAAAAATTATGAGACCAAGTGCAATAGAATCCCCTCTCTTGCCTACACACTCTATTTTTGGCCCAGCTCAAATCCTCACTTTCTAACATTTCCGGCCCGACCGCCCCTTAGGGCTGGTCCGACCGATTTGGGACCCGTCGATCGCGCATGCTGGCCGTCGGAGCGGTTCTAACTCGACAAAGACAAAGAATCGTGCGAAAACACGCAAAACGACAAACCGTAAACGCCATTGCCAATTGTCACATCATCCTAATATCTGGAGCATATTCCCATCATATCCACACTATTTGTTTCTTGTTGCTCTCAGACACCCCATGCACTCATCATATCGTGCCTGCTACACAAAGTCCGAGAAGAAGTTTCATAGCCGAACAGAGCTAACCAAAGTTCAGAGAGAGAGAGAGAGTATCTTTTAATTACCTGTATACCCCTGCCTTCTACAAAAAAAGTTTGTGACCCATATATATCCATAGACCCAGAAGAGGGTTGACGAGGATCTAATAATCCTCATTTTATCTTTTATCTATAATTCTTATTATGGGTAAATATGATGTCACATAGTCCCCAGAAGTACCCCTTATATCTATAAGGGAGAGGCCTAACAAGTAATTATAAGTTCTTCTACAATCACCCCCATAGTCGTAAGTCTTGCTACGACTATATCATGGTCGTAAGTCCTTCTACGACCACTTCATAGTCGTAAGTTCTTCTCATTTGCTGCACAGTCGTAAGTCTTTCTACGACCGGGTAAACTCTGACCACCTTATAATCAAACCTACAAAGTGAGTGGGTCCAATTGATTAAGGAATCGAGCAGTGCGCACGCACTATTATTCCGCTTATTAATGGTGTGTAATTACCCCATTATCTCTGGAAGATAATTGCCAGACGGCGTGAAGAAGCCGAGGCGCCGGTAATTACTGCCATCATGCGCCCGTTACTGGATTAATTAGGCGCATCTCCCGCAGGACAAAACGGCTACTTCTTCACGACTATATAAGGGCATCAATCAGAGGGATAAAGGAGAGGACACAGCGAACAAGAGCTGGTCAAGTAGAAACACAAGTGCTATTCTCTGTAAGAGTCTTAGTCTTTTACTTGATCATCAAGAATACCATACACACGGATTAGGGTTATTATTCTCTCCGGAGAAGGCCTGAACCTGTCTAAACATCCCGTGTCAATCCACTCTGCGTGATCTCATCTCTAGGAGACCCCCCGAATCAAACAATCTTTACGTAAGATCGGTTCTAATACACCGGGTTGGCGCCGATCGTGGGGATCTTCCGTAATCTCTTGTCAACATACTCTCTTTTTCCAATCTCATGCAATCATGGCGGGAGAATGGAGCGAGGAGAAGCTGGTTTGACTTGGCGGACACGCAGACGTCGACATGGATGCGGTTTCGACTACGGCCGAGTGATGCATCCGCCGATGGTGATGTTGCCTCGGAGATTATTCTCCAGAAACCATCCCATTAATGGAGTTGAGGAGGATCCTTATCCCCACAACAATCGTCCAACGGAGGAGCCAATTCCCTCAAAGGACAAGGGTCAATCCGACCAGGACCGCTCCGGTGAAGACTCACAACACGACGAGTTCTTTCTCCAAGTGTTCAAGTCCCCTTAAGGCGGTCAGACTTGGTAAATCAAGTTACAGGAGCCACCATTCCGAGACTCCACGGCATCTAGTGATCCTCTCTCGGGGTAACTCCGAGAGAGGTGGGATCAAGCATGCTTTCACCAAATTCGGCCGTCTCCCCAGATCTCATTTGCGAATCGGAGCGATTATAACCAGTTCCCCTACGGAGGATTACTCCAAGTCGCCAGATGGTGTCTCTCGAGCACTCCTCAGCGGGAGGCCTCGGCGCAAGTGAGAATCATCAGCGGAGGTCTTCGTCCTTCCCCAAATCAAGGTCAGCCTCATGGAGGCCGAGATAAGAACACTCCCCGAAGATCACACACTGCGCCCCTCGCTGGTAATGGCAAGGGCACCACCGTTGGCAGAGAGAACCAACACTGATGAGCGAGAAATCCTCGACATTCTCGCACTCCACTAAGAAGGCCTCAAAGACACGATGAGGAGGATTTTGATGTCGTCGGAAGAAAGAAAATTGCGATCCGTAAGAATCGCACTGGCGCATTCAACATCGATCGGAGGAGGTACAAGAACTCCAAGACATCAACGACCTACTCGAGAACCCTAGCCAAGAGCTTGCTCGAGCGCGAGTCACGATCTCTTTCTTTGAAGAGATTACGCAAAGACTTCGAACTGTGATGACAAGACCGAGGTACCTCATCGACAACATTCGGTAGTCGTAGCAATACGACTTCCTCGGCTACTATCAATCGAATATTTCTCGTAGGAATCGACACGACCATAAGGCGAATCGATCCCTATTCGAGAAATACTTTTCGATCGGTGAAGATCAAGAAGCCCCTCGGAGAGGTGATCATTCACCACTTCGACAAAGAAATTCTAGCGAGTGGAATACGAGGAGTATTCTCCTCGTGAAGCGAGACCTACTACGAGCAGTCGACTGTTCACAGGGTATCGTCGTATCGATCACTGGTGACATTAACCCTCTTTCCTACAAAGAAGGCGTCAAGAAGTGATTCTGGGATCTGGGCATTTTCGCGACCTTGAGCGATTCATTGGCCACCTCATTTTCGACCGGTGAACATGGAGAAATTTGATGGATCTCAAAATCCCATCAATTTCTTGAGATCTATACAACACCGTCCGAGCGGCGGGAGGAGGAGAGCATGTAATGGCGAATTACCTTCCGATCGTGCTCGAAGGATCCGCTCGATCGTGGTTATTAAACCAACCACTCGAGTCAATCTACTCTTAGCAACACCTCTGCGATCTTCTACAGCAAATTTCCAAGGCACATACAACCGCCTACGGAAAGAAGGCGACTTGCACGGATAAAACATAACAACAACGAGACTTTCGTCAATTCATCAAGCGCTTTAGTCGGGTTCGTAACTCAATCCGGAAATTTCGATTCCTCTGTGATCGGGGCTTTTAAGCAAGGAGTCAGCAGATGAAGAATAACGGAGGACATTGCTTTGAATCCTCCCAACATCATTGTTTAACTCTTGAGATGGCCGATCGATATGCAAGCGCTTCGAGGCGGTCGGTGGAACAACACTATCGATCGAGAAACATATACTCCTCGAGAGCGGTGAAGTTAGTAAGGATAAAAAAGCAAAAAGTCCAAGAAGAAAATAAAAGTCAAAACCACAAACTAGTGGTTCCAAGGAGGTTCGGCGTGAAAGATGGAGAGCCCCAAACCACCAAGTCGCACTCTGATCAAGGCAAAGGTAAGCATACGATTGTAGGAACGACAAACCAAGATGGTGTCCTTTTCATAAAAGGAAGGACATGACCTCCATAATCGCCGAGTTTTCCAAAGAAAGCTCGAAGACTACTACAACGGCAAGCACCACTCCCTACTCTCGGCGGTGGGACATACAGTGGCCAAAAGTCGTCGGATGATGAGGAGATGCCGTTCAAGATCCGCAACATACCGTTGAGCACATCTACGGAGGATCATCGACATCGACTCCAAGCGACAACAAAGTCTGCGGACGAGAGGTAAATTCTATACATACTCCTCGTCAATAAATTACCAAGTGGTCGGAAGTTACCATCTCTTTTGAGAAGGATGATGCCCAATCACTACGAGTCGACAGTGTCGATATCCGATTGTGGTCGAACCCACCATCAACAAGCTGTCGGGTCAATCGAGTGTTAGTTGATGGTGGCGATTCTTTGAACATATTATTTACTAATACCACGGACGAGATGCAAGTACCGGGACAAAGGTAAGGCGATGCGATACTCTTTTCATGGAATCGTCATCAGGGGTCTTGACCAAACCTATTGGCCAAGTTTCTCTTCCTTTAACATTTGGCTCACCAAGTAATTTCGAGACGAGAAAGTCTCCTTTGATGTGGTCGATTTCGACACGGCATATAACGCCATACCGGACGACCAACTTTGGCAAAATTCTTAATGGCTACTCATTACGGGTATCAATGTCTTAAGATGCCGAGTCCCAAAGGAGTGATCACCATTCATGTGACAAAAGATGGCGTATAGTCGCGATCCGTCGATCCTCGAGATGGTTGGTCAAATACCATCTCGAGATGAAAGTCGACCGACTAGCAAGTCGAAGCCTAAAGCTACACCAAAGCCGAACGATCAAGTCAAAGAGGTTCCTCCGGGCCTTGAGAAGAGCCCTCGATCGCTCGCATCGGGAGACTTCCGACCCCAAATAGGAAGGCGCCCTCATTACCTTCCTCCGAGCTAACGCAGATGTCTTTGCGTGGCAAGCATCCGACATGCCCGAGTCCCGTGGAGGTGATCGAGCACGAGGCTAGCTTTACTACCGATAAAGTACACAGTAAAACAAAAATTACGGAGATTTGCCTGATCGACGAGATGCTATTAAATCGAGTTGGATAAGCTACTTAAGCGGGCTTTATAAGAGAAGTCAACCACCTAGAGTGGTTGGCTAACCTGTAATGGTCAAAAAGTCAAGCGGCAAATGGCGTGTAAGCGTGGACTTTACCGATCTTAATAAAGCTTGTCCAAAGATGATTTCCCTTTACCTCGTGTCGATCACCGGTTGATTCTCTGCGAGTTGTGAGATATTAAGTTTTTAGATGCATATTGCGGATACCACGGATCAATATGTGTTTAAGCGATGAAGAAAAGACCGCATTCATTACTCCATTTGGTACCTTTTGCTATGTCAAAATGCCATTTGGTCTAAAGAATGCGGTGCTTCTTTTCAACGCCTAATGCAATCGACTTTTTCATCTCAATTAGGCCGAATTTGGAAGCCTATGTTGATGATCTAGTCGTAAAAAGCATTAAGAGACTTAATCATATCAGCGACCTACAAGAAACATTCGACAACCTCGAAAGCACCGCTTAAAACTCAATCGGATAAGTGTGTTTTGGAATTTCTTGGGAAAATTGCTTGGATTCCTAGTATCCGAGCGAGGAATCGAAGCAAATCTGAAAAAATAAAGGCCATCCTCGGATCGTCCTCCAAACACAAAAAGGAAGTCGAAAACTCACTTTGGGTGCATGGCGGCTTTAAGTCGTTTCATTGCGACTAGGAGAAAAGGACTACCTTTCTTTAAACTTCTCGGAGACATGAAGGTTTTGAGTGGTCGAATGAGGCAAACGCGCCTTTGAGGATGTCAAGAGGTATCTTTCGAGTGCTCTGTTCGGTTTCTCCAAAGCGGAAGAGACGCTCTTAATTTACCTAGCCGCCACGCCACGAGCGGCAAGCGCGATACTAGTCGTAGAGCGTGAAAACGTACAACGACCGGTTTACTACGTTAGCGAAGTTTTACGGGCCTAAGGAGCGTTACCCTCGTGTCCAAAACTTCTATATGCCCTCCTCATGTCTTGAGAAGCTGCGGCATTATTTTCAGCGCACAAAATAGGCGTAAGTCGAGTTTCCTTTGGGAGCAATCCTCCATAATAAGAAAGCAATGGGGCGCATGGCAAAATGGTCGGTCGAACTTGGGAGTTCGACCTCCATTCGTGTCGAACGGTCATAAAATCCCGGATCTTGGCGGACTTTGTCGCGAATGGACAAATCTGAACTGTTCAGGATCCCGATCTGATTCCCACGACCGATGGATGATGTACTTTGATGGGTCACTTACTTTAAGTGGCTCGGGTGGGTGGTCTGGTATCTCCTCTGGGAGAAACCTTAAAGTATGCCATACAATTAAACTTTCGGGCCACTAATAATGTGGCGAGTCACGAAGGTTTGCTAGGCGGCATACGAGTGCGAAAGCACTCTCAATTAAATCGACTACTCGTGAGAGAGACTCTCAACTAGTCGTAAATCAAGTCGGGAAAGAGTACGGTGCTCTAGCTCGACAATGTCTCAATACTTATCGGAAGTTCGCAAGCTAGAAAAGCATTTTTTAGGTTTCGAGGTACAATTCATCCCTCGAAAGGATAATTTCCTCCCAGACCAACTTGCTCGGATGGCTTCTTCCCGATCTACGGTACCAAAGGGGTTTTCTTGGAGCAACTCCAAAAGCCGTCTCTGGTCGAAAAACCAGAAACACCTCCTATTGAGATGGCCTCATTAGACTACGAGGATACCTGGATGACTCCCATCTACGAGTAGCTTTACAAGGGTTCCGTACACGAAGATGATCTTGAGGCGGTCGATTATCCCAAAAGCCAAAATGTATACTTTGGTTGAAGGAGTCCTCTATAAGCGAGGAACCCAAGGGATACTCATGCGATGCATTCCGCAAAACGAAGGAATAACACTCCTTCATGATATACAGTGGCATCTGTGGGGCGCATGCTTCCTATAGAACATTGGTTGGTAAAGCCTTTCGACAAGGTTTTTTGGCCTCTGACCACATGCGATGCTATGGAAGTGGTTAAAAGTGTGTCGATGCCAATTCCATGGTAGACGAGATACACCAACCACTCAAGCATTACAAACAATACCTCTTTCTTGGCCTTTTGCGACACAGGGGCTTGATATCCTAGGACCATTTTCCAAAGCTCGGGAGGTTTGAATTCCTTTTGTGGCTATTGACACGTTCACAAAATGGATCGAAGTGAACTCATGCTCGGATAACAGCAGCAAACAAAAGGTTCATGATGAGAAGCGTAATTAGTCGATTTGGAGTTAAAGTCGGATAATTACGAGACAATGGTAAACAATTCGCAAGTGCAAAATTTGAGGAATTTTGCGACGAGTTGGGTACCAAGCTATGCTATGCTTCATTGCACATCCCCAAAGCAATGGGGCGGTCGAGCGTGCAAGCGGCCAAATAATGCGAGGAATTAAAACTCGAGTCTTGACCCGACTTGTTAGCGCTCGGGGCTTGGGTACAAAATTACCCTCCATATTATGGGCGGTTAAATGCGACCACCAATCGAGCAACAGGAGAAACACCATTTTTCTAGTTTTGGGTCGAAGCCATGCTTCCTCGGAGCTAAAATGCGATCGACACGAGTTGAAACCTTCAACAACTCGGACCGGGAACAACTTCGAGCGGATGACATTAACCTACTCGAAGAGAGGAGAAACCTAGCCTTAATCCGTTCGGCGGTCTACCAACAAGCCTGCGCAGATACTATAATCGTAAGGTCCAACCTCGCGACCTTCTTTGTCAGAGGTGACTTGGTATTGAGCTCGCCAATCCAAGTCTAATCGGAATAAACTTTCCCTAAATGGGAAGGTCCTTACGATGGTCGAATAACTCGGCGAGGTCAGACGACTAGCAATGGAAGATGGACGAGTTCTCTCAAACTCTTGGAACATCGACCGATTCACGCAAATTCTATGTGTGACCGTTTCTCGAGCAATAAAAGTCGAGTTCTTTCTACCTCTTTTGCCTTATTTTTTGAGTAGTGCTTTTTAATCTTTCGACTATGATATGAAAACACCCGCTTTTCTTTACACCGCGAAAAGTGAGAGACGTCATCAGTCGAAACTTCTCCTCTCGCATGTGGTTACGCCCACTAGAAGGAATTTCCTAGCATCGACTCGTTACTCATTTTTCTTTGCCAATACAAAGAGCTCGGGTTCTATCTAGTCGTAATGTTCTCAAAGCCAACTCTCTCAATCTTAGTCTATTTTTTCATAAATTCAAAAATATTCTAAGTAGAGGCACTTTCTTACATTTGTTAGACCACCTTTGGTGTACTCGATTTGTTTTAAGCGGTCGAAGGAAGAGACACACCTAGTCAAGTCTTTCCTCTCTGCATGTGGTCACGCCACTAGAAGGAAACTTCCTAGTGTCGCTCAGTCTCCTACTTTTGCTCTTTGGAAAAGACTTATCAAGTCTACCAAAAAGAACGAGCGAATGACTAAAGTCCTCTAAGGCGTTTGTTTAACTCAAGTTCTTTGTTCTTGGTTTGATTAAACTAGTCGGAGATGGAAACATCACCTAGTCGAAGCCTTTCCTCTCTGCACGTGGTCCTGCCCACTAGAAGGAACTTCCTAGTGTCGAGTTGTTTCTACTCTTTTCAACCAGTGCTTCACAACCGTAACAAAAGCTATAAGTTAAATAAACCTCTCTTTGTTTTCAGAAACCCCATTTTAAACACTATTTATTTAGATTGTCTAAACAATCTAAGCAAATAGTCGGGGGCTAGGATAAAGTTATTAATTTGACTTCAATTCTTAGTCTTTCATTCGTTTATTATCTTTTGAGTTACTAACTACTCGACAAGATGATTTTCAGGAAATGAGGCGGATCATATATTACTCATCAACAAAAATTGTCCGCCTTTACAAGGTAGTTACAAGATTACTCAAGGGGAGAGCCTAGTGCATTTCCTCCGCCACCTTTTTATAATCGATCGCATTACCTCAATCAGACGACTTGCCTCGATTGGGATATCGAAGTCGGCTTCGATTGGTTTAACATTAAGGCGGGGTCTTGAGCTTTAAGTTTCGCCAAAGCGTAACTTCTGCAGACTTATTGCCTCCTTATTGATTGACAGATTAGCCTTGAGTGGTCACCATTTCTTGCAACTTTCCGACTTGTTCCCCAATAGTACTTGTGTGAGCAGCTATAGTATCTTCTCGAGGAGTTTTTCCCTCAGAATGTAGCTCACTAAGCACATTGTTCAGGAGAATGGACTAGTCTTCATCGACTCCATCTCCTGTTGGGTACAAGTCGAAGCCTCGCGAAGCTTCTTGTTTTCGACCACTTGTTCTAAAAAGAATAATACTGGTCAAACAAAAATATACTTCTAGAGAAAAATAACACAAAGATAATTGTAGGTAAAAGCATTTCTTACCTACTAATTGAGAATCCAATTTCTTGACCTCTTCTCGATGGGAAGCAACGGTTTCAGCATGCTTTTGCCCCCATGCTCTGATGTCCTCTGCATTCATCTTAGCAATGCGGACGGACTAATTGCAAATTAAGGTCTTTGCTTGGATTTCAGCCTCGAGGCTTCTCAATTGGGCAGCAATTTCTGAACAAGAAATTGGCATTAGAAAAGGGAAAATACTCAAAAAGGATAACAGGTAAAGATTTACTTACCTGTTAATTGAGTTCTAAGACCCTCGAGTTCTTGATCCTTATTCGCGGTAATACGGAAAAACTCCTGAATGACCAAAGCTTTTTCTTGAACTTCGGTCTGGAGCTTCCGCATCTCTTTTTCTTTATCTGGAGAAGAAAGGAGAGTCAGGTAAAGGTTAAAGATCAAAAGCAGTCTTAAGTTCGAACTTCTTTGTTTATTTTTCCTGCAATCTTTTAGATGCAGAGAGTCTCTTGAAGTCTATCAGAGAGGACTAATACTTCGTTCCTTAGCCTCCTCGACTCTTCTTTTCATAGTCGAGTGAGTCACTAAGGTCTTCGTATCAACGCTTTAACCTACAAAGAACAGAACGAAGATAAACATCACCGAATGGTTGTAAGTACTTCTACAACTACCGACCTAGTCGTAAGTTTTCTACGACTACGATATGGTTGTAAGCCTTTCTCGACCACTACAGGTTGTAAGTAGTCGTAAGCTTTTTACGACTAGTACTTTGTCATGAGTTTCTTCCATGATTATTCTCGTAAAACATTATCACGAGTTTTAAGTCGAAAACAATTATGAATGATAAGTGACTTACCATCTCTCTCTCTCACGCAGTAGTTCTTTCTCTGTCTTAGCTCTAAAAGTTGTCGATGATACTCACCGACAACGACAATTTGCTCTAGAGCTTTGCAAAAGAAAGCAGTGAGAAGAGAAGGAAAGTCACATATATAAGTATTTAGAAAATACTTACATTCATAGTCGTCCTAGCAAACATCGAATATACAAGGTCCAGGTTCTGACTTATCTATCCTCGCGACTTTGTCCCACCACACCTTCTCGAGCGCTCGTTATCAAAAGTATTATCCGTATTGGGAATATCTTTGGGATGGGGACTCGGTCCACGAGATCTGTGCGAGAGGACCCTCGACGGAGGCGAGCCCAAAGAAGTCACCACGAAGTTGAAATTTTCTCCTTACGGTTAGAGATTTCTCTTTGGGTAGGGAAGGAACGCCTCCTCGATTTCCTTCCCGAGGCGGTGCAGTGGTCACCACCTTGACCGAGGCTTCCACACCGCCTCTGTTGTTTCTCGACCTCGATGGTCGTAGTGGCCACCTCAACGATGCGTAGCTACTTCAAGGGTCGTGTTCGACCTCGGCAGATGTCGGAGTTACTCGGGAGTCTCGACTTCATCGGCCACAGGGTCAAGGGTGATGCTTGACCACCTCCATTGATACCTCTCCGGTGAATGAAGGGATAGCAAAGGACTTCTCGTGAAGCATTCCGAAATGAAGAGTCTGATTGAAATAAAGAAAAGCAAATCGGGTTGTGAAAAGAAAAAGGTAAATGTTGTTCTTACACTTTAGTACATTTCACATACCTCGCACTGGTCTTAACCGGAATTTTGGAGCAATCCTCCCTACGGAGGACCTCTTCTTCTCCACGACCACGTCGGTCGAGGTTCAATAATTGGGCGGCTACGACCACGCCGGTGCGTAGAGTTTGAACGAGGATCGGGGCTCGGTTTCTGATCCTCCGGATGGGCGAGATCGGTCGACCATTCGATAAAGATCGCCTTGCCTTGATTGCGAGTTGTCTTGACGACATCGTCCTTCATAAAAGACATAAAATCTTTCCAGTTCTCCTTTCCGGTTGCTTAATAAAACTAGGAGTGGCACCGATGCGAAAGATTCCGTGTCATAATAGAAGGGTACCTTAGCCTTGCGAGGTTTGCGCTTAAGAGGTTCACCGCTTCAACCTCCTCGGCCCGATAGGCTGCGGCCTCGGCTTCAGATATAACTACACCGCCGCAGGTCTTGTAGAAGGTGCAGTCGAAGACTAGAGCTTGAGCTTGCTCCCCTTTGTTGGCGATTTTACAAGTCGACGTCTCTTGAGGAGGAGCCGAGCCTTTGTCTTTCGACAACCCGGCGCCAATAGTCATCGAGCGACTTCTTCGTCGTCACGGCGATTTTCCATGCCTACTTTACGTAAAGCAAAGCGAAAAAGAAGAATCACTAATTAGTCGTAAGTTTTTCTCGACTAGTACCAAGTCGTAAGTTTTTCTCGACTTTTTCTTGATCGTAAGATATTCTCGATCACCATTAGTCGTAAGTATCTTCTACGACTATAAAGTCCTAAAGAAAGAATCGATTTTTGATTACCTTTAGGCGCTCTATCCTTTCATCTGCGGACAAAGCCGCAATGACGAGGAACCGCCCCTCGGAGTGGCGGGGACTTCTCACAGATGAGTCGACTGAGTCAACCTCGGCTGTGAAAGATGCAATAATAAACAGATAAAAATATTAGACAAGGTTGAGAAAGACCAAGCCGTGAGCTAAGTCGACAATTACTTACCCTCCTCGTAGTCTCTCGTGGGGTCTCCTCTTCCCGAGTACCTCCACATAGGAGATGCTCGTTTCTTGAGAGGACTAATTCGGCGTGTGATGAAATCCTTCACCACATGTCATCCGGTCGACCCTTCTTCCTTCAAGTCCTTAATAGCTTGAATATAAGGACTAATCCTACTGATATCTTGAGGTTGAGTCCATGAAGATTTCTTTTAGCGACCTTCCCATGAAAGAAAGGTCGTCTTGAGGTGACCTTCGGTGAGAACCACCTCTTCCTCGGCCCGACCACGAAGACGGGTAAAACTCTGAATATACTCCTTCGACTTGAGTCGTGGAGCTTGAACCATGACTTCCGCGATTCCGGTTTGTCGAGCCATCCCATAATAATATTGAAACACTTCGAGATCCGCCGAATCCCAGTGCCGCCGCATGATACACGAACACACTCAACATGGTAATGGAATTAGGACCTAAGTTCACCGTTCCACCCCAAAGTGTTCGAGTACTCTGTAGAAGAAAGGGGTGGGCGAGCAATCGAAGGCGCGACTCACAATACGCTTGGAAGGCGGAATTTGCTCATTTTCCCCGATGGCGATCTTTGCCGATAGTTGAATCCACTTCACGAGCCTTCTCGGAATCTTCCGGATCGACCAAGATCTTGATCTTAGCCGCATCCATCTCCGATTCCTCCCATTCAGAAACTCTCTTGGCCATTTCGCTCAGAAGCAAGAAGTTTTTTTTGGGTTGGCGGCGGAGAAGATGAAACCTAGTCGAGGATGGAGAAAGCAAGAGCTCGAAGAACAGCGGAGTGATTTGGGGGAAGGGTAAAAATCCAAGTCTACCTCCTGGTAAGTTTTTATAACCGCACGATCTCCGCCGCTTCGGAAACCGTCTCGGCTATAGGTCTATGAGAGATGGTTGTACCGCTTCGGGAACCGCTTCATCGGACAAGTCTATGAGAGCCGGTTGCAATTCCCCAGATGGTCCGTTCGAGAAAAAATAGGTGCGTATTGTCACCTCCAAGCGAAATTACATTCTTGACCAAGTCTTACTAGTCGAAGGAAGTATCAATCGGAAGAGTTTTTTCTCCGATTCACCTACTACGACCACCAGACGGTCGCAGGGGTTTTTTATGACTTTTTGATAGTCGTAAGCAACCTTCCTGACCAAGCAAATTCCTGGTCAAAGCAGCACTCAAATGTCGAAGAGTTTTTCCTTCGACTATCATTCTACAACATTCTCATGGTCGTAAGTCCATTTACGAAACCTTTATCAAGTAAGTTACTTTCACTTGAAGCTGGGGGGCTAGATGACGAGGATCTAATAATCCTCATTTTATCTTTTATCTATAATTCTTATTATGGGTAAATATGATGTCACATAGTCCCAGAAGTACCCCCTTATATCTATAAGGGAGAGGCCTAACAAGTAATTGTAAGTTCTTCTACAATCACCCCCATAGTCGTAAGTCTTGCTACGACTATATCATGGTCGTAAGTCCTTCTCGACCACTTCATAGTCGTAAGTTCTTCTCGATCGCTACAGTCGTAAGTCTTTCTACGACCGGGTAAACTCACGACCACCTTATAATCAAACCTACGGTGAGTGGGTCCAATTGATTAAGGAATCGAGCGGTGCGCACGCACTATTATTCCGCTTATTAATGGTGTGTAATTACCCCATTATCTCTCGAAGATAATTGCGGACGGCGTGAAGAAGCCGAGGCGCCGTAATTCTCGCCATCATGCGCCATTCTTGGATTAATTAGGCGCATCTCCCGCAGGACAAAACGGCTACTTCTTCACGACTATATAAGGGCATCAATCAGAGTGATAAAGGAGAGGACACAGCGAACAAGAGCTGGTCAAGTAGAAACACAAGTGCTATTCTCTGTAAGAGTCTTAGTCTTTTACTTGATCATCAAGAATACCATACACACAGGATTAGGGTTATTATTCTCTCCGGAGAAGGTCTGAACCTGTCTAAACATCCCGTGTCAATCCACTCTGCGTGATCTCATCTCTAGGAGACCCCCCGAATCAAACAATCTTTACGTAAGATCGGTTCTAATACACCGACAAGGGTTTTTGAAGAGTTTGAGTTAAGATCACATTCGCAAAAAAAGAGGAACCCTAGGTTGGGTTTCGACAGCCAAAAAAGGAAAAAAAAAAGGAACCCTAGGTTGGGTTTCGGCAGTCAAAAAAGAGAGAGAAGAAGAAGAAGCAAATCGACCACCCCTAGTGAAGAAGAATCAACTCGACCACCCCCAGTTGGTCTACAACCACGCCCAGTCTTGCATCCTTTGAATCCTTTGTATCTAGTCCTTGTTATCAATCAGTGTTGTGCTAGGGCTAGGGACACTTTTTAGACCAGCAACCGGGACAGGTACTTTGGACCCTTACTCAACTTTGCTAATCAGGTTACAGTTTTTGCTACTCTTTGCTACATATTGTGCCTTCCGAGCTCCACCTACTCTTGATCAGAACAGGTCCCCCTCTTGCAATCATACCCACTCTCGACACGGTATCACGAACCAGCCACCGGTCATACCACCTGCTGCGTTGGTAAGAACACTTGTAAGAGTGTGATAAGACGCTTGAGAGTGTGTGTTTCCACCTTACATCACCTAGTAGTTGATAGGGATAATACCTTTGTGTTGTTTTTTATTTTCTGCTAACCATGGCAGGTGAGACGTCTGATGAGAAAGAATGTGTTGTAAAGGGAGAGCTCATGACGCTCTTGGATGAACAGGGCACTACCATTCATGAGGACATCGACAGTAAGCTTCAAGCTACCACGATTATATTGCAGCGCTCAATCAACTATAGTATTGCAGCGCTCACTACTGAAAGATCTAGACCCGCTATTATGAGTTAATGGAGTGTTTTGGTGATTAATGATAAATCTAATTGTGAGACTAATTCTTTTGTTTAGTATTATCATGTGTAGTCTCATTTGGATATAAAGGTGAAATTCAACGAGGTATGCATTTGACTCATACTCTTATATAATGTTGCATTCCTCGGATCCAAAATATAGGAAGAACTCCACCATAAGTATATCTTGGATATGTGCATATGTTTTCTTTACACATTAGGGTATGCACACATTTAGGGGGAGCTTTGTTCTATATTTTGTGGTTTCATTAGTATTGATTCATATTCCGTCTTCCACATATATTTGGGATCTTTACTTTGAAATATATTTGTTTGAGTATATAGAACTTGTGTAGTTTTTGTATACTCATGTTTTGAGTAAATAGAGCTTGTGTAGTTCTTACATACTCATATCGTGAGTATATGTAACTTGTGTAGTTCATATATACTCACGTTATGTTACCTTTATCAAATCAAATTTATTTGTGTTTGAAATGGTTATCATCAATTACCAAAGAGGGAAAGATTGAGTATCTTTTCCCACCATTATGAGTTAATGGTATGCTGTGGTAATTAATGATAATCATATTGTGGAACTAACATTTTTCATGAGTTTGATGTATAGGTTATGTTCCAGGATGATGAAGACTTGGGGTGATCATGAGTTGATCAAGTCAAGATTGAAGTGAAGGATGCATCGTGTGTTGATGCATATGAAGACTTGAAGTAGAGGTTGCATCATGTGTTGCTGCACATCAAATCAAGAGAAGACCCATCATGTGTTGATGAAGGTCAAGTGAAGGAATGTATCATGTGTTGATGCATGTCAAGACTCGGGATGAAGAAATCATCATGTGTTGATGATGTTCAAGACAAGATCCCGAAGTGAAGAAATCATCATGTGTTGATGATTGTCAAGTTAATGACCCAGATTTGAAGTGTTGATGTGTGTCATCAAACTTCAAGAAGATGCAAGCCAAAGGTATGACTAGCTTGGGCTAACGATGTGTTCCTAGTCTTTTACCGGTCTTGGAGTTTGGTTGGTAGACCAGATTGCTAGTATAGGATTGCAGTACTATTAAGAGGGGCCTTGACTAGTAGCATGAGTTAGTCATGTGTTGATAGCTCATTGTGTTTGCTCTAGCTCATCTATGCATGGAGCTATTATTTGCGAATGTGTTTTGCAAATGAATGATGCTCATGCATTTAATCTTTGTGGCATAGGACTATAGTTTGTAAATGTGTTTTGCGAATTGGTGAAGTCCATGCACCTTAGCCTTGTGGCATGATGCTGTTATTTGCGAATGTGTTTTACAAATAGTTGAAGCTCATGTTTTGATTTCTTGTAGCATGTGACTTAAGTTTGCAAATGTGTTTTGCAAATGGTGTAAGTCCATGTACCTTATTCCTTGTGGTATGATTCTAAAGTTAGCAAATGTGTTTTGCAACTTGTTAGGAATCTTGCTTGTTATCCTTGTTGGCATGGCTCATCAATTGGCAAATGTGTTTTGCAATTGAAGTTGTTGAAAAAGCCATTGCTATTTTCTGTCAGGATAATCAGAAGTTCCGGCAATATAACTGCGGAAGTTCCCCAGGCCGGAAGGTCCGAAATCCGGCGGAATGTTTTTTTCCAGAGAAGCACCCTTTTCGGGACTTAGCCGATATTTGGAAGTGCGGAAGTACCGCCATGTTGTGAGCGGAACTACCGCATTGGAGGAAGTTCCGATTTGGCGCGGTACATTTTTTTTCCAGAAGGTGCCATGTGTTGGACCTAAGTGGAAGCGGAAGTACCTCCCATCAGAATCGGAACGTCCGATAATCGGAAGTACCGCATGTTGAACGGCGGAAGCTCCGATTTCATTTCCAACGGCTAGTTTCTCGTCTGATATAGCCGTTTTTGTGCTTGTCGGTGAGGTGCGGAAGTTCCAGACTTTGAACGGCGGAACTTCCGATTTCCCTGATTTTTCAGGGATTTATCTCCCAATAGCTAGTTTTTGTGTGTGGGCTATATATAGCCACCTTGGCCGGTTGGGAGAGGTTGCTGTAGTTATTGTTGAGTTCCATACTCATTCTTTGAGCTAAGAGCAAGACTCTATTCTCTTTTGTGCATGTGTTGCACTTGGTGAGATTAGAAAGCAAACCCTAAGTGCATGTTGTAACATCCCAATTTTCAGAGCTTTAAAAATCTTTTAAATATTAGTAGCAAGAAAATTCATCATTTGGATTTATTTGAATATTAATTTAAAAAGCTTAATATGGACTTTAAGGACAAATTGATTTAATGTGCTTAATCCCAACATCAACAATTGTCAAAACTATTTTATTTAGATTCTATATGCTTGGATATATTTTATAGAATTTTAGGAATTTTCCCAAGTCATTTGCTATTTTCTAATTGCTATTTGCATTTTCTCGATTTATTTAAAAGAAAAACCTATTTTAAATCCTTGAACGATCTTTGGCGAAGCCCAACACTATTCGACCGCTCAATCCCAGTTGGATCAACATCGTCCATTGCCGCTCGCCGCGTTTTCGCGCTGCCCGGCGCAGATCTTCGCCGCGTGTCCGTTCGGTCGATCCGCGCTTCCTTCGCGCGCCTCGCGTCTCTCATCCAAGTGGGACGGCCGAGGTGTCGTTCTTTCCACACACCTTCGTCCGAGCGCCGCCCGCGACAAGTGGGTCCCACCAAACATTGTTCATCGTCTTGATCGGGACTTCGTTCCGATTCTTCCGCGGCCGCCGCCGTTCGACTTGGATTCTAGGGTTTCGGGACTATTTAAAGCGCGCCCGTGTCACGAGATCGCATCCGCCCCCGCCGCCTTTTGCCCACAGCCGCTAACCCTAGATCATCGTCGTTTCGCCGGAATCGAAGCTTCAACCTCAGCACCGCCGCGAGTTTCCTCGCCGGATTGCGCAACCACCGGTGAGCTTCAGCCACCACCGAGCCCACCCCTGAGTTCGCCTCGCCAAGGGCAACCCTATGCGCACGCTCGTTGCCCTCGGGAAGCCGTCGCTCGTCGTCGCCGCCATCAGCCGCACCGCTCCGCCGCTCCTCGTGTCGCCGCCGCCGTTCTGGTCATCTCCGGCGAGAAGCGACCGCGTCACCAGAATCGCCAGGTCGCACTGAGTCCAGAGCGCACCTCCGCCACCGCCGAGTCGCCGTCATCCGCCGCATCCGTGGTCGCCGGAGTGTCGCCGTCGTTTTGCCTCCGTGGCTGCCCACGTGCGCAGCCACATCCCCTCTGGCTTTGGCGTGTCGCCTACGTGGTCGCCGCGGCGCCGCCACGCCTCCCGGTTCATCGCGCCCGGCTCTTCCTCGGCTCGGAGGACCCGGTCCACCGTGGAGCCGAGAGGTCGACATTGGGGCCCACTGTCGATCGGATTTAAATTAATTCTTTTTCTCGGTGACGCAAGCATTGCGCAATAATTCGATTTTCCTTTATAAAATTAATTCGGGAAATTCGAGAAAATCCAATTTAGGGTTTTATTGATTTTTCCAATCTTCCAAAGCCCATATCTTTTGCATCCGAACTCCGATTGAGCCCATTCAAATTTGTAAATTCATATAAAATTCAGATCTATTTATTTATGAATTTTATTTAATTTTTGGAGTTTGTTTTGCCTCTGTTATTTATTTGTTTTGTTTCTTTTGTCTCGTTTGCAGTAGACGTCGATACTTGGGAATTTTGCGTAAGAAGGAGCACCTCAAGACCAAGACCAATATCTAGATCTATTCCAAGGCAAGTTATACCTTTGATCATTTTGAACCCGTTTTCAAAATACTTTGTTTCAATATATTGCATTCTATTTCAAGTATTTATTTAAATGCTTTTGGGTGTAGTTATTAATCCAAATTGTTATGCCACCTTGTCTATTGTATGCCATGATCTTTGTCACCCTAGGTTGATTAATTATTAGTTGGTATTATTGTAGCACCAACGTGGGTTGGTTAGATACGATTAGACTGCTTAGCCATGCCACGAGTCATCATTTCATGTGAGAGTTGCAATTATAAACTTGACTAAGTGATTATGGAACTGTGTGATGAATCTGTGTGTCTTTGTGTGCTATTACTCGTTGATGGCATGTGTTGCACCAAATCAACAGGTGGGAAAAGATTTAGACTGAGGCAAGTGGTGGATTCTGTGTGAATGGTGGAGCTGTGTGCTTATTAAACTTTGTGATTTGGGTTAAAATGGAAGTCTTGCCTTAGTCAATTAAGGACTTAACTTTGTGCGCCATTGAACTGGGCCTTCTTATGCGACCACATGCCTAGTATGGGTGGGCGACTTAGTAAGTTATGGAGTCTTGACATTGACAACTCAGGTTGTATTTAAGCTATGTGATGGGTTTGGAGGTGTGATATGTCACATCGCGGGACGGTTCACGCATCCTGCCCAATGGTGTGTGTCGTTCCAAGGGTCAGTGTACAAATTGACGGCAATAAAGCACACCAGAGTGTCATTGTTTGAGATGAAGTCTCGAAAGGTTTTGTTGGGATCAACTCGATCCGGTTGGTTTCATCGTGTGGGTAAAGTGTACAACCTCTGCAGAGTGTTTAAACCAATCTATTCGAATAGCCGCGTCCTCGGTTATGGACATGCTCGGAATTTCACACGAGGGGTAGATTTTCATAAAACAAATGGGAAGGGTCACCGTGTGAGATAACTTGTTCAAATTGTGTGAAAGAACTTGATTAGACTGTGTGTCCTTTGTGAAATCAATTGTTAACTTATTATTGTCTATTTGTTTTGAATTATGCTTTCAATCTATTATTTGTATTCAATTGCAAATGTTGCATTTACGCAAAATAACCACGAAGCCATTCCTTTGGAATAAGCCATCATGTATAAATGCATTACGTGGTATGACTTGCGAGTACGGTGTGTACTCACTCTTGCTAAACAAATCAATGAAGTGGAGGAGTCGTCACTTTGCTTTTGAAGAAGAGTTCTCGAAGGTTGAGCGTTAGGGTCTTGATCCCGGTTGCTCGTGGTAAATTGATGGGAGCCACCGAGTTTATTTCGCTTCACGCAGTTTATTTCTTTATTGTCGACCTTGCATGGCTTAATAAATGTAAAACTCGACCATAAGGTCCCAACAGCTTATTTGTTATTCAAATGTACTCGTTTATTCTTATATTCGTTGTATGGATGTGATATTTCATCAATGTTGATCTTGTGTGCACTAGCGTGATCCCGGACTAGTGCGAGAATACACGAGGGTCCAGATTTGCATATTTGGGTCCCGACAGAGGTGGTATCGAGCCATCTTGATGTAGGTCTTGACCCTAGTTAGATTGGCCGTTCTTAGTGAGTCCAAACTATTTTCTAAAGCAAAATTAACTTGCAAGATTAATTGAATTCCTTAACTCATCTCATGTCTCTCTTGACTCAACTATTGTTTGAAATTCTTTCTCTCCCATTTGCTTTAAAGTTGTTTTCATATCCTTGTCCATCTTGACAGATGCCTCGTCTTCAGAGTTATGGAGAGCGCAAGGGAGGACTTGCCGCCGAGCTTTGGAAGTTGCTACAAGTACTTGGAGGGTTCGATCGTCCATTGTACCGTGGCAGTGCTTGGATTGTGAACGGCCGAGATCGTGGAGTGATCGCCATTTGACCATCTACGCCAGCGGACACCAAGGCAAGCAAACCACGCACATCTCACTAGAAGGAGTATTTGGATTGAAGCAATCCAGAGTCTTCACGCCTTGCCATCCCGAGGATCTGCAACATCTACTCGAGAGCTTCGTGACACGCTTTTCGTTATCATCCCCGCACTTCCGACGTGGATCTTGCCGCACGTTTTCCGTCGACAAAGGAGAAGACAACGCCACCGTCGTGCATCTTGCCCGATTCACATTGCTCGGGAGGAATCGTTGGAGTTAGCCGCTCTGAGTGGAGTGTACCTATGAGACTCTTCGAGAGTCAAGAAAGGATCGCCATATTAGAAGAAACTCTTTATGGACGACACGAAGAAGACATCAAGAGGAAGACCCGAAGAAGTCGATGGACCACTTTGAACGTAAGAGCCAAGCAGAGGCAAGAGAGCTGTAAGCACCAAAGAAGACTTTGCACTGGGACACTGCTCCTATTGCACCATCCGGGACATCGAGATCGGTTGGCGAGGATGCCACCACTTTCGAGTCTACAAAGAAAGGAGCACCGTCAAGGTGCGAGGCTATTTGATTGAGTAGTCTGTTCGCGTTGTTTGAGCTTAGCCGCTTTATGTCTTGAGTCGCCCTTTAGGCGGTAGTTTTGTGTGCTTAAGTTCGTCCTTATTTTTGTGTGCAAGTATGAGTGCAAAGGCCCTTAGGCATTTGTTGCAAGCCATACTATTATCTTAATCAATATAAGAGTTTCATTGAGCTTTCTTAAAATATGTTGTTGGGTTTTACCTACCCCGCTTAGTTCTACAACTTATCTCGTGCTTGCTACCTTATCTAACCCTTGAGATTCACGGATGGATGGAAGGCATTGCACAATGGTGGGAAAACTTTTGTGCAATGTGCATGGAACGCCGCAAGACATTACTTGGGAAGAGTTCACAACTGCCGCCCGAGATCATGTACCGTAAGGAATCATGGATCTAAAGAAGGATGAATTCCGTGCTCTCAAGCAAGGAGGAATGTCGCTGATCGATTACCTCAACAAGTTCTCTCAACTTGCTCGATATGTCGCAGAAGATGTCGCCACCGACAAGGCTCGCCGAGTCGTTTTACGAAAGGATTGAACACCGGACTTCAAGTCAACTTGATCGCCCACACCTTTCCTGATTTTCAAGAGTTGATCAACAAGGCTTTGATTCTTGAGGATAAGCGTAAGGAATTTGAAGATCATCGTAAGCGCAGAATGGCTCAAAGAAGGAAGTCACCAACCCCACCGAGGGCAAGAATGATTCCACCGCAGCTTTAGCCGCTTTCCACCACGCACTCTCGCTGACCACCCGCACCAACTTCAAGACTCGCCCGCTTGCTCGTAACTTCCGCAACCCCGCACTACCAACCCCAATCCAAAGAAGCAACCCACGAATACAACCGAGTTTGCTTTACATCGCCGGCACCAGCATTTCGCCAACCGATGTCCGCAGAATGGGACTATCACTCCAAAGACGCTTCAACCTTGGGAACACACCACCAAGACGCCAAGACAAGGCAACCATCAAGGAACTTCTCAAGCTACCGGTCAATCCGAGGAGCACCGCCATCGCTGGTCGAGGTCGTGTCAACCACGCCACTCTAGAAGGAGCCCAAGAAGCACCCGACGTTGTAATCGGGTAAGTTCCTAGTAAATTCGATACTGATCGCCTCTTTGATTACGAGCTTCAGCATTCGCTTGTTTCGGAATTTTTGCAACTAAGAACAAATTGGAAGTTATGCATCTTAAGCATACTCTGTTAGTCCAATACCGGAGCAGAGCTAAGTTCTAAAGTTGGATGTTTAGGAGCTAGGCTACTCATAGTCGGAGTTGAGTTTCTAGCCAACCTAATAGTTCTAGACACTCGGACCATAGATGTCATCCTTGGTATGGATTGGTTATCCAAACATAAAGCGATGCTAGATTGTGGTCAAGAGCCGTGACAATTGAGGATACCACAGAAAGAAAGTAGAATTTCTAGCCACCTCAAGACGTGATGGACATTTGGTAGTCAACGATCCAAGACGGTTTCTTTGGAAGACGTACTGTAGTCGAGATTACCGGATGTATTTCGGAAGAGTTACGGGAATGCCACCGACCGTGACATTGAGTTTGTCATCGATCTAGTGCCAGGAACATCACCAATTTCCAAGAGACCCTATCGGATGCCAGTCGATGAACTTGTGGAAATGAAGAAACAGATAGAAGAACTACTGGAGAAAGGTTTTGTAAGACCTAGTTCGTCGCCATGGGGAGCACCGCTTTGTTTGTCAAGAAGAAAGATGGAAGTATGAGAATGTGTATCGATTATCGCTCTCTCAACGAAGTCACCATCAAGAACAAGTACCCATTGCCCGAATAGATGATTTGTTCGACCAGATGAAAGGAGCCGGAGTATTCTCCAAGATCGATCTACGATCAGGTTACCATCAGTTAAAGATTTGTCCTAAGGATGTACCAAAGACCGCTTTCTCAACCCGGTATGGACATTATGAGTTTTTAGTCATGTCTTTTGGATTGACTAATGCCCCTGCCTATTTCATGAACATGATGAACAAAGTATTCATGGAATATTTGGATAAGTTCGTGGTAGTATTCATTGATGATATTTTGGTATACTCAAAGTCGGAAGAAGAACATACGAGAACATTTGAGATTAATCCTAGAGAAGCTCGAGAGGACATCACCAGTATGCCAAGTTTAGCAAGTGTGACTTTTGGAAGAAGAAAGTTGATTTTCTCGGTCATGTAATGACAAAGAAGGAGTAGCAATTGACCCTGAAGGTTAAAGTCAGAATGAATTGGGAGCACCAAGACGGTTACTCAAATTCGTAGTTTCTTGGGAATGGCAGGATACTATCGTCGTTTCATTGAAGGGTTCTCAACGATTGCTAAACCTCTTACGCAATTGTTGAAGAAAGAGAAGAAGTTTATTTGGACCCCAGCTTGTGAAGAAAGTTTTCAAGAATTGAAGAAACGTTTGACTTCACCCAAAGCTAGTTTTGCTTGATATTAGTAAGGATTTTGATATCTCTTCGTGATGCTTCGCGCCAAGGATTAGGATGTGTCCTTATGCAAGAAGGAAGAGCCGCCGCTATGCGCCAAGGCAATTAAGGCCTCATGAAGAGAACTATCCTACCCATGATTTGGAACTAGTTGCCGTAGTGCATGCTTTGAAGATTTGCGCCATTATCTCATCCAGAATCGCCGTGAAGTCTACACAGATCATAAGAGCTCGGTACATATTCACTCAGTCTGATTTGAACATGAGACAGAGAAGATGGCTGGAATTAATAAAGGATTATAATCTTGGAATCCATTACCATCCTGGTAAGGCCAATGTAATTGCAGATGCACCGAGTCGTAAGAGCTACTTGCAATGCTCGAAGTAAAAGAGTTGTGTTGAACTTCAGAGGAATTCCGAAGCTACGACTAGAAGTTGTTCCTAAGGATTTGTGGCCAATTTGGAAGTACAGTCTACTCGAGAAACAGTTCGTGAAGCTCAACCTAAGGATTCTGAGTTTGCTGATCTCAAGAAGAAGATGTCAGAAGGAAAATTTAAAGACTTCACCATAGATGATCGGGATATACTGTGGATCAATGGACGTATCTGTGTACGGATATTGATGGATTAAGACAACTGATTCTGAAGGAAGCCCATGACTCAAAGTATTCAATTCACCCTGGAAGCACTAAGATGTATCAGGATGTTAAGAATAAGTTTTGGTGGCCAAACTTAAAGCGAGACGTCGCAGAGTTCGTTGCTTTATGCGACGTGTGTCGAAAGTAAAGGCCGAACATCGAGGCCACGGATTGCTACAACCGTGAAGATACCGTAATGGAAGTGGGAAGAGATCGGTATGGATTTTATTACGGATTACCCAAGACTCAATCAGTTATGATTCGATTTGGGTAATAGTGGATCGCTTGACTAAGGTTGCCCATTTCTTGCCACCAAAACCACTTACTCGAGAGACCGCTTGGCGGAATTGTATATGTCAAAATCGTCGACCGCGGTGTGCCTAAGAAGATAGTGTCGATCGAGGATCTCAATTCACCTCTCGCTTTTGGCGAGTCTACATGAAGCCACAGGAACTCATCTAAATTTAATCGCTTATCATCCCGCATGATGGACAGATGAAAGAGTCAATCGATATTAGAAGATATGTTGAGAGCCTGTGCCTTAGCTAATGCTACCAGTTGGGATAAAAGTTTGCCGTATGCAGAATTCTCGTACAACAACAGTTATCAAGCCAGTTTGCAGATGTCACCATTTGAAGCTCATGCGGTCGTACTCGCAGAACTCCGTTGAATTGGTCGAGACAATGAACGTGTAGTGTTCGGGCCGATATTATTCAGAAGCCAAGAACAAGTTGCTATGATCGAGAGAGGTTAAAGATAGCCCACCCGAGCAAAAGAGTTATGCCGATAATCGTCGCCGTGACCTCGACTTTGAACCGAGGATTTTGTGTATCTTGAGTTACTCCGCCAGAGGTGTTAAGAGATTCCACACCAAAGGGAAGCTTGCTCCAAGGTATGTGGGTCCATTCAAGGTTTTGGAACGCCGTGGAGAAGTTGCGTACCAGTTGGAGCTACCACAGTCGTTAGCAGGAGTGCATGATGTCTTTCATGTCTCTCACCAAGAAGTGTCTTCGTGTGCTGAAGAGCGCACTCGTTGGAGTCAATTGAATCAAGGAAGATCTCACATACAAAGAGCGACTGTCAAGATTTTGGATGTCGCAGAGCGCGCACTGAAAGCAAGACCGTTCGTTTACGCAAAGTCCAAAGGAGTAACCACTCGGAAGGAGAAGCAACGTGGGAGCGTGAAGAAGAGTTAAAAGCCGAGTTCCCTAGCCTTTTCTCTAGCTAGCCGTAATCTCGGGGCGAGATTCGCTTAAGGGGGAGGTTTGTAACATCCCAATTTTCGAGCTTTAAAATCTTTTAAATATTAGTAGCAAGAAAATTCATCATTTGGATTTATTTGAATATTAATTTAAAAAGCTTAATATGGACTTTAAGGACAAATTGATTTAATGTGCTTAATCCCAACATCAACAATTGTCAAAACTATTTTATTTAGATTCTATATGCTTGGATATATTTTATAGAATTTTCTGGAATTTTTCCCAAGTCATTTGCTATTTTCTAATTGCTATTTGCATTTTCTGGATTTATTTAAAAGAAAAACCTATTTTAAATCCTTCGGAACAGTGCTGGGCCGAAGCCCAACACTATTCCAGCCCGCTCAATCCCAGCCGTTGGATCAACATCGTCCGGCTGCCGCTCGCCGCTTTTCGCCGCCGCCTCACCGGATCTTCGCCGCGTGTCCTGCTCGGCCGATCCTCGCTCGCCGCGCCTCGCGTCTCTCTCAAGTGGGACCGCTGAGGTGTCGTTCTTTTCCACACACCTTCGTCCGAGCGCCGCGTGACAAGTGGGTCCCACCAAACATCGCTTCATCGTCTTCGATCGGGACTTCGTTCCGATTCTTCCGCTGCGTCGCCGCTGCCCCGACTTGGATTCTAGGGTTTCTCGACTATTTAAAGCCGCGCCCGTGTCACGAGGATCGCATCCGCCCCGCCGCCTTTGCCCACGCCGCTAACCCTAGATCATCGCCGTTTCGCCGGAATCGAAGCTTCAACCTCGGCCGCCGCGAGTTTCCTCGCGGATTGCGCAACCACCGGTGAGCCAACCACCACCGAGCCCACGCCTCGAAGTTCGCCTCGCCAAGGGCAACCCTATCGCGCACGCTTCGTTGCCCTCGGAAGCCGCCGCTTCGTCGTCGCTTATCACCGCACCGCTCGCCGCTCCTCGTGTCGCCGCCGCCGTTGCGTCATCTCCGGCGAAGCGACCGCGTCACCGAATCGCCAGTCGCACCGAGTCCAGAGCGCACTCTCCGCCACCGCCGAAGTCGCCGTCATCCGCCGCATCCGTGGTCGCCGAGTGTCGCCGTCTGTTTTGCCTCCGTGGCGCCCACGTGGCGCAGCCACATCCCCTCTCAGGCTTTGGCGTGTCGCCTCGTGGGTGGCCGCATCGGCGCCACGCCTCCTCATCACCGCGCCAGCTCTTCCTCGGCTCGGAGGACCCGATCCACCGTGGCCGAGAGGTCGACAATGTGGGCCCACTGTCGATCTGGATTTAAATTAATTCTTTTTCCTCGGTGACGCAAGCATTGCGCAATAATTCGATTTTCCTTTATAAAAATAATTCGGAAATTCGAGAAAATCCAATTTAGGGTTTTATTGATTTTCCAATCTTCCAAAGCCCATATCTTTTGCATCCGAACTCCGATTGAGCCCATTCAAATTTTTAAATTCATATAAAATTCAGATCTATTTATTTATGAATTTTATTTAATTTTTGGAGTTTGTTTTGCCTCTGTTATTTATTTGTTTTGTTTCTTTTATCTCGTTTTGCGAGTAGGCGTCGATACTTGGGAATTTTGCGTAAGAAGGAGCACCTCAAGACCAAGACCAATATCTAGATCTATTCCAAGGCAAGTTATACCTTTGATCATTTTGAACCCAGTTTTCAAAATACTTTGTTTCAATATATTGCATTCTATTTCAAGTATTTATTTAAATGCTTTTGGGTGTAGTTACTAATCCAAATTGTTATGCCACCTTGTCTATTGTATGCAATGATCTTTGTCACCCTAGGTTGATTAATCATTAGTTGGTATTATTGTAGCACCAACGTGGGTTGGTTAGATACGATTAGGCCTTAGCCATGCCACGAGTCATCATTTCATGTGAGAGTTGCAATTATGAACTTGACTAAGTGATTATGGAACGTGTGATGAATCTGTGTGTCTTGTGTGCTATTACTCGTTGATGGCATGTGTTGCACTTAATCAACAGGTGGGAAAAGATTTAGACCGAGGCAAGTGGTGGATTCTGTGTGAATGGTGGAGTGTGTGCTTATTAAACTTTGTGATTTGGGTTAAAGCGGAAGTCTTGCCTTAGTCAATTAAGGACTTAACTTTGTGCGCCATTGAACTGGCCTTCTTGCATGCGACCACATGCCTAGTATGGGTGGGCCCGACTTAGTAAGTTATGGAGTCTTGACATTGACAACTCGAGTTGTATTTAAGCTATGTGATGGGTCGAGGTGTGATATGTCACATCGCGGACGGTTCATTTGCATCCCCGTCCAATGGTGTGTGTCGTTCCAAGGGTGTGTGTACAAATTGGACTGGCATAAAGCACACCAGAGTGTCATTGTTTGAGATGAAGTCTCCGAAAGGTTTTGTTGGGATCAACTCGATCCGGTTGGTTTCATCGTGTGGGTAAAGTGTACAACCTCTGCAGAGTGTTTAAACCAATCTATTCGAATAGCCGTCCTCGGCTATGGACATGCTCGGAATTTCACACGAGGGTAGATTTTCATAAAACAAATGGGAAGGGTCACCGTGTGAGATAACTTGTTCATTGTGTGAAAGAACTTGATTAGACTGTGTGTCCTTTGTGAAATCAATTGTTAACTTATTATTGTCTATTTGTTTTGAATTATGCTTTCAATCTATTATTTGTATTCAATTGCAAATGTTGCATTTCTGCAAAATAACCACAGAAGCCATTCCTTTGGAATAAGCCATCATGTATAAATGCATTCGTGGTATGACTTGCGTAGTACGGTGTGTACTCACTCTTGCTAAACAAATCAATGTATGGAGGAGTCGTCACCGCTTTTGAAGAAGAGTTCTCGAAGGTTGAACGTTAGGGTCTTGATCCCAGTCGGTTGCCTGTGGTAAATTGATGGGAGCCACCGGAGTTTATTTCGTTTCCGCTGCAGTTTATTTCTTTATTGTCAGCCTTGCATGGCTTAATAAATGTAAAACTCGACCATAAGGTCCCAACAGTTATTTGTTATTCAAATGTACTCGTTTATTCTTATATTCGTTGTATGGATGTGATATTTCATCAATGTTGATACTGTGTGCACTAGCGTGATCCTGGACTAGTGCAGAATACACAGAGGGTCCAGATTTGCATATTTGGGTCCCGACACATGTGTTTCCTTAGGTAGTGGATTGTGTATCCACTTGAGCGTTGACACTTGATTAGTTCAAGTGAACGTCGAGTCTTGTTACTCTTGGTGTTTGCCGACACCTAGACGGCATGGAGGCGTCGTGCGCGGTGATCTTCTCAAGAAGTTTGTGAGAAGGCCCTGCGGTTTGTGAGTGGTTTGATGCTCGCCATCTCCGGAGTGGAGGAAAAGCAACCCTAGTGGAGCGAGGTGTTGGTTCGGTTTGGAACATTTCCAAGTATTGGACTTACCTCGGAGGTGTTGGCTTAATTAGTGGAGCCGGTCCAATTTATTTGGGCTTACCTCAACGTGGATTAGGGGAGACCGGCAAGTCTCCGAACACCACGGTAAAACATAATCGTGTCATCTTGTTTTTACTTGTGCTTTACTTTGAGCAATTTACATTACATGCTTTAATTGCTTATATATTATTGTGTGATTGCTCTCTTGTATCGTTGGTGCACTTAGGGAAGCCTAGTTGATTTAGGTTTTAATTGTGCAAAACCAATTCGTTATTAACTTCCGCTTTATATATTGGTTTAGCGCGAAAGATTTTTTAAAACCGCCTATTCACCCCCCTCTAGTCGGTTACCTCGATCTTACAACTACACGCCTTGAAAGAATGGTGAACCGGCCACCAAACATTGGACGTGCGTATGATCACAATGCAACCCAAGATCTTGAGGAGGAAAATGATAATGAGAGGAGAAACCATGATACCGGTGTTGTGTTTGCTGACCGAGATGCACGTCAACGACGCCGCCTACACCACAACCGTCATGGTATGGGAGGTAATAATTTTCAGCACCACAATGCTCGTCCTAATGATGACCCATTTGCTAAAGTTAAATTTACCATACCATCTTTTGCGGGTGTTTATTATGCTAAACTTTATCTAGATTGGGAGATGACAGTTGACCAAAAAATTAATGCCCATCTAGTTCCTGAAGTGCATAAAGTCAGACAAGCTACTAGTGAATTTAAAGATTTTGCTATCATTTGGTGGAATCAAGATGTTAATTCTGGCTTAACACCTGATACATGGGATAGATTGAAGGTAGCTATGCGTGCTAGATTTATTCCTCCTGCTTATAAACGTGATATGCGTAAGAAATTACAGCGCTTAGACCAAGGTAATAAATCTGTCGAGGAATATTATAAAGAACTACAAATAGGCATACTGCGTTGTAATGTTATTGAGGATGAGGAGGAAAAGATGGCTCGTTTTTATGGTGGTTTAAGGCGTGAGATTCAGGACATAGTTGATTACAAAGACTATAATGATAGTAATAGGTTGTTCCAGCTTGCTTGTTTGGCGGAAAAGGAATTGCAGGGTAGACAACAAATGACTAGGAGCAACTTTGGCAGTACGTCTACATCGAGATCAACGCCGGGACAAGCCAAGACAGCCCCACATCATGCTTTTCAATCTGCTGCCCCCTCTGTGAGTAGGGCACGTTCAGCAGCACCATCTCCACCGTCACGTGCACCCGAGACGAGCAAATCTACTAGTGTGCAGGCACCAGCACAGAGCTCCTCATCGGTTACTTCCACGGGCCGCACGACAGACATTGTGTGCCACCGTTGTAAAGGAATGAGCCACTTCATGAGAGATTGCCCAAGTTAGCGAGCGTACATTGCGACAGAAGACGGTGGTTACGTAAGTGCTAGTGATATTGAGGATGAATACGTTCTTACAGCTAACCTTGCAAGTAATGATGATGAATATGAGTCAGATAGCGATGGTGAGGAAATTTTAGGCGCCGCTGCTACGGAGAATTATCGAACTATAATTGTGCAGCAAGTATTGAGCACTCAAAGAGAGCAAGAGGAGAAGCTACAACGTCATAATTTGTTTCAGATGTTCCTCATCATTAAGGATTACCGTGTTCGTGTCATAATTGATGGCGGAAGCTGCAATAACTTGGTGAATTCAGGATTGGTCAAGAAGCTTGGCTTGATCACACGTGCGCATCCTCACCCATACCACATTCAGTGGTTCAACAACAGCGGTAAGGTGAAGGTAACACAATCTGCGAGAGTGCATTTTTCCATGGGTTCCTCTCATGATGATGCTGATTTCGACATAGTACCTATGCAAGCCTGCTCTCTTTTATTAGGTCGTTCATGGGAATTTGATACCGATGTAACTCATCATGATAGAAGTAATAAATACTCTCTTATGCACAAAGAAAATAAAGTAACTTTGCTACCTTTAACGCCGACTGAAATTGTGAATTGTGATAAAGAGCTAGCTGAAAATGAGAAGAAAGAACTTGAACATGAATATGAAAATCAGCAAGTAGTAAAGAATATTTTCTCACCTAAGAAAGAGTGGTTGGCACCTAGTTCTAGGACTGAGGGAATTAAATTAAAGGGTTGTGTCATGCTTCCAACCAAATCTGATCTTGCTAAAAATTTTCATTATGATATGCCATGCTATGCTTTGATATGTAAAGATGTTTTATTTTCACTTGATGATATATCTAGCTCATTGTCGTCTGCTGTCACTAACCTTTTGCAGGCATATGAGGAGGTGTTTTCAGCTGAAATACCCCCGGGGCTGCCACCTATTAAAGGGATTGAACACCAAATTAATTTAATTCCAGGAGCGACTTTGCCAAACCGTGCGGCGTATAGGACCAATCTAGAAGAGACAAAGGAAATTCAATGACAAGTCCAATACCTTTTGGACCGAGGGTACGTATGGGAAAGCCTTAGTCCTTGTGATGTTCCTATTCTTTTGGTTCCTAAGAAAGACGGTAGTTGGCGTATGTGTGTTGACTGTAGAGCCATTAATAATATCATAAAACGGTATCGTCGTCCCATTCCTAGGTTAGACGATATGCTTGATGAGTTGAGTGGTTCTACTCTTTTCACAAAGATTGACTTGCGCAGCGGGTACCACTAGATTAGAATGAAATTGAGAGATGAATGAAAAACGACATTTAAAACTAAGTTCGGACTATATGAGTGGTTAGTGATGCCTTTTGGTTTAACTAATGCACCTAGTACTTTCATGCGTTTGATGAACGAAGTTTTGCGTACTTTCATTGTAAAATTTATGGTGGTTTATTTTGATGATATTCTGATCTATAGCAAGTCATATGAAGATCACATGGATCATTTACGTGCTAGTTTTAATGTTTTGAGAGATGCACGTTTGTTTGGTAACCTTGAGAAGTGCACCTTTTGCACGGATCGAGTCTCTTTTCTTGGCTATGTTGTTACTCCACAGGGCATCGAAGTTGATCAAGCCAAGATCGTTGCTCTCCAGAGTTGGCCGCCTCCTAAAACGGTCATACAAGTGTGGAGTTTTCTAGGGCTCGCTGGTTTCTATCGGCGTTTTGTTCGGGATTTCAGCACCCTCGCTGCACCGCTGAATGAGCTTACAAAGAAGCGAGTTCCTTTTACTTGGGCCACCATATAACAACAAGCTTTCAACGCTCTCAAAGATAAGCTAACACACGCCCCTTTGCTTCAACTTCCCAATTTCAGCAAGACTTTTGAATTAAAATGTGATGCTAGTAGCATAGGTCTTGGTGGTGTGTTAATTCAAGAAGGAAAACATGTTGCTTACTTTAGTAAAAAATTAAGTGGTCCTAGTTTGAACTATTCTACCTATGATAAAGAATTATATGCTCTAGTTCGAACTTTGGAAACATGGTAACATTATATGTGGTCCAAAGAGTTTGTAATACATTCTGATCATGAATCTTTGAAGCATATTCGAAGTCAAACCAACGTGAACCGCAGACATGCTAAGTGGGTTGAGTTTATTGAGTCTTTTCCCTACGTCATTAAATATAAAAAGGGCAAAGAAAATGTGACAACTGATGCTTTGTCTAGTAGATATACCATACTTTCACAACTTGACTTCAAAATCTTTCGGTTAGAGACAATAAAGGAGCAATATGTGCATGCTGTTGATTTTAAAGATGTGTTGCTAAATTGTCAAGAGGGAAAGAGTTGGAATAAATTTATAGTGCATGATGGGTTCGTGTACCGTGCTAACAAGCTATGCATTCCAGCTAGCTCCGTTCATCTTTTGTTGTTATAGGAGGCGCATGGAGGGGGATTGATGGGTCACTTCGGCGTGAAGAAAACCGAGGACGTTCTGATTCACCACTTTTATTGGCAAAAGATGAGGCGTGACATCGAACGCTTCATTGCCCGCTGCACCACGTGCCAAAAAGCTAAGTCACGACTTAATCCTCATGGTTTATGCATGCCTCTTCCTGTTCCAAGCATACCCTGGGACCAGAAGGTCTACGACCAGTTCCGCGGGGTCTACGACCACTTCAAGAAGGCCTACGACTAGTTTCACAAGTACTCGCCGAGCCCAGTACTCGTTGAACACAATCTATGACCAGAGATAGCATGGTCTCCTCCAGACCACCTCAGGACCAGTCCTACGACCATGTTTTCGACCAGAGATACATGATATGAATAGTGAAAAAGGTGCTACGTCACCATTTTGGACTTAATAGGGCTTTGTAAGCGTGTCGAAGTCGGAGTCCAGGTTGTGTACGCCTCTTCCCGCGGCCGCACAACCCTAGGTTGACCTCCTCACGTCCCCTATATATATATATATATATATATATATATATATAGTAGTCGTCATAGTTTAGGGTGGGTTTTTCTTTGAGATTATTTTGCTTAGCAGTCTCGCTGCACGTTCGGTTGAGGAACTCCACATTGTGAGCTTCATCTATATTCGTAATACAATATCAAATTGTATCTTCTACTTTCTTGCTTGTGTTCTCAATTCGCAAGTAGGAGATAGCCTTCTTGGCGAGGTCAACCGCGTTCGGCACGGTTGATAACCATCGGAGTAGTGGTGTAGTGATTACGAGAGGTTTGATCTCTTTTGGTCGGAGCCTTCGGATCATCAACGTCGAGTTCTCTACAATCGACTTATCAGTACTTTTTGGAAGATCGGGCCACCGTCACATCACTTTGAAGCACCAACAAAGACCTGGCTGAGAGCGCTCTATGCGAAGGGCCACTGTCCTCTCAGCCGGGGCCCCCACTCATCGTTGTCGTTGTAGTTTGAGGTCTGTGCTTCCTCGTGCAATACCAGCTCCTTGTCCAAACAGGTTTACAAACTGTGGAACAATATGATATGCATGTAAACAAGATGGAAATGCTAAAAGTACACACGACACGGGAGCAATAACCGACCTGGTCACCACATTGCAGTGGATAACTCCGTGTAGTCCTGCCCCGTGTATGCGTGGAACTAAGGACCTATCAGAAGAAATATGCGTTAGTAAATAGTGGAGTTCGAAATAAATAAGCAGACGTGAGTGTTTCAGATGTACCTGCAAAATGTGCTAGTGTACTCCCAGCACGGTGCCACGAGGACCTGTCTGGCAAGTCCGAATGAGAAACCGTGGGGTGTGACGCACTGTGGCTCACCCCTGCCCACACACTGGTGGGTCCAGTACGTCCCTCAGTATCTGGCACGATGTAAGCGCAATGCATTGCCTCACCTTCTCCATGACGCGGTCCATGACATGTCTGAGGTCATGCCCGTCATGGTGACACGCTTCTTGATCGTCATGCTACGCACAGAGCTCGCCAACGTGTACACCGCCCAGCTTAGATCGTTCTGTTACACAGAAATAACAAGTTAGAAATCGAAAACATGATAAATAAATAAGAAGTATGGACCATTTCAATATGTACAACGATGACATGCAGAGTCCGCCTGGGTGGGGTATGTGTTGGTCGTCGCAGCCTCGTGTTGTGGTGGATCATCCACGACCTTGGTGCAACGGACCCTCGTCCGAGTGGATCACCACTCGTTGTACTCCTCGTATGTCCGGTGGTCGTAGGGAGCATCTAGCTGGACTATGTCCTCTGAGACGTGGAGCTACTGTGTCGCCCAAGGGACTATCTTGTCAGCACAGGAAGTGCTTCCAAATACTCCCTTCCTTGTCAGCACAGGAAGTGCTTCCAAATACTCCCTTCCTGGTGTACATGTGGAAAGAAAAATAAAAAATTTGTAAGTACGCAAGGCAAAAGCTATGACAAAATTAAATGTTAACTTACCCATAAGCGTTTGACAACAACAGCTCCCCTAGGGCACTGAGATCTACTATTGTAGTCCGAACTGTTGCATCACTTGGTGCACGTAGTACTCCTTTACGAAGACATCGTGCACCAAGCAATGCCGCATAAGCCAATTGTGGATATCATGGGGATATGCTCCAGATCTTAGGATGATGTGACAATTGGCAATGACGTTTGACGGTTTGTCATTTCACGTGTTTTTGGCAAAGAAACAGTGCTGTCAGGCTTCAGGCGGTCAGACCGGCCTAAGATCGGTCCGACCGGCCTAAGCGGCGGTCGGACCGGTAATGTCAGAAAGTGGTATTTTGAGCTGGGCCAAAAATAGAGGTAGCAGGCAAGAGAGGGGATCTATTGCACTTGGTCCCATAATTTTTGGAGTCTCCAGTCAAAAGTTCTATTGGTTTGAAAATTCCAGCAGATTTCGGTTTTCCAGAGAGGAAATTCGGCTAAGTCTTTACTGGCGTCCAGACCGGCCAGGGTGGGCGGTCAGACCGGCCCTAGGGGCGGTCTGACCGGTTTTTACTTGGATCGTCGCCCGTCGTGGCGTCGATATTCGGTTGTTAGGTCAAAGTCATGAGTTTCAGGGCATATATGTTGCATGATGCATGTTTTGACTAACATGGGTCAAGTGTGAAGAACTTATTCCCAAATTCGGTTTACTTGTCTATTGTTGTGCAGGTTGCTTGGTGGTCAACGACGGTCAACGGCGAGTATGATCGGGACTAGGCTTGGAGAGCTGAGGTCCAGAATGATCGACGACGCCGGGTGAGATCAATATACTCAAGCGTGGTGCAAGATGGACAATGGTGACCTATTGGCTAATCCGATGCGCAAGATGGCGCAAGGTGTAGCTAGTTAGGTCAAGAGGTGTTAAAGACGACACATTAAAATACGTGCGTATATGTCCCGTTTGTTTTGGGCCTTAACAGGAGCCCAATAGAGTCAAACTTTTAGAAAGTCCAAGCCTCCACTATAAATAGGGGAGGGAGGTGGCCGCACCTCCGCTTCATCTCTTTTGCTATTTTTGTAAACTCTAATTTTCTTAGGGAGAGCTTTTGTGGAGGCTAGAGTTCTTGATAGTTTGATGTGATTTTTGTGCTCTTGGATTGAGCATTGTCCTCCATTGATGGAGAGGTTGTAAGCTCATATCATATCAAATCAATCTACAGAAAGTTTGATCATGTTTTGTCTCTTTGCGTTCTTTCTTTATATTTGATAATTTTGAGTCTTTCTTTGATCCGTAAGTTTTTGATTGAATTCTTCACGTGATCTAGCTTACTGTGACGTGTGGGAACCTATCTAGGATCATCTTGATCATCAATCACCCACGAGCAAAATCTTGGATCAAGTTTTGACCCGGTTTTGAACCCTTCTTCAATCAAATTTAAAAGGATCGTTATTCTTCCAAGAATTATCATAATCTTCAATTGGGATAGGTTCCTGATATCATAGAGAAGGTGTGTACCAAGTTTCATCAAGTTTGGAGTTGTAGATCAAAAGTTTCATCTATTTGCAACTTCGTCATCGGGTTGGTTCATTACGCTCTTCAGCGGATGTCGATCGCCTAAGGCGAAGATCGCATCGCTAGGAATCGGTCATACCGCCAGTGCATTGAATTGTTTCAATCTTTGTTGATTTTGTCGTATTGCTTAGGGGTTTGAATTGGATTCAATATTAGTCTTCCGCTGTACTGATATACTGATCTTCATAGCTTCCATAGCTACTGGAGTGAAATATTATTGAATCAATTATTTGTGAAAAAGTGAGCGTGCTCCTATTCACCCCCCTCTAGTCGCCTTTTCGGTCCAACACCAATACATGGAATCTCGCTGGCACAAGCTTGACAAGTGTCCAGACGATGTGGTCACTCGTCAACTAGTCGAACAGCGCAACATAGTCTGGGTAGGATGCATGCGTAGTTATCGGTGTGAACATGAACATTGCAATAGAACAATAAAACCTAAGCACATGCAATTAAAAGCACATTACGAGATGGACTCAGGGTTCGAAAAACATACGCGTCGGCGACATCACACCGCACCCATGGTCGAGCCGTCCACGTCGACGGCGGCGACGTACATGGCGATGGTGTAGGCTCCGAGCTCGAGCTGTGGTTGTCCGATCTAAAAACGCTCGAATGACCACAGCTGAAGAAGGAGCGGGTATTGGGAGTAGATGGATCCAGTTGCGTAGCCAGCTAGCAGCCACGCCTCGGGCCAGCTCATCACATAAGCATCTCTGTAAAAAACAACAAGCAATTTTGATATGGACCTCGGGCCAATGCCCCTGTGGCCCGAGGCCCAGCTCCGCCTCTGGATAGAGCTATCCCGAACCCTCCAGCACCACTAGGCCCCAGCGCGTACGACTAGATCTCCTCTAGCTCCATGTCTGCCATCTCCCGTGCGTAGCAGATCATGTGCTTGTCGACTCTCTCGCCGTGCCCTCGTATAACATTACCCACCTGAACAGGCACAACAAGTAGGCCTTGAAGTGCTTCCTCACTATATAGTCGGGTGCGTCCTGTGCCATATGCTGTGGCTGCAAGAAGGCAATTACTCATTAGTAAATTGAATAAAATAATTGAAGTGAAAAGCACAAGAGTTATAAATACTTATGTAGAATTGGTAGAGCTACTTCACCGTCGCCCTGTGTGTAGTAGTTAACTCCCTGTACCCACCGTCAGGTAGAATCACACTGTGGAACCTTGAGAGGAGGTTCGTGTGACACGTTGACGTGACGTCGTACGCCACCAGGGGAAGTCCGCGCACGATAAACCGGTTAGGAAACCCACGTCCTGTAGCGTAGATGCCATCTTCCAACACGAAAGGGGGAACATGTGCGTCTTCGGCCTATAATGGTCAACCAACGCCGTCAGGAGGCACCGGTCATACGAGAATCGCTTCGACGTACGAACGTCCTCCCACGTCACCTCCATCATCCTCGCTAGTGGAAGCAGACCTGTCGCTCTCAATCTCCATCGAAAGGATTAACAACATACGTGAGTCCACCCCACGCAAGTCGGACTGAAATTGAGTACACAAATGTCACAACTACACGTATCTGGGAGTCCAACGTGGGTTGACCCTTCATGCCCTCATGGGCGTGCGCAGTTGTAATGTGTCAAGCTTAATGGGTGCATCGCCAGTTTGGGGGTGGACGGTACTGAGGCGGCTACGGTAACATACGTCAACGCCTGAGTAAAACAACTCGTAGGGCCACTGCGCAACATCTCCTGCGGACGTCATACCTAAAAATTCAATGTTTACATTATTAATAATACGAAACATAGACAAAAAGTAATAAGAAGCATACTGCAAACTAACTTTGCAATTGGCGGCACCACAAAAAAGATTAACGACATATCCAAAACTATATAATACATCTAAAACTATCTAATTAATTCAATTATTGCACACACAAAATCCTACATGATTAACGACATATTCGAAACTAAACTACACACAACTAAAATGATGTAGTACACGACACTACACCACATATCAATTAATTCAACTATTACACAAGAAATATATATGCGATTAACGACATATACGAAACTAAACTATAAATATCCAAAAGAACGAACCACAAGATAATACACTACATAACAATGCATCTAGAACTTCCTAACCATTTACACACTGCATCATAAATAATATCTATACGATAAACTAAATTATACATATATAAAATTATGTACTACAACAAACTATGCTAAGGGGCGGTGCTGGGCCAATGGCCAGGGGTCCAGGTCAAAATCGCTCGCTGTTTGGTAGCGCTGGACGGCGTGCACACACTGCAGTGGACCAAGCTCTGGTCGGCTACACCCCTGGTGGCCCGAGGCCTAGCTAGCGGCGGGCTACACCCCTAACTATGCTACATATCCATACACCTAAAACTATTTAATTCATTCATTTCTATGTTACTAAATTATTTACTAATCTACAAGAGTTTCAAATTTAAATATAAAATTACAAAAACATTTACCTACTCCTCTCCTCTCGCATCCCACCCTATTTCTTTTTTTCCCCTGAGAATTGCAGCGTCGCATCCCGCATCCCGCATCCCGCATCCCTTCCTAACAGAAGGCCGGGACAAACCAAGCCAACCGCACCCGTACGGCCGTATCCGTATCGAAATTCAAAAAATCGGCGTCTTCCAAGGATTCAAACGGCCAAACCTACGAGCCCAGCTCCGAAATCACCAAGCCGAAACCGTCCCGTGCATAGCCTTCGCCGCCTTCCCCAAGCAACCTCCCCTCTTGCCCCCAAATCAACCCCAACCTTCCACGCGCTTCCAGAACCTTCTCCTCCGATCCCCCCGCTGCTGCCGCCGGCCGCTGCCCCGCCGCCGCGGGGATGCCGGCGGCGGTAGCGCCCGCGCCCCACTCCCCGCGCCAAAACCCTAGCGGCCCCCAGCCCCCCGCCGTCGCCCCCATGGCCAACCCCCACCCAGGGCTCGGCCTTGCGCCGCCGCCGTTCGCCGACCCCACCGCCGCCCCGCCGCTCCGCCGCGCGCCGCGGCTGGCCAAGCGGCGCCATGCGTCCACCTCCTCCCGCTCTCGCTCGCAGCCGTCGCCCGCGGTGCCGTGGAATCCATTCAGCGGCGGTGGTACGGATGGATCGAGGCAGGGTGGAAATGATGGAAATGAAGGGTTACAAAGCGGGGATGGTGGTGGTGTTGGTGGCGGTAGTTTCGGATTAGGGATGGATCAGAGCGAGGGCTTTGTGTTTGGTGCCGCTCCCGCGGTGAGCCAGCAGTCTCCACCGGTGGCATCATCCAACGAAGCGCCCTTTGTGTTTGGGAGCGTGAGGGACAGCCTGCCTCGATTCGATGAAGGCTGGCCGGCTACTACAAAGCTGCATGATAAGATGGGGAAGCTGGGCCTGCGGAGCCCGGGTAAAGGCGGCGATGGTGTCGGTAAGTGGGTGGGTCAAAAGGATGGGAGCCCTATTTTTGGTGTTGATAGTAGGAACACTGCGACCTCTGGTGCAGGTTCATATGCTTCTAGCTCAGTTCATGGTACCAAGGAAAATGGTATGCCAGAGAAGCTTACACAGTTCAGTATAGGCAATCAAACACCTTCTGGGAGGATGGGGAGTGAATTTACTAATGGTGCACCAACAGTTTTCATGTTTGGAAGTAACACGGCCTGTGGCCATGCAGATATCACTAAAAATGTTGTCTCTGGTGCTGATTCCGATCCATCTAGTACAGTTAATGGTACTGATGATGCAGGTGTGCTTCCGGAGAAGATATCACGGTTGAATATTGGAAGTGGCATGCCCTTTCAGCACATGAAAAGTCGAGGTGGTGGTAGTCATCAAGCTGAAGTGTTTGCCTTTGGGAGTGGCAGAACAGCAGGTACCGTTTTCGGCAAGGCAACAAACAATACTTCAGATAAGGGCAGTGATTTTTTCTTTGCTGGAAATAGCAATGATTATAGTCCAGCTAATTGTGCTGACAATTTGCCTGCATATAAGGCATCAGATTTGAATGCAGGAGGTGGATTCACGCAGAGCATGAAAACTGATAATGCTAATTGTCCTCCAGAGGCATTTGCATTTGGAAGAAATGGAACCACAAGCTCTGTTTCAGGGCAGTTAGCAAGCATAGTCATGAATGATGGTGGTAATTTTGTCACTGGTGCAAATACAAATGCTTGTACCTCAGCTCATGTTACCGTGGAGAGCACACTTCCAGATAAGATGACAAAGTTAAACATAGGACATAAAATCCCATCTCAGAGCATGAAAGATGAAGCTGCCACTCGGCCACCAGTAGTATTTGTTTTTGGAAGTAATGTAACTTCAAGCTTTTCTTCTGCCCAGACAGCAAGCACGTCATTCACCAGTTTTCAAACTAATGTATCCTCTGAACCAAAGGACAATGGAAAGAACATGGCTAACGAGGATATTAAAAATTATACATATTTCAGATCAAATAATGATAAAGGTTATGGGCCAAGTGACTTTGTTTTTGGTAGCAGCAACAATGCAATTGCTCAATCTGAAGGAGCTGCAGAACATGTACTACAAGATGAAACCAAGAAATTGAACATCAGCAGGGAAGGGCCTTCAATTGGATGTAATAAAGTAAATGATTCTTCTACTACTGAATTTTCGTTCCAAAGCACAGCAGAATCTACGTCAGGATATGGTGCCATTCCCAAGCCCAAAGTTCAGGATTCATGCCCGTTTACACCTTTGAATCATTCATCTAGTTTCTCTACTTCTGAAAATGCAATGCCCTCTTTCAGTTCCAAAACTATGAATGTAGGAACAGAAACTGCTCCTGGTGAATTTTGTGCAGTCAAACAGGATCCATCCAGGTGTTCCAGAGAGAGCTTATTTGGCGTAGACTATATAAAACCAACGTATAGAGACAAAAAGGAAGCACATAAAAGCACAAGGAAAAAGAAAAATCCAACTAGGCTAAAGCAACATGCTCAACTCCATCAAGTTGTTTCTCAAGAAACACACACCACTGGACTAGGCTCAGATTTAGCAGGTGATTATTCACCAATGGATTGTTCTCCTTATCCGGCAGCAGTTGAACAAGTGTCAAGAGAGGCATCTGTGAATTCCGATCAGTCCGATAACATATGTGATAGTAGTGTCTCAAATCGGAACTCCAGTAGTGCTGAAGAAGATCTAGTTTCTGCAACTGAGCATTTAGTTACTGATTCAGACCTTCCAACATACGAAGAGGAAGGTAGAGTTCCCAATGTAGATGCATCTGATAATAATTTTGCTAGCAGCTTTTCTAGTTTTGATGAAGTAACTTTATATAATGCATCACAACCTTCTTTCACTAATGTGAATATTGGCACTAATGGTGAACCTAAAATGTGCACAACAGAAGCTTGGGTTGATGGTTTTGGATACAATGTTGATCGGCAAACCTGCGAAGAGAACACCTACAGAACACTGCATGAGTCTGGTGAACCTATTACTTTTCAATCAAGCTCAGCAAATTTTAGTGGGCTGAACTTTTCCTTTGGTGCATCACTGTCCCCTCAAAGCTCACTATCAACACAAAGACGTAACACAAGAAGGAAGTTTAGGACTAAGGGCAGTCAGGTGTCTAAGCTTTCAGCCACCCAAGCTACTGTACAGCCAAAAGATTCACAAGACACAAAGGGCATGCAGTTTTCCCTGGAAACAAGTAAAACAGAAGATTCAATGAAAGAGCAGATAACAAGGGATTCAGCAATTTCTGCCGCCTTGGATGCTTGTGAGACCTGGCGTACAAGGTTTGTCCGAACATGGTTTGATTTTGTTTTAATCCCATTGTCATCGTCATGGCATATGTCTTCTTGCACAACCTTATGTGATTACTCAGATTTTAATATACCATAATTTTTTTGTTTCATTTGTGCCAGTGGAAATCAAGCCTATGCAAATGGCCACTTTGCTACTGCAGAGGAGTATTATACCCGTGGAATAAATTCTATTTCCCATCATGGCACTTCTGGATGCTGTTCCCGTGCGTTGATGCTGTGCTATAGCAACCGTGCAGCTACTAGAATGTCTCTTGGGAGAATGAGAGAAGCTTTTCAGGATTGTTTGATTGCTACATCAATTGACCCCACCTTTCTTAAAGCTAAAGTTAGAACTGCAAAGTAAGGAGTTGCTATCCTCAACTCAACTAAACTAATTCTTTTATATATTGGTATTTTTTTTCAGTGCAATAGTATGTCTAGTTCCTCAATTACAGAACCCAGATTAGTATGGTCGAGATATCAATTTTAAGAAAGGGACAGTTATGGGTATTGTTCTGGAAAGCGCTGAGTAGTGGTATGTCCTGCTTTTATCATGGAAGATAATGCGATAGGTTATTAATAATTTAAAATAGATATGCATCTGGAAAATCAGAGTTGCATGTTCCAGGTGTATTAGCACCGTCATGCTTCCATAATTCAGATCTTCATTATATAACCATGCAACCATGGTATGTTTTAGACGAACAAAAACTATAGTCTACTGAAAAACATTTCTGTTGGGAATATATGGCTTTGTTTATGTTGTTTTCACCTGAGGATTTATTAACCCTATGACTTCAATTGCACATACTTTGTCTACCATCTTTGTATCTTCTTAAGTGACTGATAGGTTAATTTCTTAGTTCTTACTATTCACAAATGCAGTTGCCAACTTGCACTTGGAGATCTTGAAGATGCATCAAGGAGTTACACAGCCTGTTTGAAGTCAAATAACCCTGCTGGTTCCGACTTAAAAATGTTTGCTGAGGCGTCTGATGGTTTGGAAAGAGTCAAGGTATTTTGTATTATTTAACATTCGCATGTTTTGAAATCTATGCTATCTATCTTTTCATCCCTAAAGCTTACTAAAGGCATAATTGTTAATTTGTTATGTGTTAAGTTTTGAAAAACTACTAATTATTCTTTAGCAATACCTCGCGGAAGATTGTATGTTGTGGTGGTGTGGTGCTGTAATACATGATCTTTTGCCATTCCTTTACCCTGTTGGGTACAAGTGCCCAGTCACTGCAGGTGATTTGAGCCAAAAAGGGTTGTTAGTGGAATACATGCAAAGTTTAGTTTTACAGGGAGTGGTCCCTTTGTACGGGCCAGCAATGAAAATTGAAAACTTTGAATCAGAATTCGAAAAATAAGTATGATATGAAAAATAAATCTGACCTGCTCAAAAGAAATCTGACCCACTTTATCTCTGGCTTTGCTATCTTCATGAACTATTGTAATGTAAGGTGGATGTTAATATTATATTCTTCTACTGGTTATTGACTCAAGTTCTATAGATTTCCAATAAGTTCTTTTTGTTACGAATAATGTATGTGTATTAAAGAGGGCCCAATGGGCAATATATAGGGAGTACAAAGGAAGGTTACAGATAAGAAAACCAAATAATATCATATTCTAGAGTCCTATTCTAACACCCCCCTCAAACTCATGGTGGATCACACACAAGTTTGGAGAGAAAATACAAATGTTGTGCCTTAGTTTGTGGCTTCGTAAAGAAGTCAGCAATCTGTAGTTCTGATGGCACAAACTGTAACGTAAGTACTCCCTCCTGCACCTGTGAGCGAGTATATGAAGCATCCACACCAATATGCTTGGTGAGCTCATGCTTCACTGGGTCCCGAGCAATACTGATAGCACCTGTACTGTCAGACAAAAGAGTCGTAGGTCTCACCACAGGTACTCCAAAATCTGCAAGTAGCCACCTCAACCAAGTAACCTCTGTTGTCACTGCTGCTATAGCTCTCAACTCAGCATCTGCACTCGAATGGGAAACTGCAGTCTGTTTCTTAGTCTTCCAGGCAATCAGGGAGGAGCTAAGAAAAACACAATAAGCAGAAAGAACGACGATCAGAAGGATCACTAGCCCAGGTTGCATCGGAGTACACCTGAAGCTGTAGTGAGGTGGAGCTGGAGAAAAAATAAACGACGAGAGATAGTCCCATGCAAGTAGCGAAGAACACGAAGAAGGTGACTGTAGTGAATATGGGTAGGACGGGCCATGAGCTGACTCAAGATATGAACAACATAAGCAATATCAGGATGAGTGCTCACAAGGTACACCAAACTCCCAATAAGATGACGATATCGAGTAGGATCCTCAAGAAGATCGCCATCAGTGGCACGAAGCTAGAGGGATAGCTCCATGGGAGTCTCAGCAGTGCGAGTATCAGTCAGACCAGATCGGTCAAGAAGATCCTGGACATACTTCTGCTGGGAGAGGTAGTAGCCCTCAGGCATGGAGAAGACCTTAATCCCAAGGAAGTATGTAAGAGAACCAAGATCAGTAATCAAAAACTGCTCACTGAGATGCTTCTTCACATATGTGACGAAAGAGGAATCATCACCAGTGATGAGCATGTCATCAACATATAGAAGAAGCAATGTCCTACCCCGAGATGAGACATGAACAAAAAGCGGGATCGTGGGAACTGACAGTGAAACCAACAACAGTAATCACTGAGGTAAAACGTGCAAACCAGGTACGAGGAGCCTGTTTGAGGTCATAAAGAGCACGACGAAGACGACAGACATGCCCATCAGGAACTGAATACCCAGGTGGTGGCTGCATGTAGACCTCCTCATGCAAAACACCATTAAGAAAAGCATTCTTAACATCCAGCTGAGAGATAGATCACCGGCGAACAGAAGCAACCGCAACAAGAGTGCGAACAGTGGTCATATGAGCAACAGGGGCAAAAGTCTCATCATAGTCCCGACCATACGCCTGCTGAAACCGCGGGAGCGCTCAATAGTACCATCAGATCGGGTCTTAATCTTGTACACCCACTTGCACGTGATCGGACGAGCATGCACAGGGGCCGGTACAATATCTCAAGTCTCCGTACGTCGAAGAGCATCAAGCTCTTTTGCCATAGCAAGCTGCCACTCAGAATAAGGAGCAGCCTTATGATAAGAACTAGGCTCAGTGACAGAGAGAGCATGAGCTATTGGAGCAAATCCAAGGCAATCAGGAGGTCGAAGGGATGCCTGGTCACGAAGGATGTAAGGAGGAGTATCATTAGGAGGATCAGATGTGGGTGTCGGCAAGATACCAGAAGAGGAGACTGGTGAAGAACGAGGACGTCTAGAGTAGTGAACACCAGAGAAACGAGATGATGGTCTTTGTGGGAACCGAGAGGCGGTCGGTCTTTCTTTGTAGGAGACACCACCGAAAGCGGAGGTACAGAAGGAACCACTGGAGGTAGACCAGGGGAAGACTGTGATAGTGGAGAAATGGGTGAAGAGTCCGAAAGAGTCAACCATGAAATCGACTCAACAGTGGAAACAGGAGAAGCTGAATCTCGATAGAAGAAAGTTCGAGATTCGTCAAAGACAACGTCTCGTGAAATCTTGATCCGTCGAGCAGAAGGATCCCAACAGCGATAACCCTTATGCTCATAACTATAACCAAAGAACACACACTCAACTGACTGGGCTGATAGTTTAGTGCGCTCACGAGGCTGCAGCAGAACAAAACAAGTACAACCAAAAACACGAAGATGAGTGTACTGGGGGGCTCGAGAGTAGAGACGCTCTATAGGACTGACACCCTTAAGAGCAGTGGAAGGTTGCATATTGATGAGATATGCAGCCGTAGAAACAACCTCAGTCCAGAACTGTGGTGGAACACGAGAGGCAAGAAGAAGAGTGCGAGCAGTCACAATCAGATGACGATGTTTGTGCTCAGCAACCCCATTCTGAGCATGAGCACCAGGACAAGAAGACTGGTAAAGAGTGCCCTGCTCAGAAAGAAAATGTCGAAAAGTACTAGAACAGTACTCGCCAGCAGAATCACAACCAAAAATACGAATGGCAGAATCAAACTGAGTACGAAGCATCGTTGCAAAGCTACGATAGATTGCAAGGAACTGACCACGATTAGAGATAGGAAAAATCCATGTAAAACGGGAATAATTATCAATGAAGATAACATAAGATTTATGCCTGCCTTTAGAGGCAATAGGCGCAAGTCCCCATACATCAGAATGAACTAAGTCAATAGGCGCAAGTCCCCATACATCAGAATGAACTAAGTCAAAAGGACGAGAAGACAAGGACTCACTAGAATAATAAGGAAGTTGTACCTGCTTGCCCAGCTTATAACCCTGACAAAACATGGCCGTGTCAACAGTAACACGTCCAAGAACACTCTGATGAACTAATGAAGAAAGGCGGGAACCACACAAGTGACCTAAACGGTGATGCCACTGCGCAAATTCGCCTGAGGTGGTAGCAGCAGTGTCGAGGGAAGTAGATGTAGGGGTGACAGGAGCAACTGAAGTGGACAGAAGATGTAGGCGATCAAGAATGTAGAGACCCTGACGATCCCTACGGCGTCGGCCAGTTCCAAATACCGTCTCTGTCTGTCGATCCTGAATGAAACAGGTGTGAGTCAAAACCAACCCTACAGCCGAGATCGGTGAGCTGACCCACCGAGAGAAGCTGCATGGTAAGCTGGGGAACATGGGAAACAGCTGGAACAGAAAAATCAGTGGACAAAAGAGTGCCCTGACAGCTGACAGACAGAGGAGTACCGCCAGCTGTCTGAACAGAGATGGGAAAAACAGGAGATCCTACTGAAGTGAGAGTTGTGGAATCCGGTGTCATGTGGAAAGAGGCACCAGAATCTAGAACCCAAGAGGTACCTGGAGGAGACTTCTAAGCTAGACGGCAGAACCTGCTGAGTTGTGAGAGAGCTGTTGAAGTAGAGCCTGACAGAGCTGCTGAATAGAGTCACCTTGCTGAGAAGATCCTGACGTGTTGGTCTGTCCTCCAATCGAGGAAGGGCCTCCTTGCCCTCCCTTGGAGCGTGGACCTTCACGTGCCTTATTCTGCTTTTTCCGCACCGCACAACGCTGATAGTCGTGACAGCTGACAGACAGAGGAGTACCGTCAGCTGTCTGAACAGAGATGGGAAAAACAGGAGATCCTACTGAAGTGAGAGTTGTGGAATCCGGTGTCATGTGGAAAGAGGCACCAGAATCTAGAACCCAAGAGGTACCTGGAGAAGACGTCTGAGCTAGACTGACAGAACCTTCTGAGTTGTGAGAGAGCTATTGAAGTAGAGCCTGACAGAGCTGCTGAACAGAGTCACCTCGCTGAGAAGATCTTGACGTGCTGGTCTGTCCTCCAGTCGAGGAAGGGCCTCCCTGCCCTCCCTTGGAGCGTGGACCTCCACGTGCTTTATTCTGCTTTTTCCGCACCGCACAACGCTGATAGTCGTGCCCGAAGTTCTTGCAATAATTGCACTGAACCCCAGTTGGTGCAAAAACAGGAGCAGAAATAGACACCTGAGGAGGAACTGTAGTCGAAGCAGAAACCGCTGGTGTAGTCGAGGAAGAAGAGGTAGCAAACACAGCCGGAACAAGCTGTGCTGCTAACCCGCGGCGAAGCTCCTCAGCACGAAGCGTCCAAAGAGCCTCAGTGACTGTCGGTCGTGGTGAACGGCTCAGCAGTTGAGCCCTGATAGGCTCAAACTCTGGGCGAAGATGGCAGACGAAATCATAAAGACGAAGGTGATCACGATTCGCCTTCTGCACTTTATGACACGCCTGGCAGAGCGGAGAAGCCAACTCATCCAGCTGGCGCCAGAGACTGGCCAGGGCTCGGAAGAAATCGTCGACGGAGGAGTCCTCCTGGCGAAGCGTCTCCAACTCACGCTGAAGCGAAAAGAATTGAGCATCACTGCTCTGCTATACGTTCACGCAAGTACTCCCAGATCTGACGAGTGGCACGCAGACCAACAATGTCTGGCTGGATGGAGTTGTCGACGCTGACCACCAGGATGGCTCTAACACGGGCCTCATCAGCACACCAGCGCTTAAAAGCATCTATGGCATATTGATAAGCCTCATCAGCAGCATCAGAAGCAGCAGCGGTGTCTGCCTCTTTCTTGGCGGCCTCATCATCTGTAGGAGATGTAGAAGTAGGCTGTCTGGGAGGAGGCTGAACCGGCGAAGGCGGAAAAGGTCGGGTACCAGTAACATGTCCCCAGAGGCGAAAACCATCGAGCGTGATCTCTATGAGTGAAGACCACATCCTGTAGTTCGTTCCATTAAACTTTGTTCCTGAGAATGGAATCGCAGCAGATGGAACGGAAGCCATCGGTAGGCGGTGCTGGACGGAGTGGCGACCAAGGCAACGAAGTCTAACAGGCGGTGCTGGACGGCGCGGCGGTTAGAGTGACGTATCTCTCTCTCTGTTTTTTTTTCTTTTTACACCGCACCAGATCTTTTAAAACAGGCCGGAGTCTCGGCCTGTTAACTCACGACGCACGCACGCGGGGGGAACTAGGGTTCCCCCCCTTTGCTGCTCGGGTGGCGGCGGCGGTGGCCGCGATTTGGAGTTGGCCAGGCGACACCCGGAGAAGGCCAGGCAAGGCGAGTCCCGTGCAGCAAGCCGAGGCGGCGTCTCCTCGTGGTCGGAAGTGGCGGATCCGGCGGCGGTGGGCGTCGCGAGGATGCGAGATGGCGGCGAACGCGGCGTCGGCGGAGATCGACGATCTTCTCAAGAGCGGCTCGGTGAGGAGCGGCTCGGCGGCGGCGGCGGCGGCGGCGACGACGACGAAGAAGAGATCTGCGGCGGCGGCGTCGAGGCGGCCAGCGACTGTGATCTGCTACGGCGGCGAGCAACAGGCGGCTCGGCGAGGGCTCATGCTCGGCAACGGGCGACCGAAGAGATCGGCGACGAGCGTCGAGCGACTCGGCGAGGGCGGTGGCAGCAACGACGGGCGGCTCGGCGATGAAGGGCTCGGGCGGCCACGAAGTCGGATGTGGCGGCGCCGGATGGCAGCGAAAGGAGGGCTAGGTAACCCTAAGCTCTGATACCATGTTACGAATAATGTATGTGTATTAAAGGGGGCCCAATGGGCAATATATAGGGAGTACAAAGGAATGTTACAGATAAGGAAACCAAATAATATCCTATTCTAGAGTCCTATTCTAACACTTTTGAGTTGCCAAACATGGTGATACACTGAATACTGATACTTGCCATTGGCGTCTTATCAGCAGGATGCAGCCTTGATGAGGATATTGATCTGTATTGCATTAGAAACCTGCATGATATCATTCTGTTCATGTCACTATACGAACAGGTTCAATTGACTAGCCTTTTACACCATGGTGATTGTAGATCAAATCATCAAACTGATTCCTGTGTTGTAGGGTTCTCTCCTGTTTATATGTCTTCTGTATGGCAGGCCAGCTTCAGTTTGTTAGTCAGTTTCCCCATGCGCCATTACATCCCAAGAGGATATCAAATGAACTAAATACTAACACGATTACCTTAATCGAGGGAAAAAGTGGGTAGAATAATGGTGCTGTAATATGGTAATGGAAGTTATTTTACTGACAACTGTGCCTGTATTAGTCATTGACTTGTACTGGTGTACCAGGAATGTCAGTCATTACCCCTGACTAGACACTATGAGCAAATCGTTGTCATGGTTAGGGCATCCCTAATGTTTGTTGCGAAAGTAGGCCTTAAGGTGGGCCCCACATATTGGTGATGTGGCTTAATGCAAATTGTTCCAATGTGTAAGTCTTGAGGAGTGAGGAGGTACTAAGGTGGGACTCGCTCATCCCCCTGTCATTCTCACACCCCGAGTCTTCACCCCCCCTCTCCTTTTTCTATAAAATATTTCTTGAGACCTGGCCTTAAGCTTAAGGGCTGCCCCTTCATTTTTTCCTCTCCTAGATCGCCAACTTCCACAATGTATAAGGCCACCCCTGTGGTATCCCAGTCACCCTTAGGACTAACCTTGGAGCAACATTGGTGTTGGTCAAAAATGTTCTCTGTCTGGTTAATTGGTAGAAACTGTGTATGAGCAATGGTAGAGCTGCATTAATGCCTGCATTTGTCCTTTTTGCAATACATTTCAACCAGAATCTTGACACTCTTATTTATAAAATACATGCTATCGAGACAGTAAGACATAGATGAACCTTAATATGCTGAATAGTTCCAATCAAAGAATCACTGGGATGTTTTGTGCCTTTCATTTTAACTTGATGTTGGTTATACTTATAGCTTCTATTGGATACAAAAAAGGACGGTTTATTGCATTGGTGTCTACTTGGTTTCATTCGTGAAGCTGGCAGTTACTGCAAATCGTTGATAGCATGATGTAAAATTGTAAACATATTCTTCTCTGAATTATGCTTCTACACTTGGATTTCTATTATACTTGGCATTGAATTTGAGCTGGATGTTTTTCAAAACAGCCTCACCACATTGCCATAATTTCTAGATGCACCTTTTCCTAGACGATTTTTTTAAACCATCAACCATCACGAACACAATTTGAAATTGCTCATTTTTCTCTCTCTATCATATGGCTTGTGAAGTTAATCAAGTTATCCTGTGCCTTCACTTTTTTAGAGGAATCCTGTACCTGGACTTGATACACTTACCCTTGGTTTGGGGCATATCTAGTGTGAATTAGTAGCTAGGTGCAATCATGTAAGCTAATCTAACTCGGGCATCAAATGAATGTGAATTGTTTTAAAAAAAATCTGAAGGTAGTTCTACAATTAAGCTACCTCCATATAAAATTTCAAGCTCACATTTGATCTGTGCCAACATTATTTGAGTTTGAACTTAAAGTTTTAAAGGATTGCGCAATGCTTCGTAGAGTGCATACCCAAAACTTTCAGAATATTTCGTGTTTATTTGGTGCCAAACCTAAGTTGTTTTCATAATTGCACCTAGTATCAGTTTGCACTTGATACCAATGTTCACCAAGGCACAATGTTATTAAAGCGTCGCTTGAGTGGTAAGGCGGTCGGGGGTGGCTCTCCACGACCGCGCCACGCCGATCACGCGTGTGGCGTCCGCCCAGGGATAGAAATCCCGGTCGGTAACCGGCGGTAACCGGACTTACCGGTGGGTAGTGGGACTGGGAATCTAAATACCGGTCGGTTTTTCTGGAGTTTGTAAATTCAAATTTTAAATTTCGATTTTCGGATGGTTTTTAAGCGAATTTATGCGAAATTCGAAAACCGGTAATCGGTCGGTTTTTTTTCCCGGCTCCCTGGCGGGATCTCCCCCGGAAACGGTTTTTCGATCCTTGTGTCCGCCTTATGGCGAAGGTGTCGCCATGGTGTTGAGGACGGCTGAGGCGGACACCATACAAAGGCTTGAGCTCGACCAGGACTGCGTATTAGAGTTAGAGAGCTGGCCAGCGGGCAAAGAATCGAAGGATAGGAGACGGGGTCGCGTGAACCCTAGCGCCGCCACCGTCCCCACTCCCCATCTTCTCCGGCGCTCGGCGGTGTCGCCCTCGCCCCTGTGACATGCGGCCGTTGTGGCGGCTTCCTTTGATCTGCCGCACACCTCCATCCCCGTCGTGGCTTCGTCCCGTCCAGATCCAGGTCCTTCCCCTCTTCTCCCTCCTGACATCCCCCCTCTCCTCCCCGCCGCCGCCATCCTCTGTTCTGTTTCTCGTCTGCTGTGTAGGATGGAGGGAGGGAGAAGGAGAGAGGGGGAGCACACGAGGGAGAAGTTGGGGAGGTGGCAGCCGGCGGGGCATCTCTACTCTGTGCAAGAGGAGAGAGGAGGAGCGGGGTGGAGGGAGGGAGAAGGAGAGAGGGGAGCATGGGAGGGAGAAGAGGGGGAGCTCAGTGTTTCAATGCGCATTTCCTTGATGTAGTTCTGCTCTGAATATACCATACATGATACATACCAGAAAGTCTGCCAATGCCATGTGAATGTACCATATGTTATGGAAGTTGTTATTGTGAATATACCATACATGATACATACCAGAAAGTCTGCCAATGCCATGTGAATGTACCATATGTTATGGAAGTAGTTATTGTGAATATACCATACATGATACATACTAGAAAGGTATTAATGTGCTTCTAAATTTGCTGCAATACTAGGTTAGGATGTGTGTATGGCGTCGCCTCGCCGCGTGCCTTAAGCACTTTGGCGGTAAAAAGGTGGTGAGTCGCCTCACCTCGCCTTATCGCTTTAATAACCTTGCAAGGCGCTAGTCGGGCGGTAGATCAGCGCCTAATCGCCGATTAGGCGGGCCTAGGCAGGGCTAGGCGGCCGCCTAGGCGGGAGGGTGTCGCCTAGCGCCTAGGCGGACGCCTTTTAGAACGCTGCTTGATACATTCCCCTTGGTTGTGCTGAGCCTGAGATACACGAGTTGTTGCATGATCATTTCCTTAAGAAGTCTCTACAGGTTATTTGGGTTCAAAATTTCTTAGTATAAAGAAGCTTTAAGTTAGCAGCTTGTTATTATATAGCATTATATCTTATTGACATCCTTTTACCAATACTGCAGAGAGTGGCAGATTGGATGTCCCAGTCCAAGGTACTTCTTAAGAAAAGAACATTGCCTGAAGCAACAACAGCTTTAGAATTGATCTCCAATGCATTGCACATAAGTTCACACTCAGATAACCTAATGGAGATGAAAGCAGAGGCACTACTGACGGTCTGTATTTCTTCTTGTCTGTTGTTTTATATCCATGGATTGTTAAGAATTATTATGCAGTCATATTTCCAAGTGATTTCTTATTTTATCACTGCTTTCCTCATGTACTTATTCTCTAGTTACTACTTACAATTACTAATATGGTTGCTGCACTGAACAGCTACGAAGATTCGAAGAAGTAATTGAACTATGTCATGAAACAGTAGATTTGGCTGAAAGAAATTCTGTTTTATTTAATACTAATGGAGAATCAAAGAATTCCAGTATATCTGAGAAGACAGAATGCCCTGGAAGGCTTTGGCGGCCATACCTCATTTGTAAGTCTTACTTCCTTTTAGGCAAGCTTGAAGACGCCCTTGACTTGCTAAAGAAGCACGAGCAACTGACACTTGTCAAAGAGAGGTAAACTTGTCATGTCCGGTGAATTTCCTTTTCTTTTTTGGAGTTCGTATTATGATATTTAACTCATTAATGGTGCAAATCACACAGTGGTGGGGGTGCATCTCGAGAAGGTTTCTCATCATTGTCTACAACTATAAGGCAACTTCTTGCCCTTAAGGTATACTTCCGTTTCTATTGATTTATCTGCATCCTCTAGCAGACTAGGAAAGAGGGAACCTGGTGATGTGTTCTGTCATATCTACCCATGTTATGTATATATTGATTATATCAAGTGATTCATTGCTTGCCTGTGTGTATTGATATTCTGATAATTCTTTTCTTATGGACATGATCCAGAACTAGCACATGATTTATTTTTCCCTTCTAGCTTTAAATAATCACAATATCTCTTTGCATGAATGTTGCTACTTGCTAGTTTTCTAGGTGATAGTTCTCTTATCAGACTATCGTGTCCCATGCTATCTTTCTTGCAATGAGTTTGACTTTGAAAATGGGCAGCAGAGCAAAGATTTTTAGTCCCTTTGGGCTACTCTTCTTTTTTCATCGAGTAGGATGTGCAGGAAACAGCGACAAGCCGACAAGTGCACACACTCACATACAGGAAAATCAATAACTACATGTCTCTTTGTTTCATATGTTAGCCTTTTCATTTATATTGAAGTAACTTACCATTGCTTTTACCCCTCCTCTTGTGACCCTTTTTAGGCTGCTGGGAATGAATCATTTCAAGCTCGTCGATTTTCAGAAGCTGTGGAACAGTATTCAGCGGCTTTGGCATGCAATAGTGACTCACGCCCCTTTTCAGCTGTCTGTTTTTGCAATCGTGCAGCTGCATATCAAGCACTTGGCCAAGTTACTGATGCGATAGCAGATTGTTCACTAGCCATGGTTCTTGATGCAAATTATCCCAAGGTATACTGTAATAGCTTTTGTTCTATGTTATGAGCTTACCCTTTTGCACACATTTCCATGTATAGAATAAATGATCAAAGATTATGTATGAACTGTTTTGGCTCTACATGGTTGTTTAAGGATTTTATCTAATAGCTTCTTAAATCTTAATTCCAGGCAATTTCCAGGCGAGCCACCTTATATGAGATGATCAGGGATTATGGACAAGCTGCTAATGATTTAAGGAAGCTAATCTCACTTCTTGAAAAGCAAGCCAATAAGCCTGGAGTATCACCAAAAGTTTTGAATAAGCACAATGATCTGAAGCAGGCGCGTGCACGACTTTTGTCTGTGGAGGAGGAAGCAAAAAACGATACTCCCTTGAATCTGTATTTAATCTTGTAAGTTTTTCTAAGTAAAATTTACCTTTGTTTTTCTCTAGTAATGTTTTCTTTGCCCCAAATTTTGTTCCATCAACCTGAATAATTGCATTTTAAAAGTAGTTGATGCATGTCTCGTAGATTTGATTTCCACCTGCTATTATCATTGATATAGAGAAACAAAGAATACCATTGATTATGCCTACGAGAACTTAAGTGCGCTTTACATCGTGGCTTCTAAAGGAACTACGCTATCTATGCTCTTTTATGTTTTTGAAAATTGTTTGTAAGAGTACCGTTTTGACATTGAAATGACATTGGTTAGAGAATGTTATTAGTTTTACAATGTATGCGACATTAAATGCATTGTAGGGAGTAGGGACATGGATATTCTGAGATGGCGAGACAGCTTTTTTGAAAATAGGAGCAGTAATGTGAGACCCCGGCTTATCGGGCTTGTAATGCTTAACCATTCATTGGTCCTAGCATCACAAATCAGATAACCCGAGACTCGAGACATGTATACTTCCCAGAAATGCAGTATACAGACCTCTTTACAAAGTTCATGCATCAATTCCATTCATTCACATAGAACCGAAGCAAAAACAACAAACCAGAAGTTAACATAAATAAAGGATAGTTATTACACAAGAGAGGCCGACCGGCCAAATGACATATACATAGACAAAAGAAATAGACAGCGGAAGCAAAAGTGCCATAAGATGGCCATAAACAAAAGAGCCGACCAGTGTGCCTTTAACCCACAAGGCAACCGACCGGACCGCCAAGCTAGTCGTCGAATCCGCAACACATTTCACAAAAGTGAGGCCCTTGGGGCTCACCTTCCTCTCCTGCAACAAAGAGCCCAGCAAAGCCGGGTGAGTACTTGGAATGTACTCGCAAGACTTACGTGTAAAGTAACAGACCTGTACATAACTATATGCAAGCTTTTTGAGTGGAGGCCGTATGTCTCATTTTCAGCACAAAGCAATCTTTATTTGCAATACTGTAGTACAGTTAAAAGCAAGTTGACAAATCTGTTTTTAATGTTCAAATAATCGTAAATGACAACAATATAACAGTAGATAGATGACAACAACAATCCTGGAAGTGACCAACCCATAGTCACCACAACAATAGCATGAATTACCCATTCATACCAACCATGTCAAATTTTAATTTAAAAGGTTGTAGTCTAACTCTTGGAAGACCTCCCCAAGCGTGTCCATAACCTAGGACGAGGCTATTGAATAGTTTTATACCTGCGGGGTGTACCAATGTACCCACACGCTGCATCGCCTTTTGCCAAGCTATTAAGCACACTTCCTTAGGTATGCCGGCACGGCTAAGTCCTACGAGACATTTCCAATATTGTGTATTACCCACGAGCCGCCCGTATGGATAGAAACCCATACGTTGTGTCGGAGTCATCATAAAGCCTCGGTCAACTACCCTTCCTGGGTAAAGCCTTAGACAACTACGACGCTCCTCGAGGTGGAGAGCCTACCCGGAATCTCCACCACCGCACACCCAACACAAGAACACCAGAACACATATCATGTTTCACACAACACACACAACCCCCTCCTGCGACTCGGAGATAATACCCGCCAAAGTACTAAGTCAAGAGAGGTCCCATATCCCTCTCGCGTGGTTAGCAGGCAAAAATGCTTGGTTTAGTGTAACAAGATGTTCGGTCCTTGTTGACTTAGGCAAGACATCCACAAACCCAATAACCCACCATCCGACCACTTGCCCAAGTCCAAATCAATTTTTCATTTTCAGATTTTGACTTTACAAAATAACAAAGCACAAGTGCTAGACATAATGGAATAATACTTAGATGTGTGATCCAGATCATCGACTACAATCGATGATCGCCTATTACTACCGAAGCTAAGCATTTCTAAGCAATTTCAAATCGAAAGCTACTAAGTGACAAGAGTCCATCCATCGGACTCCGACCACAGCAAATAACCTAAGCTCATGGTAGTAGAGGATAAACAAGTCCTACAGATTATGCAACTATAGGAGACTAACCATAATTTAACAACAAAATAGCAATGCATACGTACGAGTTGGAAACAATATATTAGACTTGAAAAATAATAGGATTAACATGATCAAACTGCTTGCCTGCTTGTTGTGGGTCAAGATGTTGCTGAGGATCAATTATGTGGTCAATGTGCTCTTCGGATCCTACCGAGAAGGCGAAAAGCAACCAATAAGAACGAATAAAACACAAAGACTCAACAGCAAACTTTCTCTAAAAATTCTGAAAATTTTATCGTAGCAAGGTACTGATTTATAAAGAATTTAGCAACAAGAACCAATTGATTTGGATTCTTCATGCCAAAGATACGACCAAAAGAAGGACTTACGACCAGGTACAAGTCGTAGCAGAACCTACGACTGAACAATAGTCGTAGAAGGATTTACGACCAGGTAGTGGTCGTAGAAGAACTTATGACCGTGACATAGTCGGAGATAGACTTACGACTAGGTACAAGTCGTAGAAGAACTTACGACTGGGTACTAGTCGTAGACGGACTTATGACCACGCCATAGTCGTAGTGAGACTTACGACTATGGGGGTGATTGTAGGAGAACTTACAATCACTTGGTAGGCCTCTCCCTTATAAATATAAGGGGTACTTCTGGGGACTACGGGATGTCATATTTACCCATCATAATACTGCATCTGGTCGAAACGACCAAGCTACGATGTTGGTCGAATTCGACCACGGCGGCGCCTCCAGACGCTCGCCCGATGGCTCGGCGGCTTCTCGACCACGGGCGCCACCAAGGCGAGGATGAGTGTCTAAAGTTTAACGGTCCGACCGTGGCGATCTTGGTCGGAGTATGGTCACTTACGGTGAGTGCGACCACGAGTGCGGCCGAGTTGGTATGGCTCGGGAGAACTCTCCGAACGGACAATACCAAAGGAACAACGACAACACATCTAAGCTCCTATAGGTCAATGCGAAATTACCTGAGCTGAAGAACGACCAGAGACCCACGGGTGCTCCGTGACAGTGGCCGTACAACGCGGTAAGGTCCTCGCTAGGCCACAGCGACTGAGCAAAGAGAGAACCAAACCGAGTGAGGTTAAGCTCCAGAGTAAAGGGGAGCAGAGGGCAAAGACTTGAAGAAGAAAACCCCTGCTGCACCGCCTTCACCGAAATTCCACACTCAGCAATGGCGGTCGAGGGGATTGCGAGGAACTGCAGCTCAAGCAAGCTGGTGAGTGCTAGCTGGAGTTGCGGAGGTGCTAAAGGAAGCCAAGGGTGAAGCAATGGAGTTTAAATAGAGCAATGACAGAGAGTAACGGCCGGGTTTTCCAGTCGGGTCAACTCTGCCATGAGAGCACTTGAGAGCGATCGGAGCAGTCGAATCATGGCCTTCTGAGGGAAGAGCGCGACAGGCATTTAATGCGCGCAGAGATAGCCGTTTAAAGGCGACCACGGAGGTGACTCAACGCTGCACGCTTTTCTCCTCTGCGCACGCCATGGCAGGGCTCACGCGCGCGCGGACGGAGGAAGGAGACGACTCGTCGATCGTCGGATTGAAATCGAACGGCTGAGTTAGATCGAGCGAATTGAAACGATCCCATCGTTCGGCTGGTCGAGGGCCGTTCGATGCCGATCCAACGGCTCACGACCAGCGCACCCGATCGACCGCGCTGGTGCGATTAGTTGACTGGACCGAGTCCAGTGGCTCGAGCCCGAATCCGACTCGAACCCAAGGAACAGTGATAACCCGTTAGGGTTTGAATTTGAATAACTGATTTTTGAGGAATTATTTAAGGTAGCAAGCAAGCTCCAAAAATTACGAAATTTTAACTAGAGATTGCTGACAACCGGAGGAACCTCACATAAAATTTCCAGAGATTTTAATGTACTGAATTTTCCTCCAGAAATTCCAGAAGGTGAAAGCTATGGTTTGACCAAGCTTTGACTCGCCTCCAAAAATTATCAAATAATTTCTAAAATCACGAGATAATTCAAAAGTATTGCCAAGCCTCCCTAGAACTCAGGAGAAATATCTCCAAGGGTTTGGCACGAGATCTATGCCAAGGAGGTTTTTTTATTAGAGTCAAATGAGGATTGGAATTTGATTTTCCACAATTCTTTTTTTTTTAAAGAATTACAAAAATGACCAAGGGGTTCAAGATGCAAGAAAAGTTTTAATTTCTTTGTATTTTCTTATATTTGAAACACAAATCCATATTTGGGATGTTACAAGTAATGGTTATCATTTTTTTGATACAAGAAGCAATACTGCTAGCATGATAACACTGGATCTATTAGCCTTGTTTATGTGGTATTGTTGTATACTTTTATGTTGGGTGAAGTTTGGTGTTGAAGGGTGATGTCACACAACAAAAGCCTTGCAGCTTGGGGGCACATATTTATGCTAGTTAGAGCAAATCTGATCGGTATTAACCAGGAAAATATTGCCTATCTTGTAAAACATGGGGTGTCTTGTTCTATAGAAAAATCAAATCCAAGACGGGGACTGCAGAGTTCTTGGTAAGCAAAAAAAGAAAAAAAGAATTACTACATTAGGATTAAGAAAACCTGCAGTTGTTGTTTATATGTATGTTGCAATGGAACTTCATCTAGCACCTCACAGTATTTTCAGTTTTAGCTCCATTTTGACCAGTACTGTAGCTAATCAAGTCATATTACGCTGTATGATATTATTTCATAAAATGAAGCAAGTTCTATTTTGCTCAAGTTATGTGAAGATAACTTAATTTGGTGATTACCCTTTTTCCAGGGGAGTCGAACCATCCTGCTCTCCAGCAGACATTAAGAAGGCGTACCGAAAAGCTGCATTGAGACACCACCCAGACAAGGTTCTTATTACTTCAGCAAATTTCTTTGATTTTATATAGAAAGTGTTTCTTTTAACACCACTTTGTTCTGCAGGCCGCTCAATTGCTAGTTAGGAATGAGAATGCCGATGATGGGTTTTGGAGGGATGTTGCCAAGGAGGTTTATGCAGATGCCGATCATCTGTTCAAAACAATTGGGGTGGCATATAATGTTCTTGCAGACCTTGACAAGGTAAAACACAGTGGCAATTGACTATGCTTACGAAAAGTGGCCATTTACTAATATTTGCATGGGTTATGTTTGCCCTTCTCACTTCATTGTAGTTTTTCTTTCCAAGGGGAAGCACGCCCAGTCAGTTATATGCATAGCAGAGGGAAATTGGCATTGACTAACTTCTGTGTTCCAATTGTTGTGTAAAAATTCTACTGGAAATAATAGGAGTAATGGTCCGATCCATACTCACAGGGATCACAGGTCGATGCTGCAATCCACGACCCCGGTTTGAGCGTCCCGGATCATGGGTTGTTGGCGATCTAGGTCGCCGTCAAGGATCAAAGAACCGGTATCGGACCGAATCCCGGCAGGCGGGCGGGAACGGTAAACCGGTTGGTTACCGGTTAAACCGGAAAAATTTCGGATGAAATTCACATGAATTTGCTTAAAAACCAGCCGAGTTTTGAAAATTGAAATTTGAATTTGGCAAACATGAAAGAAACTGTCCAGGATTGGATCTCCCGGTGCCCACCGGTAGGCCCGGTTAATTGGCTGGGAATTTTTTCCCTGGTCGCCACCGGGATGCCATCGGTCATGATCCTGGGGGAGGGGCGAGAATGGGGATAGGCAGATCGAGATGCAAAGCTAAGATGGAGGAATACTAGAAGAAAGAAAGAATGGCTGTCATCTCCACTACCATAGGCTTTGGTGGAGGAAGAAGGTTTCGAAGGGAAAAAAGAATGGGGAAGAGGTCGGGATGGGGACATACCCACGTGGGTTTGGAAGAGGAAAATGTTGTCTTTGTTTTGTTTATTGCTTTTTTTTTCATCTTCACATGTGATCAGGGATCAAAAAACCGGAACTGGTTGAAATCCCGTTTGGCGGGCGGTACTGGTAACCGGCCGGTTACCGGAAATCCCGGGAAAAAAACGGACGAATTTCAAAAACCTGTCAGAAAAACCAGAAAAACCGGTCAGAATTTTGAATTAGAAAGTGTTTAATGAAGTGTATATTTAGCCGATACAATATGTAATCTAGCATATTTAGCTCATACAATACGTAATCTAACATATTTAGCTCATATGTAGTGCAAACCTATCAAAAACAATAATTCAAGTATATTTAGCTCATACAATACGTAATTTAGCACAAAATAGGCATAAAACAACATAGGAAGTGATGAGAGAAATTAAAAATTCAAATTTTCAGAACAGTTACTGTTCACCCCGGCCGACACCAGGAAATCCAGTTACCGCCAGTTACCGGTCGGGATTTTTTTCCCTGCATGTGACAGCAGTCAAGGGTGGATCTTTTGTGCTGAACGCCTAAACATGGATCTTTTGTGCAAATTTCCAACTTCAGCTACAGCCTACTCCCTTCTCTTTATTCCTTTCCCTTTTCCTTTCCAATACTTAGATTGAATTAAGGTATTATCTGACTTTAATTGGGTCATCGACCCGGATTCATTGGGATCATGTCCTGTGTTCCGAACTAGTGTCCTGGAACACTATCCCCATCCGACCCACATTTTTAGCCACCCGCGACCCCGTTCCTTGACCTGGTCGACCCACATTCCTGGTGACTATGGTAGGCTAGCTGCTATCAGTTTGCACTCAAACAGAGCTTCTGATGGTATACTGAACACCAGGGTTTGGGACCAGAAGTCCGGAACCAGCCCTAAGACCACTCCATGGCCGGTTTCGGTTTCTCGCCAGTTACCATTGCTCAAAAACAGTTCAAAAATGTGAATTCAAAATTTGAAGTTGAAGTTGAAAACCGGATGAAAACCTGCCAAGATTTATTTTGGAAATTTAAAATTTATATTTGAATTTCCAAATCCGGGCGGTGTGGGATATCCTGGTACCCATGGAGAATAGATTACCGGAAAACCGGCAGTAACCAGCAGGCTACCGCCAATTTTCTGAACCCAGCTGGGCGCAAACTAGCAACAGAAGGCACATGCCTAATTTAAGCTTGATTGGATGTGCTTGCTATTTATTGATGGCAGTAATATTGAATTTCTTATAACTACAAAATGAGGCTTGTGCACTGCTTTTCACTTTATCAGTTCCTGCATCAATGAACTTGTTTTCTAATTAGTGAAGCCTTACCTTTTGGCTTGAATTTTGCAGCGCCAAGAATATGATATTGAAGAGAATCTAAGAAATGCAACAAAGAGAGGTTTTAAGGGGAGGAGTATGCATTGGTCGCCTGAACAGCACTACAGGAAACAATACGACAGGGGTTTTAGTCCTCGTCAGTGGCAATCAAACAAAGGAGCATCCCACAAGCACTGGTCCAGATATTCGGAGGATTACTGTTAAATTTGTTGGTAGATGCTTGTGGTGTGATCTTAACGCTTGAAGCTCTTGTGCATCGGATGCATGAGCAAGGCCTCCTTGCACCAAGCTGCGTGGCACTTGTCTTCTTTCTGAGGTTGTTGGGTGGCACTGCTAACTCGCCGGCCTCCTCGGCACACGAGGGGTGTGTCGCAGCTTAGCTATCTGCTGGATGCCATCTTTTGGAGAGGATGGAACTATAAGGATTGGTTAGCTGGGATGATCGATTTTCACACTTCGGTTGTTGTAGCTTGAAAAGCAGCGAACTATAAGGATTGGTTAGCTGGGATGATCGATTTTCACACTTCGGTTGTTGAAGCTTGAAAAGCAGCGTATGCAGGGTTTGGAGGTGGACCGTCAGGTTATCTTGGTTGACATGATGGTCTCGAGTTTGAGCACTAACACAAACATCGAAGGTTAACAGCAAGGAGAGAGATGTCAGTTTCTCCGTAGGCAAAAGCATTTTTTTGTTCAGGGCATGGTTGCTATGTCTGAATACAGTAGCAAGGAAGATCATCAGCACGGCGACACATTTTTTTTGTGCGCTGAGATCCGGGGTTTTGTTTTGTTTTGTTTTGTTTACGAATGCTTCAGATGATGTGTACCCTACCTGACAATGGGAAACAAAAGAAAAGGTGGTATATTGATTTAAACTGCCCATTGTTGAATACGTAGTCTCAAATCTCTCGTGTTTCTTTTCTTTACCAGTTGTTTTTGAGTAGTAGAGTAGCGTTCCTCTTTGTTACTTCTAGTTGAGAACTTAAGATAGCACGCATGGTAATACAGATGCCATCGTTGATGCTAACATCGCTCTCCGAGCCATCTTCGAGACTGCGTTGAGGAACGACGGGGCGTTTCCCTATTTTTTTAAAATAATATTTATTTAAAAGATAACTACAAAAAATAGTGCAAAAAAGATAAAAATTGGTGTTTGTTGTCATTTCAAATGATGATAGACATCTGTCGTCATTTCAAATGACGATATGATTTTTGTCGCCAATTGGAACAATGCGGAGAGGTTTATGTGAACTAGCGACAGGAGAATTTATATTTTTTTAAATTTATGTCTATAGAATTTGGCCTACAGATTTAGTGTATTTCATAAAGTTTTTTTTAACAATACCTTGAAGTGTTCGTGTAGTGCGCAATCCGAAATTGAAGAAGATAATGTAATGTGAAGCATGTATGTTCAGGCGGTGCGGAAGGGACGCCGCAGAGTAGAGCCTCACCTTGGCCATCTAGGCGGTCGCCTAGGTCGGTGTCGCGTCCACGACGCTGAAGAGGTGTCTCAGGCGAGCTGCTCCAGCAGCTCGCCTTGCCAAGTCCGCCCCGGATAAGGAAGGATGAATCGAAGGAGCACTCGGGTGTCGTGCGCAAAACCTTCGCTTGACTGGGAAGTGAAGTTGAAGGCCGAAGTGATGCGTCGAACCCTAGCCGTCGGCTAGGCGTCACTGCCCCTGACCGCGCCAGCCGCCAGGTACGCTTTCTCCTTCGTGCTGCCTCCCTCCCTCCCTCCCACGCTTCCGCTGCGCCGCCTCCCTCCTGTGCTTCCGTCGTGCTGCCTCCCTCCCTCCCATGCTCCAGCAACGCCCGCCGCCCCTCCCTCCCTCCCGCGCTCCCGTCGCGCCGCCTCCCTCCCTCTCGTGCTCCCGCAGCGCTTGTCGCGCTGCCTCCCTGTAACATCCCAAATTTCTGAGCTCTAAAATCTTTTGAATAATTACTTGTTGGAAAATACAATATTTGAATTTCTATTATTTTAATTTAAATTTTAATATAGACCTTCATGAAAAAATAATTTAAGAGGGTAAATCCCATACTCTCATATGGCTCGTTTACCCGTAATTCGGGTGCTTTTAGCACTAGCTGCCGCATACAAACTCCAAATACATAAAATGGATATAAAGACCACTTTCCTAAATGGAGAGTTGGATGAGGAGATTTATATCAACAGCCGGATGGTTTTGTGTTTGAAGGGCAAGAAAAGAAAGTACGTCGATTGATTAAATCCTTGTATGGACTAAAGCAAGCTCTCAAGCAATGGTATGAAAAATTTGATACTACTATGACCTCAGTCGGTTTTTGTGTAAACAAAGCTGATAAATGTGTCTACTATCAGTTTAGTGGGGGGCGAAGGTGTCATTCTATGTCTTTATATGGATGACATATTGCTTTTTGGGACCAACTTGGATGCAATCAATAGAACGAAGTCTTTCCTCTCCCAGAATTTTGATATGAAAGATCTGAGTGAAGTTGATGTTATCTTAAACATCATACTTATAAAGGGTGATAATGATATTATTCTTTCACAATCCCATTATGTGGATAAGGTCCTAACTAGATTTGGATTCATGGGCCATAAAACAGTGGCCACACCCTATGATCTAAATGTTAAGCTGCATAAAAATACTGGACATGGAAAAGATTGGCTTAAATATTATAAAATAATTGGATCCTTAATGTATCTAACTAGTGCAACGAGACCTGTCATTTCATATGTTGTAAGCAGATTGAGTTGTTATACATGCAATCCAGGAGATGATCATTGGATAGCACTAGAGGGGGTACTTAGGTACCTGAAGGGGACCACTAACGTGGGAATACATTATTCTGGCCATCCAGCAGTCTTAGAAGGATTCAATGACTCTAACTGGATTAGTGACTCGGATGACATGAAGGCTACGAGTGACTATATCTTCACTCTAGCAGGTGGGGCTGTTTCGTGGAAGTCTTCTAAACAGATAATCCTTACACGATCCACCATGGAGGCTGAGCTGGTAGTTCTAGACTGGGTGGCTATAGAGGCAGAATGGATTAGAGAACTCCTTTCTGACCTACCTGTGCTGGAAAAGCCAATTCTAACTGTATTAACCAACTGCGATAACCAAACCATTTTGGTTAAGGTGAAGAGTAAGAATGACAATATGAGGTTCTCGAAACATATTAAAAGTCGACTTAAGTCGGTAAGGCATGCCAGAGAGACGGGTGTTATTATTATAGAATACATCTAGTCTGAAAGGAACTTGGTAGATCCTTTCACCAAAGGATTAGCGCGGAAGGCCATCCTTGCAGTATCAAAGGGAATGGGGGTTCAGACCCGTGTAAAGTCTCACATTGGTGGTAACCTGTAACATCCCAAATGTGGATTTGTGTTTCAAATGTAAGAAAATGAGAAGAAATTAAAACTTTTCTTGTATCTTGAAGTCTTTGGCCATTTCTGTAATTCTTGTAAAGGAATTATGGAAATCAAAATCAAAATCCTCAATTGACTCCAATCAAAAACCTCCTTGGCAAAAAATCTTGTGCTAAACCTCTGTGAATATTTTTCCCGAGTTCTAGGGAGGCTTGGTAACACCTCTGAATTATTTCATAATTTTTAGAAATTATTTGATAATTTTGGAGGTAAGTCCAACCAAGTCAAACCTTGTACCAACCCTAATTCACATCTTTTGGAATTTCTGGAGAACAATGCAGTTCATGAAAATCTCTGGAAATTTTATGTGAGGTTTATTCTGCAGTCAGCAACTTTCAGTTAAAATTTCATGATTTTTGGAGCTTGTTTGCTACGTTAAGAAAATTCCCTAAAAATCAGCTATTAATTCAAACCCTAGCTGGTTTTCACTGTTCTTTGGGTTCGAGTCAGACTCAGGCTCGAGCCACTTGACTTGGTTCAATCAACTAACTGCACCACCATGATCGATCGAGCGTGAGCGTTGTGGGTCATTGGATCGGCATCGAACGGCCCACGATCGCGTGAACGTTCGGACCATCCGAGCGCGTCGATCCATGTGTACCGTAGGATTCTAGATCGAGGGCTTAGATTCGCTTGAACGTTCGGACCGTCCGAACGCCTCGCGTAGTGTGAGCCGTAGGATCCAGATCAACGGCCCGGGTTAAGTGAACGTTCGAACTGTTCCAATCGTCCCGTTTCATTTGAACCGTTCGATTTAGATCCAACGGTGGACAAGTCGTCTCCTTCCTCGAGTATGAGCGTGCGTTTGAGTCAAGCAATGGCGTGAGCAGAGGAGAAGAGCGCAGCGTTGAGTCACCTCGGTGGTCACCTTTAAACGACTCTCTCTGCTCGCATTAATTGCCCATCGTGCACCGCCCTCAAAAGTCCATTGCTCAACTGCTCCCGTCGCTCTCAAGTGCTCCCATGGCAGTGTTGACCCGAGGAGAAATATTACCGTTGCTCTCTGTCATTTCCTCTATTTAAGCTCCATTGCTTCCCCTTTGGCTTCCTTTAGCACCTCCGCAACTCTAGCTAGCACTTCAGTGTTTGTTTGAGCTGCATTCAACCGAAAACACTTCGGCCGCCATTGCCGAGCTTCAAGCTGTTGGTGAAGGCAGTACCTCAGTGGATCTCTCTCCATTTCTTGCTCCCTCTGCTCCTTCTTGATTCTCTCGAACTTAACCCTCGCTCAATTTTGCTTATCTTGCTCAGGGCTTGACTGAATTTGGATTTTCCCATTTTCGGCCGAAAGCACCATTTTCGTCGCCGGAGCAGCTCCAACCTCTTCTGTGCCTCTCCAGTGCTAAGGTAGCTCCACATTAGTCCCTAGATGCTTGGCACACGCTTACTTGGACCGTAGCGGAGCTTCTTTGCATTTTTCGTTTTTCGGCCGTTTTGGTCATCTCTCTCAACTCCGGCTTGCCGGCGTTCTAGACCGCCGCAGCCATAATTGTTGGTCCCATTGGGTGCGCAAGATTATTGAGAACCCATTTTGGGCCTTAGCTCGCGCCGCCATGACCCGAGTCGCCGGCGGTGAACCTCCTTTCGCCGTCGTTTTGTCGGACAAAAACTGGGCGCGAGCTTTTGAACGTAGTTCGCTGTGGACCGTCGATCTTTAGATCTACGACCCAGGATCGCGCCAAAATTTGGATCGCTCTCATGCCTTGATCAGTGGATCGTTGGATCCAAGATCAACGGACCCAATTCGAGCGAACGTTCGGACCGTCCGAACGGTTCGATCCGCGTGGATCGTTGGATCCAAGATCAACAGCTCATGTGCGTGTGAACGTTCGGACCGCCCGAACGCTTCGATCCACGTGAACCGTTGGATCCAAATCCAACGGTGAACGTATGAGCCGCGTGTGCGCATGTTTCCCCGTGGACTTGGACCGTTGAATCCAAGATCAACGATCCAAGTTCGTCCACGTCGTTTTTGTTTCGGATTTTCCCGAAATGATTATTTGTTAACTGAAAAATAAAATTAACTTGTAAAATGCATAACTTTTTCATTTTAATTCCTTTTCGGTTGATTCAAATTTTGTTAGTTATATTTTTAACTGAACTTTAATCTAAAAATATTTCTAACCTCATTATAGCTCCAAAAATTTTGGTAAGATTTTAGTTGCAATAAATAGTAGCATTTGTGATTTATAAGGCTGAGCAGATTTGTTTTGCTCATATCTTTTGCATTAAGAATCCAAATCAATTGGTTCTTATTGATAAATTCCTTATAAATCATGCTCCTGCTGCTGTAAAATTTTTAAAGCATTTGGAGAAAGTTTGCTGTTGAGTCTTTTTGTGTTCTTCGTTCTTATCGGTTCTTTTTCGCTTTCTCGTTAGGTTCCGAAGAGCACATTGATAACCTAAGTGATCCTCTGCAATATCTTGAACAACAGCAACCAGGCAAGCAGTTTGATCATGTTAATCCCAGTATTTGTCAAGTCTAATATATTGATTTCAACTTGTATGTATGCATTGTATTTTGTTGTTAAATTATGGTTAGTATCCTATAGTTGCATAATCTGTAGGAATTGATTATCCTCTACTACCATGAGCCTAGGTTATTTGCTGTGATTTGAGTTCGATGGATGAGCTCTTGTCACTTAGTAGATTGCGAATTGAAATTGCTTAGAAATGCTTAGTTTCGGTAGTAATGGGCGATCATCGATTTAGTCGATGATCTTGATCACACATCTAATTATTACTCCTTTATGTCCAGCACTTGTGCTTTGTTATTTTGTAAAGTCAAAATCTGAAAATGAAAAAAAATTGATTTGAACTTGGGCAAGTGGTTGGATGGTGGGTTATTGGGTTTGTGGATGTCTTGCCTAAGTCAACAAGGACCGAACATCTTGTGTCACACTCTCCAAGCAATTTTGCGTGCTAACCATGCGAGAGGGATATGGGACCTCTCTTGACTTAGTACTTTGGCGTGTGTTATCTCCGAGTCGCAGGAGGGGGTTGTGTGTGTTGTGTAAAAAAGGATCTGTGCTCTTGTGTTGGGTGTGCGGTGGTGGAGATTCCGGGTAGGCTCTCCACCTCGAGGGGCGTCGTAGTTGTTCAAGGCTTTACCCGTGAGGGGTAGTTGACCGAGGCTTTACGATGACTCCGACACAATGTATGTGTTTCTATCCATACGGGCGGCTCATAGTTAATACACAATATTGGAAATATCTTGTAGGACTTAGCCGTACCGGCATACCTAAGGAAGTGTGCTTAATAGCTTGGCAAAAAGGCGGTCTGGCATGTGGGTACATTGGTACACTCCTGCAGGGATAAAACTATTCGAATAGCCTCATCCTAGGTTATGAACACGCTTGGTTAGGTTTTGCAAGAGTTAGACTACAACCTTTTAAATTAAAATTTGATATAGTTGGTATGAATGGGTAATTCATGCTATTGTTGTGGTGACTATAGGTTAGTCACTTCCAGGATTGTTGTTGTCCTCTATCTACTGTTATCATGTTGTCTTTTACTGTTATTTGAACAATAAAAATAGATTGTAAACTTGCTTTCAAATGTACTACATTATTACAAATAAAGATTGCTCGGTGCAAAAATGAAACATACAGCCTTCACTTAAATAAGCTTGTATGTAGCATATGTATAGGTCTGTTACTCTACATGTAAGTCTTGCGGAGTACAATTTTTGTACTCATTTGCTTTGCTTAACTATTTATTGCAGAGGAGGAAGGTGAGCCCCAAGGGCCTCACTTTTATGAAATGTGCTGCGGGTTCGACGACTAGCTTGGCGGTCCGGTTGGTTGCCTTGTGGGTTAAAGGCACACTGATTGGCTCTTTTGTTTATGGTCATCTTATGACACTTTTGCTTCCGCTGTTTAATTTTTGTATTTATATGTATTTGGCCGGTTGACCTCTCTTTTGCAATAACTATCCTTTATTTATTTTACTTCTGGTTTGTTGTTGTGCTTCGGTTCTATGTGAATGAATGGAATTGATGCATGAATTTTGTAAAGGGGTGTGTATACTGCATTTCTGGGAAGTATACATGTCTCGAAGACACGTGTTATTTTGTTTGTGATGCTAGGGTCAATTGGTGACTAAGCATTACAAGCCCAATAATTCGGGGTACTCACATAACCTATCCTAGTAGATCGAAGATTCCGTGAACTAGGCTATAGGACAACAAACTGTGTGGGATTAGAGAGCATATCTAATGAGTCCCATTAGTTGTAGTGCTCTATCTGTATGGGAGATTGAGCAATAGCTCTTAATGAATTCAATACCTTTTTTGGCATCGAGAATCGTCCTACAAGGTTCCCAAAAGAATTCACCTACTTGAGTATGATCGCGAGGTCACGATCAAAGAAAGAGAAGGGTATACTTTATTAAGTACTCATGAGCTAGATACGGGGATATGGCCGTAACGTCTCAACTCGAGAGGGAAAATGTCAAGTCGCCCAGTACAGAATGTAAGTTGGGGCAAAAATTGTCACACCAAGGCATTGGATCAAGGCAAAGTCCTCCTCTGTCTGTGCAGAGTCGTAGTCCTTGTTGCTAGGCTTTGGGTTCAAACTTGCACTAATATTAAGGCACTTGAGCCTATGCTGTCTTGAAACCCGTATTTAGAAGCTCTGAACGTTTCTATCTCTGGCACGATAGATTAGGCCACCTAGGTCTTAGGATGATGAGAAAAATAATTAACGATTCACAGGGATATAATGTCGATGCAAAGAATTTTTCGAATCAGGAAGATTTTGTGTGCCCCGCGTGTGCTACCGGGAAATTAATTACTAGACCTTCAGCTCTGAAAGTGAAAGATGAAATCCCTGTATTCCTGGACCGTATCCAGGGAGACTTTTGCAGTCCTATACAGCCCTTGTCAGGGCCATTTAGGTATTTTATGGTGCTCATCGATGCTTCCTCGAAATGGTCACACGTATGTTTATTGTCTACGAGAAACCATATTTTTGCAAAGCTAATCTCGCAGATAATTAAAATAATTTCCCTGATCATCAAGTGAAGTATATCAGAATGGACAACGTCGGAGAATTTACCTCAAAGGCATTTGATAATTATTGCATGACAATGGAAATTAAAGTTGAGCATTCCATATCGCATGTCACACCCAGAATGGACTAGCATAATTGTAATTTACCAACTATATGTTGAGGACACGTAGTCCTGCACAGAACAGCTCTCATCACTTTTAGATCATTGACAAATAACATACATTCACCTATGCAACTAGCGCAAGGATCAGTACTGAAAATTTTCCATCTTTGCAATTTGGTTGCAAGGTTTATATACCTATACCACCGTTGCGACGAAATGCAATGGGCTCTCTCCGAAAGTCTGGAATATATGTTGGTTATGAGACATCATCCTTAATAAGGTATTTGGACCCTATGACTAGAGATTTGCATGCAGCCCGCTTCGCTGATAGCATATTTGATGAGAATTGTTTCTCGTCATTAGGGGGAGGAAATCAACCCCTTGATGAAAAATATTTAAAAATAATGTGGCAAGTCACGGGAATCCATGCACATAACCCGCACACTAGTGAAGCAAATAGAGAAGTCCAGAAGATAATTAAAGTCCAACGGCAATTGAAGTCCAGAAGATAATTGATTTGCAAGCATTAGTGAATCAATTGCCTTACCACTTTAGTGATTTGAAGAGCGTGACTAAGTTGCATGTGCCTGCATGCAATGCACCGGAGAGGGTTGAAATACCAAGAAAGAAAAATGTATCTTTAATCCCGTCCTGAGACCTCAGAAAGGACGAGAACTCTAGCCCCTCGAATCCGGACGCCTAGTGAAAAAGATAAAAAAGACTTGACACAGTCAATCTCCGAAGTTCCCCAGAACCAAAAGGGGAGCCAGTTGAGATCTGGCACCAGTATAGAACCTTCAGAAAATGCATACTGGATTTGAACATTCCCACGAAGGGAGATATCAACATGGATGTGTGCGTACACATCGGAGCTGAAAAACTGGATGTGTGCGTACACATCGGAACTGAAAAACTAAAGGGACTTGCCCCCGTAATTGGAAGCAGTGGTAAGCAAGTAGAAGCATTAGAATAATCGCCCCATGAAGAAATAACTATAAACTATGCGGCCACGGGAGAATCTTTGAATATGACAACAACCAATGTCGATATTTACTTTGCAAAAAAAATACCACAATCATTGATCTTGATCCAGGGCTTGCATCGCTCGCTGAATATAAGAAAAGTTCAAACTGAGAAGATTGGAAGAAGGCAATAGAAACTGAATTATTATCTTTAAATAAAATAGAGGTGTTTGGGCCTGTAAGCCACACGCCTCCCTATGTGTACCCCGTAGGGCATAAGTGGGTATTTATTCGAAAGAGAAATAAAAATAAGCAAGACTCGTTGTACAAGGTTTCACTCAACGTTCAGGAGTTTATTATGAAGAAACCTATTCTCCGGTCATGAGTGGAACTACCTTTAGATATTTAATCTCAATGACAGTAAACTTGAATTTAGAAATGAAATTGATGGATATGGTAACTGCATACCTTTATGAAAATTTAGATTCAAATATTTATATGAAGGTACCTAAATGTATTCCTGTCTCGAACCAAGACAGAGCAAATAAAAATTTGTACAGTGTGAAACTCAGAAAGTCACTGTATAGACTTAAGCAATCAGGCAGGATATGGTATAATCGCTTGAAGCAACTTTCTATGTAAGAAATGCTACATGAACAATGAGGATTGTATCCGTGTATTTATACGACGATCCTAGGATGAATTTTGTATAATCTCAATGTATGAAGATGATCTGAATATCATTGGAACCTTGGAAGAAATTAAGGAAGCAAGCTCTTACCTGGAGTCGGAGTTTGAAATGAAAGATTTGGGTAAAACTAAATATTACCTAGACTTGCAGCTTAAGTATGCCCCTGAATGGATATTAGTGCATCAGTCAGCCTACACCCAAAAGGTGTTAGAAAGGTTCAGTTTTGAAAAGGCATACCCTTCGAAAGTGCCAATGGTCGGGAGATCTTTGCAGCAAGATAAGGATCCGTACAGACCTAGAGAAGAGGGGGAGGAAGTCCTGGGACTGAAATTCCCATACTTAAGTGCAATAGGAGAACTCATGTATTTAGCAAACAGTACTAGACTGGACATTGCATTTGTCGTGAACCTATTAGCAAGGTATAGTGCAGAACCTACCAAAAGGCATTGACAGAGAATGGAAGACATCTTCCGATACCTCATAGGAAGCAAAGACCGTTGTTTGTTCTATAGAAAGAACCAAGACCTGTCTATGAATGGCTATGCAGATGCCGGGTACCTGTCGGACCCGCATACAGCCAAGTCGCAAACATACTATGTATTTCTATGTGGTGGAACTGCAATTCCATAGAAATCGTCTAAGCAAAGTCTTGTATCAATTTCGACGAACCACACGGAAATCATAGCACTGTACGAGGCCTCACAAGAATGTGTTTGGCTTCAGTGGATGGTTCACCACATCTAGCAGTTATGTGGATTGAAACCACATAAACCCCCACTACTATTTATGAATATAATACAACTCGTGTTGCATAAGTACAAATGAGTTATATGAAGAGTCATCTCACAAAGCATATCAACCTCAAGTTCTTCTATACTCATAAATTACAAAAGATGGACGAAATTAAAGTACTACATACTAAGTTATGTGAAAATCTTACAGATTTATTCAATAAGTCACTTCCAGTGTCTAGCTTTAAAAGATACATATGTGAAATTGGAATGGTGAGACTTGGAGAAGTGCATAATTCATGGGGAGAATCTTCATGAACTCATTATTGAAATTTGACTACGAAGATCGAGTACCCAAAGAGTAAATCCTAGAGATTAAATAAAATAGGGTGGATTGTACTATTTTTCCCTTAACGAGTTTTCTTGGAGTTTCTCGGCTAAGGTTTTTTAATGAGGCAATTCATGCAACGCAGCAAAATTTGTATCATGTACTCTTTTTCAATTTTTACTAGATTTTTATAGAGTTTTAATGAGGTATAAACATGTGATGATAGATGCCCAAGGGGAGTGTTGGGAAATCATAGGCTTGGCCCAGCAGTTGGCCCATGGGTGAGCGTCCCATCCAAAACACTAGCAGAATCTGTAGACTATAAATAGGAGGTGCTAGTTATTGTAAAAGATTGATCGGTTTAAGATGGAATAAAGAAGAAGAATACCCCCTACACTTATGTCTCTATGTGTGTTCAATCTACTATTTATTCTTGCATTGTTTAATATGATTCTACGTTTGTCTACGAAGTGATTGTTCAGACTTAACTCGTCAGCGACGGTTCCTCAATATCTACCACTATGGTTTAGATGAGAGTTGCGTTTTAGACGATTTTAAGAGTTTGAGATCGTAAAGTAGACGGTTTCATAATTCAGAGTTAAAAATCGAACCGAGTTTCAGAATTGAAAAATGATTTTTTCCGCACGGCATGGTAAAGCCGTAGAGGATGCACGCAGAATATGTTTTAAACCAATTCTATAAGGGTAGAATGCAAACTTCACATTCTGTTGAGAGAGTGCAAACTAGACATTCTGTGGAGGACCTAAACGTACAATCGGGCAACTGCAATTTGTTCGTAGAGAAAGACCCTAATCTGCTCCCCGATCCTCTCCTCCCTTAGTCGATTTCTCCGCGACGGCGACCTCCGCCGCCGCCGTAATCTCCTGCAAGGTACACGCAACTTTTTGCCTCTCTCCCTCTCTGCGTTCGACGGCGAGATGTAGGTCTGTCCTCGTGGGCTTCCACACCCAGATCTCGCGAACAATTTGAGTCTTAGGTTCTCCAGAAGTCGCAACTGGCAAATTTATAAGCTGTGGTTTGGATTTTTCGGAATTTTTGCTTCATCGAGACGAAATTTTGTTTATCAATAGCTGGATTAGTAGCTCGGAATCGTTTGTCGCCATCATTTGGTCAGTTTGAGATGGGTGTTATATTTTGATGCGAATAAGTAGTAGCCTTTTGGTCTTCTGCATTTGGATATGGAAGCATCTTATCCTTAATATCGGAGACACTAGATCAGCCTTGCAGTTAGAATTTTGAAATCTTCCTACTAGAGTTTAAGAATTTGTTTAAATCAAGCAAACTTCCATTACCTTTTGTTGTAGGAGTACTTGTTTTGCATATCCTGACACTCTTGTAATGTCCATATCGAAAAATATTTAATAATAATACAGCACTACTACCGTTGTTCGTGTATTAGATATTGAAGTACTAATTGAGTGATTGCTGCCATTCTTTTCTTAGTTACAAACTTGAGCCGAGTGAGATAAACCCTCAACCTGAGTGGAGTTTGCCAATTCAGCATCAAGAGTGACGGAGAGGCGCAGACTTGGGTTCTTATTCCTTTGGACATATAGCTTCATAAAGCAGCATTCGGGTGATTCAGGGGTAGTCCCCTGCCTGCTACTGCAGAAACATAGACCGGGAGTTTTCTTGGCTCCAAAACAACAACAGATCTGCGTAGTGGTAGCATGGCTTCAAAGCTTGTGGTTAGTGACTAATCCTTGTTTGATGAGATTTCGTTTAGGGATGCCTTTCTCAAGGAGTAACGAGGGTGAGCACTTTATGTGCTTAGGTTCTTGGAATTCCCTGGGATGTGGATACAGAAGGATTAAGAGAGTACATGAGCAAGTTTGGGCCCCTGGACGATTGCATCGTTATGAAGGTTTGTGATAATTCAATGTTGATATTAAATTTGATGAAGTACACCCTTTCTTATTTTATCCTTTAATTTTAGATAAATTATGTTCGTAACTGCCCCTTGTCTGAGTGATAGTCCACTGCGAAATTGTTCAACTCAAGAGTGTGTCTTGGGAAAGGAACCGATGAATATTAATTTTATTCCAATCATGTTTCATTTGTGCTTTATCTACTGCATTTTATTTTGCTAGCTTTGGAATACAGCATTTATTTTTTATTCCAATCATGTTTTGTTTGCTCGCCACACTAATTTTCATCATGTTTTATACCTTTAAAAAATAACAGGAGCGCTCATCTGGTCGATCTCGTGGGTTTGGATATGTGACATTTTCATCAGTAGAGGATGCAAAGGTAATAAAAGGAAGTCCCATCTTTTTGTTAGGACTTCAATTGTATCTTATCTTTTGAGGCCATCGACAGTTGGTAATATACACTTGGATAGATGTTTACTCTTTAGTCTTTACATGACATTGCTTCACAATGTACAGAACTAAACTTTACGTTGCCTTTTGGCATTACAGCTCTTTTGTTTTTAGCTGATTATCTTGTGGTAGTATGTGGTACTTCTAGTCAGACCTCTGTTGTATTCTATGTTATGTGTGAGGTTCTTTCCATTTTTGAAGTTTTATTGTAATTTCTGGCCTGTTGCCTTCTATAACTGCGAAATGCTTCTGTGGAAGTTGGGATGTTGTATCTAGTGTTAAGAAAACATTTTGATACAGCTAGTGAGCAATGTTTATAATCAAACATTTGAGGAAAGGGGACAACTAGTCATCTAGTACATGTTATTGATTCTCCCAAACCAAGCATATTTTTTAATACTATAAACCAAGTATAAATGATAAATGTTAAACTATCGCTAAAACTTGAAAGGTCAATGTGGGTATGGTGCTGTATGCTATATTGCTTAATATTGAGATTCAATATGCAACCAAGAAATTTATGTACGCATTTTAGAACAGATGGATTTGATCAAGGATTGAAATATTGGAACCGGTGGAAAGCCCGGCCGGTGGGTAGTAACGGTAACCGGTTGGTTACCGGAAAAACCAGGAAAAAACCGTTCGAAATTCGAAAAGTGAAATTTGAATTGAGGATTTTAAAAACCGGTTACCGCCCAAAACCGGAAAAACCGGTTGAAAAAACCGGAACCAAAAGCGGAAAAAAGAGAAAACCGGTTATGGATAATTAGCAATTGGAATAGTGCAAATATTAATTAGAAAGTGTTTAATGAAGTAACAATCCTGATACATAAGGAGCTTGATATCTAGTTATAATTAGAAAGTGTTTAATGAAGTAACATTGTCTAAAAAATGTTGGGACTTATTAGTACAATAATTCAAGCATATTTAGCTCATACAATCATGGATGAAAATCCCGACCGGTTAACCGGCCTTACCGGTCGGGTCCGGTAACGGAAAACCCGGCCGGTTTTTTCCGGTTTAGCAAATTCAAATTCTAGTTTTCAAATTTTGGCTGGTTTTTAAGCAAATTCAAACGAATTTCATCCGGTTTTTTTCCGGTAAATCCGGTAACCGGCCGATTACCGTTACCGGCCAGTCACCGGTAAACTGGCCGGTTCCGAGTTTTTTATCCTGGCATACAATAGGTAATTTAGTATAAAAAAGCCAAAACCAACTTAGGAAGTGCATTATGCAGAATTTAAATTTGAAAAATTCCGGTTGGTTACTGTTCATCCACTCCCCGCCGGTTACCGGCCGATAACAGCCGGTTACTGGCCGATAACCGCTGGGATTTTGATCCTTGGGTTTGATAGAGCTAGCAAAGGCAGAGTTTACGCTTTTTGCACTTGGAACTAGTGAAGTTACTGGTATTAGTATGGTAGCCATCAACAATGAAGTACAGAGAGATTTCTGAGGGAAGAAATATTTTTTTTCCTCCTGGTCAAGTGGTCATGATGTAGTGAACTGAATGTAGAAATTTTCCAGACCTAAAAATTTTCAAATTAGTTTCTTGTGGTCAGTTTGACTTCCAGTTTGCTGACTGCTTAGAGCATCATTGAGGAAATGCCAATATGTGAAGTCCATTTTACTCATATTTAATTTTGAAAATTACTGCAGCTAGTCCTCATTTCATTTGCATAACCGTCACCAAAATGTTCAAATGGAATAGTGCCATCATTTGTGAAATCCGTCCATGACCTGTATCAACATAATTTTTCATATAAGAGGACTCTGCATTGTGGATTAACGATATCACTGACCACATACCAATGCTGATTCGATTCGTTTGACAGAATCCAAGAATGAAACATGACTGGTACTCTGGTAGAGTACATATATATGAACAGTAATGTTATTTATCATTTTAACTGTGAACATGTGGTTCATTGAATTGATGTCGATTAGGAAGTGATTAATGGCACCTTTTGCCTAGTTTAATTGTAGTTTAGTGATTTGCTTTTGTTGCCTCTGCCATCTTTGTGAACTCTTTTCAGAATGTTCTTAAGTGCGAGCATATTCTTGGAAACCGAACTCTGGAAGTGAAGATAGCGACTCCCAAGGTAAATTATAGAGGAACAATTTAAAATCTTTTATCTACCATCCACACGCACAACAATTCTTCAGTGCCAGGCGTTGAACATGTCTTGTCTTTCTTGGTAATGAACTAATGGTGTGATGAGTTCTTAACACAGGAGGAAATGCGAGCTCCAGGAATAAAAAAAGCTACTAGGATATTTGTTGCTCGAATTCCGCAGTCTGTGGATGAGTCAATGTTTCGCAGGTGAGCTGTAGTATATTTTTCTTCACTGGTGATTTATGCAGCACTTCATATTTGAACTTGTCTAAGCTATGATGGTGTCTGGACAGGCATTTTCAAGCTTTCGGAGAAATTATAGACCTTTATATGCCAAAGGTGAGAAAGTTAAACTGATGTTAGATTGCATAGAGATATAATATTCTTGATCTAATAAGCTGTCATCTAGTTTTGATTTCAGGTTAGTGTATTTATTCAAACCCTGATAATACAAACATAAAATAGTGTAGAAACTCAATTGCTGTTTTGCATCAATTTTCTTTATTTCAATGTGGGATTCTATTTGATATATCTGCAACTTTCTGTTGTCCTTGTTAAGAGTATTAGAAATAATTTGAGCTAAATGTTTGTAAAATGGTGTGCTGCTTTATTGGAAAATTTTTCTCGCAGTAGAGATTAGCAAATGACTGACTTGGCCTTTCCTCTTGTCATTTTTGAGCATTCAAGCGAGGGAAATGCCTAAGAACATTGGTTCTGGTTTTCTCCAGGCTGACAACTTGATGCTGTTCTTCAAGCATTTTTTTGGGACATATTTCAACAAATTCAATACACAATTGTCTTGCCTATGTTTATGATACATGATATTAGTTTTATGGCCCATTTTCAGCTCCTAGAAGTTATCATCTGCCTTTAATGAATTTTACTTCAATATAGTACATTCAAAATTGCATGATTGAAACTAAATCTTGACTAGGAGCTATTACTGTTTTATGGTCAACCTACTTGCCATACATCCACAAGCTGGAAACGAGGAATTGTGGACACATGTTGAGCCACTCATCCCTGTTCTCATGAGCACAAGCCCATCGAGCGCAACAATGTGCAGCCTTGTTAGCACTCCGGCGGACAAAAACAACATTGAAATCAGTAAAACCTGAACTAAGCTCTCAGACTTCTTCAACTATGGAGGCAATCACAGAACGTGACAATTTCCGCGTGTTCCACAAATTGACCAAGGTTTGGCTATCCGTTTCCATTAATACTTTGGAGTATCCTCGGCAACGAGCAAAGCTGACACCATCCCGCAAAGCTAGAGCTTCGATCACCAGGGGGTCTTCGATTCTGGTGTAAATTTTACACCAGGGTCCCAGAAAGCCACCTTAATGTTGCAGCACACCACCTGTTCCTGCTCTCCCCAAAAAACTGCAATTGAACCATATGTGTTCACCTTAATCCAGGGATCTTGCGGTGGACTCCATGTGCACTCCATTCGAGCTGCTTGAGGATCTGAACTGTCCTTTGGCAACTCCAAGGCAGCGAGTGTATCATGTACAAACTCTATAGTCTTGACAGGGTTGTAACTCTCATCATCGTGTGTCCATTTATTTCTCGACGACCAGATACACCACATAATTGTCACCATAAACGGCCGGACCTCCTCCGATAAAACATCAGCACATAAGATATCTGTTGCCCAAGTATCTCGATGAAGCATAGACAGCTTAATATTCAGTATCTCTTTTGCTGCAGTCCAGAACAGTCTTGCATGGGTTCACGTGATCACAGCATGCATCAAATTTTCACCTCCTTTATTGCAGACCTCACACAACTTATGCTCTTTCATATGACTATAATTCAAGATAACCATGACATGAAGAATTCCTCTTTTACCCGCCGCCAGAAAATGCGAACTTTTGGGACCAGTTTAAGCTTCCAATGTCGCTTCCAGAAATCAGCATCAAGGGCTGACGAGGAACTTGCACCCATCTCTCCAGCACTGTCTTGCATCTGCTGTGTTACCAAGGCACGGTATGCTGACAACTGAATAAATCCCTGATTTGTCATGGGCCCAAGCATAAAAGTCTTCAGACTGCCCTCAACGGGATGGTAAAAATTGCATTATCATCTGGGGCCAGAAAAACCTCTCGAATTAGATCCACCTTACAAGATCTTGATGCAGTATCGATTAACTTGCATACTTTCTCAAGGCCACACTCGACCAGACGACTGGATGGACGAAGAGCAATAGAGTTTGTGAGCCACTGAGCCAGTTATCATTCCATATAGACACTGTTTCTCCCGACCCAATTCTCAATTCAAGAGCCTTCATCCCAACCACTATCGCACACCAGGTTGCTGAAGATCAACACGGCACCGTAGCTGACAGGAATTCCTTTTCAGGGTAATATCTCCCCTTCAAGACCTTAGTGCACAAAGAATCAGGGTAGTTAGTAGATGCAACCTCTGCTTGCCAAGTAGCGCCAAGTTAAAAATCTGCATATCACAAAAATCCATTCCTCCCATGCATTTTGGTGTTGAAAGCTTCTCCCATGAGATCCAGTGAAGAGATCGATGATCAAGAGAGCTACTCCACCAATATTTCGCCATGCACGAAGTAAGTTTGTTGCACGTCGCGGCTGTCAATTTGAAGCAACTCATAGTCTCATACTATATGTCGGCATCGCTTGGACAACCGACTTTAGAAGAACTTCTTTGCCTGCACAGGAGAGTTTTTTCTTTGACTAGCCTTGAATTTTCCCTTTAGCTTTTTCAACAATATGATCGAACACACCACTATTTAGACGTCCCACAGCAGTAGGAAGCCCAAGGTGCTTTTCACTGAAAGCTTCGAATGAGATAGGCAATTCCTCCTTTACAGCTTCTCTATCCCCTTCCACACAGTTTGGACTGAAATAAATAGAACTCGTCTCTATTTACCTTCTGTCCAGAGCAATCATTATATATCCTGAGGATGTCAGTTAGCCTTCTCGCATTATCCTTGTTTGCATCAGTAAATATAAGGCTGTCATCGGCAAAGAGGAGGCGAGTCAAATTCCCTTATCAATGAAGGTTGTCCTGTACAACCTCAAAAGTGCAGACAAACCTTCAGCACATAGTAAAAACAAATATGGTGACATAGGGTCCCCTTGACGAAGTCCTCGCGAGGGAGAGAAGGATTGCATCAGCTCCCCATTAACTTTGAGATTTAACACATTTCATCACAAGGTCCACGAATCGGTCGCCAAATCCCAGCTTCAACATAATAGCTTCAAGATAATAGCACTCCACTCTATCATATGCTTTCATCATATCAAGTTTCACAGCACAAAAACCCCGTTTGCCTTTCCTTCTTCGCATGGGCATGGCACTCGATTAGTTTTTCGAACACATGGCATAGTGCCATAATTTGTCAAGTGTGAACTATTGAAGAGAAATTCTTTCGGTATAACTTAAGGATCTCCAGGACAATATTCCTTAGAAACTAGAATGTTTTTGCTTCTATACTTTGAAGCGTTAACATCTAATCACAAACACAGATTATTGTGGTGGATGTGGAAGGGGGGATAAAACTTACTTGCAGAGTACTGCTAGGAACCTGTGAAGTCATGCAGCCTGTTGAGGGATAGCCTGGTTAGCCATGCTTGTATTACATCATTTAGAATAGGCAAGACGGGCAAAATGGGACCTGTGCAGTTGCACATTCACAACTTCTTTAATGCTCTAGTCCCTGTACTTGCAACAATCAAAAGTTCACGTTTACATAAATTTGTTTTTGCACCAGCCATTTGTTTGCTGCAACCATGGCATGATGGTGTTCAAATTATTCTGTAAAGAAACTACAGTTTGAGATGACTAGCTTCTACTAAAGTGGGTAGTGTTTTGCCTCTTATCTCATGTAGGAACTTGGTTCATGTTAGCATAAGCTGTTATGGGCCTGGTTAAGGCCCATACGGCTAGTGCCTTAGGGGTTAAGTTAGATTGATAAGGCAAGGATCACCGTTGATTGGGTCTTTCTATAAACCCTCCGGATGGATCCTTGCCTATATATAGTGTACCCTGTACTCTTAATCAATCATCTAGAGATATATTTGCTTTCATGGTATCAGCCGCCTAGGTCAGGGGACCTCTCTCTCTTCGCTTCCACCTCCCCCAGCACGGCTTCTCTTTGCCGATTCTGCATCCTCCCCTGCACCATGTCGCATACACCTCCCTCCTCTCCCAGGGTCACCAACACCTCCTCTGCCACCATCCCGGACGATGCCATCGCCCAACAAGATCGCAGAGGAGCGGCCATGCCTGCCAAGCCCAAGCAACAGATCGAGCGCGAACGCTGTGGCGCCCGGACTCACCCTTGCCCGCTTTCGAGGCCGAGGAGGCGAAGCCGCCGCGCCGCGAAGGCCCGCGACGAGGCCGCCTAACGCGCCAGCTCCGCCGCTCGCTCGCGCGCCAGAGCTCGCCTGGGCCGCTGCCACGCCATGGCGCCACCAAAGACCTTCCGCGCGACTCGCGGCGGCCCTCCTCCATCTCCTACCGACTGCGCGCCGCCTCCTCCATCATGAGGCCGTGGCTCGCTGCAGCCTCCTCCCCGTGCCGTCGCCGTGAACAACATCCGCAATCACGTCACCACGGTCCTTGACGTCGACTCGGCAACTTCAACGGCCGGGCGTGATCAATTCTTGCTCATCCTTGGCAAGTTCTCCTTCGGATCATGTCCACGCGAGCCTCCAGTCCCATCTCTCCTATCGGGATCGGATGGATGCGTCGTCAAGGCTCGGATCATCGCCACCTCACCGACGACTTGGCGGAGATCATCTCGGCCACGGCTCCACCGCGCCATGCTTGGCTTGCCGTCGAGTCTCGCCTTCTAAGAATCGGGAGGCTCGCCCATCCACCGAGACGCTTTGGAACTCGTCCGGGCGACCTCTCCGTCACCGAATCATCGCCGCCGGAAGAAGATGGCGACGATCTCACCGCCTCAGCGCGGCCGTGGATCGACGGACCCTTGTCCTCAACGCCATTCGCGCCTCAACGAAGCGTTTCAACCACGTCGGCACTCTCCTCGCGACACGCCCCTTCCTCCTTCCCGGAGGCACGCGACGACCTCATCCTTGAGGAACTCACCTTGGAGAACAGAAGGATGCTCCCGCCACCGCCTCGCTGCTACCGCTCTGGCGACAAAGACCGCCCACCATCTTTCGGCTCGGGCTCCGTAGGCGGGGGTGGCTCCAAGTCCTCCAACAATCGCTGCAATAAGCGCGGTGCGCGCAAAAGCGATGGGCAAGATCAAGCGGCGGTGGCGGTGGGTCAGCGCTTTCATCTGGTCACAACCAAAGAAGACATCGGCCAACAAAGAAGAAGCACTTTGCTCCGGTGGACGCCGCCCACCATTACAATCCTCGGGCGGGCACCATCCAGATGTGGCGGAGGCCCCGCCTCACGCGGCGCCGATCCGGTGCCCCTCATCTACAGCGCAATGAAGAAGAAGCGCTCCTCAGAAGAAGAAGCAGCAGCGGCGCTTCGTCGCCACGCCAAAGTCTGCTGCTGCGCCCGACGGCCAAGCCTTGCATCGGGTCGCCCGGCATACTACAACCCCGTGGCGGCCTTCCTCCAGGATCCGACGGCGCTTGCCTCCTTTCGATACCAATTCCCGACTCCACCTCCATCCAAAGGATCGGTACTTCGACTCAAAGTGCTACCTCTCACATGACCTCTCGGTCCTCCTCTCTTCACATATTCTTCCTTTGCGGTATCCTACTCCTTCATCTATTGTCGTAGGTAATGGTTCTATCATGCCTGTCACCGCCACTGGCTCCACAGAGTTGTCCTCCTCTTTACGTCTTAATAATGTTCTTGTGTCACCACAACTTATTAAGAATCTCATCTCTGTTCGCCAATTTACTACCGACAATAATTGTTCTGTGGAGTTTGACCTCACCGTTGCTCTGTGAAGGTTCTTCCTCCCGACCGAGATCGTCAGTGCAATAGCTCCGCCGCTATACCCTGCGCCTACCTCCACCACTCCCTTGTCGCCAAAGACTCCTCCAGCTTTGCACCGGCGACTTGGCCACCCCTACCATGAGACGTTGTCCAAGCTTGCGCCCAAAGACTCGCGTCATATTAGTGATTGTTCAGATTTGTGTCATGCTTGTCGATTAGGCGCCATGTTCGATTGCCCTTTTATTCGCCCACCTCTCGCGTGCGTCTAGCAAGTTTGACCTTATTCACTTGTGATCCGTGGACCTCCCGGTTGTCGGTGTTTACGTTATAAATATTACTTGGTTATACTTGATGACTGCACTCATTACTTGTGGACATTTCCTCTGCGACTCAAATCTGACACTTTCAGCACGCTGGCCCAGTTCCTCGCCCACGTCTCCACTCAGTTTGACACTCGTGTCAAATCATCCCGATCATGACAATGGGAAAGAGTTCGACAATTGAGCTCGCCACTTCTTCCTCGCCAGGCATTCATCTTCGCATGTCCCGCCTCCTACACCTCGCCTCGAATCCAGAAGTGAACGCATTATTCGTACCATTAATAATGTTGTTCGCTTCATCGCTTTTCAGCGCCCATGCCTCCCTCCTATTGGGTGGAGGCCCTCTCCACTGCCACTATCCTCCTCAACATATTGCCTACCAAGACTCTCCAGTTCTCTACGCCTCACTTTGCACTTTTTGCAAAGATACCTACGTATGATCATCTTCGGGTCTTTGGTTGCAAATGTTACCCCAACCTCGCTCGCCATCGCTCCTCATAAACTCGCTCCTAGATCTCGCTTCTATGTGTCTTTTTAGGCTACTCCGCCCACCATAAAGGATACCGCTGCCTTGACCTCTCCAGCAATAGAGTTATCATCTCCAGGCACATCATCTTCGATGAAACGGCCTTTCCTTTCTTTGAAGTCCATGGTCCCAAAGAATCCAATGGACTCGAGTTTCTTGATTTTATCGATGATGTTGTGCCGCGCCTCTATTGACCTCCGCGACACGTTGTTTCCTGCAGCATGTCTTCCAAAGACCTCCGAGGTTCCTCGCCGACTGCCGGTCCTCGTGTGGCGAAGCTTAGGGCAACGGCGCCAAATTCTTCCAGGCTCGTGCTCGGGCGCCGAGGTCGCCGACAACGCCCCGGTGCCGGCTCTACATCCCGCCACGCTGCGCCCCAGCCGGCCAACAAGGTTCGCAAGACGTCCCCGGCCACAAGCTGCCGGCCGACGTCCCGTCGACACGATCCGCGAGGTTTCCGCGTCTCTCAGCGCCTGCGGCCTCCACCGGATTTCCACCGCTTTCGACGCGACTTCGCGCCCATTACTCGCGTCGCCGCGACCTCCACCGGCCGTCGTCGGCTCTGCGCCGGTCCTAAGCGCCGCCTGGCTCCCCAAGCGCGGCTGCTGTTGCCTCCGGTGGCCAACCAGCACCCTATGGGCACCCGTTCAAAGAGCGGCTTCCGGATGCCCGCTACCTACTATGTTGTGCCACTCTCTCCAGGTCAAGACCTTCCAGTAGCGCTCTTCTCGATCCCAATTGGCGGCGGCTATGGAGGAAGAACACAGTGCTCTCCTGCAGAACCACACCTGGGATCTTGTGCCCCGTCCGCCCCGGGCCAATGTTGTCACTGGGAAGTGGATCTTCAAGCACAAACTTCAGTCTGATGGCTCCCTCGAGCGGTACAAGGCACGTTGGGTCCTCCGTGGTTTCACCCAGCGGCCCGGTGTGGACTTTGATGAAACCTTCAGCCCTGTGGTGAAGCCGACTACCGTTCGCCGCGGTCTGTCTCTTCAATGCTTCTCCGTCACCGCCCATTCACCACCGGACGTGAAAACGCCTTTCTTCATGGCACTTTGACTGAGACGGTGTATTGCCAACAGCCATCCGGGTTTGAAGATCCAGTTCATCCGGATTCTGTCTGCCTTCTGAAGAAATCACTCTATGGCCTGAAGCAGGCTCCTCGTGCTTGGTATAGTCGAATGGCTACTTTCTTGCTATCTATTGGGTTTGTTGAAGCCAAGTCAGACACCTCACTCTTCGCCTACCAAATGGCGTGGTTCCGACCACGACCTACTTGTTGCTATATGTTGACGACATTGTCCTCACGGACCTCATCATCGACCTTCTTCTACGGATCATCTCAAGACTTCAAATGAGAATTCGCCATGAAAGATCTTGGTGAACTACACCACTTCCTCGCATGCATGTTGGCCGAAGTGGTGATGGACTCTCGCTCTCACAAATGACAAGACATGCCGGATATCCTCGATCGCGCGGAATGGTCGAGTGCAAGCCATGCTCCACTCCATGGACACCAATCCTAAGGTTCTTTGCCACCGAGGGCCCCCGTGTCCGATGCTACCGATTTTCGCGCCTTCTTTGGAGCCCTTGATGATTTGACATTCACCCGCCAGACATTGCATATGCCGTTCACAGTCGAGTCTCGTCTTCACATGCACGACCCTCGGGAACCTCACCTCGCTGCTCTGAAGCGGATTCTTCGCTATGTTCGGGGCACACTCCACCTCGGTCTCTACTGCGACCTTCCACTTCGATCGATCTTGTCGCCTACACCGACGCTGATTGGGCTGGTTGTCCGGACACTCGCAAGTCCACCTCGGGCTATGCAGTGTTTCTTGGTGACAATCTTGTTTCTTGGTCCTCCAAGCGCCAGAACACAGTATCAAGATCAAGTGCTGAAGCTGAATATCGCGCGGTGGCTAACGGAGTTGCAGAAGCAACTTGGCTACGCCAGCTTCTCCTAGAGTTGCATGCCCCTCTTCGGCGCGCCACACTGGTGTACTGCGACAACATCAGTGCCGTCTACATGACCTCCAACCCGGTGCAACATCAGCGCACCAAGCACATCGAGATTGATCTTCACTTCGTCCGGGAGCGAGTCGCCATTGGTGACCTTCGAGTTCTGCATGTTCCCACCTCTTCGCAATATGCAGACATCTTCACCAAGGGGCTGCCTACCTCAGTGTTCACGGAGTTCAGGTCCAGTCTAAACGTGCAGAGTGGCTGACGATTCGACTGTGGGGGCGTGTTAGCATAAGCTGTTATGGGCCTGGTTAAGGCCCATACGGCTAGTGCCTTAGGGGTTAAGTTAGATTGATAAGGCAAGGATCACCGTTGATTGGGTCTTTCTATAAACCCTCCGGATGGATCCTTGCCTATATATAGTGTACCCTGTACTCTTAATCAATCATCTAGAGATATATTTGCTTTCAGTTCAAAAGGCCATCGTGGAATTGGGTTTGTCACTTTTCGGAGTGCAGGTATGTGTATGGAATCATCTAGAAGGTGTAATATTTAATTTATCATGTTTGATTAAACTAATTAGAGGAAATATGATATAACTCGTGGTTTTCCATTTAATTAAAAAAAGATATTGCATTCATACTACTAGCTATATAATCGTGGCACTGGTGCAGCACCAGCGGTGCGCACCAAGGCCCTCTATGAGTTCACCATCTTCCATAACCTTAGATCCATGCAGGAGAGTTTGTGGTGATGGGAAGCAGTTGGGTGGCAATGCTGCGGTGCAGCAGTGGTGCTGCCGGCTGCAGGTGGAAAATGATCAGTTCACCAATCTTGGGCATGCCCCATAAAATTGGCAGCCAAAAGCTAGGATTTCTCCCAATCTGTTGGCCAAAACTGCTATGGCAACAATGGCAACCTCACTTTTGGCCCTCCAATTTCGGCACTGAACCTTCATTGGCAAATTGATTCTTATATGTTTTGTACTGAAATTTTGGCTCGGATCTATGATCTTCCATTCTTCTGCCTATTCATGCTCATTCTGAGTTACTTCACTCTTGCATTTAACTAGGATTCGATTTTGTTTCTTTTCATTGAGTTCCTAAAGTATGCTTGCAACTTCTATTTGTTACGCCATTTACAACTGCAGTTTCAATATAATCATCAACCAATTATCCAGCTTGAATTTGTATGCATTTTTTCTAACTTTAAACTGCAATTTATAGAATGTGTGGACAGTGTCATGCAAGAAACACATGAGCTTGATGGTACAACTGTAGTTGTTGACCGTGCAACTCCAAAGGTACTTTCCCAGATCGCTTAGCTCAGTGTTCAAATACATGTATTATCTAAGTTATCTTCTAATGGGCTATTTCTAATACTTAACTCGTATTTACTAGAATGCACTAATTTTACATTTATGATATTGCATTTTTCCCGGCATGGCAGGATGAAGATGCCAGAATCCCTCCAAGGAGAGTAGTTCACGGTGGTTATGGTGCATATAATGCATACATTACAGCTGCTACCAGATATGCAGCGTTGGGTGCACCAACACTGTATGATCATCCAGGACCAGCTTATGGAAGTAAGTGTTACTGTATATTTTACCTGATATTTGACTTGGAAGCAATTGATTATGACTCAATATTGTATCTAAATTGGCTAGGAGGCTACTCAGGTGGGTCCCTTGGAATGGGCAAAAAGATATTTGTTGGTAGACTTTCACAGGAAGCAAATACTGATGATTTATGGGATTACTTTGGTCGATTTGGCCGAATTGTGGATGCATACATCCCAAAGGTTTGGCAGTGTCCCTCATTATTGGTCATGTTCTTAGTTTTTCGACATCTTATGTTCCCTAGTGCTCTTTTAGGATCCTAAAAGAAGTGGCCACCGGGGTTTTGGTTTTGTTACTTTTGCTGATGATGGTGTAGCAGATCGTGTAGCACAGAGAAGTCATGAAATTCTTGGACAGGAGGTGAGACCATAAGAGCCACGGCCTCAGCACAATCTGCACACGAATGCATGCACTCCAAAAAACGTGTGCGAAAGTTATAATATTGATCTTGCCTTTCTTGTGGCACGATTATTTTTTCAGGTTGCTGTAGACACAGCTGCGCCACTTGAGGGTGGTTCAAGTGGAAGTTACATGGAATCTGCAGAGGCATATGGAGCTTATGGACCAATGCTGTCTTATGGCCGATTCTCTGGTAGTCTTGATTATGATGTAAGTGGACATTAGTATTAAAGCTACTTCTAAATGTACTTTCCAGATCAGAGGTGTTTTGTGTTCATGTGATAGACTTAAGATCATTTTCCCATTTCGTTGTCGCTGTCAGTTGTTTTCTTTATATGTGAGTTAAGATTAGTTTCACACTTGTGACTGTCTTTTTTTTTTTTGTGAGTTGTGACACATGCACTAACAGTTTTTTTCCTCATTTTTCAGTATGGTTATGGTCCCAGTGGAAGTAGTAGCAGATCAAGAATAGGTTCACGATACAGACCGTACTAAGGCATTTTCTTCTTGTGGCATGTCAGAGCATAGTGTTACGTGATAACGTGAAGTTACTATTTATATGAGACGGGTGAAAAAAGACGGTGAATGAAGATATTCTGCTGTTAGGATGCTATTGGTACCGCATATTGTTATGTTGATCATAAACGGGATATGTGCAACCCGTTTGTTTCATGATGTATTTGGTATTCATGTGCCACCGAAGTTTCACCCCTAGCATTTTGTGCCAGACTCAGAACTTCACTGATTTTTCTATCTACCAAATGGTGTGGTTGTGAAGTTTGATAACATTTTATGTTCAGAGTTGGAAGTCTCGTAGTTGTTGATAATATACTGATCTTGGCTACTGTGTCAGTATTTTAGGATGACACGGCCAAATTGTTTAGAAGTGGACTAGCAGTAGATTACTGATAATCTACTGATCTTGGCTACTGTGCCAGTATTTTAAGCTGACACGGCCAAATTGTTTAGAAGTCAACTAGCAGTAGATTACTGCGATGATGTCAATAATCCAGCTCCCTTGAGAGCGAACTCGTGTGTTACCCTTCTGTTATATTTTTGCTACCCTGTGATTGTGAAACGCTGAGTAATCGAACCCGCGTCTGCTCTAGCCGTCAACCATCAAGTATCAATCACCTACTGCCATGGAGGGACCCGGCGTTCACGGCGGAGGTCGACATCTCTCGGGGCTCATCTTACGGTGGGTTCATCTCCGGCGTGCGACGCGCCACCCGGAGCTTGTCGTGCTTCCTCTCCAGGAAGAGGATCCCCCAGAAGGCACGGTGGTTCGGTGTCACGCTCCGGTGCAGCTCCGGACACGCCGTACTCCTTGGGATACGTGCAGATAACCTCTACTTGTGCAGTTACCGGTGCCCGGCCGGCCGGTGGTGGGAATTCCGCGGCAGCACGCTCGTCGACGGCATGACGCCGCTCTCATTCACCTGTAGCTGCGGTGACATGGCGAGAGCGGCCGGAACGGCACTCGAGGTAGTCACCCTCGACAGGGAGGAGCTGGAAGCTGCGGCGCGGCAGCTCGCCGTCGCGGGAGCCAACGCCGGCAGCCAGCAGGAGACCGCGAGATCGCTCGGACACATGATGTACAACCCTGAGCGGCGCGGCGCGCTGCCGGCGCACATGGTTGAGCAGGTGAAGAATTGGAGGAGCCTGTCCGAGAACTGGCTCGGGGCCGTCCTCTACGGACAGCCGTTCCTGCCGTACATCGAGGCCGACGGCAGACAACGCTACGGCTACATCCCCCAGCACCTACTTGCGCCGGCGAAGATCGTCTGCCAGGACCATGCCATGGCGGCGCTTGGTGTCGCGCTGCAAGACAAGAACAAGTTGGCGCTCGACGAGCATTGGCGCGCCCTCGCGCGCAAGTTTGACAAGGCAAGAAACTGATTGCAAAATATGAAATATGAATGAACTGTAGTGGAACTAAGCAGATGGTAAAAGCTTGCTTTTTTCTATACCTGATATTTTGCCTTTTGGCTTGAACTGTGATTGATTTTTTTAAAATATTTTTTTACTCCGAAATACAGTAATATACCTCTGTTTTTTTATTTTACGGAAATAATCCTACATCGCCACGCCTTTGGGCGACTTGGAACAATTGCGTGACAAGTGGAGTAGTCGTTCAACAATTTAGTGACTAGTCCCTTCGGCTACTAGCCGCTCAACGATTAAGCGATTTACCCCCTAGTCGCTCAACCGTTGGGCAACTAGGGGCTTATGAACTCCATCACCATTTCCTGCCTCCCTCGTGTATTGTAATATTACTTACCTTACTACTTACCAATTGTTCCTACCTCCGTCGTTTAATCGTTAGACGACTTGACAGCAAGTAGTGGTCCAATGGTTGGGCGACTAGTCGACGTGTCACTCAACCGTTGGACCACTATATGCTGCCAAGTCGTCCAACGGTTGTGCGACTAGACGGTTGTATAGAAAGGCACACCCGTCCCCCTCACGGTCTCGTTTGTCATTTCTTTCAGGAGAGAACGAGAGGATATCGGGAAAAGAAAAAAAGAGAGGGGAAGTGAGGGGGGGGGGGGGGGCAGGCGACAGGGGGGAGCAGTGGAGCTCGGGAGAGGGAGAGAAGGAGAGGAGCTCGGGAGGTAAGAGAGAAAGAAGAAGGAAGCTCGTTGATAAGGAGAGAAGGTCTTCACGCGAAGGTAATAGTCTCATCCGTTTTTGTTCTCATCCGAATGTAGGCAACGTGTCGCTACTTATTGGTTTAGCACGTATTTCGTGAATGTATGTTGATAAATGGCTAGTTACAATATTTGAAATATTTGCAGTGAGAAATCAGTCATGTCAGAGCCCACAGGATTAAAAGTGCATTACAGTATTGGTACGATTCGTGAAGGTCCATACAGTGTTGACCTGAGTGGTTTCCCGCAAGTCAGTATGATACACCCAGATGCGGAGAATGCTCTAATCAGAGATGTCCTGCGCTAGCTCACCTGCATCTTCTCCTTGGACCCTGAGGTGTGCGGTGTCATCCTACATGGGCTTTGGAGTCAGCCTACGACGCACATTCGGTGGGAGTTGAGCAGACTGATACACACGATTACATGAAAGGGCTTTATGGAAGGTTGCCAGCGCTGTGGATACGAGTGCGTGCTACTCGTCCAAGCATGTCCGAAGGGAGTCACACGAGGCCCTACCGACGGCTATCGTTCGGTTGGTGGGAGCAGCTCGGGCGCGTAGTGCATGGTTCATGAAGAGTACGCGGTGGTCGATGTTGCGGAGGCAGAAGAGGAAGATCGTACACCGCACGCTGAGCCCACTGGAGAGGCAGATGCAGGGGAGCATGTCCACAACATAGTGTGTTAGATGGAGATTGATGACTTGACGGCCTAGGCCGAGTTAGAAGCTTTAGAAGAGGATGCCAATGACTCTTCCGATGAGGACGAAGATCCCATCTCGCAGGAATATAATAGGTGGACGTTGAGGGTCTTGCTATGCAAGATGAGCACGAATCACTGTGGGAGTACCATGGTATGGAAGTTAAGTTTCATGCAATGTTTGCTGACAAGGGATCACTGTAGGATGCCATTAAGTTGTGGCCTTGTCCATGCAGCAGACGTTTTGGATCCTCAAATTCAGCCAGAAGCAGTACACCGTGGTCTTCGAAAAGGTTGGTTGTCCTTGGTGTGTGCACACACGTAGACCTAAGTATGAGATTCACTAGACTGTCTCTAAGGTGGAGGCGCACTCCTACGTGCTTAGTAGTATTTTGACGAAGCATCGCAACCTAACGTCCTCCTTCATAGCCAATCTCATATACGAAGAGATAGTGAAGAAGAAGGACCTGGAGGTCAAGCACATCATGGTGGCTATCGAGCAGAAATTCAAGTAAAAGATTAGCTACGCAAAGGCATATCGTGCGAAGCAGAAGGCTTTGCAAAGGAGGTTCGGTTCTTTCGAGGTGGCTTACGACAACCTTCCTCGTATGCTCCAGGTACTACAGGACAAGAACCCGGTCACATACATTGCTGTGAAGGGCAAGCCATCTAGAAGACCGCTAGGTTTTACGGTATTGAAGAGGGCCTTCTTAGACTTCGGTGCCTGCATCGATGCTTTCAGGCACATGTTGCCCATGATCTCAGTCGATAGACATTTCTAACTGGGAAATACAAGGACCAGATTCTGACAGCAATTGGCGTTAATGGCAATAATCAGATTCCGCCCTTGGCCCTCGCATTCGTCGAAAGTGAGAATTTCAACAACTGGTTGTGGTTCCTTTGACATCTGAAGGAGGGAGTAGTTCGGGCACGTCCTGATGTTTGCATAATCTATGATCGCCACCCCGGGATGATGAAGGCCATCAGAAAACTTTAGTAAGCCCCCAAGGAGCCGTTCCCTTGGCCAGACATGAGGAATAGATGGTGCATTCACCATCTGGAGGCCAACTTCTTTAAGCAGTTCCCGCAGCAACCATTGATAAAGTTGTTCAAGAGGTTGGCTATGCAGAACTAGCAGCGTAAATTTGATACATTGTGGGAGATATTGGAGGAGCACACAAGGAAGCACGTCATCAAGAGGAACAAGCGTCCGCCCATTCCTAGGGCGGTGCAACCCGAACACCTCACACCACTGCTGGAGCTTGACCCTCCTAGTGTGGCGCGGAGGACCTTGAGGAACATCAAGTGCTTCTCCCATTGGATTGAGGCCGAGCTATTGGAGAAGTGGTCTTTGCTGCACGACACGAACGGTGCAAGGTACGACATAACGACCACTAACCTTGCGGAGGTGTACAACTGGGTTCCTAGGAGCCTCCGTCCTCAGCCCCTCGTCGCCATCATGGAAGGTGTTCTGCACAGTACAATAAGATATTTCAAGGAAAGGCATGCAAATGCAGCACTTCATGCAGTCAACCCATATACACCGTACTGCTCAAAGATTACAGTGTACATGCAAGCCAAGACCGAGAAGGGTTAGTCGCACACGGTCTTCGTGATGGGCAATACAGAGCACCATTTCGACGTGCTCCTTCGGGACAGAGCCGGATTTGGGACAGCTCGCTCTCTTGTTACCTACGAGGTGTTCCTTAGAGATCATGTGAATGAACCTAGCTACCCATGCAATAAGCCAAAGCTCCTTCACAATCCATGCTCTCATGTTCTCGCCGCATGCGGGACTATCAACATGGACCCATCGAACTTTATGTCGGAGTACTTCATGAAGGAGAGGGTGCTGCAGGCGTGGTGCGGTGAGGTAAGAGGCTTCAGGGTTGTGGGCAATTTCACCACGTTGGATATGACACAGAGGACTTGGATTCTAGATCTTGACCTATTGAAGGGTGAGAAGGGCCGTGGGTAGAGTTGTCGCATTAGGAACGATATGGACGAAGGGAAAGCTGGAGCAGCGGGTAGACATTGTGGCCGCTGCAATCAGGAAGGCCACACTGCGAGAAGTTGGAAGGCGCCTGCCGACAAGTATGAACACCAGCATGAAGGGCAGCACCACTTCTTGTTGTGTGTGTAGTGGTACAAAGATTAGAATGGTAGTATGTTGTAACTTGTACTTCAGTTAATACTTTTCTTGTTGTACGCAGTGTGGAACTAGTTGTATTGTAATTGCAAACTTTAACTTCATTTGCAGTGTCAATCTATCGTCGTTACCTATCTCTGCAAAGAAGGACGTGACCTCGCTCTGCACGAGAAGGAGAAGAGCGAGCATGCTAGGTGGCATGAGGCTGAGACGGCGCGGAAGAGGGCCATTGCGGCGAAAGCTAAGGCGCAAGGAGAGGAGTACAATGTCGAGCTGGGCCGCAAGAGCAAATGGCCAAGTTCCACGCAGGAGTTCGACACTCTTCGTCCATGTGTCCTATGCATTTCTAATTCCCTAAAAGTATGCGTGTACCATCTTAGTTTGTTAGCCTGTGTGCCATATAACCCTCTTGTCGGATCAACTGTTGTGTTGTTATCGTTGCACTATTTCTCCAAAGCTCTCCACCGTGTATGAATTCCCTAGCGCATCGCAATATTACTTATCTTCCTACTTATGAATCATTACTATCTCAATTGTCCTCATAAAATTCTTTAGAAATTTACCGCACTACAACAACATATGACAATCACAAAAAATTATTGCGAGTCTAACAGATTTCGTACCCTTGAGAATCTACGAAAATCACAAACATACCAACTAAACTTATCACCACCCTTTATTCACAAGATTTGCTAAATGAATTACCTACAAAAATTTCTATTTATCCCCTCACAATTATTTCCACCAGATTAATTAAATAATAATATTATTATTTTAAATTGCCCAACCGGTGCGCGACTTGTCGATGTGTCGCTCAACCGTTGAACGACTAGTACAAGTCGCTCAACTACTGGGCGACTTGTAAGCTTGTCGCTCAACTGTTGGTGACTTCTACAGTCACCCAACGGTGGAGCGACAGAGAATTATTTCTGTAAAATAAAAAACAGAGGTATATTGTTGTATTTCGAATAAAAAATAGATTATCTAAAAAAAATCAACTATGATCCATTTTTTAGAAGATATAATAAAAATAAATGGGATTTTTAAAATATATTCTATATGGAAAACTATTTATGCATGATTTTTGGAACTTCTTCTATAAAGCAAATACTGAAATTTCATACAAGCAGCAACTTGTAAGAATTTTTGAAAAAATAATAGAGCAGATAAAATCCTAAAAATTTGAAAAAAAGCTACATGGTGTCGGAAGCTCTCACAAAAATTTTCATAATTTTTGGAGATATATTTCCATATGTAAGAATTCCCTCAATCCCTCATCCTTTTCTTTTCAAAATCCTGAATTAAACTCCTCTGTCCTCTCGTTGATGTGTGGGACCCACACGCTAGGGCCTTTCTCCCACCTCGTGCTGCCATCCCCTCACGTTCCCACGGGAGGAGACTGCGTTTGCCCAGCTTCACCTGCCCTGCCCACCATTTCTCTCTGCTTGGGTCTCGTCGCCGCGCGAGATAATCACGAGAAACCGAGCCACCCTCATTTTTCTCACCACCGTTCTCGTCTCCATCTTGCTACTTGAAGCTCTCCCTTGGGTGTGAAAACACTTCACTTCCATTGCTGTTTCCATTTCTCCCCCTCTTGGTAAGTTTCATCCACTATAGCGCCCGGAACACTTCATCGTCCCAAGCTCTAGTGCTCGCGCTCTGCCAAAACACAAGCGTGTTTCGGTGAGCTAAGCCCTCGACATGCATGTCAGCTTGCGCCATTTGGCTCACTCAATTACCTCCTCACTTCCCCGCTCTTTGATTGCAGTGTAGCGCTGTAATTAGAACTTCTTCCTCACCTCTGGTGCCAAGGTAGCTGCGAAGGATCCTCAAGCTCGGTGAGTCCCGGTCGACTTCGTGTCCGGTTTGAGCATCGCCTCGTCTCACCGAACCTCCTCGCACCACCCATTTCAGCTATCATCGCCACACAGGGCTACCACCGTGAACCTCTCTGTCCCCACCGCCGCCGTCGACGAAAATACCTCCCCGGTGAGTCCTTGACCCCACCAAGGCTAATTTCTCCATCTATGAGTCCCCCTGAAGCCGTGCATGTACCTTGTTTCAGCTGATTTCCACTGAGAAAACCTGTCACTGTGAAGCTTGTTACCACCGTCTCTGCTCATCACCATCAAGCCGTCTCAGCCCTTCTCTGACCTCATTGTCAGCTTCCTTGTGATCGTGGTGAGCTGCTAGAGCATACGCCTCCTTTAATTTGGATAGTGTAGTGCGTTTGCGCTGTAATAGTTAGTGAGACCCATGGCGCCACCGCGGGATGTTGTCGCTGGCTCGCCTCAGGTGACCCTAGGGCCCCGAGCCACACCTAAACCCTTTGTGATAACATCTTAAGCCGATTTGAGCCCCAAGGCCACGTCGCGTTAACCCCTAGCACGAGTACCATGTTCACCTGAGGCTTCTCGCCGCCACTCGCCGCGGCACTACCGATTTCGTCCACTTCTCCGGCCACCTTCACCTCCTCTAGTGTCGCATTGGACCCCTCTTCCCATTTCCGAGCTTCCCCGAGGCTTTACCCGCGTGCCTCGCTACTGGCAAGCTTCTCCCCCTCTCAGTCATGCGCGCGCCCAGCTCCTTTTTTTTCGTTCTCTCTCTGACCAGTGGGACCCACTCGGTTGATGATTAGTTTATCACAAATGACAGTGATTAAGAGTACTAAGAGTATGATATGTGGGGCCAGCTGTAAAGATAATAAAAAATCTAATTTTAAACGTGTTTAGTCAATGAGCCACTGACATGTGGGACCACACACTATTCTCGGTTTTAAGAACACGTTTTAAAACCTGAGAGACTGACATGTGGACCCTAGTCGTTAGTTAATTAAAATCAGAAATAGGTTTAATCATTAGTTAATAAATAATAAGTCTATGACATGTGGGACCGCCTCTAGTTTATAAATAAAATCAAGAAAATGAAAATATGAGTCACTAACTAGTAGGCCCCACAGTAAGTTAATAAAAACCAGAAAAATGAGAAATCCACTTTCAGTTCGGAGGAAAATACGCTCTAGAAAGCGCAAACCTTAGTAGAACTCATAGAAAAATACACTTTCTCTATTGGAAGGCGTAAACCTTAGAAAATACGCTTTCGACGTCACCTTTTCTAATTTTCTGGAATTTTCAAACCGGAGCAAATTAAAACATTAATAAAATTTTCATACAAACTCTAAATCGAATGAATCTCTTTTCTAAATTCATCTAAAATCGTGCTCTACCTGAATATGCAAAAATATTTGGATTTTGTTGCTGTTGAAATTATTTGGCCATATTTAATTTACTTCCGGCTGTTTTGATTAGACGTCCATTGTTCGAGCAAAATTTGCAACAATCTTGCATCCTCTTATTCAGAGCAACTAGAGTAAGGAAAGTACATCATTTGACCATGTTGATCCTATTATTTTAATTATTATACTTATTTTTGCAAAATCTATTATGCATGTGTGTATGTTTGTTTAAAATTGCTATATTGGGGGATAAATGTAGTTATAGTCCTATTCGATGCATGATCCTCTTTGAAATATTGATATCCTTATTGTTGTAGCCATTAGGGAATGGTTTAGACAATGAATGATGTTGAATTGGGTTTTTCGAATGCGAATATTGCTTAAATGCTTGGCCTAGCTTTAGTCATTACTAAAATTAGAAAAAATGGATGACATGTTGAATATGAGTTTGAGAGATTTTGCAATGGTGGTCCAGAGGGGTTTACCTCTGTTATTTTGTATAAAATAAAAATAAAAAACTTAGTTTGTGACGCGAACAACTTATATCATAATATGAGGAGTGTGAGATGTGTATCTCACAAGTAGATAGGGGAGATCCTCACCTAGGTCAATTAAGCACCGAACACCGGTATATCCGACCTAATCATAAGCATACAACCACATATGCTGGTATGAGGATTGCCTTAGCTTATTAAGTCATCGAAAACTAGCCTTACGCGTTGGTAGGCCGTGGTAGTGCGAGCATTACCGTGTATGCATGTTCGAAGGGGCTAACTTCACAACGGTGTTGGGAACAAAGCTTGCCGACACAACGGTGAATGCCTCACTGAGACGGGGGTGTACCCAGGTGAAGTGGGGGTGTTCATTCGCCGGGCTAGTGCAAGGTAAGGACTAGGTGATGTAAATGCTTTGATGCGTGCTCTAGACTGCTTGCCAAAGGTTAGTGAGCGATGGTATCGACGGATATCGAATAAACTAGATAATTCGTGTGCTGTGGGTAAAGTTGTACACCTCTAAAGAGTGTAAATTTATTTAAATAGCCATGCTCGCGGTCATGAGCATGCTTAGTACAATCTTAATGGGAATAGTTTTGGTTTTCACAAAAAGCAACTTTGTTAGAACACGTGAGAAATGTTTTGTTGGTTTACATTTGAGTTGAGTGCCATGTCTATGACTGAAAATAAGATATCGCTCGCAGCCGAGGAGGGTTGCGAGTTGTTATTTATTCAATTACTTATTTGTTGTCGTTTATCTATTTATCTGCTCTTTAAATTCCCATTTCAAAATACTACGTATTGATATTGCAAATAAAATTTACTTAATGCTGAAAACAACTTGTAGCATAGAGCATCATCCCTTGTTAGCCTGACATTTATACAAAATTTGTGATACATTACAAGTCTTACTGAATACACAATGTACTCAATCTTGCTTAAATTATTATTTTAAAGTCAGAGTATGAGTCTACGTCGGACAACACCTTCTTTCCACCTGGAACCGGTGGATTAGGTGACGGGTCTTTCTAGAACTTGTCTCTAGTCGTTTGCCTAAGGGGTCGGATAGGTATGCCGTTGGAATTTTCGATTATACAAATTTTGCTTCCGCTATTACATTTACTACTTCTGATACTTAAACTTTGATTTAGCCGGTCGGCTCTTGTGTTGTAAATAATGTAATCGCTTAAGTCATGTAGTATATTTTCTTCATTTTGTATGTATGGATGTGATTATCAATATTGTGGATGTGTGTTGTAGCCACTGATTATGAAACTACTACGGTACACACACAATTGCTTCGGGCATTGAAAGCCCGGGTCCGACACTTTTGATGACGTGGTACGTGTGTATCAGAAAAATGAATGTACAGAATTGCAAATGAGAAAACAAATCAACCAGGTGTCGCAATCTTGGTGTATCATCCATGTCTTGAAATAATGCGACCTCTGATGAACTGTTGGATGTCACCTTCCAGGACCGAGTTCAAGTCTGATAATTGGATGCCTGTGTTAAGATCATGGACCAATTTCTGAAGCCTAAACGTGTATCTTCTTGTCTCACGGTTGCATTTGTCCTCTAGAGCTTGTTTCTTGATCATCTTCACGTCTGATATTCTTAATTCCCTTGGTACAACAAGCAGCTTTGCTTTCAACCTGCTCATAGCTTTCGGCTTGTTTGCAAAGTAGCCTTTCACCTGTGGAGAGATCACCCTAGTACGTTTTAAGTCACGGCTAAGAGCGATTTCACACTTGCATAAACTTAGGCATTTGTTTTAGTACCTGAACTTTCAGTACTAGCTCCACTTGTCATGTGTTGAACCCTAACAGCAGCACCATTTCTGTGATCTCGCTTCTTATATTCACTAGGTGAAGGAGAAATCTCCAGATCATTGTTGTCCAAGTGAAGATTAATTGGTCTATCCAAGAAGAGAGGAATTATATCGACTCTAGCTGACAATGACTGGAAGCTTTGGTAAATTTTAGGTTAGCCATTCTGATATAAAGCATCATAAGGAAAATATCATGATAAAATTGTGCACATAATCAGACAAGTAAATGGCAAAAAGGAGTTGAATTAGGACGTTTAGCATTGAGATACCAAGTCAGACAGCTTTACCATGTAATATGCTCTATAATGCCAGATGTCAAAGAATCATATTATAGAATGTAATGTGAAGTTTTAACTTACATCAGCATAATTGGGTGTGACAAAATCATGTAAGAATTATGTAGATATTTTTCGAAAATATAAATTAAACTTGAAAGGTTGAAACTTATACCAAAGTCTGTTATGACTTTCTCCAATTTCCACCACCTCTTAAGGGCATCCAACATAATTCTATCTTTTGGTCAGTATGTAGCTGACATAGTTCTATATTTGGTCAGTCTCTAGCTGGCATAATTCTATACTCAAGTATGTGCACTGTGCACATCAGTCAGCTCTATTGAATAGTTTTAAATTGGGACGCTCAGTTTTTTTGGCTGTAAACATGTGTAATCAATTGAACTATCTTGCAGAGCAGCTAATGGTGCTCTATAAAATTACATTAGGGGGCTCGTCTTGTATGCTGATCTAAAAATGGCATTCGATATTGCCCATGAATCGGCATGGACTGAACAAAAATATGATAAAAATTAACAAATAAGAATAGAAAATGTAATCACATGCCTGTACAGGGACTTAACTGAAAACATACCTGATTTCTCAAGGCACCAAATAAATTTGTCCCCATCCCCATTCAGATCAATAACCAGGATATAGTTTTTCAAAAGATTCCATTGAATGATCTCTTCTTCACCAAAATTTCTAAGGAAATTGATCTCCACTTATTCTCAGTAAAATGTTTAGCAACATTAATATCAGGGGACCGACAAATACTAAAAAGTTTGTCATATTGAACCTTCAAAGGGCAATTACCAAGCCAAACATCATCCCCAAAAAGAGATATTGCAACCATTACCAATATGAAATCTTGCACCCTAATTAAACAGATATTTCACTCTTTGCAGATTTTTCCAAAATTGAGAACCTCTCAAGGGATTAGCATCTCTAAAAAAACCCAGGGAAGTATTTAGCCTTAATAATTTTAAACCAAAGCTCATTTGTAGCTGCATAAATTTTCCAAATCCATTTAGCTATTAGACAATCATTCATAAACCTTGTGTTTATAACCCCCTAAACCCCCAAAATCTTTTGGTCTACACACAGCCTCACCCCCTCCCCCCAATTCACCATATGATACTTAAATTTGTCACTAGCCTCCCTCCAAAAAAATCTGGACCTAATAGAATCCATTTTTTATGAACTTCCTCACTAAACCGATAAAAGCCTATAGTGTAAATAGGAAGGATGCTCAAGCTATTATTTACCAACACTAACCTCCCACCAGAAGACAAAAGATTATTTTTCCAATTATCCAACCATCTTCTCAATTTGAAAATAACATTCTCAGTTGCTTTCTCCCCAACATGTTTATCTCCAGCCAAAATAAGAGTTAATTGAGCCGGTTTACAATTAAAAATGTTTTCCACTTTAGTAGCCTCTTCATTATCCACCCCCAACACAAAAACTTCACTTTTGTGATAATTGATTTTCAGACCAAACATCCATTCAAAGCAATAAAGCAAAAATTTAAGGTTAAGAGGGTACTTTTCTTCACATTCTATCATTATCACTGTATCATCTGCATATTGAAGAATAGAAACTCCTTTAGGAAACAGATGAGATATCACCCCCTAACCAAGAATCTGTCCTAAGCTGTTTCAATAATCACAGCTAAAGCATCCGCAGCCAAATTGAAAATAAGGGGAGAAAGAGGACCCCCAGTTTCAAACCTCTGTAAGTACTAAAATAGGGACCAACCTCTCCATTGATATTGATACTGACTTTCCCCCCTCTAACTGAACTCATAGTCATTTGAATCCATTTCTCAGAAAAACATTTCTTCATCATCACTTCCTCTATAAAAAAACTCCAATGTATCTTATCATAAGCCTTTTCAAAATTAAGTTTCAGAATCACCCCTTTTTTCCTTTGAATGTCTAATCTCATGAACAATTTCATGTAAAGCAACCACCCCATCTAAAATGTTTCTACCTTTGATAAAAGCAGACTGACAATCATTGATGATTTTATCAGCAATAACCCCCAACCTATTAGCCAGAAGCTTTGTCAGAATTTGGAAGCTAACATTCAGCAAACAAATGGGTCTGTACTGTTTAATAATATTAGCTTTCTTGAGTTTAGAAATTAAAGTGAAAACTCCAAAGTTCAATCTTTTTAGATCCAAATCCCCTTTAACAAAATCTCTAACCAAATCCAGGAACTGATACTTAATTGCCTCCCAAAACTCTTTATAAAACAAACTAGGAAAACCATCTGGACCAGGAGCATAATTTGTTGGCAACTCTTTGATGACTTTCAAAACTTCATCCTCAGTAAAGTTCTGAATATCTCTGAATCTATTCTTCAACACTTAAACCTCTCCTCTCTGTCAAAGAATCCAGATTTTTTAGCTGCTCTAAAAAAACTCTTTTTCTTTTGTTTATACGCCCCATTCAAATTGGCACCCAACCTCTCAAAGCTGCAATGCAACCATTCCATATATCTAGGGAGTAAGTATTTTCAGAAGCTTTGCTATTAAACTCAAGCCATTTGTTCTTAAGCAAATCCTTAAAATTCTCTTGACAAACCACTTTTTTCAAAGAAAAATATCCCCTTCTTAATAATCTCACCCTCCCTAGAGTTTAGTAAAATAGGGTTGTGATCAAAACCCACTCTAACTAAACTTTTCACATAACAAAGAGGAAATTTAGCATCCCAATCAATTGAAACTAAAACCTATCAAGATTCACCATAATGGGACACTTTTGTTTATTTGTCCAAGTAAATCTAGCACTCCTTTTTCTGATCTCAATCAACTTGTTATCAGAGATAAAATCATTAAAAAGATTCAGGAGATTGACATTCAAATTATTAGAATTTTTATCCTCTGCTTTCCTAATCAAGTTAAAATCCCCCCTAAAACCAAAGGGAGAATATCATGTTTACACTTCCTATCCAACTCATCCAAAAAAGAATGGACTATATCATGATGAGCAGGACCATACACCACCAATAACTCCCATCTAAAGTTAGTGATTCTGTTCCTGACCACCATACTCACATAAAACCTTCCCGCATCACAATCCCCCACCTCTAGAGAATCTTCTTTCACTCCCAACAAAATACCCCCAGAATGGCCTCTTGCAGGAATCCAATGCCATTTGAAAAAGGAATCCCCAACCAGATTCTTAAGATCTCTCCCAGAAAAATCATTCTTAATCATTTCTTGCACCCCCATAACATCTACCCCTTCTGTAAAAATGAACTCCTTTAGTTGCCTGCTCCTTGTAGCTCTCCCCAAACCTCTGATATTCCAAAAATAGATCATTCATTATTTAGAACTATTACCACCAACACCCCTTTTTCAGCTTATTCTTCACTCTCTTGTTAAATTTGAAACATGTAACACCCCTCAGCTCATTGTCAATAATATCCATATTTTCACCCACCTCAGAAGTGCCCCCCTTGAGATTCTAGACCTCAGTATCCCCTTTTTCTGACTTATCTTTTTCAGCTTTAGCTAAAGCAGCTCTAACTAATTCTTGAGCCTGCATAGCTGATATAATCTCACTAGCAGATTGGGACTGAGAGCCTAAAATAATACCACATGAAGTAGCTACTTTCTCTAAGTATTCAGTAGAAGCATTATTAAGAACATTAAAAGGGTTTTCAGTAGTACCTTGTGTCTCCAGATTCTGAATAGACTTTAACATTGAAGCTTTCTCCTCCATAGGGAACCCTTGATCTTGAATCCTTGAGCTTTTCCGTGTTGCCAATTGAGGCTCTATGATTTTGCTTCTTCTCCCTTTCTTCTTTGTAGGCATCCAAACTTCAGTTATCCCCTCAGTATCAGAAGCTACCAAAGAGTCTATGTAACTTTCTATAATTAGGTTATCAACATCTATCCCCTCACACGCGTATTCTTTCCTGACAAGGTTAACCTTATCTGCTAAAATAATGCATCCCTTGTCATAATGTAGAGATTTGATGTTATCTGAACCAGAAATATCAACCTCCTCTGTGAATTGTTGAGATCCTTTATTTTTTTTATCTGAAGGAGTATGTAAGCAAGACCATAGAGAGACATACACAAAAGTAGCCCCCCCAGTGTAAACCACTATATCACCCTCCTGATGTTTAGAAGTCACAGAATGTCTCTTATCTTATTCTGCACTATGTCCTTCTTTAGAAAATATAGAAACATTTCCACCCAAAGAATCTCCATCTTCCACATTCTCCTTCAAACTTTTATTCCCCTCTTGTTGGGAAGGGAAACTAAAGCCTAGAGGTACAATTTGCAGCGCGTTACTAGCAGAGTCCATTTTTACTATCTCTTTACCTTTAACTGAAATTTCAGACCCAGAAGATAATCCTGACTTTTATGTCTATCTTTCCCATTCCCACCCCCACCTCTCTGATCTGAAAAATGCTTAGTATCACTCCCAAATTTTTCATCAAGTTTTTCCGATTCGGTTTTGTGAGTACTGTCATTGGACTCATCTTCCTGATCTTTTCTATCAGGTGTTCTGTCACTTGCTTTTTTTTATAAAGTCCCTCTTTTTTAAGAGCAGAGCTTCCTTTTGCCTCAAATTTTATCTCATAACCAACAGAGTTAATAAAATCTCAACAAAACAATTCACTTGAGAAGGATCTCTGCAAAAAAAACCTTGACCCTGGCAGGCCTTGCTCTCATTAGACTAATTTCATCCACTTCTAGAGGTTCCTAATGGTGCTAGTAATTTCTTTTACTAGTTCCTCAGTTTTAGCAGACAAAGGGATTCCATAAACTTTGACCCAAGAAGTCATCGGCACAGAAGATGCATCTGGATCCAGTGGACTTCTCCACTTTGGCTTTGATAGAGTGCAAAGCTAATTCTACTCCCCTACCTTTGGACCAAGTTTCCAAAGCCTCCTTAGAAGGGAACACCACGGCATATTCAACATCAGAAATCTTCCTAACATTCTAATCCCAGTTAGCTTGAATCAGATGTTTCAACTCAACCTCTATTCTCTGAACATTAGCCACCCCCTCCTTAACACTAATAACCCCTATTGCTCAGAGAGCTAAAGCCCAGGAACTTGTAGAGTGTAAAAGCCTTGGCCTGGTATCCCAAATCCGAAAAGTTTCAATCCCTGGTTCCTCTTATCAGCAGGACAACTACAAGTTAAATGACCAGATTTCTTGCATTTGTAACAAATCAGAAGATTATTGCATCTAGCCTGATGATGTCCAGTTTGTAGACACCGAAAACAAGTGCCTCTATCCTCAGATCTAAGCACCCCAATATTTGGACCAAGTTCACCCCATCCTTTTTGTAGATCATCTCTTTTACCAGCACCGTAGAATCCCCCCATTTGGGTCCAGATCTAAATTGCTCATCACGAAAATCACCCCAGTTACCAAAACCACCCCTAATCAAACCTCGCGCTGTAACTTCTCAACGGGGGCCACATTCCGAACCTTTGTTCTCTCTACTAGGATCATCGTACCACCCCTTGGCCTGAGAAGAAGGACCGTGAGCTAACTCCCCAGAAGGGTGAGAATCAAATCTAGAGCTATCAGTATCATGAAAACCTTGCTACGTACTTGGATTCTGAAACCCCCTTGCAAATTCGCTTGAAACCTACGCTTTTGGTCTTGATCTCTCTTAACTTTATCTCTCAGCTCATTCTCCGAAAGCAAATCCTCCTCCTCCACCCACACTTTAGGAGCGCTGCGTTTCCCCCCAATTCAAGGTCGAGATCCGCCTTGCAAATTGCCCTTCCCCTCGCAAATTTCTACCATGTTTGAAATTTGAACCTCGAAGTGTGCTTCGTTCAACATGAACTTAATTCTAAATCACACACGTATATACATGAACTACAAGTTCAAAATATCGAGTTGTACATTTGGTGTATTCAGGCTGTACATTTTATTCAAATTGAATTGCATTATTTAGAAACCATAATTTGTCATTCAATTAAGCTTCATTCTATTTGTGGCATGAATGGTTAGGATTTTGGTTAACAAGAACAACTCCTGCTTCCTAATTTGTTTTGTTAATTCACCAAATGATCCTCCTTCATCCATATACAATGGACATAGCAGATGGGTCATCACAAGATTTCACAACATTTCTCTTTTCCTGTTTCCACAATCTAAATAGATGGAATTAAAGATCTGCAACAGTGGACCTAATAAGCTCCTTGTAAGCAGCGGTGCCATCACCACAGCCGTCCACTGGGAGGGTGGCAAGGCGGCCGAGCAGGATCGGACCGCCACTGCCAGTGAGGGCACCGTGGCCTTGGCGAGGATGGTCGGACTTGAGAGGAGAGTGCGAGCTGTGGTGGCCCGTGCAGCGGTGGGGATGTGTGGCTTTAGCGGGGAGAGGTTTGGGGGTGTTGTGTTGTGCGGCGGATGGAAGGGAGTTCCCCCCTAAAATAACACTGCTTCGCGACCAAATAGTAAAAATAGCCCTTTCTAAATGAATTGGTAAAAATAACACATGTGCCATGCTCAAAAGCCATGGCATGTGACCTATTGTGCTTTGGGTGCGCGATAGGTCACATGGCAGGCGCATGGGGTTGGCAAGCGATCATGGTCCTTTTTTAAAGAAGTGCATCATGTTCCTGCGTAAGCTTGTCGCAGACCAGTTCACGCCCCTTCAGGTCATCCAAAAGCTTCAAATTGAGATCTTCAAGGTGCTTGTGCTCTGTAGTTGCCACCTTGAGAACCTCTTCTTTAAGCCTCCTCTGTTGGTGATATGCCCTAGAGGCAATCATAGAGATGATTGTATCACGACTATATTTATGAGTTATTGAATAAGTGTTATTCTATTCCTTGAATAAATCAACAGTTATGAAGATTAACTAGTATGTGACTTGTTGGTGAAACTCTTTTAACTTATGGTGATGTCGTTCTAAATATATCCCTAGTCGAATGTCACTGGTCGAAACACTAGTGACTCTATCGACTAGCACATGTATTGATTGATGACCATGTTTCACCGGTCATAAATATAGGGATATCAAATCAATAATGCGAACACATGTTAGAGAACATGGTGTTGGATTGATTCACCTTGAGACACTGTTGATATTGTTATGATTTTATGTGTCATCAGTTGGTCTCAAGTAATGATGATGTAAACTTTGGGGTAGCCAAACACTACTTCGTAACTAGATAGTTATAAAGGTAGCTTGCAGGTATACTATGAAATATACGGAGGAATATAAATGGTCAGATATAAAATTTGCCCCTTCTAGCATAACATGAGAGATATCTATAGGCCACTCGATGTGGTCGGATAAAGAAAGTGCATGGCCATACCCCACTAGTGGTTGAAGTGTTCAACCACATAAAGTTATCCAACACTTGATCGAGAAAGTATTGAATAGTCTATGGTTGACACATCATCTCACCTGGAGTTCAACCAGATATCGTGAGGCAAAGGGAGAATACATGACCTGGTCTTTCAGTTCAATCAGATACACACTAGTCGTATGGAGATAAGAGCTGGTCATAGGCTGGCCAAACATGATCACTAAGTGGTCGAAATCTGATCGTAACGAGTTACGAACTGGTCGAGACCAAATATGATCTAGTCGTATAGAGATACGAGCTGGTCATTAATGATAAGAACCTGGTCGTAGATCATATTGCATTAAAGTTCGTCTGGTATAATTCATGTGTATTCGGGAATCATTATGTCCTGCTAAGAGCCGCTAACGACTCGTAATCGTAAAGGAGTTTCCAAGTCACAACCGATTACGCATGAACCTAACGGGTCACACACTTAATGGGTTGGAATAAATCAGTATGGATATGATTTGTCAAACGTGTTTGGATAGGATCCGTCACGGGCACTATATAAGGAGATGCTTGAGGCTATTGGGAAGAATAGATGAGACGAGGCACACGATAAAAGTTGATGTGAGTTGCTTCAAACCATAGTAGTCATCTTCTTGAGAGAGAGTCTTCCCGTGCGACTTGGTGCTAGCACACCGGCGTACAGTGTTCCTTCTTCGGATGTGTGGATACCGTGGAGACGCTACTGCGGTTGCAGTTGCCCTTGATGACGATCCACGACCTTTGCGAGGAGCTCGATTGATCGACTACGAGGACGATCGACTACATTGGACGATCGACCACGAGGACGGTCGACTACATTGGACGATCGACTACGACGACGATCTACTATGAAGACGATCAACTACGGGGACGATCGACTACGTTGGACGATCGACTACGACCACTACATCGACGCGCTCTTTGTTGGACCAGGCTGCTCCAACTCTCTTTTCACTGCACTGCGCATCTGGTGGTAACGATAGATGATCTCTGGCTTGTCTGGCATCCTGGTTTACGTGGTAGAATTTTTGAATTATCAGCTAGCGTAGCCTACCCGTATCCATTCAGTGGTATCAGAGCCATCCTGTATAGTTTTTGATCTAGATCGGTCGTATACACTTGATATGTGGCAGTAGTAGATTGGAACTATTACTGGTTGGGTCTGGTAATCTGGATCGGTTCATGTGGATAGAACGATCTAGGCACTTGTCTCGATAAGATCGATCGATGTTCAACGATAGTACATGGGTTTACAAGGAGGTATGAGCTAAAAGGACTATATGATTTACTCGACTTTTTTGCAACTACCTTGCATGATACTCCTACCGGTCGGTATTTCATTTGGTTGAGAGGTTTATACACTGAACTTTGTGGAGATAATTCTTGCACTATATTTTGTGATAGTCAAAGTGCTATATGCCTTACAAAGGATTAGATGTTCCATGAGAGAACACATCACATTGATGTGGGATATCACTTTATTCGAGGTGTTATTGCTCAAGTTGATGTCAAGGTGTGCAAGATAAGTACTCATGATAATCCAGCTGATATGATGACAAAGACAGTTCATATTACTAAGTTTGAGCTTTGCTCAAGCTTAGTTGGTATTACAGTTTAGTCCTAGAGACTAATTGGCACATGGTGATTTTTTATCTTATTGTAGAGATTTTTGGTGATTGATGATTCTTCATTATGCTGCAAGTGGAAATTCGTCTCAAGGTGGAGATTGTTGAAATTGTGATCCGAATTGCCTTATCTAGAACAGTTCGGATTAGTTTCTATTTTAGCGGAGAAGTGTCCTACTTGGACTCTAGTCTCCATATTAGCGGATATATATCCGACTTGAACTCTACGTCCTTTACCCCTATATATACCTCTTGTATGCCCCACGTGAAGAACGCCACTTCACTGTAATCCCGTGCGATTTGTAAATACTCCACATATAGTGATTATCGCCGGTTGATATCTGTGATTTTTTCTCACAATGATTTTTTATGTAAAAATTTGTATCTCACTTTTACATTTATTTTTCTGACATAAGTAAGGTCGGCCGTCAAGAGATGCGTGTTAGAGTTACGTCTCAACAGGCAAGAGGAAACAAACAAAGAAAGGAAAAACGAGTCTGCAGTCTACATCGGTCGATCCACTTACATGACCTAGCCAATCCGTAGCTAGCTAATCAGGCCCAGCCAAGGTGACTGAAGATCAATCGGGGCAACTTACGTAGTGTGTATAGCTTTTTTGCCGTTGCAAACACCGTAGTTTCAGAGAGAGTACAGTGCTGTGTAGCAACAGCATAGGGAGAGCGCTGTAGCTTTGGCAGAGGCTGCAGTTCCTGTGCTGGTTCTGCTGCCATTGGCTAATTCTCAAGCAGTACCATACCATACACTGTGTAGCAACCTCACTCGTACGAACATAACCACATCATACTGTATACTAACAGTAGCTTCTGTTACCTGTTTCCCATGGGATATATGTACTAGAATCTACTACTCCTGTAGTAGCCAATCACACAACTGAAATTAGACATTCTTGCGCTCAAACCTCGGCGTTAAGTCCAACACCTAGATAGATATATACTCCGTCAGTCCATTGCTTACTTCCTGAGTAATACTATGTACCAGCATACGCGGTTGACTGTGAGCCTAGCTGCGAAGACTCGCCATAACTAAATAGTCTGGAGTGGCAAAACGGATGAAAGGGCAGAGTGTTGGACCGAAAAAGACGGTTAGATGGGAAAAAATATGAGCATCTATTTTTTTTTTTCAATTTCAGTAGTATTCAACTTTTCCACTTTAGTGGTTATAGAAGTTATGAAGATAAAAAACACAAACACAACGGAAGTCTTGCATTAAAACCTAAAATGCTAGAGGTCAAACACCCTCTGGTCGATCTGACCGCCAAGAGCTAGCCAGTCTGACCATCTGAGGTGTGGTCTGACCGCTGGCTGTAGAAATAGCAGCCCATGATGATCTCAAAGCAACCTAACGTTTGATTTTGAGAACCAAATCCTACGAGATTTCAACCATAGCTCGTCAAGAAGATTGGGAATCTATTCTAATTGACGATCGGAACGATCGAAGCTAAGGTTCCATAAATTTATTAGATGAGGTCAAGGATGCACAAACAACGAGGAAATTCAAACTTTGATCTAAAAGGTTGCTCGCGGGCGAAAGGTGATCAAGATGACCCTAGATCAATTCCCCCAAATCTTAGCAATCTAGATCACAGCAAAAGACCTAGAAAAAAAACCAAAGGAGCATAAAAATCCTAAAAGTATCAAAGAGAGAGTAAGAACAAGTAACAACTCATCTTAGGGCAAATCTTGCTTGAATTGATTCAAGAGATTATTGGTTTACAACCACTCTACCAAGGAGAACAAAAGTTCAACACTTGAGCACACAATCAATCCATCTCCCTCAAACCCTAGCCTCATCTATCTCAATTTTTCCCAAATCACAAATTAGGGTATCTAGACTTGAGAGGGTTGGATGCAAATCCTGCACTCTAATCTTTTATAGTTGAGACTAGGTCTAGAGAGAAAACCTTATCGTACTCCTGTTAAACCCACACACAAACGAGTCTACACTCACACAGCTTCTCAAAGCGCATGACGAACTGGGTCTCCGGAATCCATCTCTTCGTGATCTTCATATTCTCTTGACCTAAATCACCTCTCCTGACGTCGCGGTTTCTCCAAGGTCACCACCTGGTATTTTTGCAAAGATACCAAAATACCACTTCTCGATCATTCTCCAAAGGCCGAGTCTAATCATCGTGAAGCAATCTCATATTTTGCCATGTGTAGGTTGATCAACGACTCTCTTCATATCCACAAATCTCTTTCATCCGGATCACACCGGAACCACCATGATACTTGCACCGACCCACGAACCGCTTGATGCAACATGTCGCACCGAACCAACCATTTGGTCGTTCTTGTCCATGTTCTGTCATACTTGAGTCCAACCACCTCACCTGACATCCTTGATCGTTCTGGACCTCAGCTCTCCTAGCTTAGTCCTAATCATCCTCGCTGTTGATTGTCGTTGACTCCAAGCCACCAGCACAACAATAGACCAAGAAATCGGTTACGGGCACAAGTTCTTCGCAGCTTGACCCACATTAGCCAAAACATGCATCATGCAATACCTATGCACTGAATTCCATAACTGTGGTTTAAACCACAAAATTCACTGCCTTCCCAGCGCATGAAACAACACTAGCCGGTCAGACCACCGCCCACGGCCAGCTTGACCGCTTGGGACTTAGGAAATTTCCCTAGGTCTGAAAACTGCACCCTCTCTGAAAATTTCAAACTCTATTTAGTTTTTCCTCGAAACTCCATTTTCAATGAGATCAAATGCAAACACACCCTCTCACCTTCCTACACACGTGGTTTTTGGCTGATTCCCAAAAACTCATCTTTTTTTTTGGCCAGTCTGACCGCCATGCTCCGGCCAGTCTGACCACCAGCTTGAGGCCGATCAGACCACCGACCACTGGCTGGTCTGATCTCTAGTGACCTCACAGCAGCAGAAACTACCCAAAAATGAGGATTTCTCCAAGCACCTCGACACTATAGCCAATTATTCAATATACTAATATTAGGATCACCTATCCATGATCTCCACAATCTCCCCCCCTTGATGAACACATTGTCAATTTTTCAAAAAATACAAATTGGAGGTTGTTTTGAAAAACTCTTGCTCGTTTCCGCGCAAAGGTACAACTTGGTCCATAAGCAAGAAAAAATCTTAGAAATGACCAAGTTGACTTGAGGAATGCAGAAGCACACTAGCAGAGGCAATAGAGAGCATAAAAGCTTCAAATCCATATAGGGCACCAAAAATTCACTGAAGGTCTATATGAAGAACAACTGTTCAATTTGACTTTTGATCATAGTAAGGCTTCAAGAAATGCAATTCAAACCAAGAATTTAACATTGAGATAATAAGAATGCATATGAGATGCCCCCTCACTAAGATCTACCATTTTTTTTTCAATTTTCTCCCCTTTTTGCAATTTCTCACATATTACCATTTTTGTCATCTCTTCCCCCCTTTGACAATGGAGTCATAAAAGAATCACGTCTTCCTCGTATCCAAAGATTTAGTTCTAATATGTATGGAAGAAGCATAACGAGTATGCATGAAATGCAATGTAGTGACTTCATTTGTGGATTTTCATTTTTTTGTGGACGAAAAGCTTTGAAAATTACCAAATAGGAAGAAGCTAGCACTTTAAATGTGCAAGACATATAAAGTATGAAATATGTTAAGGTCATATCTAAATATATATAGCTAAGCTAAGAAAGATAGCACAAGATGAAGCAATCAAATTAATTATAAGTTATGCAAAGCTTCACAATTAGCAAGTTCAACTAAAGGTAACCAAATATGAGTCATGCCATGTTGTTGGACCGTAAAGGCGACTAGAGGGGGGGTGAATAGGAGCACGCTCACTTTTTCACAAATTATGAACTCGATACAATTTCACTCCAAAGAGCTATTAGAAAGCTATGAAGATCAATATACCATCTGACAATGGAAGACTAGTATTGAATCCAATAAAAACCCCTAAGCAATGTGACAATAATCAGCAAGAATCAAAGCAATACAAGTATCGCGGTCTCGACCATCAGTAGTGAACCGTCGGACCGATTGCCGGGCGGTCGGACGTATATATCTTGGCGGTCGGACCGCTCAAATCGGTCGGACCGTGGTGACGGGCGATCGGACCGGCGATCTGTAACCGATCCAAATAAGAAAATCAGCCCGATGACGAAGTTGCAATTAGGTCTAACTTTTGATTCTCAACTCCAAACTTCACGAAACTTTGCATACACCTTCTCTATGCTATTGAGGCCCTATTCCAATCGAATATTATGATAATTCTTGGAACGATCTTGAGCAATTGCCAATTGATTAAGAAGGTCTAAAACCGGCAAGAACAAAACTTGATCCTAAAGCTTGTTCGTGAGAGATTGATGATCAAGATGATGCTAGATAGATTCACACATATCACAGCAAGCTAATTCACGTGAAAGAATCAATCACAAACTCGCGGATCAAAGAAAGCCCTAAAAACACGAAATTGAAAGCAAGAACGAAAAGAGACTTATCTCAAGCAAACCTTGCATAGATTGATTTCGTGATTGTTGTTTGGATTACATCCACACCATCATGGATCAATGGACAATCAAGGATCACGAAATTCACCACAAACCATCAAGAGCCCTTGCCTCCACCTCAACTCCCCTAAAGACAATTAGGGTTTTGAAACATAAAAAGGCGAGAGAGAGAGAGGTGCAGCCACCATCTCCTCCTATTTATAGTGGAGGCCTAAAACTCTTAGGGTTTGACTTAATTGGGCTCCGTTAAGGCCCACTAACAAGCGGGTCACACACGCACGCTTCGCTGCGCCGTCTTTAACTTTTGACCTAAACCGCTTCACCATGTGCTATGGATTCGCCAATAGGTCACCCTTGTCCATCTTGTGTCACGCTTGAGTCGTTGACCTCACCCGCATCGCCGATCGTTCGACCTCAACTCTTCAAGTCTAGTCCCGATTCTCCTCGCCGCTGACCGTCGCTGACCACCAAGCTACCGCGCACAACCACGCATAAGAAAACACGAATTCGGGAATAAGTTCTTCACAACTTGACCCATGTTAGTCAAAACTTGCATCATGCAAATCATATGCCACAATACCAATGACTTTGACCTAACAAAACAACATCGCCACGAAGTTGGCCGACGTTCAAGTATAAACGGTCCGACCGCTCCAGTGAGCGGTCGGACCGCTTCCATGGCGGTCGGACCGCTCTCGTGAGCGGCCGGACCGCCTGGGACTTAGCCGAAATTCAAGCCCTGAAATTCCGAAACCTTCTGGAAAATATAAACGAATAGAACTTCTTACTGGAGACTCCAAAAATTATGAGACCAAGTGCATTGGGATCCCCTCACTTGCCTACAACACCTATTTTTGGCTCAGCTCATTTTGACCACTTTGGTCATCACCGTCCGACAGCTTTATGGCCGGTCCGACCGATTGGGACCGGTCGGACCAGCAGCAAGGGCGGTCGAATCCTTACCGTAAAACCCCGTAGCTTTGTCGAAAACGCGTGAAACGACAAACCGTAAACGCCATTGCCAATTGTCACATCATCCTAAGATCTGGAGCATATCCCCATGAAATCCACACATGTCAAAAAATTTATGTGAGACCAAGAACCTACCATTGAGCATTCTAGTGTGCTATGAGTTCCGAAATGAACCATATTTCCCAAATACCTCAAGCACCTATACTTATACAAAAGATATGACATTTCTTATCTAGGTAGAATATGTTGAAATTGTTTAAAAGCTTATCTTAGTAGAGCATGTCCAGGACTAGGAGCCATCTACAATTGCCCGTTAAGCTTCAACCAAGCGACAAATCTTGATGTTCATACCAAAGTTCAAATAACAAGCAATCCCCATGGGATCGTCTATATCATCAAACTATCTCCAAGTTAATGTCAAAGTGCAATGATAGACAGTCTCGTGAGAATAGTTTGGCAAGCATGAGGAGCAAAATAACTTGTTACACTTGATTCACATTTTGCACAAGATTGTGAACAAAAAGATAACGCTTAACCCATAAACAATACTTGACCCAAGCCACAAATACCTAGGAGAAGTAGACTCATGATTGAAGAAAGAACTAGTATAGCTCAACTAGAGTTCAATCTAGATTCAAGATCGAACAAAACATTTTTGACATGGTATGTATCGTAAAAGGATCACTAGAGAAGCAACTAGCCAAAAGATCAATAAATTGCAATGTTTAGTTCAACTTGCCTTAAATGTTTAGCTAATATAGCAAAGACTAAGCTACACATATAAGAAAATGATAAATCTAGCTAGTCAACGAGCAAGACATGGCAACAAGCAATAAAAGTGTTGCATCACACGAGGGTAATCAGCAAAGATTCATCAATTTAAATGTTTGAAGTGGTAAATCTTATATTACAATGCAACATTTTTTATTTTTCATATGAATACAATATGATACAAAGAGATGCAATAAGAAATATCAAAAGCCAAAGAAAGACCAAGAATGTCAAGAAGATAAACAAATTACAACTTGAAGCAAAGATCAGAAAAGATCCACCCCTCAAAGCAACCCATAAGGGAAAACTACCCCTTACTCACTGCTCAAGGTGGTAAACCTAGTAAGATCTAACGGTTTGGTGATGATATCGGCTAATTAAGCTTCAGACTCCACAAATTCTAGCACAATGTCTCCCTTTTCAACATGGTCTCTAAGGAAGTGATATCTAATGTTAATGTGTTTGGTCCTAGAGTGTTGCACTAGGTTTTTGGCAATGTTGATGGAACAGGTGTTGTCACACAAAAGAGGAGCACTATCAAAGGTTAACACGTAGTTCTTATGAGTGGAGATCATACACAAGATTTGGCTACAACAGCTACATACTCAGCCTCAGCAGTGAACTCTGCAATAGAAGATTGCTTTCTAGATGACCAAGAGATAAGAGAAGTGTCAAAGAAATGACAAGTGCCCGAAGTGCTCTTCCTATCAAGTTTACAACGCACAAAATTACAATCCAAAAACCCTCGAATATACAATGAAGATGAACAAAAATACCAAAATGTCGTATTGAAGGGTTGACTGGAGGTACCTGAAGATGCGCTTGATAGCTTGACGTTGAGAAGACCTCAAAGACGCTTGAAATCTTGCATAGAGGCACCAAGAAATGGATGACCAGTCTCGAAGCCGTCAGATAGAGGAGGCAGCAAATCATGCTATGATACTCGCATTGATCCACGAACATCTTCAATAGATCCTTGATGTATTTCGTCTGACTGATGAATGTTCCTTCCTTGCATTGTTTGATTTGGAGCCCTATAAAATAATTTAGCTCCCCCATCATGTTCATCTAAAAAATCCCTAGACATGGTATCGGAAAAACTGGAAATAAGAGCATTAGATAAACCACCGAAAATAATGTCATCCATATATATTTGTGCAAGAAGGAAATCATTACCATGTTTGAGAATGAAAACAGTCTTATCTACTTTGCCCATCTCAAAATCATTCTTAAGAAAGAAGATCTTAAGCTTATCATACCATGCTCTAGAGGCTCGCTTAAGACTGTACAAGGCTTTGGATAGCTTTAACACATAGTCTGGGTATTTAGAATTTTCAAAGCCTGGGAGTTGTCTAACATACACTTCGTCCTCCATGTAGCCATCAAGGAAAACACTCTTGGCATCCATTTGATACAACCTAAAGTCTTTATATGCAGCAAATGCAAGCAAGATGTGGATAACTTCTAATCTAGCTACTGGGTCTCATCAAAGTCTAACCCCCTGCTTTGCTTTTGAACACCTATCGAGTTCCTATCATATTATGACCACTAGGAGGCTCCTCTCAAAGTTCTCTAACTTTTTGTGAGAGCCCCCAGGGATTTAACTTGTAATGCTTAACCATCCCATCAGTCCTAGCATCACAAGAGAAATTACCGGCTCTCGGTGTATTATGCACCTTCCAAGAGTAGTACACATACACCTTCACAAATAATCAAGCCATACACAAGTATTACAACAACAGAATCTTCATAATTTACAACATAATGAACATACAAAGTTCAGCTTTCATACATAGGGTCGACCGGTCAAATAGCATGATAAAATATCAAGTACGTGGTGGAAAATAATGAATAAACAGAAATAAAACCATGAATTAACTAGAAATAAAGTCCCAATGGATTTCCATAACCTACAGGGCAACTGACTGGGGTTAAATCTTAGCAAATCAACATTTCCTGCGCATCTTTCCCTACCCGATTCAATCTTAGCACCTGCAGTCCAGATTAGTAAATAAAAGGAAACAGTGAGTACACGAATGTACTCCGCAAGACTTTACCAAGTCTATACATAGCTACATGCAAGCTCTACTCAAAGGATAATGCTATAGGGTTCTTTTTCAACAGAAAACAATCTTTCAATTGAAATACAAGTAGTAAATTTAAATTGTAAGTTAGCAAACATTTTTAATACTTCCAATAACAGCGAGTAATTAACATTAGACATGAACAAAACATCTACAGGTGGCTGCCCTTACAACACACAAACATAGCATGAGAACTCACTCTCAATACCACCTGATCAAGTTTTAAGTTTAGAATTATAAAATATTGAGTCTAACTCTTGCAAAACCTAACCAAGCGTGTCATAACCAAGGACGTGGCTACTCGAGTAGATTAAACCTTGCAGGGGTGTACAACTTTACCCACACGCTAAACTGCTCCTTTGCCAAGCTATATAGCGCACTTGCTTAGGTATACCGGTAGAACTAAGTCATATGAGACGTTTTCCAATGAAATATGTTAACTAAGAGCCACTTATATGGGTAAAATCCTCCGTGAACCACCCTTGTGTGTGCAGACGGAGCTCCCATAGAGGATCCATACGTTGTGTCGAGTCACCATCCAACCATAGCAATCGTTGATGCTCATGAGCGAGGAACTAAAAGGGACCCTGCCCGCACATTTCCATTAACAATAGAATATTTTTCTCCTAACAACTACCACCCGTGGCTCAGAGTTAACACACAACAAAGTAATAAGTAAAGAGGGGTTCTCAATACCCTCGCGTGGATGCACGCAATAATACTTGGATGGTGTCACATAAGATGTTCGTCCTTGTTGACTTGGGCACAAACCACATACCCGACAAACAAACCATTAAAAGCACATGCCCAAGTCCAAATCCTTTTCTTTTCATTTTAATTTTCAAATTACAACAGACATGGTGCTGGACATAGCATAATAAAATAATTTATGTGATCAAGGTTATCGACAAAGTCGACAACCGCCCAATCTACCGGAAGCTAAGTGAAGAATTTAGATCCGCCATTATGGGTTAATGGAGTATTTTGATGATTAATGATAAATCTATATGTGAGACTAACACTTTTATTGATATACCTATTATGTAGTCTTATTTGGATGAAAATGTGAAAATCATGGAGGAATGCACTCGACATCATATTCTTATATCTTGGTGCATTTCTCGGATCCAAAATATAGGTTGAACTCCACTAAAAGTCTAACTTCAATATGTGCATATGTTTTTATTACACATTTGTATATGCACACATTTAGGGGGAGTTCACTCTATGTTTTGTGGTTTCATTAGTATTGATCCATATTTCTTTATCCACATATATTGGGGATCTCTACTTTGAAACATATCCTTTAAGTGTATAAAACTTGTGTAGTTCATATATACTCATATCGCTTTATATTCAATTATTTGCAATTGTGTTTATGGGACTAATGTGTGTGCCAAGTTGTTTTAAAGGCTTAGTCCCGGATTATGGAAGACAACATAAAAATGGCAATGAAAAGACAATAGAGGGATCACGAACAGTAGCTTGATAGCATGTTATTATGCCGGTTGGATCAATCTAGGATCATGCATGCACTCAGAACTTGTTTTAAAAGCCAATCGTGTTTTTCTTAGGATAATCGGTAGTACCAGAGTGTTCTTGGCGGTACTACCGCAACCCGATCGGACCAAAGATTAGTTGGTGGCACGTGTTTTCCAGAGTGACACTATTTTGGAGCTTGAGTGCTCCCATGGAAAGCGGTGGTACTAGAGTTCTTTTTGCAAAACTACCGCATCACAGTATGACCGCGTATTCTGAGAGGAACTACCACACACCAAAAGTTCTAAATTTTAGTCACCGGTATGTTATCTCCAGAGAGGGCTAGTTTTTGACCTCTAAGGGAGGTGGTAGTACCACCCTATGTGAACGGAACTACCAGAGAACAGAAGTACCGCATGATCAATGGCGGTAGTACCACACCTTTCTGCAACGTCTTATTAAGAAGCATTTATTGCATATATATCTTGGTAATTAATGTTAATCACTGTGGGACTAATATTTTCATGAGTTGGATGAATAGGTTATGTTCCTGGGTGATGAAGACTTTGGATTGCATCATGAGTCGATCGTCATAAAGTCAAGGTTCAAGAAGAGGATGCATCATATGTTCATGTATATCAAGATCTCGAAGAGGAGATGATCATGAGTTGATCATCAAGTCAAGAGAAGGCCCATCATGTGTTGATGGAGGTCAAGTAAAGGATGCATCATGGGTTGATGCATATCAAGGAATGACCCAAAATTGAAGTGAAGATGTGCGCCATCAAGCTTCAAAAAGATTCTCAAGGCAAAGGTATGATTAGCTAGGGCTAAGGATGTGTTCCTAGTCTTTTACCGGTCTTGGTGTTTGTTTGGAAGACCGGATTGCTAGTATAGGTTTGTCGTACTATTAAGATGGGTCTTATCTCATAGCTTGAGTCTCATAATTTGTTGATAGCTCAATCTTACTTGCTCTAGCTCTCCGTTGCATGATGCTATTATTTGCGAATGTGTTTTGCAAATAGCCGAGGCTCATGCATTTAATCCTTATAGCATGTGACTATACTTTGCAAATGTGTTTTGCAAATGGTTGAAGTACATGTACCTACTTCTTGTGGCATGATCTAAGTTTGCAAATGTGTTTTGTAAATTGTTGGGGTTCATGCATTTTCTCTTGGCATGGTCTAATATTGCTTATTGCTATTTCTTTGGACTTAAACCATGGTAGTGGCTCTTTAGAGTTGTGCTTTTTGATTTGATCAAATATGTTTGATATCAATCAAATAGGTGGGTTGTGTAGCCCTTTGAATAATCTTTCCATAGAGTCCAAGATCACTCAATTCCGACATCGGAGTCAAAAGTTATGACATTTTTATCGAGTGTCGTGTGTGCTGAAATTTGACTACGGTAATACTGCCCAAGAAGATATGTACTACCGCAGAATAGTAGCACCGGCCTTTGTACTGTTGTACTACCACGCTAAAGTCTTTGAAAGTTAGTTTTTGAGCCATTAATGCACTCGTGCGATCGATGAACAGTAAAAACGGTAGTACCAGAGTTTGTACGATGGTACTACCGCAATCCTAATTTTTAGAGATTTCTGCTCCCAACGGCTAGTTTTTTGTGTGTAGGCTATAAATACCTACCTTAGCCGGTTGAGAGGCAATGTTTGGCATCCCATTCCACTTACTTGAGCTAGTATGAGGTTATCCTCTCAATTGTGCATGTGTTGCACCTTGTGAGCAATGAGAGAGGTCTCTAGTTGCATATGTTACATCTAGAGGTAGATTTTGTATCCACTTGAGTTTGTGCATACGTTGCACGTGGTGAGAGTCAAGCAAGGGACTTGGCTTATTACTCTTGGTGTTTGCCGACACCTAGACGGTGTAGAGGCGTCATGGACTGGTGATCTTCTCAAGAAGCTTGTGAGAAGATCCGACGTGTTGTGAAGGTTGGAGCTCACCTACCCGGAGCGAGAAAGAGCTACCACTAGTGGAATTGAGGTGTTTGGCTTAATTCGTTGAGCTGGTCTAATTAGTTTGAGATTATCTTAATGTGGATTAGGGAAGACCGGTAAATCTCCGAACACTACGATAAAATGTCATTGTGTCATTGTGGTTTATTTCTGTTGGGTTTTACTTTGTGCTATTTATATTCCTAGAATTAAATTGCTTGTAGTCTTTGTATATTTGCTATCATTATCAATAGTCTTATATTGTTGGTACACTTAGTCAAGACTAGTTGATTTAGGCTTTAATTGAGTAAAACCAAATTGATTTATAATTCTGTATAAAACTCGACTTTAGCCAAAAGATTTTAAAAACCAACTATTCACCCCCTCTAGTCATTCTCCTCGATCTTACACTAAGCATGACTAAGTATCACATCGAATAAGCATAAATAGATCATATAACATCCATCGAGCACTAATCATCAGTGGGAATATTAGCTTAGACTAGTGGTAGGGGATGAACAATTTTAGAGAATTCATGCAATATGATTAGCTACCTTTAATCGAAAAAAATAACTTGACAAATAAAGCATGCATACATACAAGTTGCAAACAAGATTAGCAAACAAGATAATAGTTTTGAATATAATAGGATCAACATGCATCAAAGGATGGGTGCCGTCCGATGTATATTTGGTAAGTTAATCTTGTACATGTTAGATTTAACCTCAGAGCACCTGCTATATTTTCATCGTTGCCGCACGTTCGCCCCCACGGGATACATGCACATACATACACACGTACAACAATTTGTCCACACCGGCCGATCGATCGTTCGATGAAAGAAATGGTTATTGATCGACCTATACGCTAGGATGATCGAGAGTACAAAATATTTTTTGGTGAAATCAATTGATGACCCAATAATCAGTACAACTATCATATGGAGTACCAGTATTATTGTATGTAAGATATATAGACGACCGATTGAAACTTGGAAAATTAGTTGTATTTGTATATAGGCACACTAGTTAAGATGGGCTTGTTTATTGGTTTCTTTTATGTATGGTTTTGTGCCACATCATTTGACCAGCTAGCTAGCTACGGATCGATCGATCAGTACGTCAAGGATCCAGACCTACACCTACTACTACTGCTACTGGTTACTTAATCTATGGAAGTAGAGTTTTGCAAGCAATTCGTGAGGAAATGTTGATGTTTACATGTTTGAAAAACAAAGCACAAGCAGCTAGCAACTCCCAACAAAGCCCCTATTCGTTTCACATTTTTGCTGTTTGGAGAGGAAATGTTTCAAAGTTTGGCATGTAATGTAGCATTGATAATTTGTACTAATTTGTACTATGATGTTGAGCTCTACCCGCGCCAGTTTTTTTTTTTCATGTACTTAATTAATTAGTTTGGCCTTGACACAGCGCTAAGTACCAAAATTAATTAAAGCGCTATACGAAATGAAAATTTTGCTACAGAGCTAGCTAGAATGATGTATCATGTGTATGGGGGTTGAATAGGCGCCACATAATTGACCATCTCTTTAAAATATTTTGCCTTAAAGAGTTCAATGTTCTTTCACTCCAATATCTACGTGAAGCTATAAAAATTAGAGATAATCATTCAAACAGTAATAAGGCAGCAAGAAGATCCAGACTTGCCAAAATCCCCACTAGACCTGTCAGACCGGATGAATAGTTGAAACACACCTTCTTTAGGATGTCAAAAACCTATTCCAATCAAAGTTCATTGCCAATGTTCCATCTTTTTTTCTGTTTGAGTGAAGGTTGCATCAAAACTGCCAAATATGAAAACGATGATTGAGACAAGCTCGTGGAGGAATCAATCCAAAATGGCTAAAGATGGTTAATTTCCACACGGCCTAGCATCCTCAATCACAGGAAGAATCAAGCTAGAAGCCCACAAAAGCAAAAAAACCCCAAATCATCCTTTCTTCCACCAAAACCGGGCAAACTCAAGAACTCACAATAGAAAGTACCTAGATGGATGAGATATAGTCTCCAAGAGATATATCTATCAATTACACGTTCTATATACGAAGTGATATCAATAGGGGAGGAAGGAACACAAAAAAAAAAGCTAAATCAATAAATCAATGCTTGCCTCCTCCTCTCTCGGCTTTCCCCAAATTTTACATTATGGTTCCTTGGCTTAAATGTGTGTGCAAATCCTTCACCACTCCCTTATATAGTGGAGGTTGGGTCTAGAGATAAAACCCTAATGGGCAACCATTAAGCCCACACACAAATGAGTCTCACCCACGCATGCTTCTCAAAGCATCACCTTTGTCTTTAGCTCCATTAGGCCAAATCTATCATGCTTTTCCCTCCATGGAGTATCATTGACCTAATCCACTTAGTCCACTGTCGTGGTTTTGTACACCACCACTTTTCCGGTATTGGATAATTCACCAAAAGCCACTTTGCCGACCTTTCTCAATTCCTTCACATCGAACCATTGCCTATGTTTCGCCATCATCCATATGGCCACAATGACTTCCTGCCAAGGCTCTCACATGTCCTGATCCACTAAACCATCCTCTCTTACAAACAGATCCAAGTCACTTGGCACACCATATGCCTTACAATGCACTATGACTGTACCCAGCTTTCTTGATCGTTCTGGACCTCAACTCCTCCTCGAGTTTAGTCCTGGTCCACCTTGTCATTGTCCATCATGTCCATCACCGTGTGGATATCATGGGATATGCTCATGATCTTAGGATGATGTTACAATTAGCAATGGCGTTAAAAGTTTGTCGAATCACGTGTTTCGATAAAGTTCAAAGCTATCGGTCGCCGACGGTCGATCCGGGCAAGGGCGCGGTCCGACCACTGTGGTGTGGTCGACAAGCTGTGCCTTGGCCTAGAGGTCATGGGTCCGACCGCCAAGAAGTACCTTTGAATTTGGAGCTGTGCCAAAAATAGAGGGTGTAGGCAAGAGAGGGGATTCTCCTACACTTGGTCACATAATTTTTTGAGCTTCGAGTCAAAAGTTCTATTCATTTGAAATTTCTAGAGAGGTCTCAATTCCTGTGGAGAAATTTTGGCTAAGTCCCTTGTTAGGCCGTCTGACCGGCCAAATGGCAGTCAGACCGACCATGGGTGGTGGTCTGATCGGTTTTGACTTGTTCGTCGGTCATCTTGGCGGCGATGATTGTTGGTTAGGTCAAATTCATGGGTTTCAATGCATATGTGTTGCATGATGCATGTTTTGACTAACGCTGTCAAGTTGTAAAGAACTTGTTCCTAATCAATTTCTTTATCTATTGTTGTGCGAGTGGCTTAGAGGTCAACGACGCTAATCGGTGATGCTCGACGGGACTAGGCTTGCGAGCCGAGGTCCGAATGATCGAGGATGTCGGGTAAAGTCGGTGGACTCAAGCATGGCGCAAAATGGATAAGGATGACCGAACGGAAAGTTCGAGCGCGAGTTGAATCAAGCGACAGGAGTCTGCAAGTGCCATGGTGGTTTTCGTGGGAGCCGAATGGGAGAGACTTACCGACATGAAGAGAGCCATTGATCAACCTACACGTGGCGGTATGGGATTGCTTCGCAAGTTTGGACTCGGTCTTTGAAGAAGGATCGAGAAGGAGTATTTTGGTAACTTCACCAAAATACCACCTTGACGGCTTTTGGCTAAACCGCGACGCAAGACGGCATAAGGAGAAGTGGTTTAGGTCAAGAGAAGATGAAGACGACACTTTGAAATGCGTGCATGAGTTAAACCCGGTTATGTGTGGGCTTAACGGGTGCCCATTAAGGATATCCTTCTAGAAGCTAGCCTCCACTATAAATAGGGGAGGGTGCTGGTTGTGCATCTCCCAACCCTTGTATCTGAAGAAACACTAGTTTGTGTTTAGGGAGAGTTGGTGGAGAGGTTAGGGTTCTAGAGAGTTGGATTGATTGTGTGCTCAAGTGTTGCATATTCGTCCTCCATGATAGGGTGGCTGTAAACCAACATCTATCTCAAATCAATCCAAGCAAGATTTATCAAGATGATCTTTTTCTTGTTCTTGCTCTCTATTTTATGATTTTGAGGTTTTCTTTTATCATTCGGTTTTCTTTTGGTTTCTGGCCTGGATCTTGCTTGATGTGACATGTGGGAATACATTTAGGATCATCTTGATCATCTTTAACCCACGAGCAAGTTTTTGGATCATATTTTGGTTTTAACTCAGTTTTGGAGCAACCTTCATTCAAACCGAAAAAGGTCAGAACTTTAGCAAAGATCTTCGCAATCCTTGATTGTAATAGGTTCCTGACATCCTAGAGAAGGTGTGTTCCAAGTTTCGTGAAGTTTGGAGTTGTGGATCAAAAGTGAGACCTATTTGTGATTTCATTTTCGGACTGATTTTACTGTTCATCGGACTGAAGGTCAGACCGCCCCCTGTGAGAGGTCAAACCACCCATGGAGAGGTCAGACTGCACATGTTGAGAGGTCTGACCACCCAACTCTTTGATATTTGAGTTTTTGATGATTTTGATTGTTTTATTTCGGGGTTTCGATTGGATTCAATACAAGTCTTCCGCTATACTTGTATATTGATCTTCATAGCTCTCATAGCTATTGGAGTAAAATACGTGCTGAATCCGATCAAGGTGAAAAAGAGATCGTGCTCCTATTCACCCCCCTCTAGTCGTCGTTTCGGTCCAACAACTGGCAGCTCCTACTCCAGTTCATTGTCTTCTTGGCTTGTAACCACCCTAGTAGCCCCAGTCATCTTCTGGCGACACATTGATCATTCTAGACCTAAGCTCTCATACTTTAGTCATGATCACGTCCGCCTTACCATGACGTAGCTCTGGAGTTCTACAGCCATCACCCACAACCAAACCATCACGTAGCACCGCACGATACACAAACTCATCAATTGACACAATTGATGAGTCAAGAACACATACATTCAAAGTTTCACTCCCAAAAGCACCACTTTACCTGAAAATGTCTTTTGATCAAACTTTGTCTTTTATAGTTCTTGTCCATCTTGTATCTTGCTTGAGTCCAACCATATCACCCGGCATCTATGTCCATTCCGGTTCTCCTAACGGTCTCAGTTTCCCTCATTGTTGGCCATAGTTGACTCCAAGCCACCGCACAATAATACACCAAGCAACCATTTTCTAGCACAAGTTCTCGCACAACTTAACCCACATTAGTCCAAATATGAAATACGCAACACATATGCAACATTTCAATTACCCTAGGTCAAAACCCTCAGATCAAAAACCTCACCAGTATTGAAATCATATGGACGGTCCGACCACCACCTTCTAATAGGGACCGGTTATGATGAGGACATCCACCCTCCGGATATGACCGCTACGCCACGTCATGGTACAAGGAAGTTCCCCAAGTCACTTTTTGTCCAAGCCAAGCAAGAGTTTGAGCTAGACACGCTCAAATCCAATTCGCCTCTAGAGACAAGACCGACTTCAAACATGCATAACTTTCACATACGGAGTCCGTTGGAGGTCTACGAGTACTCGATGGAAAGATTATCTCGTTCTCTTTCCAATGATTCTAGCCCCACCTCCAAATTTCTTCTGAGTACCGCAATCGCCTAAACACCTAGCACTATTTCTAAGCCCAAGACCGAAGGGTATTGCCCCCACCTCCACTTGGACCCATGGACCTTGTAACCTAGGGGTGTGCGCCCACCCCCCCTAGCCACCACCCTTGGCCATCACCCTCATATAGGGGCCGCCACCCCCTTTGCTAGATTAGGATTTTGTTTAGTTAAAAGTTAGCCGAATTGCAATTTCATGTATTGGATTGTGTCGATTAGACCCACCATAATACCACTTTAGAATTTCAATTTATCAAATATTTTAATCATATTTGCAATTTCAGATTGCTTATTATCTTATTCTTGCGTGTTCTTCGATTGCATGCAGGAATAGACCTTCGTGGTTAGGTCGATTGTGCTTCAAGCAAGGCCGATAACAATCACGGAGTTGGTTCAATGATCATGACATATTAGTCATGTTTGATTGGTAGCCGAATCGTGAGAGTTGTCTCCACCAAATTAAATTATCCATCTTATCAAAAATCAGGACACCCATTGTCGATCAAAGTTAGGCCGCCAACCAACAACCGTTAGACCACTTTCTATTTCGAAAAACACCTCTCTGGACTTTTCAAATAAACTAGATACTTTTTGGCAAAACTCTATCTAGTTTCACGTTAAGATTCCATTTTCAATGGCATCGGTGCAAACACCCCCAAAACACTCACACACGTGTATTTGTTGCACAATCCTCAAAGCTCGCATGAGCTCACATTGTCGGTCAAACCACCAACACCTTGACAACAAATCCAATAATTTGTTAAACCAATTGGTTCTCCCCAAAATACCTAAACACCGATGTTATATTGTTCAACACTAAGATTATAACCATATCATGTGGTCTCTACAGCTTGTTCTCCTGCTCCTCAAAAACTTACGAGTTGAAAGAGCAAACTAACAAAGTCCTTAGTAGAGGTCTGGAGCGTGCAATTAAAGGAAGTGTAAATATTAGTGCAATTAAGCAAGCATAGGTAAGTGGTAGTGAGTCCAACATGTGTACCACACATGTTGTAGAGTTAAGGCCACAGTTTCAGTCCCATCAACTTATACGTTCGGTGGGTTTATTGGTAGATTTTCCTGAATTTGATGTCACGTTTTTTTTTGCATGACTGTTATATACTAACAGTGGCCACGCCATTTTGCAAAAGGAACATGCTTCTGAGAGCCTCAGTTGTGTGCCATTCCTCGGGACGCAACATGTTGTTGGAAATTAATGTGGTAAATAGTTATATTCTAGATTTGATTACGAGGTAACATTACTATAAAATATGCTATACTAGACACCCGTAACCGTCTATGATAATTATCACGCATTTGTTCTTCGCTAACCGTCTGTGATAATAGTATCACAGACGGTTCTTTATACGAACCGTCTGTGAAGACAGATGGTTCTTCGTTAACCGTCTGTGATAAATAAGTATCACAGACGGTTCTTTATACGAACCGTCTGTGAAGTACGAACCGTCTGTGATTCTAAGTGTTATCACAGACGGTTCTTTATACGAACCGTCTGTGATAGTTAACATCATAGACGATTTGTTTATGGAACCGTTTGTGATTTATTATCACAGACGGTTCTATCATAGATCCGTCTATGATATCCAGCTATATAAGTGCCCGACTTAAGCGGTTGTGCACTCTTCGCTTTAGTCTTTTTCCACCACCGCCTACTACCTCGGCCTCCTCCATCGACGCCACCTCCGCCGCCGCGCCCCTTCGCCCCTCGCCCGACCAATAGCCTTGACCCTCTAATTTCTCTCCATCCTACCCGTCATCTTTCCGTCAAGATACTCCCAGACACAGAAGAGGCTATGCCCTCCTGTACGTCATCCATATAACCTACGAAGCAAACACGCCCACACAACCCACTAGATTGGTAATAAGACATAATCCATTCATTGCCATCCCTTGATGGTTAACATACCATTTACCTCATTCTGTTTTGATTGGTTTTGGTGTAATGATTTATTCCAAAAATTGTTAGGGTGAGGTGATTATTGCTTCTCTTTGTTTCTTTATGGTATGGCACTACTACAAAACAGTAATGAGATGTCAATCGTTGATTCTTTTGCAACTCGCTCACGAGAGCACTCAAAATCATGTAATATTTCACTATATGTTAAAACAAAGACTGCTTGTAATATTTCCTCTCCTTTGCAGTTTTTTTGTGCAATTTCATATATTTTATTTACTACGTATCATATATTTAGGTTCAATGGGTAACTTCTATTTGTTTATGTAATCATTGCATACGTAACTTATATAGATAGCAAGTGTTTAGATGGCAGAGGCATTGTTTTCGCCCACAATGACGTCGCTAATGTGTCTAGATCTCCGATCAAGGTGGTACGCAGCGAGAAGGCGAGGAATCTCCAAATTGCCCTGGCCGCATGACGATCACGGAGATCGGTGACGCGGGATCCCGCCGAGTCCCAAGAAAGCAATCGCGAGATTCGGACCGTCTGCAGTACTGTAATTAAGTGTTTCAATATTTGTTATACAAATTACATTTCAACACGTGTTTATGACTATAGCGACATACATGAGTAGGTTCCACTAGATTCTTCCGATTCTTGTGCCAAAGAGGAACATGGTACTATACCTTGATTCTCTACTCAACAAAAATCACGACTTCACCCTTCTTAAAGGAATACTCGATGTGTATGTTCATTTCCTCCGCACATAACTTTATTGTAGTCTTCCTTCGCTTGAAATGGACAAGGATAACTTTTTGAATCATGTAGGGCGCTCATCGGCTATGTTGCCGAGGAGGTTTATACAAGGGAACGAACGCCACACTAACTCACAGGATGCGATTTTTGCCACCAGTGCGAGATGTGGAGTTTCGTATTGATCTTGTTCAAGGTACTCGTCCCATCTCGATGTCTCCGTGATCGATTAGCACGTCCGCTTCGTGACGAGTTGAAGAAGCAATTGGATGATTTGTTGGCAAAGGTTTGATCAGCGTAGTGTGTCGCCGTGGGAGCCTCTGCTCGCTTCACGAGAAGAAGGATGGGAGTTGGCGATGTGTATTGATTATCGGCGCTTAATGCGCACAATCAAGAACAAATATCCATTGCCCGCATTGAGGACTTGTTTGATCGGTTGAATGGAGCTCAAGTGTTCTCCAAGATTGATCTCCAATGGTATAATCAAATCCGTGCGTGAGCAGGATGTAGAGAAGACCGCTTCTCCACCGGTATGGGCATTATGAGTATAAAGTTATGTCTTTTGGATTGACTAATGCACCTGCCATTTTTATGGAAACCATGAACAACATGTTGCACGAGTATCTAGATGACTTTGTGGTGGTGTTCATTGATGACATTCTTATCTATTCCAAGACCAATGAGGATCATGAGCGTCATTTGAGGCTGGTCTTAGATACTTTGAGAGAGCACAAGTTCTATGCTAAGTTGAAGAAGTGTGAGTTCTGGATTTCTGAAGTGGGTTTTCTGGATCATGTGATTAACCCTCAGGGTATTGCTGTTGATCCTAGTAAGGTCTCCACAGTGGTGGATTGGAAGAGGCCGACCAATGTGAAGGAGGTGAGGAGTTTCTTGGGATTGGCCGGATATTATCGCTTTTGTGCGGATTTCTTATCATCGCCAAACCGATGTCTCGACTTACTCGTAAAGGTGAGATTCCAATGGACCGATGAGTGTGAGCGTAGCTTGATTTTGAAGGACAAAGTTGGTGACCTCTCCTATTCTCACTCTTCCCGAGCGGAAGCGGTTCACGATCTTTTCAGGATGCGCACGAGTGGGTCTTGGCTGTGTTCTCATGCAAGACGGTAAGGTGATTGCTTATGCGTCGAGGCGCTTAAAGAAGGCACGACTGAATTATCCCACTCATGATTTGGAGTTGGTCTGCGGTTGTTTTTGCTCTCAAGATTTGGAGGCATTATCTAATCGTGCGAGCCTTGTGATATTTTCCAGATCACAAGAGTCTCAAATATATCTTCACTCGTAAGGATCTGAATTTGAGGCAAAGGAGATGGTTGGAGTTGATCAAGGATTATGATCTTACTATTCAAGATCATCCGAGCAAGGCCAATGTAGTTCTTGATGCTCTTAGTCGCAAGGCGACTCGCTACTCTAGATTGCCTTATTGCTGATTTTGATCGCATGGGTATATCCTATTGTTATGCCGCACATCACATGTTGAGACACAGTTGATCCTTGAGTCATTTATTCCGCATGTAGCGTGGAAGCAAAGAGTGACCGGTTATTACAGGAGGTTAGGAACGTCTGGATGAGGGTAAATAGGGTGATTTCGTATGGATGATTCGGTACTTTGAGGTTTAAAGGACGCCTTTGCGTGCCTACAAAAGGCGGAGGTCAAAGATGATATCTTAAGGAGGCACATCGCACTGCATAATCGCTCATCTCCGTGAGACTAAGATGTATCGAGATTTGAAACAGAATTTTTGGTGGAAAGAATGAAGGTGGACATTGCTAATTATGTGGCTTCTTGTGGTGTTTGTCGCAAGTGAAAGCGAGCACAAGCGTCTGCGAGGTTGTTGCAGACCTTTGGAGGTACCCAGCTGGCCTTGGGATGATATCTCTATGGACTTTGTGGTGGCGTTGCCTCGTTCACGCGAGGAAAGGATGCGATTTGGGTAGTGGTGGATCGATTCAGCAAGTCTGCGACTTCATCCCTATTCGCACGACAAATTCATGAGTGATCTAGCTCCTATTTATGTCGTGAAATAGTCGATCGCATGGTGTGCCAAAGACCATCATTTACGCGAGGATGCTGAAATTTGTCTCAAGTTCGGGAGAGTCTGCAGAGTGCATTGGGCACGCAATTCGTCTTAGTACATGCTTCACCCACAGACTGATGGGCAACAGAGTACTATTCACTTTGGAGGACATGTTGCGATCTTGTGTTCTATCTTGGAAGGGTAGTTGGGAGGACCATTGCCACTTGCGAGTTTGCTTATAATAATAGTTACCATTCCAAGATATTAGCGCGCCATTTGAGGTTCTCTATTGGCGGAAGTGCGATCGCCACTTTGTTGGGATGCGATTGGAGAGGAGCAATTTTGGGACCGGACTGGATTCAGAAGACCGTTGAGCGGGTGGCCATGGTGAGGCAGTAATCTAGCAGCACTCAGAGCGCATGAAAAGTTATGCCGATTTGAGGAGGCGTGACTTGGAGTTTGCGGTGGGTGACCAGTGCTCTTGAGAGTGTCTCCACTAAAGGCATTGTCCGATCGGTATCAAAGGAAAGCTTAGCCCGAGGTACGTTGGACCGTTCTCGATTATTGCAAGAATTGAAAGTTAGCCTACCGCCTGGACCTGCCTGAGTCCATGCGTGGGGTTCATAATGTGTTTCATGTCTCGATGCTGAGAAAGTTTTTGAGAGATCCAGAGCATAAGATTTCATTAGAGCCGTTGACTATTGAGCAAGACCTCACAGTTGAGTCACGTCCGGCGCGCATTTTAGAGAGGTCGGAGCGAGTGCTGAGGCACAAGACGTTGGTATACGTCAAGGTGCTGTGGACGCATCAGTCTGAGAGAGAGGCGACTTGGGAGTTGGAGTCTCGCATGCGCGAGCAGTATCCGGAGTTGTTCACGTCGGGTACGTGTTGTTTTGTTGTTTAATTTCGACTGCAGCTTTTCTTTGAGTAGATCGACGAGTAGAATTCGGTCGAATTAGCGTTGAGAGTAGAATGTAATATTCTAAAATCATATTAATAGCAATAAAAATAATAAGTTAAGTAATTAAAGAATTTAGGGTGTTTATGTAATTAAATAAAGGGATTTATGAAAATAGAATTTTCGAATTTTTGTGATTGTATAAATAGTGGTGGAATTATTTTAGAAAACCTAGGCAATTCTTTCTTTTTTTCCCACCGAGCCGCTAACCTTTATGCGTCGCCAGACAATTTCTTTCTCGCAGTGACGCTTGTTCTCAGGTCGTGGCTGTTGCCAGGTCTTCGCCATCTTTGCATGCTCCTGCTCTTGGTTGTGCCTGGTCATGATGTGTCTGTATTTCGCCTGTGATCGGCTGTCAAGCGATCTACCGGCTGGCCGGTCGCTGCGGCTGCCGCTGAAGCCAAATCTTGCTGCATTGCGGTCTGCTATTCTGAGCGCCGTGTGCTCGTATCTGCCTGAGCCAACCGATCGCTTGCTGGTTTCTTGCGGGCTACGGAGCACGCAACCAAGCTCAGCGGTCTCTTGATTTTTCGCGTCTGCTGTCTACGAGCAATCGTTCATCGTCATTTGTCGATTTCATTGGCTCGCCAAATCTGTGCGTGATCTCCAGCCGCATCGCCATCGGTTTTTGTTGATTTGTTCTCTTCGTTATAGTGCGATCAATCAACGATTAATGTTGCATTAGTAGTTGATTAATTAATGTGATTGGTAGAGAACCGATTTCTTTGTGCTGTTAATTAGAGATTATAATTGAGATTAATTAGAGAGGTTTAGAATTTCTAATCAAGAGACGAATAATAGATCTATTAGCGCTGTTTTGTTGTACAATTTATTAGGGTATCTTAATGGCAGATTTTAGAAATACCATCTACTAGTTAATTGTAGATAATTTCGATATCTTTCTATAACATATTTTATTATGTCAATCGGACTAGTAGATTTCGAGTTATGATTTTGAGAAGGCCGCTGTTTTAGGGTTGTCTTTGCGCTGTTTTGGTAGATTGGTTATTAAAAATAGTAAACAGATTAATTAGTGTTTTTGATCTACATGAAAGTTGTAGATAATTGTCCAATGGTTCTGTAGAATCTGAGAACGCGCATTTTGGTTGAGTAAAACAAAAGTTATGAATTTAGTAAGACTGCTGTTCGAAGCGGACAGACCGACTTTCTAGGCTAAATACGGAGGGTTAGATGCTTTAATTAGAAGTCTTCGTAATCTAAGAAAATGTGGATAATTTTATGAAGAATCCAGAATGGGGTGATTTGTGGTGATCGGACTTTCGAGTCAAAAGTTACGCTCTTTTAGTAACCGGACCGCAATGGGTAGCTTTTCGATCAGGCTTAACGTGGTATATTTGGGGACGTGTAGGAGCGAAGCATTTTGATTGCTATTCTTGTTGCTGTAATTTGTATTGAAGTTGGTGTATTTAATATAGGAGGCGTCGTGCTTGTTGCCGTCTTCTAATCAAATCGTCGTGCCGCAACTAGTAATCGCAAGTGCATGGTAGAATGATCAATGATCGATCATTTATTTCTTTATCTTCTATTACCATTATTGTTGTGCTTTTATTTTGTTTAATTGCAAGCAATGGAATGGTATGGATTTATATTGTTAATGGACATGATGAAAAGTTGGATATGATGTTTATGATGGAGTTTGCATGTTTGCATAAGAGAAGGTGATCATTATTGATCACAACTCCACTGAGTGGAGGAGGTCCCCGATCCTTGAGGAGGAAGCGGGCTTGAGAGTGAATGTTGTCGAGCATTCACTCACGCTATACCGGTATACGCGAAAGAAGTGCATGTGGACATGTAGAATAGAGTTGCATTCAAAAATGAGATTAATGACTGAGAATATTAATGAAAGTGCCTGTGATGATAATGAAGTTATTGATTACTGTTGATTGATTGTTATCGTTGTATATCGATGTGTTTGCTGAGTCGTGGACTCACCCTTGCTCTATTGTTGTTTTTAGGTGGTCTTCGAGGATGCCGTAACTGAGAGCGAGTAGAGCACATGGGCAACACATGATTATTCGCCATGATAATATTTTCATTCAATATTGGTTTACACTTGGACATGTTAGTTATTGAATAAAGTTTAGGACATCATTTGGACTAGACTATTTGCTTTATTAATTTGGATTCATTGGTTGATGCTGCTTTGGATTATTTACCTGGTTATAATTCCCATTGCTTATTTATTGTCGCTTGATCCATATTTATGCATTGCTCTTTTGTGGTCCATGGATTTGATTATCATTGTTTTCTTGCTGTTTTTATAAAGTGTGTCAATAATTATTAATTGGAAGGTAGTTTAGTGGCATTCCAGGCTCGAGTGTTAAATGAGGTGTTACAGGTGCTTGCCTTAGATTTTTTGTATATCTCGTAGAGTTTACCAAATTTACTTTTGTCTAGTTTAGAATTTTTTTAATCTCAATATATAAATATGTGGTATCTATTGGATCAAAATCATACGGCTAAGAAAGATGACTGATAAATAAAGAAATTTCAATCACCAAGTATAGACACTCCTAACTAAAATTACTAATGTTCTCGAGGGTATTTTTCCGTGTATCCACTCGGAACATCTTCCCGACAGTTTTTCAGTCTCTCCCGAGTGTTTCAGACACACGCGAACTTAGAACTTCCTGGTCATCGATCTAATTAATGTCATTCTTTTAAGTTGGGCGGTACCCAAACTCAAACCAACGACGTCGATCTCACTGAATATATATATATATATATATATATATATATATATATATATATATATGTGTGTGTGTGTGTATGAATGCAGTAAGCATGCGTGTCCGTTGCAATCCCTGTACACATATATAGAGATGATGGGCGGCGCCGTAAGCGATAAGCAAGCGGTTTAGGACGTTACTACATCACGATACATCGCGCTCAAGATTAAATGTGTACTTGTATATATAGCAGCTCCACACTTAGAGCTAGCTTACACGACTCACAGAAGTTATACACGACACATACGCGGGGGCGAAGCTTTCCGCCGCTAGTGGTGCTGAGCACCGGCTCTCTTCCCATCACACTACTCGTAATACCTCCACTACTACTCGTATATAATTATAGTTGTTTCAACAATATTATCATTGTATTTAAATTTAAATTTTGTATAAATTTAAATTGCACAAAACCGTCCGATGTATGTTTGGTAAGTTAATTTTGTACATGTTAGATTTAACCTCAGAGCACCTGCTATATTTTTATCGTTGCCACACGTTCGCCCCCACGGGATACATGCACACACATATAGGTACAACAATTTGTCCACACCGGCCGATCGATCGTTCGATGAAAGAAATGGTTATTGATCGACCTATACGCTAGGATGATCGAGAGTACAAAATATTTTTTGGTGAAATCAATTGATGACCCAATAATCAGTACAACTATCATACGGAGTACCAGTATTATTGTATGTAAGGTATATAGACGACCGATTGAAACTTGGAAAATTAGTTGTATTTGTATATAGGCACACTAGTTAAGATGGGCTTGTTTATTGGTTTCTTTTATGTATGGTTTTGTGCCACATCATTTGACCAGCTAGCTAGCTACGGATCGATCGATCAGTACGTCAAGGATCCAGACCTACACCTACTACTACTGCTACTGGTCACTTAATCTATGGAAGTAGAGTCTTGTAAGCAATTCGTGAGGAAATGTTGATGTTTACATGTTTGAAAAACAAAGCACAAGCAGCTAGCAACTCCCAACAAAGCCCCTATTCGTTTCACATTTTTGCTTTTTGGAGAGGAAATATTTCAAAGTTTGGCATGTAATGTAGCATTGATAATTTGCACTAATTTGTACTATGATGTTGAGCTCTACCCGCGCCAGTTTTTTTTCTTTCATATACTTAATTAATTAGTTTGGCCTTGACACAGCGCTAAGTACCAAAATTAATTAAAGCGCTATACGAAATGAAAAATTTGCTACAGAGCTAGCTAGAATGATGTATCATGTGTGTATGGGGGTTGAATAGGCCCCACATAATTGACCATCTCTTTAAAATATTTTGCCTTAAAGAGTTCAATGTTCTTTCACTCTAATATCTACGTGAAGCTATAAAGATTAGAGATAATCATTCAAACAAAAATAAGGCGAAGAAGATCCGAGACTTGCCAAAATCCCCACTAGACACTCGTCGACGGATGAATAGTTGAAACATACCTTCTTTAGGATGTCAAAACCTATTCCAATCAAAGTTCATTGCCAATGTTCCATCTTTTTTCTGTTGAGTGAAGGTTGCATCAAAACCTGGCCAAATATGAAAACGATCATTGAGACAAGCTCGTGGGAGGAATCAATCCAAAATGGCTAAAGATGGTTAATTTCCTACACGGCCTAGCATCCTCAATCACATGAAGAATCAAGCTAGAAGCCCACAAAAGCAAAATCCCCCAAATCATCCTTTCTTCCACCAAAACCGGGCAAACTCAAGAACTCACAATAGAAAGTACCTAGATGGATGAGATATAGTCTCCAAGAGATATATCTATCAATTACACGTTCTAGATACAAAGTGATATCAATAGGGGAGGAAGGAACACAAAAAAAGCTAAATCAATAAATCAATACTTGCCTCCTCCTCTCTCGACTTTCCCCAAATTTTACATTATGGTTCCTTGGCTTAAATGTGTGTGCAAATCCTTCACCACTCCCTTATATAGTGGAGGCTGGGTCTAGAGATAAAACCCTAATGGGCAACCATTAAGCCCACGCACAAATGAGTCTCACCACGCATGCTTCTCAAAGCACCACCTTTGTCTTTAGCTCCATTAGGCCAAATCTATCATGCTTTTCCCTCCATGGAGTATCATTGACCTAATCCACTTAGTCCGCTGTCGTGGTTTTGTACACCACCACTTTTCCGGTATTGGATAATTCACCAAAAGCCACTTTGCCGACCTTTCTCAATTCCTTCACATCGAACCATTGCCTATGTTTCGCCATCATCCATATGGCCACAATGACTTCCTGCCAAGGCTCTCACATGTCCTGATCCACTGAACCGTCCGCTCTTACAAACAGACCCAAGTCACTTGGCACACCATATGCCTTACCATGCACTATGACCGTACTGCCTTTCTTGACCGCTTCGGACCTCAACTCCTCCCCGAGTTTAGTCCTGGTCCACCTTGTCATTGTCCATCATGTCCATCACTGGTGTGGATATCATGGGGATATGCTCATGATCTTAGGATGATGTTACAATTGGCAATGGTGTTAAAAGTTTGTCGAATCAAGTGTTTTCGACAAAGTTCAGGTGCTATCAGGTCGCTGACGGTCTAGAGGCTGTGGCGGTCTGATCGGCCAGTAAGTACCTTTGAATTTGGAGTCGCCAAAATAGAGGTGTAGGCAAGAGAGGATTCTCCTACACTTGGTCACATAATTTTTGAGCTTCGAGTCAAAAGTTCTATTCATTTGAAATTTCTAGAGAGGTCTCGAATTCCGTGGAGAAATTTTGGCTAAGTCCTTGTTAGGCCGTCGATGGCCAAATGGCGATCGACCGACCATGGGTGGCGATCGGACCGGCCGGTGGTAGTCGACCGACCATGGGTGGCGATCGATCGGTTTGACTTGTTCGTCGGCCATCTTGGTGGCGATGATTGTTGGTTAGGTCAAGTTCATGGGTTTCAATGCATATGTATTGCATGATGCATGTTTTGATTAACGCTGGTCGAGTTGTAAAGAACTTGTTCCGGAATCAATTTCTTTATCTATTGTCGTGCGGTGGCTTAGAGGTCAACGGCGATTAACGGTGATCTTGATCGGGACTAGGCTTGTAGAGCCGAGGTCCGAATGATCGAGATGTCGGGTAAAGTCGGTTATGTAATCATTGCATACGAACTTATATAGATAGCAAGTAGCGAGATGGCGAGGCACCGTCTTCGCGCCGTCGATGCGTCGCCAAATGCGTCGGATCTCCGATCAAGGTGGTACGCAGCGAGAAGGCGAGGAATCTCCAAATTGCCCTCGGCCGCATGACGATCACGGAGGTCGTGCGTCGGGATCCCGCGAGTCCCAAGAAAGCATGCGAGATTCGGACCGTCATGGGTACCAAAACTAAGTGCTTCAATATTTGTTATACAAATTACGTTTCAACACAGGTTTATGACTATAGCGACATACATGAGTAGGTTCCATGGATTCTTCGATTCTTGTGCCAAAGAGGAATATGGTATTGTACCTTGATTCTCTACTCAACAAAAATCACGACTTCACCCTTCTTAAAGGAATACTCGATGTATGTTCATTTCCTCGCACATAACTCTATTGTAGTTCTTTCGTTGAAATGGACAAGGATAACTTTTTGAATCATGTAGGGCGTTCATCGGCTATGTTACCGGGAGGTTTATACAAGGAACAGCGCCACACGACTCACGGGATGCGATTTCCAGATGTACCGCAACACAATAATCATATATCATACTGTAATATTGCGTCAATCGGCCTGTACATATATATGTAATTCTATTTTTGCGATCAAAGAAAAGCGAGATCACCTATCGCATTCTACGTATGCCATCATATGCGACTATTGATTGCTTCTTGTCCAATAATATGTAGAAGGAGATAATTAGGTAATTGCAGGTTATCATTTCTTCTTGTAAATATAAACGTTTCTGCAAATTAGTAAGGTAAGTATAATTGAAAGAATAGTTTTTTCTAGTTGAAGAAGCAATTGGATGATTTGTTGGCAAAGGTTTGATCAGCGTAGTGTGTCGCCGTGGGGAGCTCTGCTCGCTCACCTGAGAAGAAGGATGGGAGTTGGCGTATGTGTATTGATTATCGTGCGCTTAATGCAGTCACAATCAAGAACAAATATCCATTGCCCCGCATTGAGGACTTGTTTGATCGGTTGAATGGAGCTCAAGTGTTCTCCAAGATTGATCTCCAGTCAGGGTATAATCAAATCCGTGTGCGTGAGCAGGATGTAGAGAAGACTGCTTTCTCCACCAGGTATGGGCATTATGAGTATAAAGTTATGTCTTTTGGATTGACTAATGCACCTGCCATTTTTATGGAAACCATGAACAACATGTTGCACGAGTATCTAGATGACTTTGTGGTGGTGTTCATTGATGACATTCTTATCTATTCCAAGACCAATGAGGATCATGAGCGTCATTTGAGGCTGGTCTTAGATACTTTGAGAGAGCACAAGTTCTATGCTAAGTTGAAGAAGTGTGAGTTCTGGATTTCTGAAGTGGGTTTTCTGGATCATGTGATTAACCCTCAGGGTATTGCTGTTGATCCTAGTAAGGTCTCCACAGTGGTGGATTGGAAGAGGCCGACCAATGTGAAGGAGGTGAGGAGTTTCTTGGGATTGGCTGGATATTATCGGCGTTTTGTGCAGGATTTCTCTATCATCGCCAAACCGATGTCTCAGCTTACTCAGAAAGGCGTGAGATTCCAATGGACCGATGAGTGTGAGCGCAGTTTCTGCATTTTGAAGGACAGGTTGGTGACCTCTCCTATTCTCACTCTTCCCGAGCCGGGGAAGCGGTTCACGATCTTTTCGGATCGTCCACGAGTGGGTCTTGGCTGTGTTCTCATGCAAGACGGTAAGGTGATTGCTTATGCGTCGAGGCGATTAAAGAAGCACGGCGTAATTATCCCACTCATGATTTGGAGTTGGCTGCGGTTGTTTTTGCTCTCAAGATTTGGAGGCATTATCTATACGGCGAGCCTTGTGATATTTTCACAGATCACAAGAGTCTCAAATATATCTTCACTCAGAAGGATCTGAATTTGAGGCAAAGGAGATGGTTGGAGTTGATCAAGGATTATGATCTTACTATTCAGTATCATCCAGGCAAGGCCAATGTAGTTGCTGATGCTCTTAGTCGCAAGGCGACTCCTGCTACTCTAGATTGCCTTATTGCTGATTTTGATCGCATGGGTATATCCTATTGTTATGCCGGCACATCACATGTTGAGACACAGTTGATCCTTGAGTCATTTATTCCGCATCGTAAAGTGGAAGCACAACAGAGTGACCGGTTATTACAGGAGGTTAGGAAGCGTCTGGATGAGGGTAAATAGGGTGATTTCAGTATGGATGATTCTGGTACTTTGAGGTTTAAAGGACGTCTTTGCGTGCCACAAAAGGCGGAGGTCAAAGATGATATCTTAAGGGAGGCACATCGCACTCCGTACACTGTTCATCCTGGTGAGACTAAGATGTATCGAGATTTGAAACAGAATTTTTGGTGGAAAAGAATGAAGGTGGACATTGCTAATTATGTGGCTTCTTGTGGTGTTTGTCAGCAAGTGAAAGTCGAGCACAAGCGCCTGCGAGGTTGTTGCGACCTTTGGAGGTACCCAGTGGCCTTGGGATGATATCTCTATGGACTTTGTGGTGGCGTTGCCTCGTTCGCGCGAGGAAAGGATGCGATTTGGGTAGTGGTGGATCGATTCAAAGAAGTCTGCGCACTTCATCCCTATTCGCACGACAAATTCAAATGAGTGATCTAGCTCCTATTTATGTGCGTGAAATAGTCGATCGCATGGTGTGCCAAAGACCATCATTTCGAGCGGGGATGCTAAATTTGTCTCAAGTTACGGGAGAGTCTGCAGAGTGCATTGGGCACACACTCCGTCTTAGTCTGACGTTTCACCCATGCATGGATGGGCGATCAGAGAGTACTATTCGGACTTTGGAGGACATGTTGCGATCTTGTGTTCTATCTTGGAAGGGTAGTTGGGAGGACCAGTTGCCACTTGCAGAGTTTGCTTATAATAATAGTTACCATTCCAGTATTAGAGCCGCGCCATTTGAGGTTCTCTATTGGCGGAAGTGCAGATCGCCACTTTGTTGGGATGCAGTTGGAGAGAGGGCAATTTTGGGACCGGACTGGATTCAGAAGACCGTTGAGCGGGTGGCCATGGTGAGGCGAATCATTAGCGGCTCGAGAGCGCATGAAAAGTTATCTTGATTTGAGGAGGCGTGACTTGGAGTTTGCGGTGGGTGACCAGGTGCTCTTGAGAGTGTCTCCCACTAAAGGCATTGTCCGATTCGGTACCAAAGGAAAGCTTAGCCCGAGGTACGTTGGACCGTTCTCGATTATTGCAAGAATTGGAAAGTTAGCCTACCGCCTGGACCTGCCTGAGTCCATGCGTGGGGTTCATAATGTGTTTCATGTCTCGATCTTTGAGAAAGTTTTTGAGAGATCGAGCATAAGATTTCATTAGAGCCGTGACTATTGAGCAAGACCTCACGGTTGAGTCACGTCCGTGGCGCATTTTAGAGAGGTCGAGCGAGTCTTTGAGGCACAAGACGTTGGTATACGTCAAGGTGCCGTGGGCGATCGATCCGAGAGAGAGCGACTTGGGAGTTGGAGTCTCGCATGCGCGGCGATATCCGGAGTTGTTCACGTCTGTGCGTGTTGTTTTGTTGTTTAATTTCAATTTGCGATTTTCTTTGAGTAGAATCAATGAGTAGAATTCGGTCGAATTCCGTTAAGAGGTAGAATGTAATATTCGAAAATCATATTAATAGCAATAAAAATAATAAGTTAAGTAATTAAAGAATTTAGGGTGTTTATGTAATTAAATAAAGGGATTTATGAAAATAGAATTTTCGAATTTTTGTGAGCTGTATAAATAGTGGTGGAATTATTTTAGAAAACCCTAGGCAATTCTTTCTTTTTTTTCCCACCGAGCCGCCAACCTTTCTGCGTTGCGCCGCCAGCAATTTCTTTCTCTGCTGCTTGCATTGCTGCTCTTCTGGCGTCGTGGCCCATTGTCTTTGTCTTCGAACTCTTCCGCCATCTGCTTCTTCTTTGGTTGTCTTGCGTGTTGTCACAGCATGTGCTCGCTATTTCTTTGTGTGATCGGCTCGGCACGCGATCTGCTTCTTCGGTCGTCGTGGACGCTGCCGCGTGAAGCCAAATCTTGCCGCGCTGTGCTGCGCTGGAGCGTCGCCGTGTGCCTGCTGATCTGCTGCCGAGCCAACCGATCGGCCTTCTGGTTTTTCTTGGCCATTGAACCGCAACCAAGCTCATCTTTGATTTTTACGCCGTTTTTGCTGCTGCTACGAGAAGGTTCATCTCTGCTTGATTTCATTGGCTCGGCCAAATCTGCTGCGTGATCTCCAGCTGCCGCACGTCATCAGGTTTTTTTGTTGATTTGTTCTCTTGCGGTTACTAGTGCGATCAATCAACGATTAATGTTGCATTAGTAGTTGATTAATTAATGTGATTGGTAGAGAACCGATTTCTTTGTGCTGTTAATTAGAGATTATAATTGAGATTAATTAGAGAGGTTTAGAATTTCTAATCGAAGAGACGAATAATAGATCTGTTTAGCCGCTGTTTTGTTGTACAATTTATTAGGGTATCTTAATGGCAGATTTTAGAAATACCATCTACTAGTTAATTGTAGATAATTTCGATATCTTTCTATAACATATTTTATTATGTCAATCGGACTAGTAGATTTCGAGTTATGATTTTGAGAAGGCCGCTGTTTTTAGGGTTGTCGCCTTTCGGCGCTGTTTTGGTAGATTGGTTATTAAAAATAGTAAACAGATTAATTAGTGTTTTTGATCTACATGAAAGTTGTAGATAATTGTCCAATGGTTCTGTAGAATCTGAGAACGCGCATTTTGGTTGAGTAAAACAAAAGTTATGAATTTAGTAAGACTGCTGTTCCGAAACGGACAGACCGACTTTCTAGGCTAAATACGGAGGGTTAGATGCTTTAATTAGAAGTCTTCGTAATCTAAGAAAATGTGGATAATTTTATGAAGAATCCAGAATGGGGTGATTTGTGGTGATCGGACTTTCGAGTCAAAAGTTACGCTCTTTTTAGTAACCGGACCGCAATGGGTAGCTTTTCAGTACCGGCTTAACGTGGTATATTTGGGGACGTGTAGGAGCGAAGCATTTTGATTGCTATTCTTGTTGCTGTAATTTGTATTGAAGTTGGTGTATTTAATATAGGAGAGGCGTCGTGCTTGTTGCCGTCTTCTAATCAAATCGTCGTGCCGCAACTAAATGCAGAGCAAGTGCATGGTAGACAATGATCAATGATCGATCACTGTTTTCTTTATCTTCTATTACCATTATTGTTGTGCTTTTATTTTGTTTAATTGCAAGCAATGGAATGGTATGGATTTATATTGTTAATGGACATGATGAAAAGTTGGATATGATGTTTATGATGGAGTTTGCATGTTTGCATAAGAGAAGGTGATCATTATTGATCACAACTCCACGGGAGTGGAGGAGGTCCCCGATCCTTGAGGAGGAACGGGCTTGAGAGTGAATGTTGTCGCGAGCATTCACTCACGCTATACCGATATCTGTGAAAGAAGTGCATGTGGACATGTAGAATAGAGTTGCATTCAAAAATGAGATTAATGACTGAGAATATTAATGAAAGTGCCTGTGATGATAATGAAGTTATTGATTACTGTTGATTGATTGTTATCGTTGTATATCGATGTGTTTGCTGAGTCGTGGACTCACCCTTGCTCTATTGTTGTTTTTAGGTGGTCTTCGAGGATGCCGTAACTGAGAGCGAGTAGAGCACATGGGCAACACATGATTATTCGCCATGATAATATTTTCATTCAATATTGGTTTACACTTGGACATGTTAGTTATTGAATAAAGTTTAGGACATCATTTGGACTAGACTATTTGCTTTATTAATTTGGATTCATTGGTTGATGCTGCTTTGGATTATTTACAGGTTATAATTCCATTGCTTATTTATTGTCGCTGATCCATATTTATGCATTGCTCTTTTGTGGTCCATGGATTTGATTATCATTGTTTTCTTGCTGTTTTTATAAAGTGTGTCAATAATTATTAATTGGAAGGTAGTTTAGTGGCATTCCAGGCTCAGTGTTGGGCTGGGGTGTTACAGGGTGCTTGCCTTAGATTTTTTTTTGTATATCTGTAGAGTTTACCAAATTTACTTTTGTCTAGTTTAGAATTTTTTTTTAATCTCAATATATAAATATGTGGTATCTATTGGATCAAAATCATACGGCTAAGAAAGATGACTGATAAATAAAGAAATTTCAATCACCTGAAGTATAGACACTCCTAACTAAAATTACTAATGTTCTCGAGGGTATTTTTCCGTGTATCCACTCGGGAACATCTTCCCCGACAGTTTTTCAGTCTCTCCCGAGTGTTTCAGACACACGCGAACTTAGAACTTCCTGGTCATCGATCTAATTAATGTCATTCTTTTAAGTTGGGCGGTACCCAAACTCAAACCAACGACGTCGATCTCACTGAATATATATATATATATATATATATATATATATATATATATATATGTGTGTGTGTGTGTATGAATGCAGTAAGCATGCGTGTCCGTTGCAATCCCTGTACACATATATAGAGATGATGGGCGGCGCCGTAAGCGATAAGCAAGCGGTTTAGGACGTTACTACATCACGATACATCGCGCTCAAGATTAAATGTGTACTTGTATATATAGCAGCTCCACACTTAGAGCTAGCTTACACGACTCACAGAAGTTATACACGACACATACGCGGGGGCGAAGCTTTCCGCCGCTAGTGGTGCTGAGCACCGGCTCTCTTCCCATCACACTACTCGTAATACCTCCACTACTACTCGTATATAATTATAGTTGTTTCAACAATATTATCATTGTATTTAAATTTAAATTTTGTATAAATTTAAATTGCACAAAACGTCCGATGTATGTTTGGTAAGTTAATTTTGTACATGTTAGATTTAACCTCAGAGCACCTGCTATATTTTTATCGTTGCCACACGTTCGCCCCACGGGATACATGCACACACATATAGGTACAACAATTTGTCCACACCGCCGATCGATCGTTCGATGAAAGAAATGGTTATTGATCGACCTATACGCTAGGATGATCGAGAGTACAAAATATTTTTTGGTGAAATCAATTGATGACCCAATAATCAGTACAACTATCATACGGAGTACCAGTATTATTGTATGTAAGGTATATAGACGACCGATTGAAACTTGGAAAATTAGTTGTATTTGTATATAGGCACACTAGTTAAGATGGGCTTGTTTATTGGTTTCTTTTATGTATGGTTTTGTGCCACATCATTTGACCAGCTAGCTAGCTACGGATCGATCGATCAGTACGTCAAGGATCCAGACCTACACCTACTACTACTGCTACTGGTCACTTAATCTATGGAAGTAGAGTCTTGTAAGCAATTCGTGAGGAAATGTTGATGTTTACATGTTTGAAAAACAAAGCACAAGCAGCTAGCAACTCCCAACAAAGCCCCTATTCGTTTCACATTTTTGCTTTTTGGAGAGGAAATATTTCAAAGTTTGGCATGTAATGTAGCATTGATAATTTGCACTAATTTGTACTATGATGTTGAGCTCTACCCGCGCCAGTTTTTTTTCTTTCATATACTTAATTAATTAGTTTGGCCTTGACACAGCGCTAAGTACCAAAATTAATTAAAGCGCTATACGAAATGAAAAATTTGCTACAGAGCTAGCTAGAATGATGTATCATGTGTGTATGGGGGTTGAATAGGCCCCACATAATTGACCATCTCTTTAAAATATTTTGCCTTAAAGAGTTCAATGTTCTTTCACTCTAATATCTACGTGAAGCTATAAAGATTAGAGATAATCATTCAAACAAAAATAAGGCAGCAAGAAGATCCAGACTTGCCAAAATCCCCACTAGACCTGTCAGACCGGATGAATAGTTGAAACATACCTTCTTTAGGATGTCAAAAACCTATTCCAATCAAAGTTCATTGCCAATGTTCCATCTTTTTTTTCTGTTTGAGTGAAGGTTGCATCAAAACCTGGCCAAATATGAAAACGATCATTGAGACAAGCTCGTGGGAGGAATCAATCCAAAATGGCTAAAGATGGTTAATTTCCTACACGGCCTAGCATCCTCAATCACATGAAGAATCAAGCTAGAAGCCCACAAAAGCAAAATCCCCCAAATCATCCTTTCTTCCACCAAAACCGGGCAAACTCAAGAACTCACAATAGAAAGTACCTAGATGGATGAGATATAGTCTCCAAGAGATATATCTATCAATTACACGTTCTAGATACAAAGTGATATCAATAGGGGAGGAAGGAACACAAAAAAAAAGCTAAATCAATAAATCAATACTTGCCTCCTCCTCTCTCGACTTTCCCCAAATTTTACATTATGGTTCCTTGGCTTAAATGTGTGTGCAAATCCTTCACCACTCCCTTATATAGTGGAGGCTGGGTCTAGAGATAAAACCCTAATGGGCAACCATTAAGCCCACGCACAAATGAGTCTCACCCACGCATGCTTCTCAAAGCACCACCTTTGTCTTTAGCTCCATTAGGCCAAATCTATCATGCTTTTCCCTCCATGGAGTATCATTGACCTAATCCACTTAGTCCGCTGTCGTGGTTTTGTACACCACCACTTTTCCGGTATTGGATAATTCACCAAAAGCCACTTTGCCGACCTTTCTCAATTCCTTCACATCGAACCATTGCCTATGTTTCGCCATCATCCATATGGCCACAATGACTTCCTGCCAAGGCTCTCACATGTCCTGATCCACTGAACCGTCCGCTCTTACAAACAGACCCAAGTCACTTGGCACACCATATGCCTTACCATGCACTATGACCGTACCCAGCTTTCTTGACCGTTCTGGACCTCAACTCCTCCCCGAGTTTAGTCCTGGTCCACCTTGTCATTGTCCATCATGTCCATCACTGGTGTGGATATCATGGGGATATGCTCATGATCTTAGGATGATGTTACAATTGGCAATGGTGTTAAAAGTTTGTCGAATCAAGTGTTTTCGACAAAGTTCAGGTGCTATCAGGTCGCTGACGGTCTAGAGGCTGTGGCGGTCTGATCGGCCAGTAAGTACCTTTGAATTTGGAGCTGTGCCAAAAATAGAGGGTGTAGGCAAGAGAGGGGATTCTCCTACACTTGGTCACATAATTTTTTGAGCTTCGAGTCAAAAGTTCTATTCATTTGAAATTTCTAGAGAGGTCTCGAATTCCCAGGGAGAAATTTTGGCTAAGTCCCTTGTTAGGCCGTCTGACCGGCCAAATGGCAGTCAGACCAGCCATGGGTGGCGATCTGACCGGCCAGGTGGTAGTCAGACCGACCATGGGTGGCGGTCTGATCGGTTTTGACTTGTTCGTCGGCCATCTTGGTGGCGATGATTGTTGGTTAGGTCAAGTTCATGGGTTTCAATGCATATGTATTGCATGATGCATGTTTTGATTAACGCGGGTCGAGTTGTAAAGAACTTGTTCCCGGAATCAATTTCTTTATCTATTGTCGTGCAGGTGGCTTAGAGGTCAACGACAGTTAACGGTGATGCTGATCGGGACTAGGCTTGTAGAGCTGAGGTCCAGAATGATCGAGGATGTCGGGTAAAGTCGGTTATGTAATCATTGCATACGTAACTTATATAGATAGCAAGTAAGCGAGATGGCAGAGGCACCGTCTTCGCCGCCGTCAGTGACGTCGCCAAATGCGTCTGGATCTCCGATCAAGGTGGTACGCAGGCGAGAAGGCAGAGGAATCTCCAAATTGCCCTCGGGCCGCATGACGATCACGGAGGTCAGTGACGTCGGGATCCCGCTGAGTCCCAAGAAAGCAGCTGCGAGATTCCGGACCGTCTGCGGGGTACCAAAACTAAGTGCTTCAATATTTGTTATACAAATTACGTTTCAACACAAGTTTATGACTATAGCGACATACATGAGTAGGTTCCACTGGATTCTTCTGATTCTTGTGCCAAAGAGGAATATGGTATTGTACCTTGATTCTCTACTCAACAAAAATCACGACTTCACCCTTCTTAAAGGAATACTCGACAGGTATGTTCATTTCCTCTGCACATAACTCTATTGTAGTCTTCTTTCGTTTGAAATGGACAAGGATAACTTTTTTGAATCATGTAGGGCGTTCATCGGCTATGTTACCGAGGGAGGTTTATACAAGGAACAGCGCCACACCGACTCACGGGATGCGATTTCCAGACGCTACCGCAACACAATAATCATATATCATACTCGTAATATTGCGTCTCGAATCGACCGTACATATATATGTAATTCTATTTTTGCGATCACAAAGAAAAGCGAGATCACCTATCGCATTCTACGATGCCATCATATGCGACTATTGATTGCTTCTTGGGCGCACGATCCCGTGTTTGTCAATCTCGTAATAATTATTTCCTAATTATAAATTTAAATATATATGCTTACTACTTTACTCCTGCTAGCGACAGGGCTTGAACATAGAGTAAATGCACTCGAGATGGACCAGGTCACGCACGTTCGAGGGGAGCTCTGCGTCTTCATCAAGGCAGACATGGTTAACACCACCGGAGAGTTTCACGCCGTCGACACCGATGAACGACCTCGAAACAATTGATTCAATATTGTAATTCACTTTGACTGGTTGTAATTCAATTGGTAACTCTAGAGACAATATATACTTGAAACATTCTTTTGTAATTGATTTTGAGTTAAATGATCACTTTGAGTTGTCAACAATTATCTGTGATATGTTTCTGCTTGCTAGTTTTCAGAGGGCATGGTTAGCAATTCCTGAGGCTAGCTGAAAATACGATAAAAATTAATTAGGTCTAAAGACTTATCACAGACGGTTCTAACCACGAATCGTCTGTGATACTACAGAATCACAGACGGTTCGTGGTTGGAACCGTCTGTGATAACCGCTTGTTATCATATACATAAAATTTCATACGGTTCAAAAACCGTCTGTGATGACTGTTACGAACCGTCTGTGATGAGCTTTTCTGTAGTAGTGTAAAGATTATAAATAATTAGAGATACATAAATCAATAATAACAGAAGACAACTTATTGCACTTCTAAACATACTCAACGGAATTATTACAACAGAAAAAACTAGCCGTACGATCAACTTACAGTCGGACGTGATGATGAATAGGAAGCAGTGCAGACTTGATGCAGTGGTCGAAGCAGTGCAGATCGTAGATGTCGCAGTGAAGCGAGTAGTCGTCGGACTCGAAGTAGTGGCCAAAGCAGTGCCGAGAGTGGTCGTGCAGATGCATTGCCCTGAAAACTTATTGCCACTCCATGTAGGTGAACTCTGCGATAATAGTTCAAAGAAATCCGTTTACCCTCCTTCCCGGTGCAAGCTGAGGAGAAAGGATAGCCTAGTTCGGTAGCTCAATTCCGCAGCACAGTTGATCAGAAAGGAAGATGAAAAAAAATAGAATGAAAAATGATCTTTTGTTTGGACGTCTCCAAATCATTTTTAAGGTCGAGTCAATTACTCTCTAGTAACTGCATACTTAAACTACTAATAACTGCTAATTTAAAACCAATTAATGGTCATTAAGTAATGTTTATTGATCCTGATTGTACACTGGTGTACAGCTTCGACCACTAGTCTACAGTTTTAATCAGTGTATTACGACTACATTGGTCTAAGGATCCGACCAGATTATTTCGACCACACTGGTCTAGGCTTTCGACCACACTGGTCTATGACTTCGACTAAATTATTTCGATCATACTAGTCTATGCCTTCGATCACAATGATCTATGGCTTCAACTAGATTATTTTGACTATATTGGTCTAGCCTTTCGACCACACTGGTTTAAGATTTCGATCACCCTAATCTAAGACTTTGCATATTTTAAAATTTTAAGAATAAATGAATGTTTGCGTATGAACCCAATTCCAATATATCTAGTATGCCAACCACGAGGAGAAAATAACTAGCTTAGCTAGCTATACATATATATGTTCCACGTATGTATATCTCCCTTTCCCATGCCATACAGTCCTGCAAAAACGTCCATGTCTGTCGCCGTGAGTCGCTGGGCGGCCGGCAGGCCAATCGTCAATCGTCACATTGTCAATGTTGTTCCCTCGCTTAGCAGCCTTCGATCGACCCGTGTTGTTCCTAGACCATTTTACACACGGTTCCTAGGTCAGATGGCACGGAAACCTTATCCGTTTTGTTCATATCGATCCAGTGGGCTCCGAATTTCTTTGATTTTGTGGCTGCTGAACCACGTCGACACCAAGCAATGAACTCGACCAAAACTGAAGGGGAAAAAGAAAGAAAGAAAGAAGAACGTTCTTGGAACCGATGGGTCGACGTGTGTGTGGCAAAACAAATGGCATGGAAATCTTATCTTATCCACTTGCAGCGACACTCAGGGGCTTCAATTTGATTCTGTGGCTGACGGATCGATGGAAGGAAGAGAAGAGGAGAGAAGAGAAGAATTCTTGGAACTCTCGGGAACTCATGAAGGTGATAGGAAAGAAAAGATTCTTGGTCTACTGCATCCTAATTTAGCCATCCTGGTCGCCTAATTTATCTGCTAGCCAAGAAGGAGATATCCATGCATCGCATCCAATCCGTCGAGCTTAGCCAATAACTTGTGCACTTATCAGGTAACAGTTGTGGGTCCTGGTTAATCGTGCCCCCAAGTATGACATTCCGAAGAGTACTAGGATACTCAATTCTCTCGATCTCATTACTGTTTGCTCGGAGAACACACGCACGGGAGAGAAGATAGCATGACTTGGTGAAACTAACAAGAGCAAAAGGACAAGGAAAAAACGGCAGAGACTCGTGTAGAATCACACTAACCGCTTCCTTCACGGAGCCGCCGGCCGGAGCATGAAGAGAACTAGATTACTGACATGACTAGCCGTGTCCTTGCGTCCACATAAGCAAGGATAAAGATAGAATGGCCATTCAAGTATAGTACTAGGCTATACAGTTACTATAAACAATTTTCACATTTATCGATATTTTCCCCCTTAAAAGCGAGAAAGTATACCAAAAAAGAATTAATGCATGAATCGTGTACTTTTAAGTTAGCGGCAGGGCAGGGCTATCATGTGTTTTTGACCAAATGCCGTACGTTCTCCCTTTCTAAAATCCAAAGACAAATTTTGGTTAGGTAAAGTTCGTAGTGCTAACCCTTTGAGTAAATTTGGGTGTAAACTACTCACCTCTAGTGAAACTCAGAATTAATGCATGCATGATGTTCTTTTCCATCTTTTTAAAAATTGTATGATGAGCGGGGTTCTGTTGGCAAAAGGGAGCCCCAGGCTCTCAGCCCACCACGTACGGTTCCAACGCTGACTCCCGTGTACACCTCGCGAGGTAGTATGCTTCTTCTTTCTTTAATGTGGGCAGGAGGGAAATAAAATATCCCGGACATAAAGAAAAAAGAGGCATGATTGCATAAAAGAATTTTGTTTAGAAACTTGGCTAGACCGAATTGGTGTCACCATGACCACAATCTGATGATCAAACACGTAACTCACCACAAAACCAATAGGGAAGCTTCTCACTATCTATGCTAATTCTACCAATGTCCCTAGCTAATCCTAAACATGCATGTACCAGTGTTGTTAACGCCGTGTGGATCAAACAACTCATCACTGAAATGTCCTAATCGTATCGTGTACAATTCGTATTAACTCTATTAATTCTACAAGAGTGGATCGGCTAGCTAATTGGTGCGAACACATTTGGTGCACCTAATATTATCTCTGCATTAGTAGTTATACTAGAAAGCAGTTGCATAACGGGACTCCACTGATAGCAACAACATGTTCCTCCCTATCCACAGATCAGCATTGCAATATATAAACACTACATCAACTCAACGGCAGGATCTGGATGTTCCAACAGATTAATTGGATGGGAGATAGCTTGCTTAATCAGTTTGCCGTTGAGGTCACAACAACAGAAGGGAAAACTATGGGACACCAAAAAGCTCACTTGGTGCACCAGCTTAGAGAAGTTGCCTTGTGTTTCGTCTCTATGACTGTTCCTAATAAAGTGCCCTTTTTTTCTCTTTTGGAAGAAGCTACAATTTTTTTCCCGGTTTTGCTAAACAACATTCGACCGTTTTCTTTTGTCAAAATAATTAAATTTTTATCTGTCTGATATACTTTGAGATTTACATTTATTCTCATACGATGAATTGAGTCCGAATTTATTATATATTGTTTTCTTCGAAGCATAACGGGTTTCACCACATTATCGTATTTTGTTGTTATAGAATTTCATTTTTGTCTTTGTTTTGTTTTTATTTTTGCTCAATCTCTGAAAGCGTATGTTAGATTTTGAATCATGTGATGGAAATATAAGTTATTAAGACTTTAAAGAATAATTACAGTGACTAAATACAAAAATTACACAAATAAATTACTGTAAATTATGTATAATAAAATTGTAAGTGAATTAAAATTTGATTGTTTTAGGCCGAGAAGACATTTAGACGGACCCTTTTTTTAAAGGCCGTTGAACTTGAATCCGATATTAACTACCTCCTGTGAAATAACAAGTCGCCAACTTAAATGGAGCTAGTCTTCTAAAAAAAGGTGTACGGGCATATTGGAGTCCAAGGAATACCTAATATCTAATTAAAGTGGTTCAAGTAATTCTTTGGCTCGTGTGAGAAATTATTAATTAGGTACACCCAAAACACCAATATTCTTATCGGTTAAACTAGGAATTTCTCATATCAGATTTATACAATTTCTAAGTGATACGTAAAATAAACAGTATAGATCCCCGTAGGAGAATAGAAAAAGGTACACGTCGCCAGGGTGGTTGATTTCTACCTTTTTAGACCGATCGTGATTGTACGTTAAAATATTTTCCTATCTATATGTGACTATGATAGCCATTAAAAAAAAGCTAACAAACAGTAGTGTCAATTCTTCTTAGGCAAGTCATGTTGGCTTCCGTAGAACATAAACCTGTCGTAAAAAAACCGACACGTCGAATGTTCTTGAGTAAGATATGCATATTAATCGACCGAATTACGTTGGCGGTACCGACACGGCACGCACGCCGCATCCTCAGCTAGTTGACCGTAAAAACTTATCTTTCATCGAGCATCATGCATGGAGTCTAAATTTAAACCTTTTTCAAAAGTTGTTTGGTATGAATTATTCTCTACTTCTTACAACAACCTAGTGTACCGGATAACTTCTGGCCACCAGACACTGAGACGAATGACGGATGCAACGGCTGCCCTAGCTAGTCAATTGCAATAGGCTAAATTAATGTTGCTGGAGACGTTGGGCCAAGCAAGTGTGGATTGGACCAAACTTTGTCTCCTCCACTACATCTTTATAAGGGGGTGCAGCCAGTGGTTGTTTCAGCAAGGAACCAAGGGGAGTTTCAGAGAGACGTGCTAGTATACACCCTTGAAGATAGAGAGAGCTTGAGAGAGAATGGCAAGCCAAGGTGTAGCCTCCATGTTCGCTCTGGCATTGCTCCTCGGAGTCTTCGCCTCCATCCCTAAAAGTGATTCCTCTCTCTCTCTCTCTCTCTCTCTCTCTCTCTCTCTATATATATATATATATATATATATATATATATATATATATATATATACTGTTTCTTGTTTCAAAAGTTTCTTTGGAGGAAGAAGATAGTTTTGTTTAGGTCAGAGGAAGAAGATAATAAATTAACTCAGCTTTGAGGAAGAGGGGAATTAGCTAGCCATGGTGTGAGAACTAGATGATATACATAGAGGAGAGGAGAGAAGTACGCATAGTCACATATCTCTCTCTCATCAACAACGTCATGCAAAGATAACAACTCATTAGTCGTTAATACTGCCCTCTTTTGGTGCATGCCGCTTTCTTTCTGCGTTTTATTAGTCCTGCTATCAGTGGTCGCAAGGTAAAGCCATCCGGCAGTCTCATTCTCTCTTTCATGCACCAATGGAACAGTAAAAAATTGCATCAGTCACTTTCTTTATATAAAAAAATTCAAGAAACCTAATTTTTTTTACTGCTGGTCCACTTTTAAACTTGTTTTTTTTTGGGCTTAAAAGCATCGTTTTCAAGGGGCAGTGTTATCTGTATATATACTGCATTACTGCTGCACCAAATAAAAGTGCACATATATATCTTAAGTACAATCTTGTATCTTAATTGCATTTTTTTCTTCTTCTAGGGAAACATTGCAAGTACATATAGGTTTCTGCAAGGAAATTAATATCTCAAGCATATCGCAAATGATGTTTCTAGCTAGTTTCAACTCTAAACTATAAAGTTGATGGAGAAACCCAAGTTACTGTGACAAATTAAGCCTATTTCGTACATAAACCAGCAACCTTGCGGATGAAGTCTCTGCATGTTTGGTGAGCATGCATGTCATTTTAGTTGCTTCCTAACCATCTTTTGGAAGAGTAAGAAAGTTTAACGAAAGATCTATCAGCTAAAGTCTCTTTCTTTCAATCTTTCATCAGTGTCATGTTAAGCTAGCCAGTTTTATTATTATTATTATTATTATTATTTTGCCATGCATGCAAAAGTGCACCATTGTATCTCACTAGCTTTTTCTCTAATTCCCTTTTTGCCACTGTTGACACGAGTCCTACCACTTCATTTGTTCCCTAATTAATTCGGTGCAACTACTGCTTAAGCACCCGTTTGATGAATATATTGTACTTCTAATTAACTAACTCACTTGCTGATAGATTAATGCATGTAGGACTCCAGGAGCATATTATTAGCTATAGCTAGTCTTGTTCTCATCATGCATATGTCTTCATAGTACAACACATAAATCCAGGGTACTGCATGTGAGAGTACATCACTAACTTGCCACAAATCAATACAGGTGTTCTTTCTCTTGGTATAATTAAGCTAGTGTGATCTGCCTGAAATATAGCTTGCAAAGAATGGGTTAGTACGTAGTTGGTAGTAGCTAGTAGTACTTCGTTCGATGAATATGCAAAAAAAAAAAAAAAAAAAAAAACTAGCTTAAAGGTATAGATATATAGCATATCTGCAATATACAAAAGAGAGGAGGATCAATTAGTTGTAATTGCAGTCTAGTATTAACTTGCGTGTACTATATAATACTTGTAACACACGTGAGCTGGTTAGATAGACGATTAAGTCCTTAAATGCTATTGAAACTTTGTAAAACCTATCTTGTTGTATCACTGATATGTGGAGTCAGATTTCACATGTCAAGAACACAGTGAGTAGAATGTAAGAAATAACACAAAACTTTTTCAGTGACGTATAAGAAATTCACCCATAGAGCCGTGCGTTAGCCCCGTGGCACGGCTAACGGCAGGTCCAGAGCATGCACGCTTTGGCGATCCACATGGATCGTACGTGCACTATCCAACGGTCGTGCTGCCGACGTTGGACCAGAAGCTTTGTCCCCATGTGTGATGTATCTCTCTGCTCTCCTCTTCTAGCTGTCATGTCTCATGTGTCCTCCTCTCTCTCTATAGTGTACTCCTGGTCCATTTCCCAAGTTGACTAGTGCCGTGCAAGTACAAACTACATGCTATAGATTGATTATATACTTCATCTGTACAAATTTTCTTACATATTACACACTCAAGTAATTAACCCTTGAAAGGCCTCCGGTAGCCTACTGTTTTCTGTTTTTTTTTTTTTGGCAATTTCTCCATGGATTTTAGAACTTAGTGAGCTAGTAAAAAAAACACTCCAAGTAGTCAAAAGTTTATTCGTTTCTTTAAGGCTGTTTCTTAGCACAGCTCGATCGGTCAAGCCGAGGCAAGGCATGAGACTAGCAAATATATTCCTCGATAGGCAGTGTGCGTGCATTCGACACCAACTCCTTGACTGTAAAAACGCTGATTCGTTAGGTGTTACATCAACCAAGCCGAAGTCTGGAGAGAGAGTCCTAAAAATATGCAAAGTTTGGAGCTGCATATGTCAGTCCATGCACAAATACAAAAAATTTCAGTTAAATGTCCTTTTCTAGAGATTAAAATTTCCCCTCCCAATAACAAGTCAAAAGGGTGCAGGCATACTGTGTACATGCGTCGCCGCCCTTCTTGCTTTGTGTACCCATTTTCCCGATTTCTTTTCTTCGTCAGTAAACAAGATTTAATTTCTAAGGCAATAGAACAGTAGTTTTGTAGTTGATAGTAAAAAAAAAACTAGCTAAAATGATGAACTGATTTAATTTGGACGTACGGTTAGTTATTTCTACTGCGATTAATTGTGACTGTGTGAGTAGGTACAGAGGGCTAACGAAATCTACGTGCTTACGTGTAGGCGTCGAGTCTATCGGGGTGTGCTACGGCATGAGCGCCAACAACCTGCCGCCGGCGAGCACCGTCATCGGCATGTACAAGTCCAACGGTATCAGCTCGATGCGGCTGTACGCGCCGGACCAGGCGGCGCTGCAGGCCGTCGGTGGCACAGGCATCAACGTCGTCGTCGGGGCGCCCAACGACGTGCTGTCAAACCTCGCCGCCAGCCCGGCCGCGGCCGCCTCGTGGGTGCGCAACAACATCCAGGCCTACCCCTCGGTCTCCTTCCGGTACGTCTGCGTCGGCAACGAGGTCGCCGGCGGCGCCACGCAGAACCTCGTCCCGGCCATGGAGAACGTCCACGGGGCGCTCGCCTCCGCCGGCCTGGGCCACATCAAGGTCACCACGTCGGTGTCGCAGGCCATCCTCGGCGTGTACAGCCCTCCCTCCGCCGCGGAGTTCACGGGCGAGGCGCAGGCGTACATGGGCCCCGTGGCGCAGTTCCTGGCGCGCACTGGCGCGCCGCTCCTGGCCAACATATACCCCTACTTCCCTTACACCTACAGCCCGGGCGCCATGGACATCAGCTACGCGCTCTTCACCGCCTCCGGCACCGTCGTGCAGGACGGCGCCTACGGGTACCAGAACCTGTTCGATACGACGGTGGACGCCTTCTACACGGCGATGGACAACCACGGCGGGTCGGGCGTGACGCTCGTCGTGTCGGAGAGCGGGTGGCCGTCCGGTGGCGGCACGGCGGCGTCCCCGGCCAACGCGAGGATCTACAACCAGAACCTCATCAGCCACGTCGGCCGCGGCACGCCGCGCCACCCGGGCGCCATCGAGACGTACCTCTTCTCCATGTTCAACGAGAACCAGAAGGACTCCGGCGTCGAGCAGAACTGGGGCCTCTTCTACCCCAACATGCAGAGCGTCTACTCCATCAGCTTCTGAACCTAGCCAGCCACCGTATGTCCGTACGTCCGTATACATACGTATTCTGCAGGTAGTGTACACGTGCCTGTATGTATTGTACAGGGCCTGTGCTTGCGACCGCTGAGAGTATGAAATACTGCTCAGATGCGTACGCTATAGTAATTGCTACATATATACGATATGATTACGGTCGAAGGGAAACTATAGTGATTGCTCCCTTCCTAGTATAAGAGGTTGATTCATGCATATACGTACGTAGGAGGTATATTGTACGTACACCAATTGTAACATATGTAAATTATACACCGCGAACGTTTGAGATATTTTTCACGTAACACTTTAGAAAAGAAAAAAAAAACTGCTCTATCCATATTTAACTTACTTAACGTTGCATGCATGGTACATGTGCTCCTAAATAGATATGCATGCGCACCCGGTGTCGACGTGGAGAGATCCTGGCCAGCCACGTGTCCAAACGGGTGACCCAGATCGAATTCACCCGGTCACTCACGGGCTCGAGCACTCCAATCGATTCCGGATAGGCTCGGTCGCGTGCACCGGGCTGTACGGACTCGAGAGCGACGGTTTTTTTTTTTGAAATAATGTTTTTTAAAAAAAATTAGAAACTAGGTAATAGTTGTAAAAAATTGCAAAATAGGTCTATGTCACCAGTTCATCTGGTTACAGGCTCCTGTTGCCTTGAACAGTGGGGTTATGTTTCTATCGCTAGTTCAAACTGACGGCAAGAATCTATGAATTTTTAAATATAGCAAATGAGTTTAAAATATTATGAATTTTTTTGTGTAGCCTTCCAAGAGGGTTCTTGCTTGTGTACTTTTTTTTTCATAATTTTATCTATTCTGAGTTTTTCTTTAAAATTTAAGTATACTGTTTGTAGGAATTTGTAAATATATAAAATGAGGTTAAAAAATTATGAAATATTTTGTGAATATTCCTTACATAGTGTAATTGATTGTGTAATTTTTTCAGAAATTTTTATATTATGACATTGTCCTTACATAGCGTAATAGGCCTCTGTCGCCCGTTCATCTAGAGCCTATCGTCAAATGAATTGGCGACAGAGACCTATCTTTACAAATTTTTTTGAGACGATAACCTAGTTTTGTAAAAACAAAAAACAAAATCGAGAGCGACGCACATGTATTCCATTGGAGTGCACAGACGATCCCGTCCACACGTTTTTTTTAATACTGCTACATGCTTTTAATCTTCACGAATTTTCGTATTTTAATTTATTTCGTTGATTAAATTCGGCTGGGACCTCGTCTCTTTACGACATATTCGGCGTCACCCGTCCGCTTTGTGGATATGTATATCTCGTCCGAGCTATCGAATCTGCTGCGCGCGGAACTCTCTGGTCGTTTCTGTGCAGCTTGTTCATCTCTTGGGATGTGGGCGGCCGGCCCACTCTTTCCTTTACAAATTAATTCCTAATTCCCTTAAGCTGGTTTATAATATCCTTTGTTAATTATTTTAATTAAAACAGGACATTACAGTACGTGTGCTCTCCGCCTCTACAATACATGGTACTACCACTAACAATAACAAGGACACCGATTTTTAGTTAATTATAATGAGCTTTTAATTAATTGTATGGGGCTAGCTTAATTAGCTAATTGAGCTAATGATGATTTGATAGACGTAGTTCTAAATGGCTACCGGAGCCGGTGGCGCCTGATGGTCTAGGCTCACCTAAAAGCACTAGCTAGTGCCGCTTGTTAAAGTGGATGAATCGGTTGTGACGAGAAATGTTGGTTTGATTTGGAATCTCGACCGGAGCTCTAGCTTTACACTTTTCCTAGTATATCATTGCAGTCTCACCGATCTTGAAAATGACAAGTTAATGCTTACTGAACCTAGTATATATCATTGCAGTCTCACCGATCATGAAAATGACAAATGCTTACTGAATAGTTGTAACAAAAAAGAAACAGATGCTTACTAAATATCTAGCCTTATATATTCAGACCTAAATATGAATTTCTTCTAGGAGCTAGCTCAATGGAAGCAGCACTTGTTTGCAATTAAGGAGTTCTTCATTACTGAATGTTTTTTTTTATCAAGCTGAACGCGTTGTAGACTGATTGTCATAGAAGTCATCTTCAAATAAAATTTTGAATTTTTTGAAGTTAAAACGGAAAAACTTAAAAATAGTGTGTTTTTATAACCCATGATCTCCTTCTTAATTATAGGCTAAAAATGTTACTACCATGCTGTATGCACACATGTGTTTAGACATAGTTTCAAATTTCCTTTATATTAAGCAAAATTCAACCAAAACCGATTTTCTTTTACCGGTTTGGATTTCTACATGCCCGGTAAAACTGGTTTTTTTTTTTTGAACCGTGATCCGGTCAGCTTGGAGAATTTCAAGACTTGGTTTGAAATAGACGTGCCCTGCTTCCGAACACCACCATGATTATATTTGGCATCCCTTTTCGACAGAAAATAATTAGGAGGTGTAGTACTGGTGGCTAAGGAGTCTTCGCTAAAGCCCTAATTTAAGGTGCGCATGACTTCTCCGCAATGTATAGCCTCCAGTATTGTCAGCCGAATGGATCAAGATTCGAGAGGTTAGTGGTCGCCAAATATATCCACAAATTCGAGTATTGCATATACATGCGTACAAGTTATATCTGTTTAAGCAAATATTCGGTAGTAGTTGTAGTAGGTCAGAATGACACAGTCGAACCATTATTATTTATACCTCACACCTTACATAAGTCGCCGGTTAAGCATATATACTTATTTGGCATCCATACGTTTCTTAAGTATGTTTATCCGTAGGTCGATATTGCTATTTCTGTCACCGTCTTTGTCATTTTAAAATGGGGAAAAATATAAACCACTTCAAATGTTTCAAATTCATGATTTGTCGTTGCAAGATGACAACTCCCTCACATGCAACTGCAAAATCAAAATCATACCATTTTATGCTATTATTAACCAGTCAAGCCAAATACCATTTTACCCCTACCACCTTCTTCTTCCTCTCACTCCCTCTTCTCACTCTCCCTCAGCCTCCTCCAGTTGTGAGCAGGCTGTCGCGGCCAAGGGAGGCAACCGCCACTCGGACATGGTGACACTGGCGGTGACGTTGATGCTGACGGCGACGACAGGGCTGCGTGAGGATCAACAACAAAAACGATGTCGGGACGAGTTGGTGGCACGCTCGCGAGAGCTCGCCTATGGTAGCAGCACAACTCAGGTGAGTTGCAGGCCAGTGTAGGAAGCAACATCGCCGATGGTGATGCAGACACCTAAGTGGTCGATGACTTTGTTGCCTTCTTCTTCCTCTTGCCCCCTCTTCTCACTCTCCCTCAACCTCCTCTAGCTGTGAGCAGGCCGTCGCGGCCGAGGGAGGCAACCATTGCTCTCAGGGTAGCGTGAGGATCGATACCGATGACGACGTTGAGACGAGTTGGTGGCGTGCTTGCGCGAGCTTGCCCATGGTAGCAGCACGGCTCAGGTGAGATGTAGGACAACGCGGGAGGCGACGTTGCCGATGGTGACGCGGTCACCGAAGTGGTCAACGATGTCCATAGTGTAGTCGCGCAAGTTTAAGGGGAGGCGATCGGTCTCCTTGGTGTCACCTTGGCGCATGAGTGTCGGCACATGCCCTCAAAGCGGGGTGCCACGACGAGGAGGGTGGGAAGGGGAGAGGAGGAAGGGAGTGTGGCGATGAAGAATCTAGATCTATCATTATGAGTTAATGGAGTTTTTTGGTGATTAATGATAAATATATTTATGAGACTAGCACTTTAATTGTTATACTTATTATTTAGTCTCAATTGAATGAAAAGGTGAAAATCAAAGAGGTATGCATTTGACATCTTATACTTATATCTTGTTGCATTCCTCGGATCCAAAATATAGGCTGAACTCTACCAAAAGTCTAACTTAAATATGTCCATATGTTCTTTTTACACATTCATGTATGCACACATTTAGATGGAGTTAACTCTATATTTTTTGGTTTCATTAGTATTGATCTATATTTCTTTATCCACATATATTTGGGATGTCTACTTTGAAACATACCCTTGAGTATATAAAACTTGTGTAGTTCATATATACTCATATGTTCTTATATTCAATTATTTGTAATTATTATGGTTGTCATCAATTACCAAAGAGGGAAGGATTGAAGTATGCTGATCTACCATTATGAGTTAATGGTATGTTGTAGTAATTAATGACAATCACATTGTGGAACAAACATTTTCCATGAGTTGGTGAAATAGGTTGAGTTCCATGATGATGATGACTTGAGATGACATCATGAGTTGATTGTCATCAAGTCAAGTTAAGGATGCATCATGTGTTGATGCATATCAAGATATCGAAGATAAGATGATCATGAGTTGATCATCAAGTCAAGAGAAGACCTATCATGTGTTGATGGAGGGTATGTGATATAGATCATCATGTGTTGATGATATTCAAGTCAAGATTCGGGATGAAGGATGTCATTACGTGTTGATGGGCATCAAGACAAGATCCCGAAGTGAAGAAGATCATCATGCGTTGATGATATTAAAATCAAGAACCCAGTGTAACACCCTGACCCAAAATTGGCTCAATGCCCAGCCCTCCGTGGGGCGGACCCGCCTACACATAGCACCTCACTTACACTTTCGTCCTCGCTTCGTGTAAAAGGGTTAACCCGGAGGTGCTACGTTTGGATCCAACAGGCATTATATACTACTACAACTCACTTGAGACAAGCAATGTGGGACTAATCCCACCACACAACTCCTCATGGGCCACATGGGCCACGCTATAAGCGGTAGGGTATTACACTCACCCCTTAAGGGTGGCGACGCCTCGGCGACATACCGCATCTGTGCAAATGCCCGAACCATCCCTCGGTACACGTCCGTCGTCCGGTCTTAAGCACATATGCCATGCCATGTGTCCACTCCGGGCCCACATGTGCCATGCACCATATGCCCGCGCCCACATCCCCGCACGCGCCGTCTGGCGAAGGTTGATGCTCGATACCAAGCTGTAACACCACGACCCAAAATTGGCTCAATGCCCGACCCTCCGTGGGGACCCGCCACACATAGCACCTCACTTACACTTTCGTCCTCGCCGTGTAAAAGGGTTAACCGGAGGTGCTACGTTTGGATCAACAGGCATTATATACTACTACAACTCACTTGAGACAAGCAATGTGGGACTAATCCCACCACACAACTCCTCATGGGCCACATGGGCCACGCTATAAGCAGGCCGGGGTATTACACCCAGACTTGAAGTAAAGATGTGTGTTATCAAGCTTCAAGAAGATATGCAAGGCAAAGGTACGACTAGCTAGGCTAAGGATGTGTTCCTAGTTTTTTTTACCAGTCTTAGTGTTTGGTTGAAAGATCGGATTGCTAGTATAGGTTACCATACTATTAAGAGGGGTCTTGCCTAGTAGCTTGAGTCTCATCATATGTTGATAGCTCAATCTCGCTTGCTCTAGCTTACCATGGCATGATGCTAGTATTTGCGAATGTGTTTTGCAAATAGTCGAGGCTCATGCATTTAATCTTTGTAGCATGTGACTATACTTTGAAAATATATTTTGCAAATGGTTGAAGTTCATGTGCCCACTCCTTGTTGCATGATCTAAGTTTGCAAATCTATTTTGAAAATTGTTAAGGTTTATGCATTGCTTTGATTCGAGCTTCTGGAAAACTGTTTTAAAAAATGGTATGGCCGCTGTTGATAAGTGGTACTACCGCAGGTCGATAATACCGATATTTGTTTGGCAGTCGTATTTTCTGAGAGCATATTTTTGGATGTTTTCAATCTCTCGATAATCTAACGGCGCATTTGAACTGTGATACTACCGCAGATCGGTAGTACCGAAAAATGTATGGCGATACGTAAAATATAGAGAATGTATTTTCGAGTGGCTTGATACTCTCTGAAAATTGGAATGACCGCACTTCAGCTGTGGTACTACCTTAAGTAGATAGTACCGATATTTATGTGGCGGTATGTATATTACAGAGAGCGTGTTTTTGAGAGTTTTGATCTCCCTTGAATCGGTATGACTGCATTCTCTTCAGCGGTACTACTGGAGTATGGTAGAACCGATATTTACATGGTGATATCAGTTTTCCAGAGAACGTGTTTTGAGAATTCTTGAGCTTTGGAAAAATGTAGCTCCATTCTAGCCGAGCAGTACGACCGCGATGCGGTAGTACCGATTTCTAATTAGCAGTAGTACCGCAACTTTATGTGTAACGGCTAGTTTAGATCTTTAAATGCACAACAGTCGACCGTTGAATCTCAACTTGTAACACCCTGACTATAAGGAAGTCAAGATGTCACCTACAATCACTACTCTTTAGAATAATAACATCAAAACGCATGACAAGGTAAAGGAGTTAATAAGGATATACGGAAACAAGGATTCATCATCAAGTTTAATCAACGGAATGGAAATAAACAATTCAGAGGGATACGGTAGTTATGACCAAAATGGCTTACTACAATTCAACACAAGACATAAATAACGACAATAAAAGTTCTCAAAATATTTGGATTATGGTAGTGAGTGCATCGTGTTGAACTACCCTCCACGAGATCATTCTTCCTTGTCATTTACCTAAATAAAACAACAAAGCAAGAATGAGCCAAAGACTCAGCAAGTACATGTATGTAACAATCAAACATACCATGAACAATTTATCACAATCATAACTTGAACATTGATTGGAAACAACTTTATGAATGGATGAAGTGAAATGATGCATTGAAGGAATTGGACATATCGCAGCATATACCGGTATAGCGAGTGAAACACCCGTCGGTGTTCACTTAAAGTAACCGTATGAAGAACGTTTCATACGGCCGTCCAACGTGGCTCACATTGGAATGGTGGACTCACGTAACGTGGCCCACATTGGAATGGTGGACTCACGTACCTATTCTGGAATTGATGGGATTTTCAAGTGCCCATACTGGAATTGATGGGTCTTACAAAGGTAATTTATGCATGTCATGATGTGATCCCATGGCAAGATTGAATAGTACTCATAAATGAAAAGATACACATATCATTCATCTACAAATACGGACAAATATAATCATTCATTCACACATCACATAATGCATCAATCATAGTATACAAGTTACTTGCCTGCCGCGCTGCGACGGTTTGGGAGGTAACTGAGGTACCCCTCCACTCACCGCTTCACCGCCTACAATATAAAATGATCGATATGAGGACAACCGAGTGCAGCGATTGCTACGTGCCCTCCCACAATCTCTAACCAAACCAACCAAACAAAAGGTTCAATTTGATCCTCTACACAAAAAGTCCAGATTACCTAACTTCTGGCAGTCGTACGAGAAAATTCACCATTAATTGTATGTAACTCTAAAAGACATGAAACCAGTGCTCACTGGTTCTTAACTGATCAGGCTACAAAACATTAGTTGACGGAATCCCCTGATTCGGCCAAAACAGATGGCTAATTATCAGTTAAACACAACCCATCTACGTCTCTCCAGAATACAGATCAGTAATAAAGAAAACGGCGTAACGTTTAGCCTACTGATCCAATGAGAATGATCCTTATCAACTTGGAAAGATAAATTCGAGAACTACAATAACTTAGTTGGGTGAAGGTTCTAATTCGGCCCCTAATTTGAACAAAACAGAGGGACAAACCTACTGACCCCAGTTTTCAGGCAGACTGAACAGATCGCAATCAAAAATTCATATCTCCCAAACTACAGATCGGATTTTCCTGATCTTGGTGCCAAAAGAAAGCTAACGTTCCCAGGAATAAAACTCTAGAAGGACAAAACCCCAGATTCGGCCTCTACAGTAGTCTAAACAATAGATGAAAACGCTAACATTTATCTGCCCAGAATTCAGAACAGTGGTAAAGAAAATATCATAACTTTCATTATACAGATCCAATGGAGATGATCTTTATCAGCTTTGAAAGATAATTTAAAGGGATACAATTACTTATTTGGGTGGAGGTTCTGTAAATGCATATAACTAAATCAAAACCTAGGATCAAGCCGACAGATCCTTCTCGTTAGACAGACAGAACAGCGCGCACTAAAAAATCATATCTCCTAAACCGTAAGGCGGAATCACGTGATCTCAGTGGATATGGAAAGCTAAGAACAATACCTACAACTTTCTAAGAGATGGACAGGACAGAAAACGAACGCATCTTATCCAAAATCGACGTACAAGGTGGCGCACAAAAATGGGGAAAGGTGGCGGCGGCTCCAAAGGGGGGAGGGGGAGAGAAATGGGGAGTTTAGGGTTTGGGGGTGGGAACCCCTCCCTTATGGCCAGCCACCACATGGGCCCCTCCTGGGCCGTGGCCCGATCCCAGTGCCGTGAAATCACATAAAACCCCGGTGAAAAGATGATTACGGTTTTCGATTAGCTCCTCTTCCAAAACTTCTTCTAATAAGCGAATCACCTTCGGTATTACATTCTACCCCCCTTAACGGAATTCGACCTCGAATTCTAACCGGCAACTAATACCAGAACGAATTTCCAAGGAGTTGAAATCAACGGATTTAACCTGTACCAAAAACAAACGGGTCTGGATACTGCTCGCGCATGCGAGACTCTATCTCCCAAGTGGCCTCTCTCTCGGAATAGAGAAACCACAAAGCAAAGATGTGAAGCAACGTCTGACCTAACAATCAACTTGAACTTTCTAGGTACACTCATCAGAAGAGGATCGAAGGTAAGACCTTGCTCGATGGTCAACGTCTTAAACTAAAACTCGAACCTTGAATGGTTCAGCTGCCCACTCAGCACCAGAACACACCCGACGTTGTGTACTTCGCGCGTATACCCGAGACGGTCAAAACGAAATACCAACTTTCTAATTTCTGCAACTTTCGAAAACGAAGAGAATCCAATTGAAAATAGAGAGTCCTCATCGCGTCCACTCAATGCTAACTCTCCACCAAAAGATTAAATTCCAAATTTGACAATTCATCTCAAAACAAATCCATTTTCTAAATAGGCAGTTTACAAATGAACACCACTACAACCAAAGGAGAAATTATGAACGCCTAAACCAAACAAACGCGGTTTATGCGAATTGGAAAGAATCTACATGCCAACACGACCTCAACTCAAATTGCGAAAACACCGGTCAACAATACCAAACTCAAACGAGAATCAAGAAAACACCTAATTATCCGATGAACATTTCTTTCCACAGTTTCTCTCTTCTAGGGATAAAATTTCTCTCGAACCTTGAATTTGACTTCATCGCATACCACACGAGCTTAAACCTCTTAGTTAAATATCCTCAAATCATGCTCAAACTGAATTAAATCATCCACACCATTGTGAAGAGACTCTATGAAATCTAGGATACTCTAGGTAATACAAAATCGATTTGATTGAAGGCATCCATAACACCACGATAGTAGGCACCACGCAATCACATTACCTTCAATTTCCAATAACAACAATTCAAGATCCTTAGCACGCACGGACATGTATTACATCGAAGAGTTCTATCAATGACCATTCATTGCTCAGAAACTCTATTATCCCACTTCCTCTACGCACAATCATCGCGTGACCAATGGTCTAGCATAAAATGCACTGACCTAGATCCAACTTCCAAAACCTCTACAACGGATTGCTCTTATAACCGATTGTGAAATCATCGAATTAAATCTCCAACATTACCACCATACTAACATACTCACTCATTGACATCATCAGAAATCACCCACACCATCTCGCAATGCTATCCAATTACGTTACTCTAAAAATTCAATGAAGGTTTCCATACCTCCGATAATCACCAACCTTTCAATCCTGAATTGAAGTTCTAGAATTTCACTATACCAGGTGTTAATCAGCCGTAACACTTTTCAGACTTACTTCGAAGTCAAACATCTCAG